>CM077161.1:137110925-137830411 GCA_039583875.1 Platanthera guangdongensis | reverse complement strand
AATTCTCAGTATCTCAGTTCCAGATAATTTTATCCTTGTTGTCATCAAATTCTTCAGTTGTTGCTCTTCCATAAGTTGCAGAATGTTTGTAAAATATCGGATCTGAATGCTGAAAGAATCAAAGTCAACATCAAATCCGGTGTCGAACTTCATCGCAGTCAATGTTCCCGCTGGAATCGCCATGAAATCACCTGCTAGAGAGAAAAACGACGATCAAGTGCAAGAGAAAACAAAAGCGCGGGACGGAGGTCGAAGAAAACCTAGATATAAGGTTTTCCAGAATATGAATCGACAGACTCGTTCCACGAAAATTAAGAAATTCTTCGACCTGAGATCGACGAAATAATTGATAGTTAAATAATTCGTCGAGCGCAGTCTGAAGATTTGAAGACATTTCGTCGAGCTCCGTTCGACGAAAGTTTTCTTGAAGTAGATTCGTCGAGCTCCGTTCGACGAACACAACTTCACACACTGAGAGTTCGTCGACCTCCGTTCGGCAAATATCTCCCGAACTGTCCCTAGTTCGTCGAGTTCCGTTCGACGAACTCTGGAAAGTTCGTCGAGTTCCGTTCGACGAACTCTGGAAAATTCGTCGAATGCAGACAGAAACTAAACTAAGTCTTCGTCATTGATCATTCCAAGCTGATTTATAAAGAATAAGTGTTTTTTCTCATTCAGAGGTTTGATGAATATATCAGCTCTTTGTAAATCAGTGTAGATATAGACAAGATTAATTTTGTTTTTATTCACACACTCTCTAATGAAATGATGTCTAATGTCTATATGCTTAGTACTACTGTGATGGACTGGATTTTATGTTATTGCTATAGCACTTGTGTTATCACAAAAGAGAGTTTAATTATTTAAGTTGAGACCATAGTCTAGGAGTTGGTTTTGGATCCACAGCATCTGAGAACAACAACTGTCTGCTGCAATATATTCTGCTTCAGCAGTTGAGGTGGATACAGATGACTGTTTTTTGCAAAACCAGGATACTAACCTCATACCAAGGAACTGACAAGTTCCTGAGGTGCTTTTTCTATCAACCCTGCATCCAGCAAAGTCAGCATCTGAAAATTCAATTAAATCAAAATCTGACTCAGCAGGATACCATAGGCCTAGACTAGGACAACTCTTTATATATCTTAAAATTCTTTTTAAGAAAACTAGGTGAGATTCTTTTGGGTTCACTTGAAACCTAGCACAAAGGCATGTGACAAACATGATATCAGGTCTGCTTGCTGTAAGATATAGTAGGGACCCAACAATGCCCCTATATAATTTCTGATCCACAGGTTTCCCATGTGCATTAGAGTCAATCACAGCATTAGTAGCCATGTGTGTTTTCTTTGCTGAGACATCATCCATCCCAAACTTTTTAATAAGCTCTTTTGCATATTTAGCTTGTGAGATGAATATGTCATCAGGTAACTGCTTCACTTGGAGATCAAGGAAGTAGGAGAGCTCACTCATGCTAATCATTTCAAATTTTGAATGCATGAGATCAGAGAACCTCTTGCATAATTTGGAATTAGTAGACCCAAATATGATGTCATCCCACATAAATTTGTACTAATAAAGTTTGGTTCTTATGATGTTTAGTGAAAAGTGTCTTATCAACTATACCTCTAATGAATTTATGTTCTTTCAAAAACTAGCTAGTGTCTACACCACAAGCTCTTTGAGCTTGCTTGAGACCATAAAGAGTTTTATGCAATTTGAAAACATGATAAGAGCAAGTTAGAGAGACAAAACCTGGAGGTTGTTCAACATAAATCTCTTCTTTAAGTACTCCATTCAGGAATGCACTCTTCACATCCATCTGATACACCTTGAATCTCTTGTATGCTGCATAGGCAAGGAATATTCTGATTGCCTCTAACCTTGTCACTGGTGCAAAAGTTTGGTCATAATCTATTCCTTCCTCTTGCATATATTCTTGAGCAACAAGCCTAGCCTTGTTCCTCACTATTGTACCTTGAGTATCCAATTATTTCTGTATACCCATTTGGTTTCAATGACTGGATAGTCTTGGGGTCTTGGAACCAAATACCAAACTCTACATCTCTCAAATTGGTTTAATTCCTCCTGCATTGCAATGATCCAGTGAGAATCTTGTTCTGCATCATGGATGGATAGAGGTTCAACCTGAGAGAGAAAACCTGCATGCATCAAATCTTGGTTGAGTTGATGTCTGGTCTGTACACCTGCTGATATGTTTTCAATCACTTGAGATCTGGGGTGATCCCTTAGTGTGATAAGATCAGTGGGTGGAGTTGGTTCTGCAACAACATTAGAAACTAATTCCTCTTGTGGAATTATGTTTGTTATTGAGGGAAGATCAATTCCTTCAGTGCCTTCATCTTCACTTTCTTCAATGACTTGTGGAGAAGGATGTGTTGGAACCTCTTGGTGAGGTTTAATCCATCCAACTTCTCACACAAGTGAGGTACCTGCAAAGTGCTATTGGTAAAATCTCTTTCTCATTGCAAGACATGTTAGTTTCATCAAATGTAACATGAATAGATTCTTTAATTTTTAGAGATGATTTATTAAAAACCCTATAGACTTTGCTTACTTGGGAATATCCTAGAAAATTCTCTCTTCAGACTTAGCCTCAAACTTTCTAATGTATCTTTTGTTATTGTTGTGAATATAACATATACATACAAATACTTTAAAATAGTTGATTTTATTTTTCTTCCCTTTAAGTAATTCATAGAGAGTCCTATTTTTTAGTTTGTGAATTAAACTCCTGTTCAGAACATAATTTGTTGTGCTTACAGCCTCTGTCCAAAAGGTTAGGGGCATGTAAACATCTGCAAGCAATGTACCTGCAGCTTCAATGAGTGTCCTATTTTTCCTTTCAGGTACCCCATTCTGTTGGGGAGTTCTAGGAGCTTAGAAACAGTGCTTGATACATTCCCTCTCACAGAACTCATGCATAAGAAGAGACTCAAACTCTGTGTCATGATCACTTCTGATCAATGCAACATGAGTAGAAAACTCAATCTGTATGGTCCTGAGAAAATCTATAAGAACCTTAAAGATATCTGACTTAGATCTCAGAAAGGACACTCAAGTGAACCTGGAGAAGTCTTCCACAATAACTATGATGTAGGATTTCCCTCGTAGGCTTTGTACAACAATGAGTCCAAAGAGATCCATGTGTAGCAAATACAAAATCGTAGGTGAATCACTTTTATTAACAAATTTAAAACTAGATTTAGTTTGCTTGCCTAGTTGAAAAGTCCTGCAATGATCTTCCTTCTTGTAGGGACCAGAAGGTAAACCTCTAACAAGGTTGTCTTTTGATAGCCTAGTAATGTTTTTCAAGTTTACATGACCTAGCATTTTATGTCATAAATCATTCTGATTACTAGTTATATTAAGTAAGCAGATATCAGAAGTGGCAGAAAGAAAATCAACTAAGTATATGTTACCTTGTTTATTCCCAATTAAAATAGTTTGGTTTTCTTTATTAGAAATAATGCAAGAAGTTGAGTTGAAATGTACCTGATAACCTTCATCACATAGCTAACTTATGGAGATGAGGTTATGTTTGAGTCATCTGACATATGTCACTTCCTGAAAGTGACTGCTCCAATCTTCACTTCTCCAAAGCCTTCTGACTGGCCACATTTGGAATCCCCAAAGATAACTTTTGGCCCCAGCTTGGACTTGTATTTGTGTAAGATGTCCTTGCTGCCAGTCATATATTTGGAGCAACCACTGTCCAAGTACCAAGTCTGATTCGCACTTGGACAGCTCTTCACCTGCAATGGAAACAATTAATTGTGCTTGACACAGGTCACTTTGGGTCCTTTGTTTTGATGGTAAGAGAAGCTAGATATAACAGAAAATTCTGGTTAGGATTTGTATCCTAAAGGGTGATATCTCCTAGGTGGTATAACTCAATCAGCTACAGGATTAAAAGGTTTCCTAGAATTATTTGAGTTACTGTTATAATTAAAATTTCTATTAAGTCTTTCTGTGTTCGACGAAATTCTGTGAGTTCGTCGACCAGAGTTCGACGAATAGGGATGAGATCGTCGATCTCTGCCCAGAGAATGAGCATATTCATTTTCTGTGTCCCACGTTCGTCGACCTCTGCTCGACGAACCATACAGAGTTCGTCGATCGCATTTAGATGAATAATTATAGCTGTAGTTTTCGTTCAGCGTTTGTCGAGTGGGGTTCGACGAACTGACAACATTTCGTCGATCTAAGTTCGACGAATTCTGCTGAACCTTGTTTTTAGTTAATGTTTTCTGATTTTTGTTGTTTTGACTTATTGATTTTGGAATTTGTTCTGTGTTTTGATTATGGTTTATTTTCTCTTTCCCCTTTTGCAGAAACAAATTTAATAGGGTTGACAAAATATTTTTCTTGAGGATGGGTGGCAAACTTGATGAAGCACCCAAACCTAGCTTGCCATTAAGCCTGACATTTACAGTGCTTGTGATGTCCATCAGCTTGAGGCTTCTCCCATTGAGAGTTTCCTCAAGTTGTTTAGCCTCGCATAACTCAGTTTTTAATAATATGATTTGTTCATTAGCTAAGATTAATTCATCCTTTAACCTATTGTTTTCAGAATTAACATTCCATAGGTTTCCTAATTTTCCCTAAGAGTCTTGATTTCTTTTTCTGAATTAATTAAATCTATGCACATTGTTTTAAATTCAAATTTAAAAGAATCAGAACTGTAATCAAATGAAGATAATACCTTGTCAGCTTCAGAATCTGAAACTGCTTCATTTTCTGAATCTTCTTCTTCTGAATGGATCTTGGAAGCATCAATGGCCATGAGGCAAACCTCTTTGGCCCTTGCCTCTTCCTCTTCTTCACTGGAGCTGGAGGATGATGATTCATCCTCAGTTTCACTCCAAGATTCAGCCACAAAACATTTCTCCTTCTTCTTATATTTGCTGGAGGAAGGTCTGCTGTTGTGTTGTCTTCTTGTGTCTTTTTCTCTTTTCTTCTCCTTCTTCTGATTCTCTGGACACTCAGAGATGAAGTGTCCAGGTTTCCTGCAACCAAAACACACCACTTCTTTAGTTGGTGTTTTGTCATACCTTGGTTTGTCATCCTCCCTTGATGACTTTCTCCTGAAGTCCTTTCTTGTCATTTTGTAGAATCTTTTGACAAAAAGGCTCATTAGCTCTTCATTTGTGGTTGAATTCTCTGTCTCCTCAGCAGCCTTGAATGTAATGCCTTGTTCTCTTCTTGCTGGAGGAGGCGTTCTTTGCTCAGCTGCCTCTCTGGACTTGATCAGCTGTTCATAGGACTTAAGCTTGCCTAATAGAGATTCAGTGGAGATCTCATTTAGGCTTCTGGCCTCCTTGATGGGCCAGATCCTTGAATATCATGAGCTTGGTAAGCACATAAGGATCTTATCATTCACCTCAGTGAGGGTGATGTCCTTGTCCAAGGTTTTTAGCTCATTGATGATTGAGCTTAACCTATTGTACATATCAGCTACTGTCTCAGCTTCTTATTTCTTGAAGTTCTCATATAAGGATATGAGATTGGATCTCCTATCCTTCCTTTCATCTGCTGATCCAGCCACCATTTGATTTAGGGAGTCTCAAATGCCTTTGCTGAGGTGCATTTAGCCACCTTTTGAAAATATCATCTGACATTGTTTGTGCCAGTATATTCATTGCTTTAGCATCAGCAACCTTAAACTTCTTCTGAGCCTCAGTCCACTCAGGTGGTGGAACTGCATTTGTGCTTGAAGCTGCTGTAGATGTAGAGGCAGTGACTTGAGGAGGACCTGTCAAGATGGAATTGTAGATATCTTCATCAATAGAGTTCATATACAATTTGATTCTTGTCTTTCAGATGGCAAACCTATTTAGGTTGCAAACTGGAGGTCTGGTGCTTGTATAGTCTTTGTTCTGTGTCATTGTTGTGTATATAATCTAAAAAAAAAATAAAGATAAAAGATGAGATCTGATCTAACACAGGATCTTTGGTTCAAGGGTTAGCTTGTACACCAAGGAATCCATGCTCTGATATCAAGGCTAAGCTGCTCATTAAACACCTAATTGTTCTTAACATCTAGAGGAAAGGAACCGAGCAAGCCTAACATCACACTCTGATGTATCAATATATATATATTAGCATCTTCGAACTGGCTTCGCCCGTTCTCGATGCGTCGCTGCGGGATTCGCCCGCAATCAAGCGGGCTTCGCCCGTTTGACCCCCCGGCGGGCTTCGCCCTCTTGACCCCCCGGCGGGCTTCGCCCACTTGACCCCTCCCCGCGAACCCTAATTATAAAAGTATTTAAAAAGATTTTAATAATTGTATTAATTATAAAAACATATAAATTATTAAATTAATTATTAAATAAAAAAAACCCATCCCGCCCCCTCACGGCCTCACCCTCGCCGCCGCGCCGGCCTGCCTGGCCCCACCGGCGGGGGGTGGGGGTGGGTGGGGGGGGGGGGGGTCCGTGAGGGGCGGGATGCGTATCAGGATTTTTGGAGGATGAACAGTGCGGGTCGCTGGAGATGTGGATATTAGCAGGCCGCCCTTTATAGATTCAATGGCCAGATATGATTTCCTGGAGATCGGACGGTTCAGATGAGATTCATGGTGTGCTTTAAGATAGCACTATTGTTTTATATAATAAAGATATGCCCGCTCGCCGGTGGGCGCCGGGCAGGCCGCCGGCGGCGGGGGTGAGGTTTTTTTTCCTTTTCTTTATTTAATAATTAATTTAATAATTTATATGTTTTTATAATAATAAATTATTAAAATCCTTTTAAATACTTTTATAATTTGGCTTCGCGTGCCGGGGGGCGGGCGAAGCCCGCCGGTTCGCCCGCCGGGGGGTCAAGCGTGTGAAGCTCGCTTGATTGCGGGCGAAGCCAGCATCGACGCATCGAGAACGGGCGAAGCCCGTTCGAAGATGCTAGTATATATATATATATAATCTTCCCACTGTCTCAATGAAAACAAGTATAGAAAATTTGTTTGAGTACCGCAAAACATCAAAGAACTCGAATTAAACATTCCAAAAGACACTGCACCAACACTGATTTCATTATTTCATCATAGGGGATACAAGATATACATGCAATATATGGATTTACGTACCAGCAATATCACGCGTCACAATTGGAATATCTCCTTTTATGCATAGTTGATAGTATCCAGTGAAAGTCTTTTAAGGGCAGCTAAACATCTAGAGGGGGGTGAATATGTTTCTTTTGAATTATTTAAGTTTTTTAGAGAATGAACTTGTTGTGTGTTTATGTTAGTAGATTCGCTTTCAAGAACACATATAACATAGAATTTATAGTGGTTCCCTATCTATGGTACATTTACTTTCCCTCTTCATCTATCTATCAGTGAGCTAGATTCACCCAACTCTTCCAGTACTCGGATCAAACAGATCTTACACCTCAGATCCTCCCCTGGATCTTACAACTCAGAGTGTTGTCCACTCCTACAGCTCAGACTGTTCACGGTCCTACCTCAGAGACAATCACCAGCCTCCTACCTTAGGCTTGACAACCCTACAACTCAGATTCTTCCAACCCCTACAGCTCAGAGACCCAGCCGGTCTCCTACCTCAGATTTTCAGAAAGATCCTACCTCAGGCACAAGCCTTACCTCAAATCCTACCCATTATCCTACAACTCAGAGTGCTTTACACTTCTACAACTCAGACTGCTCATAGTCCTACACTCAGCCTTTATAAAACATGTCTGCACTCAAATCTCAGTGAGTTCCTACATGATAGAATAAGTGTTTGAGAAATCGGTCTCAAAAGAAAATTTCTCAGTCTTCTTTTTTGGCTGAATCAATCGACATCCCTTCTTCAGTACAGCTACAGGAAGATGATTCTTCAGATTTGATTCACTCTGTACTGTGTTGAATCCTCGCGGAGCTCTTCTTTGTCTTCTTCAAGCTTGAGAAAGACCACAGTTCTGTATAGCAACCTTGAAGACAACTCGAAATGAAATCTACTCTGCTAGCCGACTTTTGCGAGATTAGGGTTTAGAAAGATTGGCAAAAGTTCTTGTAAGAATGTAACCCTGTTCGCTTTTATACACCGACATCAGCAACAGCTATATCCCCCTTTAAAAAGTGGCATGACCGGCTTTAATGGTTGATTTATCCCAGGATAGTATTGTCCGATCAATACGGCGATCTTTGTCTTTTAGCGTGCGATTTGCGTCGATTTGAATTAAGAATGACGTCAGCAGACTTGACACGACGCTAATTGACTTAGAATAGTTTCTGAATCTCTACAAACGTTGAGAGATCCCATATGTCTCGACGAATTAGTGCTTTGTTAGATAACTCCAGAAGCGTTGAGTGAATGACCTTAATTCGACGCTTTTGTACTTGACCAAATTCTGTCTAACGCAAAGGCGTTGAGTGAAGGTTCTTCACTCGATGCTTTTGTCCCTTAACACCTTTTACTGAGATGGCGTCGAATTTAAGTCCTTCTCTCGACGCTTTTGTACTTAATCAGATTTTACTGAGATGACGTTGAGTGTAAGTCCTTCACTCGACGCTTTTGTATTTAGTCAGATTTTAGTGCTTCTCCACTGAGGCATTGAGTGAGAGTTAAACTGACAACGCTTTTTGCCTTTGGCGTTGAGTGATGTGTAGTCACTCAACGATTTTGTACTTAGTCAATTTCTTGTCTTCCTTGATCATGCTAACTTCTTTCCAGCCATACTTCTGATACTCTCAGTCTGTCTAATCACTTAATTATCAATACCCTGCACATGTAAACTTAGACATATATCAAATACAGGTTTGTGTATATTATTGACTTGTTGGCTTTCTTCAAATCTGGGACATTGTGGTCAATGTACCACCAAACATCCAGATCTTAGGTCTTTTTTGGAAAATACTCTTTGCTACTTGGAGTTGGTCGAAAAACTTGTCTATCCGTGGAATATGATAGGTAATCCTTACGGTTAACCAATTTAATTCTCGGTAGTCAATATAGAGCCTTAGGGAGCCATATTTCTTCTTCACAAATAGAGCATGGGATCCCAGGGTGAAGAGATGGATCGCACAAATCATACTGAAACTACTAATTATTGTAATTGAATAGTCAGCAAGCTCTTTAGGTGTTTTGCGGTAAGGAGTTTTAGATACATGTCAGGCTCTCGGTAGTAATTTCATTTGGAAGTTTACTTCCGATGAGGGGCAAGCCATGTAACTTTTCTGGAAAGACATCCAGGAAGTCTCGTACTATAGCAAATTTATTAATTTCCAGTTCTTCATCCTAGAGTTCAATGTATATTGTGTAAATTTCTAAGTCTTGTAGACGTGCCTTGTTGGCTTGTACGGAGTTTATTAGATTGTGCATGATGGAGGGAATACCTTTGAACCGGTAGATGGATCCATCTGATTGAGATAGTAATACCTTTTTTGCGGCAGACGATCTGGGTCCAATGCTCCGTTAACCAATCCATCCCAAGAATTAGATCAAAACTTGCAATTTGTAGTATCTAGCGATAACATTACTAATGAATTTATGAGCAATGAAATAGTGTGAAGCCCCTGTACCAAATAATGTTTTTAAGGACCATTGTTTATGAGAAGGATGCTTGTTTGCATAAAATTTTTAAGAATATGAAGTTGTTAAAATTTAAGAAATATTATTACCCGTGTACCTATCACAACATCTTGGGTGCGTGGCCTCGTTCCAAGTCTAGAGTGTATGCTTAAGCTTGCGGATTTTGCCTTTGGGCTGGCCAGCCTGGCTGCCCTCTCTCTTGGCCTCTTCCGTGGTTCCTGCCCTGTGGGTACCAGTTGCCTTGTTGGTCCTGGTTTTTCTGTCTACCCGCATTTGGACAATTCTAGTGGTAATGATCTTGTTGTTTCCTGTATAGAATCTTCTAACACAGGCTTGCATGTTTTGTTCATAGTTTTGGGTTGGTGCGCGATGGGGTTGATGAGGTTGGGCTTGACCCAGCCCCTTTCTTTAGATTTGGGTTATTATGGCTATCCAATTTCTCCTGTCTCGATTTCTATCATTTCTTCTTCTTCTTCTTCATTGCTCGTCTATCCTTCCTCCCCGCCTATCCCACTCTTGGGATTGTTGTTGTCGATAATTTCTCCCATGTTCTGAAGTTGATCTTCGAAACCTCTTTTGAGGTGTTACCTTTCTTGAACCATATTTTGGTCAACCTCTATTTTTTGGCCAGATGGACGATGGTCTCGATGCTAGAGTTAGAGGTTGTGATTAGTGGTTGGCGTATGGAGTCTAGAAATCCTCGAAAAAACCAATCGGCTCGAGTTGAATCATTTTTAGCAAAGGCGCCTACAAAACAACATAGGTGGCAAAATTCACGTTGGTATTCTATGACGGGCATGCTTCCTTGATGGAGACGGAAGAAACATTCTTGGAGTTATGTTTGACAATTTGGGGAATAAACTGGCCTATTAGTGCATCGATGAATTCTTCACTTGTGATATCACTAATTCGACGTCCACTAAAAGTGGAGTCCAAAGCAGACCGCCGCCATTATCATGTATAATATTCAAGTAGGGTGATTGCTAAAGAGAGACTGATTTGTGGGGCAGCGCATTCCAACTATGAATTCTTCAACTTTATCTAGTCACTCCTCAGTTTGCATGGTTGTTTCATTGCTACTGTAGGACGGGGGTCGGAATCCTCTGGATATTGTTAATTTCTCCATTTTCGAAGGACCGTTGGAGCGAGGAGTTGGTTTTGTTGCATGGATGTTCGAAAGAAATCTAGTATTGCATGAGTGTTTGACCTAATTTCGTGTTGGAATGGAATGGGTTGAGATTGAGGTGCATCAGTTGGTGGAGATGTAGGATGATAGGTTCCTCAGTAATGGAAGTTTTGATCAAAGTGAATTTTGAGGTTTTGAGCTCTTAGCGTATTCAGAATTTTATCTATTTGGGTTCACTATGCTTCCACTTCAAAATTTTTTCCATGAACTTAAGTGTGGTGAGGATGGTGTGAACCATGCGACTTTCATTATTCTGATGGTGATACTTTAATGCCACTTGTAAGAGCCCCCCCCCCCCCCCCCCCCCCCCCCCAATAGGAGGGGAAACCTTAGGACCAGATCAAGGATTCTAAGATAGTGAGTTATTACTAGTGGGGTATCCTCACAACTTGTAACCACCAACTTCTTGAAATTTTGTTATGTAAGGCTAAACATCATCACAATATATCCACATAGCGGTACTTTTTATTTTATTAACCAAAGAATACAAATATTTGTGGTCGGTGTCGTTGAATACTTATATAAAATTTTCCCCTCGGGTACTTTTTATTTTATTAACTGAGGTATTGGGCAATGCCTGGAGGTGGAAAATCGAAATAGAAAGTTTTTTAGTTATTTTGGATAATATGAATACAATTTTTATTACAATGAAAGTGACCTATGTCGGTGAATTCTAATGGATGTTATGAATGTTGAATTTCTCCTTACTTATAAATTTTCACACTCGGGCGTAGATGCCCCACACAACATACTTGTATCCCCCCCATCCCCCCCCCCCCCCCCCCCCCCCCCCCCCCCCCCCACCCCCCCCCAATGCTCCGCCCGTTCAGCAGAACATCATTCCTAATGAGAAGATCTTGTAGTTGTGCGCCCACTCTTATTTCCTGTAGTTTTTAAATTTCCTGTAGGATCACCGATCGATCTTTGCAATGCTCGGATTATATTTTAAGCCACCTGAGGTATTGGTATTTAATATATATATATTATAAATATATATATATATATATATATATATATATATATAGTATTTCATATAATATATATATATATATATATTATATATATATATATATATATATATATATATATCTTTATTATATAATACAATAGCAATGCCTGGAGGTCCGATCTGGAATTCTGGCCGTTGGATCAAAAGAAGATGGCCTGCAATTAAAAAAACAATTAAAAAAATCCCGAAATAGAATCCCCCGAGTTTTCCAGCCCAACTCCTCTGTTCGCGGCGGCGGAGCCGCCGGCGGCCAGCCGCCGGCGGCCTGCCCGGCACCCACCGGCGGTTTCGCGGCCTCCGGCGAACCTGCCGGGGGTTTTTTGGATAATATTTGGAGGCCGGGACCTAAGTCCGCCGCCGCGACAGAGGAGGCGGAGGCGGAGGTGCCCGCGCGTTTTTTTTTTCTTCTTTTTTTTTTATATTTATATTATTAATAATAAATAAATAATTATTTAAAAAATCGAACTTATTTTTTATATTTAAATAATTTATATTATAATAAATAATTAAATAATTTTAAAAAATCAGAAAATTAAAATTTTTAACTTATAAATTTTTAAAATTTTATGCCGGGTCTACGGGCGAAGCCCGCGGGGGGGGGGGCAGGCGAAGCCGCCGGAATTTTTTTTGTCTAGTATATATATATATATATATAATATTATATATATATATATATATATATATATATATATATATATATATATATATATATATATATATATATTATATAGAGAGAGAGAGAAGAGAGAGTTATTTATTGGGACCCTCCCTTGAAGGTCACATAATTAAAGCTTGCGCCCTCGGAATTTTCAAATTACAAAAAAATGAAAGTTTATCCAGACTTCAATAAAAACAAATTTTTACCTACGGGTTGTGCCCTCCGGCGGTTGGGCGTCGTCGGAGGCCGGAGGCCGGCGAACCCGTCGGTGGGCGCCGGGCAGCACGCCGGCGGCTCCGCCGCCGGCGACAGAGGAGGCGGAGGCTGCCCGCGCGTTTTTTTTTTTCTTCAAGAAAATTAAAATTTATTTTTTATATTTAAATAATTTATATTATTAATAAATAATTAAATAATTTTAAAAAAATTCAGAAATTAAATTTTTAACTTATAAATTTTTAAAATTTTATTAGCGGGCGAAGCCCGCCGGAATGCCAAGCGGGCGAAGCCCGCTTGGTTGTGTGCGAAGCCCGCAGCGACGCATCGAGAACGGGCGAAGCCGTTCTGCTATATATATATATATATATATATATATATATATATATATATATAGAGAGAGAGAAGAGAGGAGAGAGGAGAGAGAGAGAGAGAACCCTCCCTTGAAGGTCACATAATTAAGCTTGCGCCCCTCGGAATTTTCAAAATTACAAAAATCTTTTCTCAATGTTTTACATTCATAACATCCATCCAAAAGTATTATAAATCCTGGTCCTAAAGTTTCTAAAAATATAAATTTTAAAGACTTCAATAAAAACAAATTTTTAGGTCCCCCTTTTAGTTAGTAGTTTGAGGGACGGGTTGTGCCCTCCGGCGGTTGGGCGCCGTCGTCGGAGGCCGGAGGAATGCCTTTATTTGGAGAGCATTTCGCTGCTTGGACACATCGGGCGGCCCTGGATACTGCCGGCAACCCCATGTGGGGCGCCTCCGCACCCAAAAAGCTTATTAGATCGTGGGTCTCCAGGAGTTGGGGTGATTTGGTGGTTGGGGTTGCCGGCGGAGGCCAGGTCGCGGAGGAGTAAAACGCCGCCACCGCCACCCCTCTATTTTTTCTGGATTTCCTCCGACTGAGGGTATCTTCGGGCTTCTCCAGATAACCTGCAAGGTTGAAAAGTTTGGGGAGCTCACATTGGATTGAGGGAATAGGGCGTTGAGGTTGTTGGAGCGTGACTGGGTGAGAGGAGGGTTTGCTCATAGCTGCTGGGGAGGTTTTGTGGGTGTTTTGTGTCGAGGGAGGTCCATTTTATAGGGAGGGGAGGTTTGTCTCCTTCACCCTCTTAAATGTTCCTCGGTTGCATGTTTGCCTCCCTCAATAGATGTAGGGGCTGGAGATACTCGGGCATGAACAATAATTACGCCTGGAATCCGGATGGTAGTCTTGGTCTGAGACCAATGAAGAGCTTGCAAAGATGTGGGGCCCACACAGTTTATATTTGTGAAATACATTTTTGCGCGAGGCGCTCATCATTTCGAACTTCTCATTGGTTGTCCCATACCTTTCTTCTCCTCTGAGTTCCGGAGGAAAAAAATTTCCCTCGGGCAGGGGGAATAATCATTCCCCCTTCTTAAATTTTCTGGTTTTGCATTTATTAGACGTGTAATTAATTAATTAGATATAAGTAAACAAACTTTCATGGGCCCAAAGTTAATGAGATGATTTGGGTTACATGGGCTCCTACATAATTCGGCCGTGGGTATGACGCAATAGCCCTAAATTGATTTTTGAATGCTATTTTGAGTGAAAATAATATTTTAAAAATTATTTATTTATGATAAAAAGACAATATGTTTACCATAATGGAAGCTAAGTGTACCTTGATGCTCATTGGATAAATTTTTCAAATATTTTGGAGATCATTTGGATTTTTGGAACTCATTGGATCTATGTAGTTTAATATTTATGTTTCCAAAAAATTTCTCGTAATTATTGTGGGGTCTTTAATATGAGGGAGGATCTTGGCGGCGACTGGTGAGCATTGGTTTCTAGCGGAGAACCGATCAAATCATGTTAGGGTCTCAATGATACCCTTATAGGTATGATTTCTATTTGGCGAAGCATGAGTCCTTGTAGGTTCTAACAGCATGTTTGATATCTTGTTTATTAAATAGGGGTTTTGGAGGAATCTTGGGCGATGTTACAGTCTCACAGAGAAACTTTCTTTCCATTCCAATGATGTTAAGTTCTACGTAGATATATGATGAATTAATAGTCTTTAATGGTTGTCAGAGATATTTTTTATGAGATATTAGTTACGAAATATCTCTTTAGGCACCGTTTATGTAAGGGTAGTCGTGAGTCCATGACTTTGGGATCTGGGTTGAACTCTGGTAACACCCATGAAAATCAAGGATTGTGCATGATTATTAAAGCGTTCACCGTCATAACATAATGAACAACCAGTCTTTTGTATGCTTAGATAATCTATCAATCAAAAGTATATAATTCAAAGTCTCTAGTACATTATATTTTTTGCTATAGGAAATACATACAAAGTGTAAGTTCCAGAAAATTATTTCACCTACATTTATTGCATTAGATACAACTTGATGAAATAAATTTATATTTGATTTTGTTTTATTAATATTAATCTCATTATTTATGAAATTCGTTTTGATTTTTCACTTTTGTACGGGATTGTTTGAAATTTGTTTATAAAAACATTTATTTCTTTGTTAAATGGAGCCTTCGAGGTATACGGTGTTTGGGTTCCATATCAATTTCTGGGAAAAGTTCAAAACAAAATGGAGGGACTCCAAAATTTAAAAGGAAACCTCGGGATAAGATGACATCATTAGTGTCTCCTTGTCAATATCCACTTAACAAGTGAGTATATAAACAAATTCACTCATTCTTATTATGCTAAAAGGAACATAAGAATCTATGAACCACAGAGACGAGTGTGTGCGCATCAGATCGGATCTGGATTTTGCATTTGTTGAATAATTGATTTATATTGTATTTTTTGTACAAAATATTTTTGTAACTTTGGAAAATTTTAAGTACCTCTATCCATCATGCGTCGAATACATTTTCGACGTGCGCCGAATATTATTCGCCAAACAATGTTCTGTGTGTGATATCCTGCGACATTTTCTCTTCCCATGTATAAATTGACTTACTCCGATTTCTCTTCCCATATAAAGCAACTTACGTCCATTACGCTCCTCCGACAAATCGACTTGCGTTCATTTATGTTGTTCTACGTCGTGCGACAGTTTCTTATTACCTTAATGTCGATATTAGATCGACGAACATCGTTTTCCCTGCTCGTTCACGCATGATTTTTGTATGCATTTTCTGTAAGGTTTTGTTCGTTTCAACATTGATATTGAAGTATTAGCTTTCAATCCAATATCAATACACATGTGAAATGTCATTGTGTTTAAATTCAATTCTTTGGTTGGGCCGCATGATGACTTTCTGTCATAGAAATTGACATTAATCATTTTTTATTGTTCATTTGCAGAAAAATTTTCAATCATAGAAATTGACATTGGTCAATGCTCTAAATTAAAAATATCAAACGCGGATTTTTCGCCCCGAATCAATTTTATCGTCCGGACTCGATTTTTTTATCATGACGCGATGTTTTGGCCCGGAGTAAAAAATTTCGGCCCGAAAGCGAAATTTTTCGTCTGGATGTGATTTTTTCGCCGCGACACAATTTTTTCACAGACTTGATTTTTCCACTCAGACGCAATTTTTTCACCCGGACGCTACTTTTTTGCTCGGACGCGACTTTTAATCCCGGCTGCGTCTTTGTTAGCTCGGACGTGATTTTTTCGCACCCGACGCGTTTTTTTGCCCGTGGGCGTTTACTTCGCCAGTGGGCGATTTTTTCACCCAGGAGTGATTTTTTTTCCTGTGTGCGATTATTTCGCCCGGACGTGATTTTTTCGCCCGACCGCGATTTTTTGGCCCGGGCGTGATTTTTTTGTCCGGACGCGACTTTTTTACAAGGACGCGACTTTTTCGCCCGGACGCGAATTTTTCACCCGGACGCAACATTTTCGCCCGGGCGCGAGTTTTTTGCCCCAACGCTATATTTTCGCCCTGACGCTATTTTTTCGCTAGGGCGCGTTTTTTTCGCCCGGACGCGACTTTTTCGCCCGGACATGACTTTTTCGCCCGAACGTGATTTTTTCGGTCGGAGGTGTTTTTTTCGGACAGAATCGATTTTTTCGCTCCGAAGCGATTTTTTTGCGTCCACGAGATTTTTTTGCCCGGACGTGACTTTTTTGCCCGAACTCTATTTTTGTACCCCAATGCGATATTTTCGCCCGACTTAATCGCGTTCGGGTGAAAAAATTGCATCCGATCAAAAAATCGCATGGCAACAATAAAATCGCGTTTAAGCGAAAAAATCGCACTCGTCCGAAAGGAATCACGTTCGTGTGAAAAAATTGCGTCCGGGCGAAAAATCACATCCGGGCGAAAAAATCGCGTCCGGGCGAAATAATTGCACTCGAGCGAGAAAATCCCGTCGGGCGAAAAAAATTGCGAAAAAAACGCGCACTGGCAAAAAAATAGCGCTCGGGCGAAGAAATCGCGTTCGGGCGAAGAAAACGCCCACGGGCGAAAAAAAAAACCCCGTCGGGGCGAAAAAAATAGTGTAGGGGCGAAAAAATCGTGTCCGGACGAGAAAATTTGCGCCCGGGAGAAAAAAACGAGTTGGGGCAAAATAATCGCGTCGGGGCGAAAAATCGCGTCCGGGAGGAAAAAATGTCCGGGCGAAAAAAAAACGCGTCCGGACGAAAAAAAACGTCCGGGAGAAAAAATAGCCCCCGGGCGAAAAAACGCGCTCGGGAGAAAAAAACGCGCCCGGGCGAAAAAAATGCATTCGTGCGAAAATTGCGCGCCCGGGCGTAAAAATCGCGTCCGGGCGAAAAAAGCGATGCGGGGCGAAAAAATCACGCTCTAGCGAAAATATCGCGTCGGGGCAAAAAAATCGCGCCCGGGCGAAAAAAGCACGCCCGGACAAAAACAAATGCACGCGGCAACTTCTGTAGGGTGTTGTATTTGCGTCGTTTACTCTCCTCCAACAGATGGACTTGCATCGATTTTTGTTGTTGTATGTCTTGCGATAGTTTCTTATTACCTTAACATTGATTTCTCATATGTCGATTTCCATGCTAGTTCACACATGATTTTTGTACGCATTTTACAACATTAAATCTTTACACTGGAAATATATGTTTCTATGCACGGCAAATTTAATTAATATAGCCGTTCGAAACTAATTATGTTATTAATACTTGTGTTTTTATGAGATTCTTATAGTAGAGATTTTTTTCATGAAACGGCAGACCTTTTCATTCTCGTGCAATTTTTCTTTAGTGATTTTTGCTCTCTGTGTTTATTTCATTAAGTGTGAGTTCAGATGCTCTGTGCTTTTTAGGTGCACACATCGGAATTTTGGAATCTAATCGGGTGTTGTATCTTTGAGGAGTGAGCATCGATTGAAAGCCCGATCAAATCGTGGTACAACCTTTTTATGTTAGATATCACACGCATTATCCAAACTCGACTTTTAAACTAAATTTTTATTTTATTTTTTCTTTCTTTTCTTTCCGAGATATTGTAATTGTTTATAAAAATGAAAATACATATATTATTTGGCAAGCATAAATGTATTTTAACACAACTCTATAGACTGTTGAGAACATGGATCACATTTAGTTTTGAAGATCAAAAGAGGAGCAAGCATTGTTATGTTGGGAAAGAAATTGTGTCAATAAGGTGTTTTCAGAAATTAGTGAATCCTCCAACAAGATGCTTTCAGCATTTTTATACTTCTCTACTCATACGTTAACATTCATTTTCTTCTCCTAGTGTTTTCCTTGTCACTACTTTTCTGATTGCTCTAATCCGACCACTTATTTTCCAACTCAGCTTTTCTTGCCGGCATTAGGAGATCGGGGCCTAAGATTCTGGTAAATCCAAAGAGCTTAAGGCCCTGTTTGGCACGATGGTGACAGTCATGAACATGTGAATAAATTGTCATTCGTTAACGCCCATCTAAGAAACTTCATCCATTTTTATGTTCAAGCGGATGATATTTGTTAGGTTGATCTTTAACGAATGACGGTTTAACCCATGCATTTATGACCGCTACCACCCTGCCAAACGGAGCCTAAATCACAACGACAAAATACTACGAGACGAAAACTCCAGAATCAAAATTCCCCTCTGATATCATGTGTGAAAAAGACGAAAAGAGTGTTTTATATGTGCAAAAGTGTACATATCATGTGTGAAAACTACAGAATCTTATTTACTGTGAAGTGCAAAAGTGTACTTTACCGTGAAGTGCGGCATCCAACGAGATCATTGGATGCCCGCACACATCTCAAAGCAAGATGAGTTGTACTTGCTTTGAGATGTGTGCGGGCATACCCACAAGCCGTTTGATGCCGGCACTTTGCCGTAAAGTGCATCCCTGCACTTTACTCCGGCGGATCCTTATATGAAGAACAAAAAGTAAAAAAGATTATGTAAAAAAACCTCAATATTTGAATTAACTTCAAATCACCGCTCTGTTTAGTGCAATGACGGGTGAAAAAATTATATACGTGATTTGACAAGTGCATTTTTTTCTACTGATTAGAACTGTTAGTTCAAAAAAAATCTTAATTATATCTATAATTTTACTTTATGTTTGCTAAACATTTACATATAAGATCTATCATAAAAATATATAAAATTATATTCCGTGATTTATTTCTTTAAAATAATTATTTTGACACGAAAAACAATTTGCGCAAAGGAGCTGAAAAGGCAGTGGTAGAAAGAGAATAGGGGTGTTGTATTGCATCGTACATTGCGACATCCAATAACTGTCAGTGCAACAGCACTCACACTGAGATGCGTGTGCAAGTTGGATGCACACGTAACCGTTGGATGTACTGCACTACACGGTGCAAAGAGAGTGATTGAAAATCTCCATTTAACTGTTTGAAAAATATGCACGTCTTTCTTTTGTTTTGAAAAAAAAAATTTTACAATAAAAATATATTTTATACTAATTATTTTTCACGGTGATAAATAAATATTATATAAAAGGTTAGAAATGATCATCCGTAAAAAAGTAAAGATCACGAATGAGAGGCAAAAATCACAAATAAGCGAAACAAATCATTGAATAAAAGCGGAAAATTTTAGGAAATTGTTATTCATACCCCATAATTGGATATTCATATCCAAATAATACAAATTTTAACATATTTTTTTCCTAAACTTATCTGATATTTGTACCCAACACAAACTCTGTTTCTGTTTCTCTTGAGCCTTAAACTCTCACAGCCGAACCTTCACCTCTCAGCTCGCAGTCTCTCACTGGCGCCCCGATAATATCTCGCCGCCCGTGGCGCCCTCTATTCCGTCGCGCCTTCCGCCCAACTCCTCACCGTCGGTCAACCTATAAATTGTTCGTTTTAGGTCGTATGTGCATGTTCTAGTATAACAACAGAGTATGGTAAGTTCAATAATAACTTACTCTCAAGTCCACAAGTTAGAAGCCGAAGACATATGATACTGGTTGACGTGCCGGCGGATATGGCGATTTCGGTGTGGTGTCGGCGATGACGGTTTGCGGCGACGGCGATCGCGGTGCAGCGTCGGCGGTTTGCGGCGACGGCGATGGCGGTTTGCGGTGATGGCGGTTTGTGGCGACGCCGATGACTGTTTGCAGCGGCGGCGGTTTCGGTGCAGCGTTGACGACGGCGGTTTGCGGCGACGGCTTTGGCGGTTTGCGGGGACGGCGATGATGGTTGGCGCGGCGTCGGCGATGATGGCTATTCGCGCGGCGGCGGCGAAGGCGGTTTGTGGCGACGACGATTTTGGTTACGTCGGGAAAGGTACGGATATCCGTACGGACCGCACCATAAGCATGATGTGCGGGCGCGGCTAACGTCTCTCAGGAGATCTCATCGTTTTTCTTAATATTATCATGTATGAGTACAAATATCAATTATTGATACAAATATCCATTTTGAGTACAAATATCCATGGGTTATAAATATCAGTTAAGACCGGTCCGGGACCGGTTTCGGGACCCGTCGGGACCGGAAAAGAGCCTAACGGCTCTTTTAAAAGATCTGTTAAGGCTCTTTTAAAAGAGTCGTTAACGGCTCTTTTAATGAGAGCCGTTAACGGCTCTTTTAATGAGAAAATTTTTAGGTCAGGCGAACGGACCATGCCACCATCAGGATATAAAAACTCCTTTTGTTCGTGGGGCCCACCACCTATTCGAAATTTTTCCCCCACTGAGCTCCTCCTTCCGCAGCTCGCCCCCTTCCGGAAAAATTTCTCCGCCTTCCGCTCCATCCTCTGCCGGAAACCTAGCCGTTTCTTGATGTCGGAGACGATGAGCCACCTTCTCCGTTCAACGACTTAGGTCTTCTTCCTCAGCATATGCAGAAGAAATGACGGAAACCTAGCTCTTGAATGCTGAAGTTTGAGGTGTTTTTTTTTTCTGAAGATTAGTATCTATATCAGTAAATCACTCTCTTTAATTTTAGATCTAATTTCAAGGTTTTTTTATGGCCATTTTTATGATAGGTGCAAGGAAATGACGGCTCACGGGGGAACAAGTGCCCAGACCTCTTCCAAAAATGTTGGTGATGAAACGGTCAATGTAAGCTTGGTTTTCTTGTGGTAGTGTTGCATTTTAATTTGAAATGATTTGCTGAACATTTGTTGGACATTAGCTAGTGTTTTTTCATTTTACTTTTCAACTGCAATTTTTTTGTGAAATTCAATTGCTTGGTTTTCTTTTTGCTGTGCTGCATTCAAATTTGAAATGATTTTTCTAATTTACAACTGCATTTTTAAGTGAAATTCAAATGTTTTGAAAATTAATTATTGCATTATCTTTATTTGCAGCTCTTTTTTTATTTAGGAGTGAACTAAACATTTATACTTTTTTTCAGGTCAACAAACAACATGTTGTTTTTCCAATTGTGCATTCAGAAGACGAGATGTATGCTATGTACTGTGAATATGCTCATAGCATGGGTTTTAGTGTTCGAAAAGAACATTTGAGCTACTGGATACACACAAGGATTATAAAATGTCGAGCATATAGCTGTGCCAAAGCTGGATTGAAAAATGTGAGACCCTCACCCAAAAAATATCGAAAATTAGAAACACGCACCGGTTATCTCGCATGCATTTATTTTACCACTGATACAGATGGTAGGAATTGGATAGTTACAAAGTTTGTCGAGGAACACAATCAGCTATTAGCGATGGAGAGTAGTAACCTCAACTCATCTCTCAACCCTTCGTAGAATCGATTCGTCTTGCGCTCCACATCCACAATGGTGGAGCTAGCATATGGACTCAATCGAGTAAACTCATGGAGATATTCATCCACGCTACTGTCTCCTTGAACCAACTTCAGGAACTCGTTCTCCAACGCTATCCTCTGCGCCGAATGGAGGTATCTAGCCAAGAACAGTCTCGAGAACTCCTCCATCTATTGAGATCAGCCCGCAGCATTTAAAAAATGCAGGGTAGCCTTATTAAGAATCTGACGGACGCGGGAGTTAAAACAGTTCACGCGTATAAGTTTTTGTCTATTGAAGTCGGTGGGTTCGAGAATGTTCACTTTTCAAAATCTGATGCCTACAACTTTGTGCAGCAGGAAAAGAAAACGCTAATTGAAAGCGGTGATTCACTTAGTGTGCTGAAGATTTTACAGGAAAAATAGTTGGAGGACATGTTCTCGTATGATGTTTGTACTGATGAGCTGAATAGATTGACAAGTTTTTCTAGATGGACAGACAAAACAAAATCGATTATGACTGCTACGGTGACGTAGTTATCTTTGACATAACATATAGATTGAACAAGTATAATTTAGTTTGTGCACCATTTATCGCTGTCAGCAATCACTAGCAGAATGTATTTGTTGGTGGTGCTTTTATTACTGAGGAGTCCATCGA
This sequence comes from Platanthera guangdongensis, assembly GCA_039583875.1. Classification (NCBI taxonomy): domain Eukaryota; kingdom Viridiplantae; phylum Streptophyta; class Magnoliopsida; order Asparagales; family Orchidaceae; genus Platanthera; species Platanthera guangdongensis. Next base: position 137,808,002 of record CM077161.1, on the reverse strand, counting down.
TTCATTTTGTTGTGTTTTCAACACATTTCTGAAATTTGTTGGTGGTAAACTACTGAAAGTCCACCTAGTGTCGGCTATGTGCACCTATGGGGGGGGGATAGGTGACGTGTGGTTCTTTTGCGGAATTCACAGATGTACCTGCACAATAAAAGCAACAAACACAGAACACAGAATACACAGCAAATTTATAGTGGTTCCCCGACTTGGGTACATCCACTTTCCCCCTTCGACCTATCTCCCCAACAAGGGACGACTCGGTCACTTCTCCAACGGGATTGAAATCCAATCCCTTCACTAACGGAAGGTGCCCTTCCACACGTGAGAGTCAACACTCCCACAAATCGGGTTGCACCCAACCCTTACACCGCGGAACAAAAGTTCCTTTACAATAAAATAAAAGTAGAATGTACACGTGATACAAACTTCTCTTGGAGACTCCGGTGTTCCTCTTTGGTCGACGACGTGTTCTTGAAGTCGATGAAGAGTCTACGACCTTGGTCTTGCTTGGAGAAGATCTCCCCGGAACCGGCGGCGGCACACGAGCGGCGGCTAGCTTCGGGATCGGCGGCTACGAAGAAGAGTGGCTGCAGAACTTGGAGATCTAAACTTCGTAGCGAAGCAAGCTAGGTCTACCAACGGTCACTCTAGGATCAGTCGTCTCGATCGATTCGGACGGGGGAGTTTTTCCCGGTCAACGAATCGAGAGACAAGAGATCTCCGGATAGACGCGTGAGACACAAGCCTTACCAAGCTTCTGTCACCGGAGATCGGGAAGAAGAGCGATCAGCAGCGGCGACCACTTGACGCGAGCGGCGGCGGCGGAGCGGAGCGAGTTCGCGGATTTAGGGTTACCTCGCCGCTGGATTTTCTTTCTCTCTTATCCGTAATCTACTGTTCAAAAATACTCATGTATTTATGGTGTAGTATTCTCAAATATGACCGTTTGTGGGACCCTCAAAAGAAATCCCCAAAATCCGGTTCAAATAAGTCCAGAAGCAGAATCCGGTCCAGCAGCATTCTGAGAAAACGCCAAGTAAAAATCGGCGAGAATCGCAGACGATTCTCGACGAATCGGCGAGAATCACCAAGTGATTCTCGACGATTCGTCGAGAATCGTTTGTGATTCTCGTCGAATCACTTGCCGATTCTCAACGAATTGGACTTGGTATTCATGGGCTGCATGACCACTGGTTCGGCGGGAATTACAAGTGATTCTCGCCGAATCTTGCTTGGCACCATATTGAGATGGCCAGAAGGAGTCGGCGAGAATCACTGATGATTCTCGTCGATTCGGCGAGAATCACCAAGTGATTCTCGCCGATTCGGCGAGAATCACTTGGTGATTCTCGTCGAATTTGCCTTGGACGATTTTTCGTCTTCCACCTAGGAGCTGCTCCTTGATCCTCCATGCTCCTTGTCTTCTCTTGCATATGAGCGGTCCTGTACTTGAAAGTAAGTGCACTCCAATAGAGAGAGTACACATAGGCCAACACACTGATCTGCTCAACGAGGGATTACGTCGTGCAGACCCGTGTATATTGACCTACTGCACCCTGACATTGGTGTGCACTTAGCGTGGAGAAACTGCAAGTACAACTTGAAATGTTTCATCAAATACATTGTGAATTCATCTTAGCTTGACAGGGGGCTTCCTCAAATCTAGGTAATCGTGGATACAATACCCAACAATCTCCCCCTATTTGACGAAGCCAAAACCCTACTAGCTAAGATGAATAACACCTATCAAATAATAATTATAGCATTTAAAAATTAATTATGCAACACAAGGTAATAAATGCAATCAGAACAGGACTTGAGTCATTCACACATTCAAGAATATATATATATATACCAAGAGAAATATATTCACATATAAGTCAGAATTGTTCACACGACAGTAATAATTGTTAAATGTTCTTAATACACCGTGACCAGCTATAAGATAGTGACTATTTGTCCTTAGCTCCGTCACCCTTAAGAGTTTGCGCCAAGTACTTTTTGCTCTGCCTTTCCATGTATTCCTTGGGCTTCAGATAGTACCTAGGAGGAGCAACTTTGTCTGGATACTTGTTGTTTCTGAAGAAAATGTTGCGTTTCGCTTCAAATGCTTTGTGCGTCTCCCATTCATACTGACTATATGCTTCATTTCGGTTTATCTCTCCTCTTTCTTGCAGCAGGAAGGTGTCTAGGATGATGCTCCTTGAGACTGGGCTCCACCTTTCGTTTCTTACCTCCTCCTCACTTAGTCTGATCCTCTTTTGAGTTGGTGTCTCCTTTGATGTCCCTTCCTGAATTTTCCTCTTTCCCCTTGCTTTAGCTAAGGCCTCCTGGTCAAACATGCTTCTCAGCTTAGATTTGGAGATGGCCCTAGCGTCAGCTTCATCAGTGAAAATATCAGCAGCACTTGTACTTACATTCTCAGCAATATGTACTTCCTCGGCAGCCGTAGAAGTCTCAGGAGCATGAGCACCGACAGGTTGGTCAGGTAGGATGACTCCTAACGTGCCCAGTGCCTGTTGTAGCATCCACCAGCAACTCTCATAGACGTAGTTGCTTGATTTCACAAAGTTTGCATCCATGCTTTTCTGGAGCTCAGCCATCTTAGCGATATACTCCTTCTCCCCCTTTTTGGCTTCTTCAGCTATGCAATTGGCATATGAGTGCAAGGAGTCATCAATGTGCTTAGTTGTCTTGCTGAATTCAGTGACTAGGGCCTGCTGATTTGCATTTAAAGTGACCATGTTGCCATCAAATTTCTGAATATTGTTGGCCACAACGTGTGTGTTCTGATTGACAACAGCCAGAGTGTCGGTAGTCTTTTTCAAGCCGGCCATTAACAGTGTGACAGCTTCGCCGGCCGCAGTATACTTTTCTTCAAACTTCTTCTCCATCATATCCAGTTTGTGGTTGATTGCCACAATATTCTTCAGCATGAGATCTTCAGAAGTCTTAATCTCTTGCAGTATTGTTTTCTGAGTTTTATCAAAAGAGGTTGTAAGCTCATTCACGATGCCCTGAATTATATGTACAGTGTGAATGGCTAGGTCATCTCGTAGTGGAATACCCGGAGGCACTTCTTGGCCTTGTTCTGGCTCGGCCGCAGAAGCATCAGTAGAGCTGGATACAATCACAGCCTCTATGGGAGGAATGTTGGTGGCCTCATTTACCTCCCCCTCCACTGGTGCAGGCTTAGCAGTAGGAGGTTCATCAGTATCTGGAGATTCAACCACTTCATGGCCCTCACTGACCTCGTCCTTTCCGTCCTCATCCAAAAACTCATCCATATCAGCATCTTCGTCCACTTCTTGATCAGCAGAGTCCAGTGTTTCAGCTTCAGTTCCGAGGGTGTTTCTGTTCAGGACCTCCTCATCCTCCAACCCAGGTTCACCTTCTGCATGAACTTCTGCCACCGCATCCCTTGCCACCTGGGCGATTTCAGATATTATATCCAGATGAGTGGGTAGAGTCTCCCCCTCGATTCCTGCAGTCACAGTATCAGGAATTTCACGGGGGGGAGGATGCTGGAGATACTTCCTCTTGCTCTTCCACAGCCGGCTGCCCGATGCGCCGCTCCCATCGATCAAATACAGTAGCATCCATCTTTTTCAAGTAATGTAGAGGAACTCCTTTGCTCATGTCGAATTTATCTCCGTTGAGCTGGTTGAGATATAGACTGATGATGCGACCGAAGCTCGGAGTGCCCAGAGTGTCCTTGATCTTTTGAAACATCAACTCTCCCCAGTTGAACCTCTTTCTGCAGACCACGGCTATGAGAATTTTGAACATATCTCCGGAGATATGATCATGGGAGCCTGGCTTACAGATGAGTACTTTTCCTATGATGTCGGATAGGAGCTTCCCTTCTTCATTCATCTCTTTTCGTTTTACTGATCGTGTGCCTCTGGGTAGACCGCAGAACAGGAGGGTTCTGGCTTTGTCCTCGTCCTCCAAATAGTCTTCCTGCTCCGCACTTGAGAGCTGCAGGTAGCGTGTTAGCTTACTGGCAGACATCTTTACTTTAGTCCCCGCCACCTTGCTCTTGATGATGGAGTCTCGGTTTCGAAGCCTTGCTGTAGAAAAGAACTCCAGCACTTCTTTATCTAAGACTTTGCAAGGATGCTCCAATATGAAGGTTAGCCCGGCTTCTTCCAGCATGAGAACGATGTTCCGGAACTCGTCCGAGGCATGAGAAAAACCAGTGCGAACCAGTTCGCAACCAGAAATCAAACCTGCGGTCGTCCTTGGGGCCATTGAGGATCTAAGGGCTTCGGTGGAAGAGAGTGGTGAGCTTCGGGAAGAGCTTCGGTGGAGGGAAGAGTATCCCGTGGGATGCGACCTTGTTAGAGTCTCACGGGAGCTTCGGGAGTTGGTGAGCTTCGGTAGAAGAAGATCACGCACAGAGGCGATTCGACGGCGTCGACGAGAGCGTCGGAGGGTTGCGGTGTCGGCGAGTTCGCGGAAGTGCACTTGCGCGAGGAAGGCGAGGGTCGTCCAGAGGTCTCCTGCGCGAGTCGTGAGGAAGGTGAACAGGCGGAGATTCTTCGGCGGATTTATAGGAGTCGTAGGGATTCGGGGAAGTCGAGCGGTCGGGAGCTTCTTCGGCGGGATTTATCTAATTCGGCGAGATGTAAAATGGGTCGGCGGGATTCGGAGTAAATATTGATGTTTTTCTTGATTACTTTGGGAAGCATTGCACCATTTTAGATTTTCCGATGTCAAGTTACTAAAAGGAATGATAAATGCAAGTATATTCTAAAGTCAATCTATTTGAATTTTACTGAGGTTTTTGCAAAGTCTTCTCAATGATAAATACAGGATTAATACGTACATGTTTGTTATAACGACACTTTATTAGGATTAGAACGAGACCTCTTCAGACCCTTCTTGATGTCAACTGTGATGTGTCAAAATTCGCAATGACATATCTTTGTTATCCTTTTATCGATGTGTAATGGTTGGCATGCCTCGATGTAATCTCTCCTTAAAGGTGCACACATATATGATAAGCATAAGTACACTTATACACAAGGATAAAAATATATATATATATATATTTAATTTGAATGAGGATGCATCATGACACAAGTCCTTGAACTGATCAAAGTTACCTGGGATAAGGAGAGTCATCGTCTTAGTCCCACAGGTAGAACATATCGGTAGCTTAAAGTGATTATGCTCATCAGGTAGCACGTCTGTTATTGTAGACGCTTGTTCCAAGTTAGCCTTGAGCCACGTACTGTCTAGTTCCCAAGTATTCATGGGGATCTAGACTACCCTGCAAAACAGAATTACTTTACCTTAGGAACCCAAATCATATTGGGTCCTAGGTTTCTATTAGCATGAACACGCAACTGCCTTCCGTGAGAAAACCTGTCTGGAAGACTGCTCTGTCCCTATAATGTGGAGAGGCCCTTGCTGTGGGCACAGAGAGGTTGTGCCAACAGTCAATGGCAAAGTGTCCCACTTTGCCGCAGCACCAACAAGAGTGAATGTTGTATCGCCGTTTTTGACCTGATCTAGTGACTGATGTAGTCACGGTCCTAGGTCTCAAGGGGATAGGGCATGTTCTTGTTGCACAAATTCCTCTTCCATCGAGGCATGATGAAGGGTGGAATGAATGCATGATGTGAGCGTTATGAGGCCGAGAAGGTGGTGCCATTCTTTCAGGCATCTTCCTTGCTGAGGCTCCATGACGCCTGACATCATGACTTCTATTCTCCCTATCCCGTGTCCTTGAATGGAGAGAATTCTTCTGTGAACCAGGACCTGCAGATCCACACTTTGTTGTGGCAGTGGCCGTGAATACAAAGGGCTCAGACTGAGCCTTAGGTATTTCTTCAAGGGTGGCCATGATGCCTCTTGCACTATGGACATTTCCACATGGGGACAACTCACCCTTACAGTGACCACGATTATTCCTGTGGTCATACCTGAAGGCATGATGAGTTGCCTTCCCGCTTGGAGTGGGAGGTCGGAACACCGTTTCCCCATTTCTCCATCCCTGGATAATCCGGAGATCCACCCGGTTTCCTGTTTTCTCTTTATAGCATCAACTTTGGAGAAGTTGGATACTATACGTTTCTCATTTTCTAGACTATTCTCTAGAGCTGAGATCTTAGAGTCCTTGACCTTGTTGGACGCCAATTGGAGAACCAACAAGATCTTCAGTTGAGCAATCTCTCGAGCTTGCTCCTCAGCAAGTAGATTGCTTTCCTGAAGGGCTCTCTTCAGGGAATCAGTATTTTCTGGAGGAGAGCAGTTTCTGTCTTCAGAGAAGTCAAAAGATGAGGGACAGGATGAAGATGATACCTGCTCATCTGGGTTATTGTCATTAGAATCAGTGACCAATGGTTCTTCCTCGTCGGAGCTGCTTTCCTCACTATCTTCTTCAGTCTCTGACAAGGATACTGGAGCTCTGATGCAATCCGAAGGATCCTTGCATTCATCTTCAGAAGTGATTACCCCCACATATGCTTCATCCTCAGATTGGCAGCAAATTTCAGCTTCCTCTGACCCCCCCATCAGCTCTGAGATCATCATCCATAGAGATTTAGCCGTTTTACATTTTTTCAACCTGGAGCGAGAGGCTCCAGACCAGACATCCATAATAATTTGTCGAATCCTCTGGTCCAGTTGGAAAAATGAGAGTTCCATCTCTGTCATCTCAGGGATGCACATGGGCACTTGGGTCCCCGAGTCGGTGGTCTTCATAGGGATAAATGGACCCTCTTCCAGGATGAGGGATGCTCGAGGATCGATGGCATCCAGGTGAAATAACACTCTCATCCTCCAGATAGGATAATAATCCTTGGTGCATGCTGGGAGTTTGAGTGGCAATATGTCATAGTCCAGATCCATGCTTCTGACACTGGTGCAGGATTCACCTCAAGGTGTTAGCCTTTTTGTTGAGGAACCTCGCTGTGATACCACTTGAAAGTCCACCTAGTGTCGGCTATGTGCACCTATGGGGGGGGATAGGTGACGTGTGGTTCTTTTGCGGAATTCACAGATGTACCTGCACAATAAAAGCAACAAACACAGAACACAGAATACACAGCAAATTTATAGTGGTTCCCCGACTTGGGTACATCCACTTTCCCCCTTCGACCTATCTCCCCAACAAGGGACGACTCGGTCACTTCTCCAACGGGATTGAAATCCAATCCCTTCACTAACGGAAGGTGCCCTTCCACACGTGAGAGTCAACACTCCCACAAATCGGGTTGCACCCAACCCTTACACCGCGAACAAAAGTTCCTTTACAATAAAATAAAAGTAGAATGTACACGTGATACAAACTTCTCTTGGAGACTCCGGTGTTCCTCTTTGGTCGACGACGTGTTCTTGAAGTCGATGAAGAGTCTACGACCTTGGTCTTGCTTGGAGAAGATCTCCCCGAACCGCGGCGGCACACGAGCGGCGGCTAGCTTCGGGATCGGCGGCTACGAAGAAGAGTGGCTGCAGAACTTGGAGATCTAAACTTCGTAGCGAAGCAAGCTAGGTCTACCAACGGTCACTCTAGGATCAGTCGTCTCGATCGATTCGGACGGGGAGTTTTTCCCGGTCAACGAATCGAGAGACAAGAGATCTCCGGATAGACGCGTGAGACACAAGCCTTACCAAGCTTCTGTCACCGGAGATCGGAAGAAGAGCGATCAGCAGCGGCGACCACTTGACGCGAGCGGCGGCGGCGGAGCGGAGCGAGTTCGCGGATTTAGGGTTACCTCGCCGCTGGATTTTCTTTCTCTCTTATCCGTAATCTACTGTTCAAAAATAATCATGTATTTATGGTGTAGTATTCTCAAATATGACCGTTTGTGGGACCCTCAAAAGAAATCCCCAAAATCCGGTTCAAATAAGTCCAGAAGCAGAATCCGGTCCAGCAGCATTCTGAGAAAACGCCAAGTAAAAATCGGCGAGAATCGCAGACGATTCTCGACGAATCGGCGAGAATCACCAAGTGATTCTCGACGATTTGTCGAGAATCGTTTGTGATTCTCGTCGAATCACTTGCCGATTCTCAACGAATTGGACTTGGTATTCATGGGCTGCATGACCACTGGTTCGGCGGGAATTACAAGTGATTCTCGCCGAATCTTGCTTGGCACCATATTGAGATGGCCAGAAGGAGTCGGCGAGAATCACTGATGATTCTCGTCGATTCGGCGAGAATCACTTGGTGATTCTCGTCGAATTTGCCTTGGACGATTTTTCGTCTTCCACCTAGGAGCTGCTCCTTGATCCTCCATGCTCCTTGTCTTCTCTTGCATATGAGCGGTCCTGTACTTGAAAGTAAGTGCACTCCAATAGAGAGAGTACACATAGGCCAACACACTGATCTGCTCAACGAGGGATTACGTCGTGCAGACCCGTGTATATTGACCTACTGCACACTGACATTGGTGTGCACTTAGCGTGGAGAAACTGCAAGTACAACTTGAAATGTTTCATCAAATACATTGTGAATTCATCTTAGTTTGACAGGGGGCTTCCTCAAATCTAGGTAATCGTGGATACAATACCCAACAACTACCGATAACTATATTCACGGATCAAGACCAAGCTTTGGTCGTTGCTATTAAAAGACTATTTATCGGGACCCGTCATCGTTTATGTCAGTGGCACATCTCCAAAAAAGCGCCTTCAAAAGTTCCATGCTTTAATAATGAGAAAAGTGTACGCGGGTTTTTTTTATCAATGCATGAGTAATTGCGACAGTGAGCTCGAGTTTGACAGATACTGGAATTAGATGATTAGCAGAGGAAACTTGCAAGAAAACCGATGGTTGGGGGATTTACATAGAGCAAGGAGGAACTGGTCTACAACCTTCAACAAGGATGTGTTAGATCTTGGTATATTGTCAACACAACGAAGCGAATCTGCCAATAATTGATTGCATGGATGTTCGAAGGCAACTAGTAGTCTGGTGGAGTGTTTCACGGGGTTGGAGAAATTGGTGGGGTCTTGGCGGAGAGGAGAATGAGATGAAGATTTTAGATGCAAGCAAGGGACCGTAAGCTTAAAGGTTAAAACTTATGTGATGCTTAAACATGTGTCTAAGTTCTACACAAGCAAAATGTTTCTTAGATTTGAACATGCTTTCATGGAGGGAGCTGCGGGCATATGTGTAGTGGATGAAACGAGACATGATGAAAATAATTATTTATACGTTACAAAGCTCTGTGATGGTAGTGATAACAAACGATGGTTTGTTAGCTATAATTCTAAGACCAATGAGACTACGTGTTCATGCAGATGTTTCGAGAATAGAGTCATTCTTTGCTAGCATATTCTTAAAATATATAATTTGAAAATTTTAAGAGAAATTCCATCCATATATTTGCTTAAACGATTCTGTCATAATGCTAAAAAAGGCATCTACCTACCAAATACTCCTGACATAATAGAGTGTAACTCTAGTTTGATATTTAGAAACCACCTGATGCATTTCGCTTATGACCTTGCAAACTGAGTATAGAACAACAAGGATGCAAAGGCACATGTTCTGAGAGGATTGCATGTTTTAGCAAAAGAAGCAGATGAGATAGTTAAGGCTGCTGAAATACGCAAAAGAGATTTGAGCGATGAGAATGACAGAAACAGCCATTGGTTAGAGATCCTGTAATGAAGAAAACCAAAGGAATATCGAATGCAAGATTGAAGGGGTACTGGGAGACAGGGAGTAAAAAACCAAGTAAAATCTATTAATCTTTTAAAGATTGTTACAGCTTTATTAATTATTTTGACCGACTTACTATTAAATTAATTATTTTTTGTAGGGAAGAAAGCCACGGTTAAGAAGGAGACAGTAGCCGCTGAACAAACCTTGCAAGAGATCATTTTTTTTCAACCTTTCAGTAGAAAACCAAAAGGAGACAAAAACAGATGCTCCAACTGTATTGCCTAATGAAGCTCCAAGTGATTTTAATGATGAATTTTATGTAAATTTATCTTTTGATTTTTCGAGCATTCCCGATGTCTTTAAACCATAATGTTTGTGCGACCATGAGTAAATGCGGGACAACTTGGTACAATTCCTATCTCCACTAATAATTGCGATTTTCACAGATTGATTGTAATTTTCAACCATTCTCTATCAGGGAGAATGTTTAAAGGTATTTTTTAAATGTCCAAGATCTCTCTTGGAGATAAAGCATAACGTTTGTGCGACCATGAGTAAATGTTGGTGTTGGTTGTTCTTAATCAAAATTGGATCTTATTTAGCATACAAGGAGGAAAACATAAATTTGTGCCAAATTATATAATTTTCTAAACTTACTTGAATGGTTGTGATAAGCAGATTGTCTTTCTTGAGAAGGCAAGAGAATGAGATTCTTCAAGTCATCACATGTTCAAATATATGTCTTTCACCATAAGTTAGCATTCGATCAAGTTAACATTGGCATGTATGCCGGCCCAATGAAGTAAGGCATTTCTACATGATGGTGAAGAACCATTCACACTATGAATTAAAAAAGTGTAGGATCATATAAAATAATAACAATAAAATGGCAGAAAGTATCCTACACTATTTTAATAAATACAAGAAAACAGCTAATTATTATATCATATAGCTGCAAATGACAGAACAAACAACTAATTTCCACATGATGGTGAAAAACTCTTCACACTATGTTCAAATGTATTATCGCCAAAGATTTTTTCCTAAGAGACTTCTCATGTAGCTGCAAATGATGATTAAGGTAAATTAAAACAAGCATGTCCAAGTAAGGTCCTAAATTGGTGGAGCTTAGGTATTATTAACATTCAAAAGGCAGGTACAGTGCATTAGATACCATCGAGTAAACATTGTTCAAAATAAAACATTGTCTTATTAAACACACTATAAAGCACACTTCCAAAATTAGTGTTTACATCAATTCTAAACTATTTATAATAAAATATTGTCTTATAAATTTAAGTTAATGCTGCATCTGAAGGATCTAGTCTAGCAATCCTCTCTGAAATAATGCTTGAAAAGGTTTTAAAATTTCTGTCACAATTTCGGCGCGAAACCATGGCATGTCGTCTTGTCATTTCTTGTGTTCTGCCCATGATACGGTTGTTGTGGATGAAATCACTTCCATGAACTTCAGAACAAATACTCCGCAGTCCCAACTATTGTCCTGTTTAGGCAAGCCGACCGCATCCTCTACTGGCCAGTTAACGAAGCCTTCTGGAAATGTCGCTGGAACATCATCTTGAAGCGCCTTCAGCTGTTGTACATGTGACAATGTAAATGTAATTGAATTGAATGGTTAACATTAAGCAACAATATAATATTGAGTGGTGTTCTTTATACATACATTAGCACGTATGCCGGCCCGATGAAGGCTGCTTGGGAGCGAATCAAAATATTCCCAACGCTGCTCTTTTACCCAGCAAACCAATAAGGCTCAATGACTAGTGAGGTGGCAAGGGATGGTAATTATTTTTGAGGAATTAACAGCCTCTTCTGTAATATGACTGATAAGAGAGGTGTAATTCCTAGCGTTACTTCTTTTATAATATTACACATTAGACAATGCATATTAGACAATACTATTATAATTTAAATGATAGAATATGATGCAATTACTTACTTTACTTATTTTGATGAAAAAAGTACTATATCTCGTGATTTGGGGACACGTAGAGATAACTTCTAATTTTTTGTGGAGTCATTTTCCTTTTCGCACCAATTACCACAGAATATGCATTTAGATGATTGTCCATGACTCAGCCTTGGCCAAGGAGATCATCTACACACCTCTTGACATGAATATTATTGGGTACATTGGAAAATGTATACCAGATTTGGAGAAGCCTCACCCAACTCAGTGATAGACATCAAGGTGTATTTGATGTTATTTTGAGTTTACATGTGCAGGTTAAGAATATGCAGGAAAAGTTTCTAAGTCCATGAGTCGACACTAGAAGAAGCTGTGTAGACACTTGTGAAGATTTTGTCGACACTTGGGAAAAGTTGTGTCGACATTTGGAGTCAATTGTGTCGACACTTGGAGTCAATTGTGTCGACACTTGGAGAAGCAGTGTCTACACACAGAAAGTTCAGTCGACACACAGAAATTTCAGTCGACATCAACTGTGTCGACACACAGGACTTGTGTCGACACATAGAAAGTTCAGTCGACATCAACTGTGTCGACACATAGGACTTGTGTCGACACACACCCCAGAATTTCTTTTAAGTTAATTGTGTCAAGACAAGAAGTGACTGTGTCGACACACAGGACTTGTGTCGACACATTCTTACAGAAGCTATGTCAAGAAGCGGTGTCGACACCATGAGAGCTGTGTCGACATCACCAAGGATTGTGTCGACATTAAGTCTACTTATGTCGACACATGTGAAGTTCAGACTCGACATTTTGCTGACAGAGATAAAATTTCAAGAAGTGACTGGAAGACTTGACAGCTGCCATAACCAACAGGTCTACTGCAACTGTCAGATCTGTCAGAAGTTAGTTAGCAACCGGATCAGCCGGTAACCTTGGATAAAGTCTATATAAAGATAGATTCTATTAACAAAGAATGATTATTATAGAGAGAAGTAAGAACGAAAAAAACGAAGTACACGAAATCATTATTACAATTGAAGATCCAACATATACAAGAAAATCTAGTCAGAAATTTCAAGTGGATCTAAGTGAAGAATTTCAACATATCTTCAGAAGAATTTGTAGAGAGAGAGAGCTCCAACAATTCAAGTGAAGAAAGAGATTATCAACAACTAGTCTCTTAAGTACAGATCCTGAACTAATCTCCAAAGAAGAATTCAGATTGATTTCTGGATTTTAAGAAGGAAGCTGATCGAAGATCATCTTCAAGAAATTCAACCTTATTGTGTTCAGATTCAAGAACCTTTGAAGAAAACCAAAATAGGTGGATTTCTGTGAAATCAGATTCTTCAAGAACTGATCAAGAAATCTTTCTACCCATTCTCTCTCAACTTGGGTGAAAGATACAAATTATGCTTATCATTTTTCTGTAAGATCATTATTGATCTGAGTTGTAAGCCTAAGTTATAAAGGCTAATGTAGGGTTGGGTGCCTGAGGTAGGAGATTTACATTTCTGAGTTGTAGGCCTTGGGAAGGCTGAGGTAGGGCTGAGTGCCTGAGGTAGGAGATTTTCATCTCTGAGTTGTAGGCCTTGGGAAGGCTGAGGTAGGGATGTGTGCCTGAGGTAGGAGATTTGATTCTCTGATTTGTAGGTCTGGGTGAAGGCTGAGGTAGGGCTTAATTTCCTGAGTTGTAGGAGTGTGGACTCACTCTGAGTTGTAGAAACCTTAACTGGGTTCTGAGCTGTAAGATCTGTGGATCTGAGAAGGAAGTAAGAACTTAGGCCGAATCTAGCACATTGCTAGATAGGCGAAGGGGGAAAGTGGATGTACCCATCATTTGGGGAACCACTATAAAACTGTGCACCATCTGTGATTGTGTGTGATTGTGTGATTTCTGTGATGTGGTAGCAGTAGATCTGTTTGATTCTATGTGATTAACTGAATTAATTTTCTACCTTAGAGTAAAAAGAAATTGTACATATTCACTCCCCTCTAGGTGTTTAGGTTATCTTGAAATCAATTCTTTCAGATATGTTCCCACTTTCAAAAATTAACATACTCCTGAAAAGTTTTTTGGAAATTAATAGCTTTCATTACAACCAAGTAGTTTTAAAGGACAAACAAATGTACCTGTCAACAAATTTGCACAGGATAAAATCAACACTTTCCCTAGCTCTTTTTGTTAGAAGCAATCTCCCGGGATACTTAACATTTGTCTCATAAATGGTAGGTGCCCGTTTACATATGACCTTCATCACCTTTCTTGGGCTAACTCTAATTACCTCCGGAGAAGACTTTTGTGTTTTAGGAACAATGGTATACTTAAGTGTGGAAGTGGGCTGTGACATCTGTGTGGTCGGAACCGATGAAGAACTTGGTTTACATTCACTTTGTAAGGTCATAAACCATGACTCACAAAAATTCTTCAATCCTGCAACCTCTTCTTTGATGTATGACTTGAGTCGGTCTTCTAGACCTCTCCAACCCTCGTCAGTTTGAACATGCACAACCTTTTCTTCACTCCTCGCTCTCTTCATCTCCGACTTAATCATTCTCGTCAAAAATTTCTCTTTACTTCTCTTACTCCTGTTCTCATCTATCTTATTCTCATAACTTAATTTCTCGCCAACAAAATCTATGGTCGCAAACTTTACCCTTTTTTCTTTTTCCTTGGTGGAGGTGTTTCAAAATCTGAGTCATCATCTTCTTCACACAGTAGGACCTTCTGCTCATCAAGCACATTCCAAAACTTCCTAATGACCTACAAATAACAGTAAAACGCAATGATGATGATAAGTAAAAAATTATTTGATAAATAAGTTTATTTTTTTTATAACGTACATAATTCTTCATGAACAAGTTCTCTTGTACTTTCATGCAAAACTTGGCACTGTACTTAAGGGTAGGAGACCAGCGACAAACTCTAGGGCATGCTAGGTCGACCAACGGAGGTTGGAGTTTGGTGTGTTCGTACATCCACACCTTCAAATATTAAAAGTTAGAGCAAAAAGAATAAACATAATACAAAAAACATTGCTATGTAGACCAACACATACCAGTAATACGGTAGTGCATCCCTCTAAGGAACCAATGTTGCTACCAGCATTTCGAATAGCACTTACACGGCTTAAATGATCGAATTGTAGATGAAGAAATTCATGGATGGCAAGAGACAAGTTATATTTCAGGAACTCGGGGAGACATGTGATCTTGGTAACACAGGAAGGAACCTTCAAACTCTTCAACGGAAAGAAGAACATAGCTAATAAATAATTAATCAACATACTTATTCTTATACCCTCATCATGGTGAGACCCATCCTCATCAGCAGCTCTATGAATCTCTTCAGTTAAAATCTTGTGGGTCATGTCCACAACGGGTGATCTTGAAAACTTAAAGCGAAGACCCGCATTTGGGAGACCCAATATAAGAGCCACCTCATTGACGGTCATTTTGACAAGATATTTCCCAAGCTGGAAGGCTTGCTTATCCTTGTTGTATAACCTCAACAGAACATACAATATTGGTATATTTTGTGGAATAGTTGGCATTCGGAACAGCGGAAGGAGATGAGCATCCCTAAGGGCTTCTATAGATTCTTCCGACAATCTATTTAAGAGCGGTGTGACATTGGCTGTGAAGGTATTTGGCGCGCATCTGCAACTTAGGTATTTGCTCCCGGGCATGCTGGAACTGAAAAATCAGAAAGGCTCACTAAATACAACTGCAACTAAGATTACAAAGTTCGACTGCAAAACATTGAACGGAAATACAACTGCAACTACGAGTTAAAAAAGCGACTGCAAAACATTGAACGAAAATACAACTACAACTACAGGTTAAAAAATGACTACAAAGCATTGAACAGAAATACAAGTGCAACTACGGGTGAAAAAAGCGACTGCAAAGCATTGAACGGAAATACAACTGCAACTACAGGTTAAAAAAGCGACTGCAAACAAACATCGAAATTAAATAATACTCTAACTACGAGTACAAAAAAGATTGAGAACATTGAAAGAAAATGCAACTACAACTACACATCACATTGTTGACGGGCATGTTGGAACTGAGAACATAGAAAGAAAAACAACTGCAACCACAACTCCACAATGCGACTGCAAAAATTCAGAGTAGACGGAGGAAATAATACCTTCTCCTTAGAGTAAGTGGATGATGACAAAAGTTATAATTTCAGCCGGAGATTTTCGTCGGAGATGATTCCACAATAGGAAATGACAACATTTGAAGGCACCAACTGAGATGATTCCATGGCAGGAAATGGAGAGATTTTCGTCGGAGGAAGGATCGGAATGGGGAGAAGAAATGTTGAAAATGTCCGGAAAATTTTTGGTTATAGGTTTCCGCCTATTCTTCCGCCGAGAAATGAGCAAGGAGGAGCTAGGTTTCCGCCGAGAAATGAGGAGGGAGGAGCTCGGTTGGGGGAAAATTTCGAATAAGTGGTGGGCCCCACGAGCAAAAGGAGTTTTTATATCCTGATGATGGCATGGTCCGTTCACCTGACCTAAAAATTTTCCCTTTTAATGATAGTCGTTAACGGCTCTCATTAAAAGAGCCGTATGACTCTTTTATAATTTATAGTTTTATTAATAAATATATATATATATTATTTTAATTTAAATCTTATAAACCCCCCCCCTCTCTCCCTCATTTCCCTCTCTTACTCTCTCTCTCTCTCACACTATCTCTCACACTCTCTCTCTCTCACACTCTCTCTCACTCATATTCGTGTTAAATGGCTTCCTCCTCCTCCATGCCGGCGTCCGTCGATCATGAGATAGTTGAGCACCGGCATAAAGCGGCGGTATGGAATAACTTCGATAAAGTGTGGATCGGCGGCGAAATTAAGGCGAAGTGCAAACTTTGCGCGAAGCTTATGGCCGCTAACAGTAGCAACACAACGCTCGCCCGACACAACAAATCGTGTCTTTCCAAACAAGCCCCGTCGGAGGCCCACCAAGCTCAAATTTCGATGACCGGGCACATTTGGACGTATGACCAAGCTCGGCAACGAGAGCGACAAATGGAGAATGTCATCAAAAGCGGACTTCCGTTCAACCACTACGACAACGACGAAATGACGTCTTACATACACGAAGCACTCCAACCAAAATACCAACAGGTAAGTCGCACTACAACTCAACGTGATGCTTTACAAGCTTACCTGCAATCAAAATTATATTTACAAAATTATTTTGAAACATTCGACTGTCAAGTTAGTTTAACGAGCGACGTTTGGACTAGCGGTTTAGTTGACGGACTTTCTTATATTTGCATAACTTGTCACTGGGTCGATCCCGATAGTTGGGAATTAAATAAACGTATAATTTGTTTTGTAGGTTTTGAATTTCCGCACACCGGTAAAGCTATTTATCTGGTGATTATTAAGTGTATTAGAGATTTTAAAATAAAAGAACAAATTTTAAGTATTTTGTTTGATAACGTCTCGAATAATAATATGACTATTGAATATTTGCTTAATGATCTGAAACCTATGCTAGATGGTATTTTTTTCACACGTTACGTATGTCACATTCTTAATTTAATTGTGTAAGATAGTTTAACTTTTATGAAAAATTATGTTATTAAAATACGTACTATGTTACGAGTTATTTATAGTTCAAAACGGCGAAAACAAGATTTCAAAAAATTTGTTATAGCACAGAGTAAAAAAAATTTGGGTCCATCTTATAATATGCCGGTACGATGAAATTCCACGTACAAAATATTAAAGCGGGTTTTTTCACAAAAATCGTTATTGATAGAATTTTATAATAGTGTAGAAGAATCACATGATTTAGATGCGTCAGATTGTGCTATAATCGAAGATTATGTAAATTTATTAGAAAGTTTTTATCGGGCAACAACTATTTTATCTGGAGTTTAGTATCCTACTCGCTCGCTTGTTATTGAAAATTTTTTATTAATTACTGAAACGTTTAAAACTTACAAAATTAACTCAATGTGTCGTCCGTTAATATTATTAATGGAGGCATAGTTTTAAAAATATTATATGCATATGCCACCGATGTTTTTTTGTGTTGCGACTTTAAACACTTTAATGGGTGTAGACATAGTTGAAAATTTTATAGACGAAATTAATCGAAATTTAGAGTTAAACGAATCTTCTAGTGATTTTCACAACGTTAGTGTTTCAAAATTTAATTCTGATTTTACTCGCCTATATAATTATTACGATCAACTATATGAATTGCGACCTCGCGAGGAATCCACCGCCCCTCGAACAAAAGATATTTAAAAAAAATAGATTTTTAGAATTAGCTTCGAATAAAAAACAACGAACTTCGAGTACTTTAAACGAATTAGGTTTATATAGCAAAACACAGTTTCAAGATTTTATGACCGCGTACGAACTAGAAAATTTTAATATTTTAAAATGGTGGAAAATTAAATCTAATAATTATCCTATTTTGGCCTTAATGGCCCGTGATTTACTAACCATCCAAGCTAGTACGGTAGCTTCTGAGTCTGCATTTTCTTTGAGTAGCAGGATTCTGAACGAGCGAAAAAGCCGTTTGACCGAAGAATCTTTGGAGATTTGCATTTGCTACAAGGATCATTTGGACGCTTTGTGGAGGAGACAACACGTCTCGTCAATTGAAGACAGTCTGAAGTTGAAGACGAGCTTAATAACTTAAATCTGGAGAGCGCCGCAGAATAATGACGTTGAAGTTGAAGACGAGTTCAAAATCAAAAGTGACTCCGGAGTTGAAGACGAGTCCAAGGCTCAACTCCAAATTTTGAATTTGTATTTTGTATTATAATTTCAAATTTAATAAAAATATTTATATTTTGATTTTGTATTATAATTTATAATTTGTATTTTGATTTTGTAAATTTATTTCAAATTTAATAAAAAAATTTATTTAGTTTGCAATTTTGCATTTCGAATTATTACATGTTATTTAATTAAATTATTAAAAACAAAATATATAATATATAATAAAAATAATAAAAATAATTAATTTTATTAACCGGTCCCGGTCTGGGACCGGTTAGGACCGGTTAGGACCGGTCCTTCCGGTGCCAGGCGGTCCCGATTTTCAAAGGAAAAACCGGTCCTGGACCGGGACCGGTTTGGGCAGGACCGGTCCGGGACCGGTGTCCCAAATGACCGGTCCTGCCCACGACCGGTCCCGGACCGAGACTGGGATCTTTATGTGCAGTACTAGATACCAATAAAAATTCCCAAAATTTATAGTGGAGCTATTTTTAAAAAAACCATGTTAAATCAGCTGCTAAAAAACCCTAAACATCATTATAAAAATTCTTTTGAAAAAGCTCGTCTTCTAAGCAGCATATAAAAAGGGTGGCGGCCATAAAAAATAGAGCTTTTACCACCGCCACAATCCCAAACAGATCACTAATCAGGCCTGAATAGATCAAACATCCGAACATTTCAAAGAATTCCAATGAAGTCAGTTGAAACATTTAGTTTCTTTTTTTTTTGCAAAGCAAAATTCATACATAAAACAAAATAAAAATGAATTTCATAAATAAAAGTTGAGCATAAAGAAAACAAAATTAGTGTTTTGATTATTGCATTACAATCAATGCGTGCACAGCTGTCTCCTAAGCAAATAATTCCACATTACATACTTCTTGCCCAGCAACATTATCATCTAATTTTTTAAAAGTTTAATAAACAATTACTTCGCTCCGAAACTTCGTCGGCGATCAGGTATCGTCGACTTGAGAGTGGAATACAAAGCTTGGGAATGTTGTGGTTATATCCCTGCTCACAGAAGATAATAATCAATTTAGCATAACTTGCAAATTTCAAAAAAAAATAATAGTTTCTTTTGATGTGTGACATGACCAGAATAAACACAAACAATGAATGCTAGAAAATGGGCGGATTAGAAGAGTAGATAGGGTTAATGTCAATGGCCCAGATGGAAGAAAAGTACACCTAAGGTAAGTTAAAGATTATTCAAGCAGTTTAGCTTTAACACCTTGGGTGGTGCTCAATAAGAGAGACTATGAATAATGATTTGTATCACCGGCTATAAATATTTGGCATAAAATTATTGATGATAATGACAAGCCCAAAAGGCTTTTTAGGGTGATCCTAAACTTGAGACCCCCACCCACCCACACCTTCAGGCATTGAATTGGCTAACTATTTCAAGAGTTATATGCCCAACTGTCAGTTATCTTATTAAATTATTATTATAATATTATATATTTTAAGCCGAGTCATTGTATTGAATCGAGTTGTATAGAGTCGTATGAGTTGAATCATAGTGCATTTTAGGTATTTTAGCAATTCTACGCATTTCTTTTAATTTAGCGTAATTTACGATTATGTCATTCGGGTCTTATAGAAAGACCCTTGGGTGGGGTCCGTTCGGCAAGCAGGAATTGGCTTTCTGAAATTGATTTTGGGTTCCAGAAAGTCAATTCTCCTGTTCGGCGCACTATATTTTGGCGGGCATTGGCTTTGTAATCAAAGCCTGTGGGTATTAGCATTAGCCTAAAATATAAAGTCCGAAAAACCTACCTCCTCACACGGGTTTTGCGCGGAATTGCTCCAGACACCTTGTCCCCACTGCTTTCGCGTCGCCCGTGCCCGTGACTGCCAGTCCCGTCCGCTCCATCTCCTCCCCGCTCCTCTTCTTCTTCTTCTTCTTCCTCTTCCTCCCCTCAAGCAGTGGCCTTCCTCCCATCCTTCCATGGAATCATAGCAGCAAGCCTCCTCCCCGCTCCTCCAAAGCCTACTTTGGCAACGACTTCACTCACCGGATAGATGTCCACGGAGGAGGCCCCGGAGGCGCTGGTGGGTGGTTCTGGGGTTTCTGTAGCACGACGCTCGGGAGTTCAATACGCGGAAGGTGGGCGTCTTTTGATGGATCCCAGCAAAATTAAGATGTCCGTTGGAGGGGAGGGTTTGGATTCAGCAAAATTAAGAGGTCCGACGGAACCGATGAGGATTGTTGGACCTAAGGAACTCCAATGCTCACAGGTGACTGACTCTTTTTCTCCATTGTAAAATTCTTTCAAACTGTAATGGAGAGTAGGATGTTTCTGTATTCAGTAGTTCTCAGTTCTTACATTGGTTATTATGTCCATTTAGTGGTTTAAGATGGTAAACCATGTCTGCCTTAGCCTTTTCTTGGTTTCAACTTTTTTTTTCAATTTAGTGTTTGATCAATTTTTCATTGAATTCATTCTTTCAATCCACCTCCTGGCAAAAGATCATTTTGCTTGTAAAGCCCCTAATAATCTAGAGCAGTCAAAGTTGCAATCTCATTGTACAGCATGTTTCTCCAGTGTTGTTTAGTTCTTTATTCCGCTTATTATGTATATGCGTTTATGCATAAATCTAAAGTATGTATTTCTCATTTGCTTCTACTATTTGGTGTGCATGGTCTTTGGCATCGGTGGAAATATACAAATATTTGAGAGAAATAAACAAAATTTTATTAATTTCTCAATTTTATTTTTTCCTAATACATCATAGGTATTTGTACATATATATATAGGAGGAGAGAAGAGAGTCTAAACTTTATCCTAAGGTGTGGGGCTAATCCCCAAGAGAGTTTTTCATGGCCTCCTAAATGGGTCTTTCTCTATAATTTCTTCAACATTCCCCCGCAAGCTAGAGCATGCAAGTCATGGGAACCAAGCTTGGACAAGAATTGAAAATATAGAAGTCGTGGTAGAGCTTTGGTGAGAATGTCAGTGATTTGATCTTCTCAAGTTCAATTTAATTAGTTGAACCTTTTACCGAATAAAATGACAATCGACCTCTATATGTTTGGTACGTTCATGAAACACGGGATTATTGGCAATGTGAATAGCATCTTGACTATCGCAGAACAAGGTGGCAGGGGAGGGGAGTTCGACACCCAGATCTCCCAGAAGGTTTTCAAGTCATGTGAGTTCAGAGACTACTGATGGATTTCCCAAGTATGGGGTTTGCCTACATTTTGCCCTAAATGGGGTGGGCCCATTTTTGTTTTATGCATGCTTTAGCATTTCCTACATTATGTAATTAAATAATATTTGAATATCAAGGGGGATCAAGAAACATTTTGGAAATTGAGAGTTAATGATAAATATGAATGTTGTTTATTGTAATGTATGCATATTGCTATCTACCGTTGTCTACGTGTATAACAGTTCACGAAATATTTCTCACAGTCATATTTTATGACTAACCCATCGTAGACCCATTTTTTAGACAACAGGAACATAACTCAGTGCACCACAAAGGGTTCCCCTGACTACAAAAGAGAAGCAAAAACGTGTTGAAGAACTTGCAAAGGTATGACTAAAGGTTTTTATCAGGATCGAGGAAAAGCAAGAAAAATATAAAGCCACATGTGAAGACTATGATTGTGCTTTTTGATACAGTGGTAGATCGGTTAAGACATTCACACACTAGAATGCAATCGAAATGAGACTGGTCTAAATGTCATGCGTGTGCAAATATGAGAACATCCCAGAAAATTCCACTAGCAAGTGATAATTTTTTTAACGCGATTAACACACTATAAGCGCGATTAACACAATTGAAAGTAAGAATTAACGCTAAGAAACAGTTATGATTTACCCACGAAATGAGGCGTGATTTTGATTGAAGAGCGCCGGTAAAGATCCCGCAAGTACAACCACAAATATAATGCAATAGAATATGAAATCCAACAAACCACAACAATAGTTCATACCAACACATTCAAATGAGAAAAACTATAACGCGTATATCTTGATTTGCTAATGCATGGGGGCGGCGTGGTTAGGAGTGGAGGACGGCACTGGCGTAGTTGCCCTTGGCCATGAGTGGTTCCACGAGATGGTTGGGAGGGGGTTGTAGGCTGTAGATCGGGATGGGCTTGGGTTGTTGGTGGGGTATCTGGGTGTTAAGAGGTCGGTTGAGCTTAAGGTTGGACGACGGGGGTGCGGGAGTAGGTCAGGAGGGAAGTGGACGGTGCTAGGGAGTGGTCGGGGTGAGGGCTGGATGGGAGAGAAGGGGGCGGGGCCTGTAGCTGGCGGCGGGATATTGGGCGGGGCTGGAGATCGTGGAAGGGGTCGGCGGAGCAGTCCAGATCTAGGAAGAGAAGGGGTCGGGGAGGGGGCTGCAGGCACGGGTTGGTTGGGGCTCGCCGGGAAATGGAACAGCGAGGCTTCGGCTTGGCGACAGGAGATCGAGGGCAGCGGCACGCGGGAGCTTCGGAATCCACCGAAGAGAGAGACTGGCGGAATGCAATAGGCAATCCTCGATACCCTGGCTGGCCCCAATGCTAGCATATATATATAGGAGGAAAACCAAAATAGAATTAGGGCTCCCGGATCAGATGGTTGTAATTGTTCGGGGGGATCGGGGGCTAAATACATCCAAAAAAACTAATATATGAAAAAGACTCTGAATGACCCTCCGGGCGCATCCGCGGACTCGGATCGCCTCGTCGATCACCGCCTCTTGCGGGATTGGGAATATAGTCGTGCGTGTGTTGTTGATCGCCATCACCTTTTGTAATGAATATGGCTAATATTTATATTTTCTATAAAAAGTTCATGTAAATTTGTAGAAAATGTAATAAAAGTTGGTGTTATGCTTATTTTGTACTGTGTATTAGTTTTGATGCAATGTTGCAATAAATTATGGGAAACTACGCTCGATCATTGAATCCTCTGAAGACCGGAAAACGGGTCCTCACATAGATCACTTAGAGACGAGTGTTGGGGCTCTGATCCAACGAATGAGTGATTTTATGAAAGCAATTGAAACTCCGACCGCCAATATGGGTAGTGTCGCACACGTCATGAACGGATTGCGCACATCGGTTAATAATATCGAAGTCACCATGCACATAAACCGAGCACATACCCCAGTGGTCGAAATAGACTCTAACCCTAGACGTTAAAACTAGCACATCCTGAACCTGAACCACGTTATCAGCCTCGATGGGATGTAGGAGTCAAATTAGACATTGGTGATTTTAAGGGACACTTAGAACCCGGTGGTTGTTTAGACTGGTGTGATCGGATGGACCGTTTCATGGCTTGGAAGCGATTCTCCGAGCTAGGCAAGTTGAGTATGTCACGCTTAGACTAAAATGGTTCGCCTTAGTTTGGTGGGGGCAACTAGAGCGCTCTAGATTTAATATAGGCATGCCTTCCATCACTACATGGGCAGAGTTAAAACGCAACTTCAGAAATGATACGTTCCACCTGATTATTTGCAGACCCTTTACCATCGGTTTCATAACTTGCGACAAGACAAATTATCAGTGGATGAGTATACCAACGAGTTTCTAGTACTGCGGTCTCACATCGACCTTCGAGAGGATGATGACATGACTGTTTCTCATTATCTGAACAGGTTACGCTACTCTATTAGAGACCAGATAGAACTTTTTGACTATAAGGACTTAGGAGAGATTTCGAGTAGCACACGGAGAGTGGATTCCTTACAAAAACAAACATCCGAAGGTAGGTCAATTGATAGATCCAAATCGAGCGTCACCACTACCACCACTGCTCGGATCTCAGATTCCCCTCACCCTCCCATCACTGTCGGGACTCCGACCCCGTCCATTATTGCCTCTAGAGGTAAGGTGATTATTGGAGCTAAGCCCAACACTGGAGTATTCTGATGCTTCAAGTGCATGGAGTCGGGGGGCAAATCGTTTGAGTGTCTGTGACGTCACTTTGTCATTGTTATTGATTCCACTGATGAACGAGAGCCTGAGTGTAAAGTTTACGTTAATGAATCTAACCCTAAGCCTTAGCACAAATCCGGGGATGTAATAGAAATAGAGGGTAAACGCGCTAAACACATATCTGTGTCTTACGTTATAATCTAATTACCTCTAACAAGTCTACTGTTGATGATCATAGGAGACACAAAACTTTCCGCATAACTGCACGTATCAAGGGACAATTTTGCTCAATTATCATAGATAGTGGTGGTATAGAGAACTTTGTTTCTCAACGCATGTTCGACATATTAGGGCTTGAGACGCACCCGTTAGAACAACCTTACAGCTTATACGGAGTCAATAGTCATTTGACTATGCCCGTTACCCACTAGTGTCTCGTAGGATTTTTTATCGGGCGCACAAATTCAGATATAGTATTATGTCATGTCGCCGCAATGGATGTCTATCACGTCTTATTATGGAGATCTTGGCAGTACGACCAACATGTCCTGCACGGCGGCACGAGAAAGACTCATTCCTTCGAGCACAATGGCCACAAAATTATTTTTCTTCCTCAAAAGAACTGTCTTATTTCAAGGCCCACGAGAGGACCTCTACGTCTTCTAGTTCACTTTTCATTGACTCCAACACATTACTGCTAACTACACTCCCGCCTGAATCCCCATCACATGAAGTAACTCGTGTCCCAGATGTGTCACTCACCCCACTCAATTTTCTAATATTATATTTGATAGTTACTCACTTCGCACACCTTACTCTATCAATTCTATACTTAGAGATTGTGTTTTTGTTTCACCTCACTATCATTTGGTTATAGGAAGATATGTGAAATTATAGCAATATATTAAATATTTTCAATTGTATTTTTGGAATACACTATGGGGTAAAATGGGAACCAAACTCAAATTTAGTAGCATCTATCACTCTCTAATCGATGGGCAGACCGATGTCATTAGTAGGAGTTTGGAAAATTTTCTTAGGCAGTTAATCGGAGAGAATCTAAAGCAATGGGATGATGTAACTCCTTTCGAGATTATCCATGTGTTATTCCACCTACCTGACCATCATCATCTCTCATTCCAAGAACGTATTTCGTTCGACGAACAAGCTTATATTAATAATTTAAAGGAACGGCATAAAGATTATTGTTAATACTTTACGAACAACTTTTGAACATTATAAACACATAGTCGGTTGTTATTGTCGTGAGTTGTACTTTTCAAAGAAAGATCAGGTGATTGTTTTTTGCATGAGGTATGGTCCCTTTCATGTTCAAAAGAGCATCGAGCAACCAGGCGAGGCTCCGAACATTCCACCTAATCCAGCACCAGCGACGACGACAGATTTCTCTGCTGCCAGACTTTGTCATTTCTCGTCGGGGTCGAGTTCTTTCAACCCTGGGGGAGTTGATGCATCCACCGTCATATTCAAATATGCATGACGTCATCATGCGTCTTGGAATTTTTATTATTATGCATTTATTTATTGTCATGTTTTTTTCGTGCACCAGATTTTATTTCAAATTGTTCGACTTGTCGGTTTGACCATCCGAAGAGACCTTGAATAAAAAGGTCTGATAATTTTAGTAATTAGGGTGGTAAAGGAAAATATAAATTATTTTAAAAAAGCATACGAAAAATTGGAGAAAATATCCCACAAAGAAATGAAATCAGAAAACACATCCTAATTATTTCCAAATGAAAGAC
This sequence comes from Platanthera guangdongensis, assembly GCA_039583875.1. NCBI lineage: Eukaryota > Viridiplantae > Streptophyta > Magnoliopsida > Asparagales > Orchidaceae > Platanthera > Platanthera guangdongensis. The sequence goes on along the minus strand of CM077161.1, from coordinate 137,782,022 downwards.
CCGTAATAAATCTGTGAAACATCTGGAAAAAATGTGATTGGAAAGTAAAAGAAAACAAGTGGAAAGTCCCCATATTGGCCTATTTTAAGAGCACGGTGAGAATGAGGACATAAGTAGAGAAATGATAATTCGTTTCAATGCCAGAGCCGGCCTTCATCGTCGCTAAAGTCGACGCCTTAGTCCAGGCGCTTCTTACAGCCGCCCTCACTCCCAGTTTAACTGTTGAAGCTCTGACGCAACATCAACTCCCGCCTCCAGTCATGCGATCAACCACTGCAAATCAATAACCATCGACGCCATTCCACCCAATCGTCGTCGTCTGTCTTCTGGTTGGAGCCGTTGACGCCTCCTATTCCCTCCAGCGGTCCGCCCCAAGATCGAGCCACTCGTGGGTTGTCGTCGACTACGATTTTCTGCCCGACAACCTATCCACGAAAGCCATTTCACTGTTGCACCGATGATTTGGATTAGACTGACAATCCTCTGTGGTAATCTCTGGGTATCCTGCTCCAAATTCATTTAGCCTAACCTATGCAGTCAATTAAATGATTTTATGCTTGCCTCGAACGTTCTAATTCTTTAATTTTCGTTATTCAATAAAATATTGCCTGTGGGTTATGCTAGTAGTCGTTCAAATCCCGCAACGGTTCAAATCGTTGGACGCCGAGGAATATTTTTATACGACTAAAGATTTTGCTGAAGTTCAACGTTAAGAGGAGTTTAACGCACGGAAAGCCCCTCGGCCTATTTTCAAAATTATGAAAAGTCGCATTAAAACACCAAAATTTTAAAACCCTAATTTTATACTACATCACCATTGATCGATGATCGGCTTCTGCAGATGAGCGTGCGACGACAAATTGCTTCTTGCTTAGTTGAGGTAATAAGATATCAACTAAAATATATGCAAAAACCACTTGTGGAATGACGATCATCCAGGGATCCAGCATAATCAGCATCTGAGTAAGCAATAAGAAATAGAGACGATGATGGCTTATATACAAGTCCTTGACCGGGAGCAGTCTTCAGGTATCAAAGAATGAGCTCAACTGCTTGGAGATGAGAGATATGTATCATGCATAAGCCTACTAACAACCCCAATAACAAACAATATATCAGGTCTTGTAACTGTCAAATATATCAATTTTTCCACAAGACGACGATGGTATTCTAAGTTGGTAGGAGTGTGTCAGCTGATTTGCAGCTAGAGTAGCCAGCATCATGAAGAAAATCAAGATAATACTTTCTTTGAGATAGGACAAGACCCTCCTCGATATCAAGAAAGTATCGTAGATTCCCCAAATCTTTGGTATGGAGGAAGGAGGCCAAGTATTCCTTGATCATATGGATGTCATTTGAATCATCGCCAGTAATTAAAATATCATCAATATAAACCAGGAGTATCACGATGCCTGCTGGACAATGACATGTGAAGAGAGAGAAGTCAGGCGAGCTATATATAAACCAAGAGTACCACTCATTTAGGAGGCTCATGTAAAGCTCTCTTAGGGATTAGTCCAGCACCTTAGGATAGAGTTTAGACTCTCTTCTCTCCTCCTATATATGTACAAATACTTATGATGTATTAGGAAAAAATATAATTGAGATATTAATAAAATTGTGTTTATTCTTTTCCATTTTTTTGTATATTTCCACATGGTATCAGAGCCATTGGTCCTTTTTTTTACCATTTTTGATTCCTGCTCTAGCGCAAATTCTAACTGCAGCTCCTCTGCGTCCCTGCTCAGTTCAGTTTTTGTCCCCCCCCCCACCCCAATCTGCTTTTATAAGATTTTTTTTCTTTGGACCCCACTTGATTGCCTCCTTGCCGCGTATTGATTCTCGTCGTGATAGCCAAGAACAAATGCTCCTTGCCGCATATTGGCTGACCCGCAGGACTCCTTGTTGCTCCTGGTCGCTGAATTCCCTCGAGCTCTTTGCAACAAGCATCTGATCGCTAGCTTTGTACCTCCTGGTCACTAAGGCTTATTGCAGTTGTGATCATTGCGCTCCTGCTCCTGCTTGTCGACAGCACGACGGTGGTCTTCCTCTTTGCTTGCCTCTTGGTCACCTGCTCGTCTGTCATCATTAGTTACCTGCACTTGTCGTCTGATCTTGGTTGCATGCTCTTGTCGTCTAAATCGCATGCTCCTACCACTTGATCGCTTGTCACAGTAGTATTTACCTTGCTTGTCGTTGAATCCTGCCCGCGGAAGTTTAGCCACAGTTAGGTGCCCGCAGAAGTCTTGCCATAGTCGGGTGCCCTAGATCTCCTACTGCCACTTGTCTGGCTGCTCTAGTCGCCATTCTCCGCTTATCGTGTTGTTGCTTGTCTCGCCTTTCACTTGTGGACTGTCGGTCATGCAAACACCTGGGGCTCCTAGCTCTTGTTACTGCTCTGAAATCGCCGTTCTTCAGGATGAACTCCAACGCCTGCGGGAGAAAATTGCTCGCACCTCTGGCCCTGTTGCCTCTTCCTTCCCTGCCAGCCCTGCGTCTTCCTCTCTCGGCTCCTCTTGGCTTATGGACTCCAGCATTACCAATCACGTCTCTCTGCAACAACCCCCTCGCTATATCGATGCTCCTATTCCAAAATGTATCACAGTTGCGAATGACGCTAACACCCTTGTCTATGGATATAGAGATCTTGTTGTGACTCCTCTCTCGTTACGATATGTTCTTCATGTACCTACCTTCGCCTTTAATCTCCTCTTTGTAAGTCATCTTACTCGGAAGAACGATTGTTTCGTGAAATTTACCTCATCTTCTTTTACGGTGCAAGATTGACGGACATGGCATGTCATTGGTACCGGCCGACTGTCGAATGGGCTCTACATTTTATACATTCCATCCTTTATGTCATCCTCGGCGACTTCCGTTGACTGGCATCGTCGACTTGGTCATGCTCTTCTTCCTATCCTCCGCAAAGCCTTTCCTGGTTTTTTGTTTGCTGAGTTTCAATATAAAAATTGCATTGAAGGTAAGAAACACCAATCTACCTTCCCCCTTAATTGTACTCTAAGCTCGGCTCCATTTGAATTGTTTCACTCAAATATTTGGGGTCCGTATAAAACTGTCAGTTTGTCTGGCTATCGGTACTTTCTGACCTTTATTGATGATCATTCTTGTATCATCCGGTTATACTTCATGTGTGATCGCTCCGAGGTGTTATGCTACTTCTGCTCCTTTGTCGCTGAAACTCGTACTCAATTTTTTAGTATCATTTCATGTTGATAATTCACGTGAGAATATCAGTCACACGAATATCAGGAAACATGTAATCTCCTCGACAATCTTCATCAAACCTCATGTCTTTATACACCACACAAAAATGGTGTTACCGAGTGAAAATATTGTCACCTTTTGGAGGTTGCTTGCTCCCTTATGTTCCAAATGCACGTAACCAGGCAGTATTGGCACTTTGTTATTTCCGACGCGTGCAATTTAATTAATCGTGTAGGAAGTAGCGAATAAGAAATAACAAACGGATAGACTTTTGAATAATTGAAATTTTATTATCCAAAAAAGATATCATTTACAAAGGTATGACCTCCCTTATATAGAATGAAGGAGATATGAGAGAGAGTATACAAACAATGTGGGACTAAACATTTACAGTACTGAGCGGCTAGAAATAAAGGAGACCGCACAGGCCGCGCGGTTAGACAGATGGGTTAACCGCTCGGCAACTCCAGCAGGATAGAACAGGCCGCAATGGGAGACCGATAGACCGCCCGGTCTCCAGGCTTCAGAGTGAGACCGCCAGACCGCTCGGTCAACAAACCGCTAGATCAGACCGCAAGGCCGCCCGGTCTAATACTTCAACACTCCCCCTCAAGCTGGAGCATAGATATCAATCATGCCCAGCTTGTCACAAATGTGGAAGAAGGAAGTAGAAACCGGCTTGGTGAAGATATCTGTCAATTCCTTGTCAGAGATGACAAATGTAGTACAAATCTGTTTCTTCAAAATCTCTTCCCGAATGAAGTGACAGTCAACCTCTATATGCTTTGTTCTCTCATGGAAGACCGAATTTCTGGATATGTATATAGCGGCCTTGTTGTCACAGAACATAGGGAGAGGACAGTCATATACCTCGCCCAGGTCAAGCATGAGAGCCCGCAACCACTTTAACTCACACGTGGTTGACGTCATACTCCGGTATTCGGCTTCTGCACTGGATCTGGAGACAACAGATTGTTTCTTGCTCTTCCAACTCACGAGATTACCTCCAACAAAGGTACAAAAACCTGATGTGGATTTACGATCGTCTTTGTCATCCGCGTAACTTGAATCTGAGTAGGCCTCAACCCTCAGATGACCATTCTTCTGAAAGAGTAACCTTTTGTCTGGTGCTGCTTTGATATACTCTAAAATCTTCAGGGCGGACTGAAGATGGCAGTCTCTGGGAGCTTGCATAAACTGACTGACCTTGCCTACAGCATAGGCGATGTCGGGTCTAGTCACCGTGAGATAGATGAGTTTGCCTACCAAACGTATGTACTTTGTGACATCAGATAGAAGAGGCGAGTCATCCGTCCACGTTTTGTCTTCTCCAATAGCCATGGGAAACCGAGCCGGTTTGGCACCTGTCAATCCTGCTTCTTGTAGAAGATCAAGGGCATACTTCCGTTGGGAGAGAACCAACGAGTCAAGTTTCCGAGAGATTTCTATCCCCAAAAAGTATTTCGGGGAGCCCATATCCTTCGTGACCAAGTGCTGACGGAGGTGCTTCTTCGTCAAGTCCACTCCATCTCGGTCATCGCCAGTAAGAAGAATATCATCCACATATACGGCCAAAACCACCAGTCCCGAGGCCGTTTTGCGAATGAATAAGGAGTGATCGGCCGAACTCCTTCGAAAGCCGATGGTAGCCACAATACCACTGAATTTGTCGAACCATGCCCGAGGGCTCTGCTTTAGGCCATAAATGGCCTTCTTCAAATGACATACACGTGTCTCCCCCTGAGCAACATACCCAGGAGGTTGCTCCATATAGACGTCCTCCTGTAGATCGCCATAGAGAAAGGCATTCTTCACATCAAGCTGGGAAATAGCCCAATCCCGGTTAACAGCCACAGAAAGGAGAACCCGGATGGTGCTGAGGCGAGCAACCGGAGAAAAGGTATCAAAGTAATCAATGCCGTAAGTCTGAGTGAAGCCCTTAGCCACCAGCCGGGCTTTGTAGCGATCCACAGTGCCGTCGGGGCGAAACTTCACAACGAAGACCCAGCGACAGCCAACCACATCAGTTCCCACGGGAGGAGGAACCAGGGTCCAGGTACCCCGTTCAGTAAGAGTAGTCATCTCCTCATCCATGGCAGACTTCTAATGAGGGAGAGCAAGAGGCTCCTGGTAGGTGCGGGGAGTAGAAGTAGCAGAGATAGCCAAGGCAAAACACCTGCGAGAAGGAGAAAGCCGATCATAGGAAACAACTGCCGCAAGCGGGTGTTGAGTACACGCCCGCACCCCTTTGCGAAGAGCAATGGGAAGATCCAGGTCGATGGGAGCGTCAGCGACGGGATCGTCAGCGACCGGAGCGTCCGTGGCGGAGAAGGCTGGCCCGGGACTAGAGAGAGACGGCGGCGGAGAGGAGGGTGGAGGGGTGGGTGGGGAGACGGACTGGGAAGGAGTCGGTGGAGGAGGAGACGGAGGTGGGAAAACGTCGAGAGGCGGGGAAGGAACGGAGAGATGAGAAGGAAGGGAAGATGTAGGAGAGAAATAGGAAGCATTCTCGAAAAAGGTCACATCCGCGGAGACAAACTGCTTGCGGAGAAGGGGGTCAAAGCAGCAATAGCCTTTTTGAGTAGTAGAGTACCCCAAAAAGACACACTTGGTGGAACGGGGGGAAAGCTTGTCGCGGGTAGCGGACGGAGCGTGAACAAAGGCCGTACAGCCAAAGACACGGAGAGGGAGAGGAAAAGGTTCTTTGTGGGGGTAGAGAATGGAGAAGGGAGTCTGGCCGTGGAGAACTGTGGAGGGAAGGCGATTGATGAGATAGCAGGCGAGTAGCACGGCGTAGCCCCAGTAGGAGCGAGGGGCGTGCATCTGCGTCATGAGAGTACGAGCAACATCAAGCAGGTGACGGTTTTTACGCTCCGCCACCCCATTCTGCTGGGAGGTGTAAACACAAGTCGTTTGATGAAGCAGGTCATGTTGGTGAAAGAAAGAGGAGAACTCATGATTCAGATATTCCTTGGCATTATCAGAACGTAAAACTTTAATAGACATAGCAAATTGAGTCTGAATCATAAAATAAAATGATTGCCAAACAGAAAAAAGTTCAGAGCGATCTTTTAACAGATACACCCAGGTACAGCGGGAAAAATCATCTATAAAAGTGACAAAATAGGAACTGCCCCGACCAACAGTGAGGGTAGGAGCAGGACCCCATACATCAGAATGAATAAGATCAAACAGGCGAGAGGAGCCACGGCCTTGCTTCGTTGGGAAGGAGGAGCGATGATGTTTGTCAAGCTGACACGCATCACAGTTGAGCAGAGAACTGGTAGGAGGTAAGTGGGGCAGAAGCTGACGAAGAATCCGAGGAGGAGGATGTCCAAGGCGAAGATGCCATTGAAGGAGATCTGTGGAGGAGGAGTAGGCGGACAGAGCGGAAACATCGTCGAGGAAGTAGAGGCCGCCACTCTCAGTCCCAGTAGCAATCGTCCGCTGGGTCCTCGGGTCCTGAAAAGAACAAGTAGTGGGAGTGAATAAGACGGAGCACTGAAGTTGCCGGCATAAAGTAGTAACTGATAACAAATTGCACAGGAACTTCGGGACATAGAGGGTGTCCTCCAAGCAAAGCGATGGGGTGAGTTGAACCATGCCCGTCCCATGAACCGGGGACGGTGAACCATCCGCCACACGGACCGGGGGTAAGCGGTCATGTGTCTCAAGACGGGAGAAGCAATGAGGGTTGTCCGTCATATGATTTGTAGCACCGGAGTCAATCAGCCATTTACCTTGGGTAACGACGTGGGCACTACCTGACGTCGTGGCCACAGAGGCAGACGGCCGAGAAGAGGCGGAGGCCGAAGAAGGAGCATCACCGGAAGGGCGAAGATGAGGATGTTTCTGCCAGCAGCGGTCAACAGAATGGCCGGTACGACCACAGTGAGAGCAGAGGAACCGGGATGAACCCCGTCCGCCGGAGTGGCCGCGGCCACTAGGTCCCCCCCTCTGAGCTTGGTGAACAAAGGAGTCCTGGGAAGGGGGGGAGGCCAACAGAGGCCGCTGGAGCAGCGAAGTAACAGCGGCAATGCGAGCCGCAGTGGCATCCAAAGTAGGAGATTCCGTCTCACCCAAGATCTGCTGGCGGATCATATCATAAGAATCGGGAAGACGAATAAGATAACAAACAACCAGGAGTTCCTGGAAGTGTTTGTGCTGGTCGGCCAAGTCCGCGGAGAAGGGGCGATTCTGGAGGATTTCATCACCAAGAGCCTGAACCTGCTGATAAGCCGCAGCAGGAGACATGGAAGGGCGGGCGAAGAGGTCCGCATAGAGAGTATAAATGCGGGACGTCTGGCCCCCCTTCGAATAGAGAGCAGCAAGGTGAAGCCAGGCGGCCTTGACCGTCTCATCATGGAGAATGACGGGAAGACACTCATCAGAAAGGCTGTTGGCCAGCCAGGTGCGGACAAGAGCATCACTCGCATCCCAGTCATCAAACTCAGGAGAGGTACGAGGAGGAGGGTCATCGGTGAGGTGATGACGCTTGCGTTGAGAGCGAAGGAGAAAAGTGAAAGAAACGCTCCAATCGGGATAGTTGGAGCCAACAAGCTTAGAAAGGGTGCCAAGGTTGCCCGAAGGAGGAGGAGGAGGAGCTGCATGAGTAGTGGTGAGACCGGAAGTAGTCATAGAACACAGCAAGAAACCGCAGCGGATAGAAAAGGAAGAAGCCGCGCGAACACAAGCGGCTAGAAAGCAGTCAAAGGCACAGCGGGGAAGAGGTCGCGCGGACTGAAAAGGCCGAGCGAACAGAAGAGAAGAGGAGGCAAGAAGCAGCGACTACAACAAGTCGCAGACCGGGCGAACAGAAACAGGCCGCAATGACTAGGAAGTCGGAGAGGCAAGAAACAGGTCGCGGCGACAACGAAACAGGTCGCGGCGACGAAAAGCAGTAGGAGAAGAGAACCAAGGAGAAGCAAGCCGCGCGAACAGGGCAGCGGACAGAAACAAGCCGCGCGAACAGGGCAGCGGACAGAAGAGAAGGCAAGCCGCGAGACAGGTCGCGGAAAGCGGAAAACAAGCCGAGCGCACACAATCAGGAGGAAACGACCGTGTCCTCTGATACCATGTAGGAAGTAGCGAATAAGAAAGAACAAACGGATAGACTTTTGAATAATTGAAATTTTATTATCCAAAAAAGATATCATTTACAAAGGTATGACCTCCCTTATATAGAATGGAGGAGATATGAGAGAGAGTATACAAACAATGTGGGACTAAACATTTACAGTACTGAGCGGCTAGAAATAAAGGAGACCGCACAGGCCGCGCGGTTAGACAGATGGGTTAACCGCTCGGCAACTCCAGTAGGATAGAACAGGCCGCAATGGGAGACCGATAGACCGCCCGGTCTCCAGGCTTCAGAGTGAGACCGCCAGACCGCTCGGTCAACAAACCGCTGGATCAGACCGCAAGGCCGCCCGGTCTAATACTTCAACAAATCGTATGTCGTCGCCATCCTCAACTTTGCTACTCCCTTCTCCATTTTGCATCCTTCCGCAGCTCCTTTCTCCATCTCTCCTTGGATCTTTGGATGTGTCTGTTATGTCCATCATCTCGGACCTCGCTTTGATAAGTTGGCTCCTCGCGTTACCAAATACATCTTTGTTGGGTACTCTCGTACACAAAAAAGTTATGTTTGTCATTCTCCTACTACTGGGAAAACAATCACCTTTGCAGATGATACCTTTTTTGAGGATCAATTGTTTTATTCGGCTCCGCCTGAGGATATATCTCCCACGGCTCTCCCACGGCTAGTTGTTCCCGCCCACACTTATCCTCCCTCGATTCATATCCCTAATTGCATGTCAGTCTTCCTCCCTTAATACCTACACCTCCTCCCTCCCCCCCCCCTCTCCTCCTATACAAGTCTATACTCGCCATCATCCTCAGACTGATGCCCTGTGATAGTTGTCGGCCGCTGATGTTGCTCCCCGGCCCAATGATCCGCCTACGATCCTCTCTCAAGTTACGATTGCTTCTACCACTCACCCTATCTAATTATGTCTCATTGCACCGCCTCTCCTCTCCCCCTCGCAGGTTTGCGATGTCTTTGACCTCTATCTCCACTCTGTCTTGCAGAAGGCTCTTCAGTATCCAAGGTGGCGGGCGGCAATGGATCGGGAAATGACACCCCAATTGGTCAACCACACATGGGACCTCCTTCCCCTTCCTCCCGGTCATTCTCTGGTTGGTTGTAAATGGGTTTTGCCACCAAGTGTCGCTCTGATGGGTCAATCGAGCGCCTCAAAGCTCGTCTTGTTGCTCGTGGATTCACTCAGCAACACAGTCTTGATTATGAAGAGACGTTATCTCCTGTTGTCAAGCTCAATACTGTCTGCATAGTTATCTCTCTAGTTGTCCATTGATATTGGACATTACACCAACTCGACATTAAGAATGTCTTTCTCAATGGTGATCTTGCTAAGACTGTCTACATGCATCAACCTCCCAACTTTGAGACCACTGGGAATTCATTTGTATATCACCTCAAGAAATCTCAATTATATTTTTTCCTAATACATCATAAGTATATGTACATATATATAGGAGGAGAGGAGTCTAAACTATATCCTAAGGTGTGGGACTAATCCCTAAGAGGGCTTTACATGCGCCTCCTAAATGGGTTTTCTCTATAATTTCTTTAACAACATCTAACACAAGAAATTTGTTTGGTTATAAGACATGAGAGTGCCCATTTGTGTCCACGCTTCTCTAACACCATGTTAAAATTCATGATCTATTTTGAACGCTAGAGATATTCATGTTTAAGAGGATTGTAATATTTTCTCTTAGTTATGAGTATAGCTATGCACAATCTGTCTTTTAAAGTCAATTTCATCGTGCTGCCGAATAACTTCTATGTCTCAAATCCAATTCTGTTGAATGAATTCCCTCATGCGGTCGAACAGTAGAATTGGTTTTTTGCACAAAGTCAATTCTTGCAGATATTGATTTTCTGCTAAAAGCAAATTTCAGAAAGTCAATTCCTCCGCTCCAAATGGACCCTTAGAGTCATGTAATGGGATCAAGCAATGAATTAATAAATGTTTCTTTCTCTCTTCATTTCCTCTCTCTTCCCTCTAGGGTTTTCTCTTTCCCCTTCCCCAAGCTTCTTCTTCTCTTATCTCCTCCACCATTCTAGGGATAGCCCCTTGTAATCCCCGTTTCCATCTCCATTCGTGCTTTTAAGCATGAACTCAACTGAAATTTCTATCAAGTTTCCCGCTTGGCACAAGAAAAAAGAAAAAAATACTCAATCTTGTTATAACTTGGGCCCTCCAAAACTTAGGGTCTATTTGGCGCGGCATTCTTTGGTGTGTTCCCACAAAAACATCGCAGTCATTTATTTCTAAACTCAAATGTAGTTCCAGCAACGAGATTGGGCAATTCAAATCACAGTTCACGGCCGTTGAGTTCACGATCGCCACAATCGCGTCGAACAGATCCTAAAAGTTACAGTCATCATCATCATTAGTATTTATATAAAAGATACAGTTTAGGATTGTTGGGGCTAAAAGTGTTGAAACCCTACTTGAATACTCTAAATGGGTAGAGGGAGTCTGATGAAAGAATATTTTGGTTCACAAGTGATTCAACGAGAAGAAAAAATTCAGGATCAACGTGATTAGGCTTCGCACAACACGAACTTTAGTCATGCATGATTTATTGATTAAAATTCAGAATACATTAGATTACATTCACTAAGGGTTCTTCTGAGAAGTATGACATAGAAGTGCATGAGCGCAGCTCAGAAAAGATGTGAGTACATAGAGAGATGTGGTTACCCAGTGGTTTCTGAGTCTTGACCCGTGTATCCCAACATTGTACTGTTCATCTATATTTAATAATACTCGGGATCCTCCCTTGCAGGCAGACTACACAAAAATGTTGTCAGGCTAAGGAGAAAATAGATAGGTTACAGAAAGAGACTACAAAAATATAAAAGAGACTAGCCGTCAATGGGACGTTGACGTGAAGATGCATGGAGCTCGTGAATACTGTGGAGTCACTGCAAGATCTGGCGAGCACCATGGGAGAGTTTGCGAGTACTAGCGATGATATGAAATTTTGATCGGTTACAAGGTTGTTGGGAAGGACGTTTGGCGACCTCCCATGAGAACTAGTTAAGTGAGCACGAGAACTCGTCCATGTTCTTGTTTAGGCCGATTTTTTCCGAGACAAAAGAGGTTGCAGAACTTTGGATAGACAAGAATTATGAATTTTTATGATGAGCTAAACATATTATGTTGAGTGTTACCGAAGTTGATAACTAGTTTAAGTGATTTTTTGTAAAATTCCAATTTTCTAAGCATGCTTTTCTTTTTTGATTCCATTTTTCAATCTATAAAGGATGATTTTTCCCCTCAAGACAAGTCTAAACACATAATTTTAATAAAGGAAAACAAAATAGCATAAATAAAACAACAATCACAAATTGCAAGGTATAAATTTCAGTAAGAAAAGCCAAACAAAGTTAAATCACAAATCCATAACTTATACATGTCAGCTCTGTTTGAGGGTACCCATGGCTAAGACATCACATTCTAAGCTTTCAAGAGAAATAATGAGCTCAGATCCCTTCAAAACATAAGTGGCCTAACTTGCTCTCAAATACACTAGTATTAATGTAGCTCAGTAGACTATAAAACAAATCCTTAGCATGCAACAATTTGACCAACAGTTCGTCTAATTTATTTATAACGGTTGAAAAGATAATCCAATATCAGAAAACTCATATAGTCATGTGCACTTAGTATAAATCTTTGGCACACCATCTGCAACTAATTGGTTTTAAGTTAGATACATTGGTTCTAACAGGTATCAGAGTGACTCAAGCCCAATGGTCTACTCTCACATTACTCAATTAAAAAAAAATCACGTGCTAGAAGTCAAAGACATTACAAGTGATGGGGCATTTTGAGAATATAGTCTCACGTCGGGTAACTCATCCAGTCTTGTGCACTTAATATAGAAAAATGGGGCATTTACTAGGACTTCCCCACCAACTTTGCATAATTATAGGGATCTACCTTTTAACTTTTAAAATTACCAAAATCTCCAGAGAACTTTTTTGCCAAGCATGTTAACAATATAAACTTAGAAGGGACATCTTGGTAATTCTAAAAAGTAGAAGGGTATTTCACAGTTATGCAAAGCCGCAAGGTAGTTTTTTGACATTATTCTTGTAGATCTATAATCAATTAATTTTTGGATTACTGGATAGGTTCTGATGCGGAGCAGAGACGAGGACCTGCAATGGAGGACGAGTTTAGGGCTCGTTCGGGGATGATTGGTGACTTTCCATATATGGCGTGCCTCGATCAACGATCGGACTCCACAGATGTGTCCGGATTGATGCCGCGAGTCAAAATCATATGTTTATTATTTTTTGTTTATTTTAGTATATTTTGAGTGGCCCGCCTCCGGCCAATCATAGTTGTTGAAGGTGCGATGTCCTAGTCTTTGTTTTCTTATAAATAGATGAGTCGGGGCTGATTTGGAGGGCAATGCAGAATTTGGAGAAATTACTCACGGATTCCCGCGATCCCGCCACGGTGCCGACTTCGTGGAGCCATAGGTGACGACTCCTATGGTTGTATCTCCCTCCCCAAGGTCTGTCCTAACCCTAGGCCCCTTCTTCCCCCTCCCACGCTCCCTCTCTCAGCCACCGCAGCCCCCAAACGCAGTCGTCAGAGGGCTGTCCAGAGAAATATGATTTCTATTCAAGCTACTGTCCATAAATGAAATATACTGTTCAGCTATAAAGTATGCTCAGCCTGAGGCCGCCTGCCAGCAACAGTCCGCCTCCCCACAACCCCAAAACAGCAAGGTGTTCACGGTCCAGCGATTCCATCTAGCGGCCACCCTGATCCGTTCCTTCACACCCGCCGCCCAGCCCTTTGCCACGCCCACCGCAACATCTCTCCCCACATCCCAAAACCGCACCCCCCAAATCCTCCCTCTTCATGGAACCACCTCCAATCAGCCTCTATATCCAGATCAGTCCAAATATGGACATTTGCAGCCCCGATCCACCATTTCCCCTCACCCTCCCTCCCTCCCCTAGCCCGAATCCGATCCTAAACATCGGATCTACCCTTCCCTTGCTCAGACCTACCCATACATCGCTGTATCTACTCGTTTCCGCCCGTTTCCACCCTGCACCGTCGAGGACAGCCACCTATATCATTTCCACGCCACCGTTTCCACCCCGAATCGCCATTCACACATTTCCAGCACCGAAATCTTCAGTGTCTTGGTCAACCCACCTCTCTTATTGTATCGAATTATTATTTTCAGCATTTATTTATTGGGTTGGAGATTTTATATTTGCTTGGAGAAACATTATCATAGAGTTTTGCTTTAGATTATTATTGTGATTTGCAGGGATCATTCGCCGCGCGCGCTCTCGCTTTGGCCCTCCACGCGGAAGAAAGTCTAAGTTTGTCTCGGTTAAATAAATTATTTTGTCTTGTCTTGAACTATTTGCGTTGGATGTTTTTTTATTATTCAATTGTGATTTAATCCGTCGGGCTTTGCATAGCATGTAGGATTAGGTCACCGATTTTCCGCCGCCTATAGATCCCTCCTGCGTCAATTCTAACAATAACATTCTTTTCAATCAAACAATAATCACAACACAGCAATGATGATAATTGAAATAAAATAGCTAAAATAAAAACAGAAGGCAAAGAGATTGCTTAGCACACGTTGCTCAAATAAGTCACAACTACCGTCTCTTAAACTATTTGGTGAACTTCAGCACTATAATATATGGTTAAGAAAACAAAAAAGAATAGGTTGAAGCATTAATAACTCTACAGAGGTAAGCAAAATGAAAGAAATAAAATGAATATTTTACTTGAGGTATTGAAGGGTCATGTTCTTGAGTAGTGAGGGATGTCGCAACACAAGACTGCGCCACTCCTCCTTGTCAATCTTGCCATCATGCTTTGTGTCCGCTTCCTCAAATGTCTAACAACAATATAAGAAAACTTCATTATTAATTAAGAGCTTAATGTGCGCTCAACACCATAAAATTAGGGTCATCTAATCAAGCATCAATAATATACCAAAACAAAAGCCAGAAAAATAAACCCAGGGCAATCTGATTTCATTGACACTTGAAAACTTAGCATCTTGCAGGCTTTTCGTTTAGTGCAATATGATATATCTCATATGTTGTGTGGTGATGAGAATGAGAAGTGAGATACGACCATACATGTGGGATTCATGATTTTTTAAAAAAAACTATGATGTGGGATTCAGTTCTTAAATTTTAATTATCTAAATATAAATACAAATTAATATGAAAACATGTGTTAAATTCAAGACAACTTTATTTTCCCAATCCTTCTATCTCACATATCATAATATATTAAATAAAAATAGTTTATCTGTGACACAAATCATATAGAGGTATTTTTTATTAAAATTTAAAAAAAAATCCAAGAATTTTGAGGACGGATTTCCGGAAGTTCTCTGGCAGTAAAACGTTTCGGATATAATACTCAAGGCAATTGTAAATATTTGCATTCCAAAATAGTTCCTGATCTACACTATTCAAGAAAATATCAACATCTCTGCATAAAATCTAGCGAAATGAAATTATTGTGCACGCCAGAATACACTAGAAATGCTGAAACCGAGACACATTCATTCGTTTCAGTTTGTATTTGATACATTCATTCGTTTCCCTGGGATTATGCTAATATAAAGAGTTCTTAGAAAGAGTTGCGGAAATGCCCCAAATGTTAAAAAATGGATTCAAAATAATACAATAACAAGCAAAATTAAGAAAGATAGCATATACATTGAGATAATTTAGCAGAAATACTGCTATAAATGAAATTTTTTGAGTATGAACCTTATCAATGATGCTTTCTATAACTTCGTCAGAAAGATTCATCCCCGACTCCGCAAGAGTAGCTACAACCATTTGCTTCACCTGTGCATTAAAAAAATTCAATCTTTTAGAACCACATAAAATACTATTCAGACAGTACCACAAGTGCTTCAAACATGTTTAATCAACTCATCAGATCCGCATATATAATGACAGCATTCCAAAATCAAGGAGCTAGAAGTCTGTAATCCATGTGAAGTTTCATCTGAAATAGGTGGACTCCAATCACTTCATATCTAACATACGGTATGAAAGTAAGAAAGAAACTATTGTTCAATAGAAAATAGAAAAGACATTTCAACCGTCTATTAATTTCTCCCATATTATTTTAGCCCCCGCTGCGGCCTCTCAATCCGATGCGGCCTCTTCGCTCGTTGCGGCCTCTCAACCCGTTGTAGGCTTCGCATCTTGGTCGCGGCCACTTGCCGCTGGTGTTGTATCACCGAGACTATGCGGCCTAGTTTCTGTTCCGCTTCGCGTTTCTCCGCTGCGGACTCCCCTATTCGGGTGTCTGAGACCATGCGGCTAGTTCAAACCGTCGTGTCTGCTTCTACTCTCTGTCCGCTGCGGCTTCATGGATTCAGTCACTGCTTCAGGCGAGTCCGCTGGTACTTCTCTACCCTCTTGAGCTACCTGCTCTGCTACGAAACCTCGAGATGAACTCAGGATTACAACTATCTCTCTCTGGAAAAAGAAACTTTGTAGAATGGGTTCATTCAGTTCGTCGTGTGCTCCAGACCAAAGGCTTGCTCCATCACTTGACCCGGGCTACTCCTACTGTTCCAACTGATGAATGGCTTCGTGATGACGGCCGGGTGCAATCCTGGCTCCTCAACTCCATGGATACTGAGCCGTACAGAATGGTCATGTATCACGACACGGCTAAGTCCATGTGGGAGGAACTCCACTCCTATTCTGGACAAAATAGCCTCCAACATCTGTTTGACATCATCACTGATCTTCAATCCCTTGATCTTGGGATACCTGGTGATATGACTTCCTTCGTTGTCAAGGCCAAGACTCTTGTTGAGGCCTGGATACAACACCAGCCACCTACTACTGATTTGGTTGCCCAACGGGCACAGAAAGAAGCTGTTGGGATTGTCATGGCAAGGGTTCCTCCGCATCTGCACAGTGTTCGAGCTCAAATTCTCTCCTCTGCCACTACTCCTCTCTCTGATGTTTGTTTCATGCTTCTGAAGGTCACTCCCCCACCCGAGGCTCCTCTGCTTCCCTCTCCAGCTCTGCTCCAGTTACCTTCATCCCATCCCTCCACCAGTGGTACCTCGACCCGCGGGAGTCGCCATTTGTCTCGGGGTCGAGGACGTACTGGAAACCCTCCCCCCCCCCCCCCCCCGTAAATGCACTTTCTGCGGTCGGGAGAATCATTTGGAGGCTACCTGCTATCGTAAGCATGGTCTGTCACCCCACTTCGTTGCTTCTACAAAGGCGGAGTCTCCGTCCTTGCCTACTCTGTCGACGTCTTCAACTGTTTAGTCTGATATTGATGTTATTCGCATCCAACTCTAACAACTCCAAGGAGCAATTGCCCGCTCCTCGGGCTCTGTGGCCTCCATTGCAAATGAAGGTATAACTTATCTATCTCAAAGCTCCCACTGGATTGTGGACTCTGGTGTCACCCACCACATTACTTGCCAGAAGCCGTCGCAATACTTGGCTACTCCTCATCCCAAGTCCATTACTATTGCCAATGGTGACTCCACACTTGTTTCAGGAGCTGCTGATATCCAACTCACATCCACCCTCTCCTTAACCACGGTTCTTCATGTTCCGGACTCTCCGTTCAACTTGCTTTCTATTAGCCGACTTACTCAGAACCTTGACTGTCATGTTACATTCTCACCATCTTCTTTTGTTGTGCAGGATCGGCAAACGCGGAATATTATTGGTAGCGGACGGCTGTCTCATGAGCTCTATCTTCTTGATGTCCCTCCCTCTACCCTGTCTGTCTTCTCCTCAGTTGAGTGGCATAGTCGGCTTGGACATGCTCCCCTACAGATTCTAAAGCAAGCTCTTTCGGATGTCACTTTGCATGAGTTTTCGTGTGAGTCATGTATCTTTGGTAAACAACATCGAGTCTCTTTCAGTCCTGTCTGCAATCGTAGTACTCCTTTATCCATTGTTCATTCTGATATTTGGGGCCCGTATAAATTCCCTAGTGTACTTAGTTATCGCTACTTTGTAACCTTTATTGACGATTACTATCGGGTCACATTGCTCTATTTACTACGGGATCGTACCGAACTCCCCTCTATATTCCGAACGTTCGTTACTAAACTTCGAACTCAGTTATCTTCCCTGCTTAAAATTATACGCACTGACAATGCGCGGGAATATACGAGTCGAACGTTCGCCGCTATTTGTGCTGAATTTGGCATTATACATCAAATTTCTTGTGCTTACACTCAGCAAAATGGCGTTGCTGAGCGTAAAAATCGACATCTCATTGACGTTACCCGCCCCTTAATGCTCCAGATGACGGTACCCATCGAATACTGGAACTTTGCAGTGTCGACTGCCTGTCACCTCATAATTCGTCTACCTTCCTCCGTTCTAAACTTCGTCACTCCATTTAGCCTCTTATTTCCTTCTCAATCTATGTTTCCTCTCTCACCTCGGGTGTTCGGATGTACTTGCTATGTCCATAACCTTGGTCCACCTACGGACAAGTTTGCCCCCCGTGCAACCAAGTGTATATTCGTAGGGTATTCTCGTACTCAAAAAGGGTATGTGTGTTACTCTCTTATCGACCGGAAAGTGGTTGTGTCCGCTGATGTTACTTTTCTGGAAGACCAACCCTTTCTATCCTCCACTTCGATACCTTCTTGTGGCCAACCTATGCCTCGTCCTGCTATTCCGGTCATGACATCTTTACCTCCTCTTCTTCTGACGCCCCGCGTGGACCCACCAGCTCCCACACCACCATCAACTAATCCGCCAGCCACCAAACCACCTCCCATCTGTGTCTACACTCGCCGAACTCCGAACTCCGGAGCCCAGCCACTGCTATCGTCTACCAGTACGATCTCGCGGCCAGCTGACCCTGCCCCAGCCTCAACGGCTCATCTGATGGCCAACTATATTTCTCTACATCGGCTCTCTCCTCCTTTGCGAAAATTTGCTCTTACTCTTTCCTCTGTTTCTCTACCTAACACTGTGCAGGAGGCTCTTCAACACCCTGGGTGGCGTGCGGACATGGAAGCGGAGATGTTAGCCCCATGGGCTAATTATACTTGGGATTTGGTACCTCTTCCGTCTGTCCAGTCCTGTGTTAGTTGTAAATGGATCTTTGTCATTAAACATGCTCCTGATGGGTCTATCGATCGCCTTAAAGCCTGTCTTGTGGCTCGTGGGTTCACTCAGCAACAATGCTTGGACTATGAGGAGACTTTCTCCCCGGTCGCCAAGCTAAATTCTGTCTGGGTTCTTATTTCTCTTGTTGTTCACCGGTTCTGGCTTCTACATCAATTGGACGTTAAAAATGTCTTTCTTAACGGTGATCACCAAGAGACGGTCTACAAGAACCAACCTCCCGGGTTTGAGATCACGGGGGAGTCTAAGGTGTGCCGACTGCGGAAAGCTATCTATGGTCTCAAACAGTCCCCTCGAGCTTGGTTTGAAAAATTTAGCAAGGTTGTTCGTGATATTGGTTTTCAGCGGAGCTCTGCTGACTTCTCTCTTTTTACACGTCATCGAACAACAGGGACGGTAATTCTTCTAGTCTATGTGGATGATATTCTGATAATTGGCGATGACTCGACCGGGATACAACAGATCAAATAGCACTTAAACTCTGTCTTCCAAACAAAAGATCTGGGAAACCTTCAATACTTCCTTGTACTTGAGGTTGCTTGAAAACTGGATGGTATGGTCCTATCTCAACGGAAATATTGTCTTAACCTTCTTCAGGATGCTGGTTATTCTGAATGTAAACCCGCAGAAACTCCTATGGATGTCAACCACAAGCTGAGTGTCCACGGAGCCGAATTAGATTCTCTACTTACAAATCCTGAATATTATCGGCGACTTGTGGAAAAACTGATATACTTAACTATCACCAGGCCCGATATCTCATTTGTTGTTGGAGTAGTAAGTTGCTTTATGCATTCACCAAGAACATCTCATCTACAGGATGTCGAACGCATCCTCGGGTACTTGAAAGCTGCCCCGGGACGAGGATTGGTATACAAATCATCCTCTTTTTTATCTCTTGTTGCATACACTGATGCTGATTATGCGAGCTCTCTTGACGATCGACGATCCACCACTGGTTTTTGTACCTATTTTGGAGGAAATTTCATCACATGGCGCAGTAAGAAGCAATCGGTTGTTGCTCGCTATTCTGCTGAAGCAGAGTATCGTGCTATGGCTGCTGTAGTGTCTGAACTTACCTGGTTAGAAAGCCTTCTTGGTGACTTGGGTGTCAAACTCTCCTCACCTGCTACTCTATTCTGCGACAGTCAGGCAGCTATACACATTGCAAAGAATCATGTGTTCCACGACCGAACAAAACACATTGAGGTTGACTGTCACTTTGTTCAGGAGAAGGTGCACCTGAAAAAACTTGAATTGGAACATGTTCCAGCTTCCGAGCAAGTTGCTTCCATCTTTACCAAGGCTCTACCTCGGCCATTGTACCAACAGTTTCTATCCAAGCTTGGTGCTTACGATTTGTATGCTCCAGCTTGCGGGGGAGTGTTAGAAGATAGTGAAAAACTATGTAAAAGCTCATTGTAATTGTGGTCCATTTATGAGCCCACATTTGTCTTAGGTTTAGTCTCTCATTGTTAGTCTTGGGATTTTTCTCTTCCTCTCCTTCTATATAAGTGTATTCATACTTACTGTTTATAGAAGAAATATAGCCTACAAGGTTCCTTGCATCTTTTTCTACAAATAACATTGCCTTTATATGAAATTTATTATATCAAATATGGGAAGATTAGTAGAAAACTTCAAAATTTGATAGAACAGATTATACTAAAGCGATATAGGTTAAACCTTAATAATGTATAGAAAGGATTCATTCTTCTAATATTTGTTGAATGGGATTTGACGATAGCAGTCTTTCTTCCCAGCGTTTGTTGATTTCTATTCTGAGTATATGGAATTTTTCAAGACAAGTTATTAGAAGGCATTAGTCAAATGAATGCCTACTATATGGAAGCAGAAGCATGCTTTAGTCAAACAACATTTGGAGCAAGCTATATTTTCACATCAGGAGTAATAGCAAGCAATAGTCAAATGACTCTTGAAGAACAAGATGAAGTTAAAGCTTATGGAGAGTTTTTTTTAAGTCGTAAGTTGAATTCTTCTTGGCACATAAGTATAAAGCTGACAGAAGGCTATAGTCAATTTCTATTCAGCAAATGAAGAAGCAAAAGTGTTAATAACAAAATAATAGGCTACACATAACAAATCCTTATTCAGATTCATGCATCGAATTATGTTATAAGTCGTTAAGTCGATTTATATTCAACTAGCATGCATATACACTGAAAGCAGCTGAATTATTTAGAAGTCGCTAGTCAAACGGAATAAGAAAGATATCTTAAGGATTTGTCAGAAGGCCATAATTGAATGGTGTTAGAGTTAGTATTTTCTATATGTTGAGTTTAGTCCCACACCGCCTATCGGTGTTGGGTGTCATGTTGTAGTTCCTATATATTGTCCCTATGTGGATGAATAAACCTTGCACCTTCTATTTCCTTTCTCCTTTCTACATGGTATCAGAGCAACGGTTCTGAGACCTAAAATTATTTTTCCTAGCTACTGTTTCCCCCGCTCCCGTCCCGACCTAAATCCCCCCCCCCCGACCCGTGATTTTATTTTTTCCTCTCCAGCGCATCTGCTCGGGCTCCCGTCGAGCCGAATCCCGCCTCCTCCCGTCGACGGAATGGCCTCCTGCCTCCTCGACAGGAGTGGCCCTTTTTCCCTAACGGAGGCGTCGTTCCCTCCGCTCCTCCTCGACGATCGCTACTGCTTCCGCTCGCCGACATCGACGGCTCCTCCGGCTTCCTTCATCGACACCGACACATCATCCGGCTTCCTTCATCGACACCGACGGATCCTCCGGCTTCCGACTGCGACATCGACGATCCCGTCGGCTCCCCTCTGCCTTGCCGACGCCGACGCCTCTGCTTCCATCTTATCCCGGCGTCTTCCTCGCTGCTGCTTCCGCCTGCGTCCTCCTCTGCCTCCCTCGTTATCTTCTCCCGACTTCTCTGCCGCATGGATGTTGCTCTGCCGCTTCTCCTTCTCCAGCCTGCTGCTCTGCCGCTTCTTCTTCTCCGGCATGGATGCTGCTCTGCCACTGCTTCTCCGGCCAGCTGCTGTTGCAGCCGCTTCTTCTCCGTCTGCCGCTGCTTCTCCGGCCCGCAGCTGCTGCAGCTGCGTCTTCTCGGTCTGCAGCTGCTGCTCATCTTCTCCGGCCCCTTAGTTATTTGATGTTGTTGTTGTTTTTTTTATTTACAAGTTGTTGTTGGGTTGTTGTATTGCGTCTCTATGATTTCCGCCTTCTTGCACGTGATCTACGTGAGGGGGAGTGTACGTCACGGCCTCTAGGCGTAGTCTATACCTTCATGCACGTATTCCACGTGAGGGGGAGTGATTGTGATATCGGCGACTCGGATGCTTCTTTCCCGACTCCTGCCTTAGTCACACCCGGCCCCTAGGTATAACCTATGTCTTCTTGCACATGATCCACGTGAGGGGGAGTGTTTGTGATCATGGCGACTCGGATGCTTCTTTCCCGACTCCTGCCTTAGTCACACATGGCCCCTAGGTTGATTTCATATGTTGTTTGTGTCTCCTCGTCGTTTTCTATGGATTTGGTAGGGTTGGTTTGGTCTTGCGTGGTTGACCTTGTTTCCGCTCCGAGTGTATCCAGTGTTGTCATGGTCGGTTTGCGGACCAACGTCGTGTGGCTCTTGCCCGGTTGAAGTATCCCCGGTGACACGCAGTTGGGCCTCGGTGGCTGTTGTTTTGTCCCACGCTGCCTTCTTTCTTTTACCTTCTATTTAATGTTGTGTTCAAGCTGTAGGCTTCCCCTTCAGCTTGAGGGGGAGTGTTAGAGTTAGTATTTTCTATATGTTTAGTTTAGTCCCACACCGCCTATCGGTGTTGGGTGTCATGTTGTAGTTCTTATATATTGCCCCTATGTGGATGAATAAACCTTGCACCTTCTATTTCCTTTCTCCTTTCTACAAATGGAATTATTTAGAAGTCGTCAACCTTCTTTTCAAGGCCGTTAGAAATTCAAGAAAACTTAAGGAAGGATATGTCTGACATAAATCATTTTTCATTTCTAAATTATAGGAGTTAAGGAAACCTCTATTTGTCTTTATCTGATAATAAATTTGAATAAGAGTATTTAAAGCTCTTATTCTCTTTCCCTACAAACATGGCCTAGCCACAGATACAAGCATATGAATACAAAATACAATGATTTCTCTCTTGTTCCTCATTCTACCTCAAAGCTGAAGAAAAAGAGATTATTGTTTGATTTAATCCACCCAAAGTGATCTCAGTGTCTCTTGAGATTGCTTTCATTGTGGAAAAGCTAATAGCCTTCTATTTCTCATTGTAAAAAGAGTTCTGAGAATCTCTCTCTAAAAGATTCGGTGATTCTAAAAATCTCTTTATCAAAAGACTCGAGTATAAGGATATGCGGTGGATTTATACTACGGTAGAAGAGAGTACCCAAATTTGGGGAACCTCTATAAATTTTTTGTGTCTATTCTCTATAGCTAGATTAACTATCTTGTATTTATTTTACTACACTTTTCTTGGTGAGTATATGGCCATGATGTGTAATTAAAGGGTGAACTTTTTAATACTCGATTCATCCACCCCCACCCATCTCTAGAGTGTTGTGTTTGTATTCACTTGACTTTTCGCACTTTCAAACACCAACCCCTTAAATCGAATTGTTTGCATCGAAGCTCAAAGCCTAGTAGAAAATCAGAGGGTGCTTTCTTTTACGATCTACATAAAAGGTTCTGCTCTCCACTAAATCGTTGGGGACGTCAAACCAACAATACTTATCAGGAACATTTTTAAAGGAAGAATGAATATGATACTCTGGTAATGTGTTTAAACATCTTTGCACGGTCCACCAATCTGAGTTGGTAAATTCTTACATCCATAGCATTGAGATCCTCGCACATAATTTGGGGCTTACTACCACACAATACTTGGGCTAGTCCCTTCATGGTCTACAACCACACATACATGCTCGTCTTCACATGCGCAACCCTTTTATTGTGACCAAAGCAGTGGAGCAAGCATGTTTAAGGAACAGGAGTTCAACAAAGTGACGAGCACGACACCACCTTGATATCACCTCCAAATTCCTTCGCACATACATGTCTCTCACATCTCACATTTTTCACCTTTGTGTTTGCACAAACCTCACATGAACCCCCACTAACACCTTCATGTCTTTACCCAATCTTCCATCTTCTCCAACCAAACCTCCACCAAAACCACAATCCCAACACATATTGTACCAAGAATACATCGAGCTATGTCATCATTGTATCTGTTTTCATTGCAAATTGTGTTACTCTCCTACTCATGAATGTCCCAATTAAAAAACTGTATGCACTTCATTGCCAAAGATGAATAAATTATCAAGTTCATTTAGAAGTACCTGGGTGTTGGGCAGTGAATTGTGTACATGAGCAAAAAATGGGAGTTGCGGAGATGAGAATGCTTAGGTGGATGTGCGGACACACGAGATTGGAAAAAATTAGGAATGAATGTATCAGGGATAAGACAAGAGTAGCACCAATTGCAGAGAAGATGAGAGAAGCTCGACTAAGATGGTTTGGACACGTACAAAGGAGACCATTAGAGGCACCTGTTAGGGGTTGTGAGAGTCTAGTCACTAGGCATGTTAAACGAGGGAGGGGTAGACCAATAAAGACTTGGAATGAAACTATAAGGAAAGACATGATGTACTTGGGCATTAGTGAGATTATGACAAAAGATAGGGCACAATGGCGACAAATGATCCACATAGCCGACCCCACTATAGTGAGGTAAAAGCTTGCGTGTTAATGTTGTTGTATTTAGAAGTACCTGAGCGGGATGATAGTCACACAATTTCGGAGGGTAAGAAACTCCAAAAGTCAAAGTAATGTAAGAACAATTATCTTACTCTACTTTGAGGACAATGTAAATTATCGCGTGGGGAGTATTGATACGTACATGCACATCAACCTAACTGTAGAAAGAAATAGGAAAATAGAAAGTTGCAATCTTATTCTTCCACAAAGGGGCTTTATATAGGAGCTACAACATGACTCACAACACCGATAGGCGGTGTGGGACTAAACATAAGATACTAAAATATTAATATCTCTAACACTCCCCCTCAAGCTGAAGGGGAAGCCTACAGCTTGGACACAACATAAAATAGAGGGTAAAAGAAGGAAGGCAGCGTGGAACAAAGCAACAGCCACCGAGGCCCAACCGCGTGTCACCGGGGATACTTCAACCGGGCAAGAGCCACACGACGTTGGTCCGCAAACCGACCATGACAACGCTGGATACACTCGGAGCGGAAACAAGATCAACCACGCAAGACCAAACCAACTCTACCAAATCCAGAGAAAACGACGAGGAGACACAAACAACATATGAAATCAGCCTAGGGGCCATGTGTGACTAAGGCAAGAGTCGGGAAAGAAGTATCCGAGTCGCCATGATCACAAACACTCCCCCTCACGTGGATCATGTGCAAGAAGACATAGGTTATACCTAGGGGCCGGGTGTGACTAAGGCAGGAGTCGGGAAAGAAGCATCCGAGTCGCCGATATCACAAACACTCCCCCTCACGTGGAATACGTGCATGAAGGTATAGACTACGCCTAGGGGCCGTGACGTACACTCCCCCTCACGTAGATCACGTGCAAGAAGGCGGAAATCATATAGACGCAATACAACCAAACAACAACTTGTAAATAAAAAAAACAACAACATCAAATATCTAAGGGGCCGGAGAAGATGAGTAGCAGCCGCAGACGGAGAAGACGCAGCTGCAGCAGCAGCGGGCCGGATAAGCAGCGGCAGACGGAGAAGAAGTAGCCGCCGGTGAAGGAGAGCAGCGGCACTGAGAGGAAGCAGCGTCGGGCAGCTGGAGAAGAAGCAGCCGCAGCTGTAGGAGGTCGGAGAAGAAGCAGCGGCAGAGCCGCAGGCTGGAGAAGGGGTAGCCGGAGAAGAAGAATAGTCGGAGAGTGAAGTAGCAGCGGAGCAACACCGGGAGAAGGAGAGCCGGCGGGAGAAGTAGTCGCGCAGACGAGCAGAGCCGAAGCCATTGGGAGAAGCAGAGGTCGCAGGCATCGCACAGTAGCGGCGGAAGCAGCCGATGTCGACGTCGGGAGAAGCATCCATCGGGAGGAAGAGGAAACGGAGAAGCCGTTGGGAGACGAAGAGGTCGTCGATGTCGCAGAAGAGAGGCCCGCTCCCGTCATGGAATCAAGGGGCGATCCCGTAGACGGGAGCAGGGGGCGAATCACCCGTCGAGCCCTAGCAGGGAGCGGAAAATGGAAGCATGGGGTCGGGACGGGCGGGAGTTAGGTCGGGACGGGAGCGGGCGAAACCGTAGCTGGGAATAAAATTTTAGGTCTCAGAATATTTAGGCTCTGATACCATGTAGAAAGAAATAGGAAAATAGAAAGTTGCAATCTTATTCTTCCACAAAGGGGCTTTATATAGGAGCTACAACATGACTCACAACACCGATAGGCGGTGTGGGACTAAACATAAGATACTAAAATATTAATATCTCTAACACTAACCAAGGAAGCGTACTGATGACTTCGGATGACCGTGACAACTTGAGCTGGTCTGACATCCGGTCATAGTAGCTTCCTTTTTA
Source organism: Platanthera guangdongensis (assembly GCA_039583875.1). NCBI lineage: Eukaryota > Viridiplantae > Streptophyta > Magnoliopsida > Asparagales > Orchidaceae > Platanthera > Platanthera guangdongensis. The sequence continues at coordinate 137,755,977 of CM077161.1, read as the reverse complement.
TTACTAGTCCTTTATTTCATTTTAGGCTTACGTAATTATTTTCATTTATAAACTTCTATATAGAATAGGTATGGTCGTAAGGATCGGTTATGATGCGCATTCTCCCTCATGCTTTAGTGCGAGATCAAGTTCTCTCGAAGTCTCCCATTTTCATAACCATGTATCTTCCCTTTTCTCCTCATTTCAACTTGCTGCCCTAGACAATCATGTCATAATAACATTAGGATATTGCATCTTTACTGAGGCAATTTGATCACATGAAAGAGTAAAAAGTAACAGTGAGCTCGGCCCAGTGTTGAAATTTAATATAAAGATATGCCTCATTATGCTTGTGAATTGATGTGGGTGAAAACGCTCTCAGAAGAGTTTGGTTTACCTACTACTCAATTTAGGACTTTATTTTGTGATAGAGTTGTCTACATGGTCAATAATAGTTTGCTCCATGAAAGGACCAAATATACAAAGATTGACTGTCATTTTATCCAAGATGTTGTTCTCACTGAAGAAGACTATCAATTTTCATGTCTCTAGCTTTAGCTCAGCTAGCAACATCCTTAACAAAGTTTTAGAGCTGTGATCTTTCTGTAAACTATGTAATAATTTAGAACTGACTAATTTTTATGGCCCAACTTGAAGGGAGTGATAAATAAAAAATAGGAAAACCATGATGTGACTAACAGATATTTTCTAACAAATTATTAGCATAGTCTTTCATTTCTTGTTCAAATTAATTGTCTTACTACTATAGAGAGAGCGAGAGGAAGACTATGAATAAAAACATTTTCCCTCGTCTGTTTCTATTTACAAACAAATGAGGAGCTCGAACTGAATAACTAGCATAATAAAACAGTTAATTCAGAAATATAATCTAACAAGTAGTATTTGAACAGTAAGTAAGAAGGCACCTCTTGTCTCTCTATGAAGCCTTGCTGCTTGAGATCATAAAGCTGGAAAGAGACTGCAATTTAACATTACAAAAGTTAATAAGCCAACAATTATACTCTAATTAGAATTCATTTCACAATGAAATCAGATATTATTACATTTTGAATGTAGAGATAGATAAACAAAATAAAAAAAAATTTATGATTTGCTATTGTTCCTTCATGATATGATCTCATATATAAATTTCTGATTAAAACACTCAACAATAAATCATAGAATAGGAATATATCTGTTAGGAATTAGATGAGATTTGAGGGGGAAGGAGAGATTTCTAGGGTTTGAGAGGAGGCTAGAAGATTACCTTTGATAATACTTGCATGATCCCTTCCAATAGAGGATCCGGGTACATTTATACCCGGACCAAGGCCGGCCGGCCAAGGGGGCCGGCCGGCCCCAATTGGAGCTGAACCGGGTGGGTTCAGCCCCCGAAGGCCGCCTTTTAGAAAGTGGGGGCTGAACCAGTTGATTCAGCCCCGTTGTCGCCTTCGGATCCGTCCGGGGGCGTAACATTCCCCGCCCCATCAAGACCCAGCTTGTCCTCAAGGTGGGAATCTGGTGGCTCCGTCCGTCCGCTCAGGTCTACCCAAGCCACGTCATGCCCTTGTCCCTGCAGCCTCTCCAAACAGCAAAGAGAGCCCCCCGACACTGGTGAGATGTTGATTCCCTGCAGACAGTACTCTCTCCCACCCTTAGCAAACTCCATAGTGAACTTCTCCCAATCCAGAGTCACCCTACCCAGCTGTCGCAACCACTGGGCCCCCAGAATCACATCTGGCCCCTGGATGGGCAATAAGTAGACATCCATGTTGTCGATGTATCCCTGCACACTGATTTCCACGTCCCGAAGCACTCCTTCGCACTGCAGCTCGTGGCCACAGGCCACCACAACTTGGGAAGTGGCATCCTTGATGATCTCTAGCCCCAATGTCTGTGCCACCGTCGGGCTAATAAAGTTATGTGTACTCCCACTGTCAAACAGAAAGGTCACCTGTTGTTGGCCAATCCGCCCCGCAATACTCATAGTGGTCGGAGCGGAGTCTCCCGCCATGGCAAGGGAAGATACCCCGTACACGATTGTATCCAGAATGTGCTCCTGTTCCCCTCCGTCTACATCCGGCATCGGACCTTCCTGCAACATGTAAACCTGGATCCTCTGACATTTGTGGCCTGGGGTAAATTTCTCATCGCAGTTGAAGCACAATCCCTGTTCCTTCCTAGCATGTAGCTCTGTCCAAGTCAATTTCTTCAGCGTCGAACGTTCGGTAGCTGCGGGATCCTTTTTGGTGTCGGGAAGGTGTGTAACGTTCCTCGGAGTGTCTCCCTTGGACTTCTGTCGATGGATACGCTCTTCTTCAATCCGGGCCAAGTTGATAGCGTGTGTCAAACTGCGCGGTAGATAGGCATGCACCTCATCTCGGATGTCCTCCTGCAAGCCGGAAATAAAACAACTTGTTAATGTCCTCTCGCCCCACTGCACCCGGTTGGCCAACCGTTCAAACTCGGTTCGATACTCCATCACCGTCCCTTTCTGACGCAATTTCTGAAGAAGAGCCTCGAAGTCTTCATACTCAAGTGGACCAAAGCGGGCGATGAATCCGTCGACAAACTCGTGCCATGGCGCGTGATCCCGTCCCCGGAGGAACCATTGGGTCCACTGGTATGCGTCCTCTTCAAGGTGGAAGGACGCCAACCTTACCCACTGTGCCTCTGGTATCTCCTGATAACTGTAAAATAACTCTGCCTTTTGGACCCATTCGAGTGCATCTCCTCCTTTGAACTTGGGGTAGTTCATACGGGTAACCTTCGGCGGTAGATAGGCGCGTGGTAGTTGGTGCCCGGGTCCTCCGTACTCTTGCCCGTGTCCAAGCGGTTGTCGTCGATCAGCGGCCACGTGTGGGTACCCCCAATCCCTTCCATAGGGGTTCCCCAAGACTGGCGGCCTAAACTCCCATCTGCCTCCTCCCCTGCCGCCCGCGACGTGTCCTGGTTCTCCTGGAATAGGGAGGAGCCCATCACGAGGTGGGCACCCGATCCCGTTGGGTCGTTGGTCCTCCTGGAGGTCTTCACGGTAAGGAGGAAAATCCAAGGCAGACGCGGCGATGCCGCCAAACTGGGTTGCCTCGGACCATGCTTGTGGTCGCCGTGAGCCTCCTACCCTTCCACTGTCAATTCCAAGCCCCCCATTGAGGCTAGAGGCCCGATCGTCGTGCCCCGATGCTGGAGTAGGGAGGGGAAGCTGGACTGCGTTGGCCTCGCCCACAACAGCTTTTCCTTTAAGGTGTTGAGTTAACATATTTTTAAGCTCGTCCATGCGGGCGTCCAATTTCTCTTCGAGACGTTGTTCCGATGTCGTTAACTTATCGGCGAGGGCTGCCACGGTGGCAGTCAGCCCGGTGTAGTTTTCTTCGAGATGTGCGAGCCGATTGGAGTCTTCTTGGGTGCGAGTCACCATGGTGGAACCTCGGGGCGTGCGTGAAATAACAAGTGGAGGCGGTGACCTCTGGATGCCGCAATCGGATGCACTGGATGTCGCAATCGGATGCAGCACTGGAAGCACTGGATGCCGCAATCGGATGCGAGCGGGAATCGACGCCGGGATGCAAGCGGGATGCGAGCAGGATGCGGCAAAGGCCGCAGGCAGCGTCGACGCCGGGATTTGTCGTTGAAGACGACGCGGAATCGGCGTTGGGAGTCGACGCGGGAGCGATGCGCGGGGGTCGACGCGGGATCGATGTTGGGACTCATCGATGCGCAGCGGGTGGAAACGAAGCCGGGATCGATGCCGGAAGGAAAAAAAAGATTTGGGAGGAAGAATCCTCTGATACCAATTGTTAGGAATTAGATGAGATTTGAGGGGGAAGGAGAGATTTCTAGGGTTTGAGAGGAGGCTAGAAGATTACCTTTGATAATACTTGCATGATCCCTTCCAATAGAGGATCCAGGTACATTTATACCCGGACCAAGGCCGGCCGGCCAAGGGGGCCGGCCGGCCCCAATTGGGGCTGAACCGGGTGGGTTCAGCCCCCGAAGGCCGCCTTTTAGAAAGTGGGGGCTGAACCAGTTGGTTCAGCCCCGTTGTCGCCTTCGGATCCGTCCGGGGGCGTAACAATATCACTAAGACACTTCCAACTGAATAATAGGTATATATCAACATCAATACACCTGTGTGGTTCCTTAGCTCTGCTGAAAACTTTAAAAAAAATCTCACTACCATGGATTGATACAAAATGCCAGAATGGAATGAATGCAAAGTGTATCACGCATATGAGAATAAAATCGCATGATAGTAAACAATTTATGATATGTTTGGCTCTACGGCGGGCTTCCGGTGTGGTGGAGAAAGGCTCGGAACACCGCCATTTTGCCAGTTGAAAAACTGCTCGGCGGTGCGAACAGTGACCGGAAGGCGGAAAAACAAACATCCCGACGCCAGCGGCGGTGCGTTTGTGAGTAACGGAACAGAAGGCCGCCGGAGAGCCAAACAGAGTGTTAATTGGTAGAATTATAAGTGAAATAATGAACTATGCTATCAACTGATGGATCATAAGTCAGAACTTCACAAAACCATTATGACGAGTACAAGTTCATAATAAATATTACTAAACTCACATTCGATCTTAGCATCAATAGGAGCATTAGGATGAAATACGGAGAGAGCTCGAGCAAATTCTTCGAATCCTAGAATGCCATTGTGTTTTGTATCAAACAAGTCGAAGACCTGAAAAAATGGGGAGAAAAGTTATAGCCATATTTTTGTTGAATGACCAGAAACGGTAGACACAAAAATTGTTGATCTAATAAACTTCATAAGCATATTTTGCTGCTTTCCCACCAAGTGGGAGCAGATGCAGGTGGGCAGTGATAAAAGGTATGGTTGTACATGACAGCTTCCCTATATGGCAATTTCCTTAGCCGTCCCAAATAATCCTTATCACCATCCTTTACAATAAAACATTAAAAAAACATTTAAGACATTATTATTGTAGAAGAATATGAAAATGCCCACTTATTTAACCCATTAAGGGGTTCTCTCTCTTGTATAGATTACTCTCATACCGTGGTTTGGAATTAGGGTGTCACTCCTCCCATCTATACGTATGTGTGTACATGACTTGTATAAATATATGAGAAAGTTAATAACAATTATTTAACTTTTGAACATTGTTAGAAAAGACATTGTAAAGGCCAACCTAATGGCCCATTTTGTTTCTTTTTCTCTTGTTATATTAGTCTCACACCTTGTATATGGGACTCCTCTCTCTTTCTCCCTCCTATATATATGTACTCATACATTGTATTTAGATACACAAGAAGAATATACAAGGTTGACTGGATTTCCTGCATTATTCGTGTACTTCTCTACATGGTATCAGAGCGATCCGGTCCTACCTCCTGTTTTGGGCGGATTGTTCCTTTTCTAACCGCCCAGCTTCTTCGGTTAACCCCTGACCGGTTCTCTCTTCTCTAACCGCCTCTTCTTCGCGGTCTTCTTTCTTTCTACCCGGCTTCTCCACTCCTCATCGTGGAACCACTCCTCGCGCGGTCTTCCCCTCCTATCCGCGGATCTACGTCTTACCACTGTGCTTCGACCGTGTGTCTCTCCTCTCCTCTATCCGCTGCTCTTCTCGTTGTCAGTCTCTCCGCAGCTGATCTTCTCGCCGTTGCGATCTCCGATTGCCTAACCGCGGCCTTCTCATGCGCGGTCTGTCTCTTTGTCGCAAGGTCTTTCTTTGTACGCGATCTTTTCTTCTCTTCTAGCTGCGGTCCCTTGTTCTGGCGACTTCTTCTAGTTGCTGCTCTAGTCGATCAGCCCGCTGATCTAGCCGCTTGCGGTCTCCTGCTATAGCCACTTGCTCTAGCGGCTGATCTAGCCACGCGCGGTCTCCTGCTATAGCAGCTTGCGGTCTCCTGATCTAGCCACTTCTTCTAGCCGCTGTTATAGCCGCTTGCAGCTTGATCTAGCCGCGTCTTCTAGCCGCGTCTTCTAGCAGCTTGTTTTACCGTTACTCTAACCGTTGCTCTAGTCGGTTACCCGCCTGATAGTGAATTCGTCTAGCGCTACTTCCGCTCCTACTACGGTCGCTGCTCCTATTACTGAACTTCGTCACTAGTTACGCGTCACTACTATCTCTCTCACAGGAAAGAAGAACTTTGTTGAGTGGGTACATTTTGTTCGTCGGGTTCTTCAGTCAAAGGGATTTATGCATCACTTAACACAGGATGTTCCCGCTGCCCCTGCTGATGACTGGCTTCGTAACGATGGGCGAGTTCACACATGGCTTTCTCAACTCTCTTGATGACGAACCTTACCGCATGGTCATGTATCACAAGACAGTCAAGGCGATGTGGGATGAACTTTATTCCCTTTATTCAGGCAAGGATAGTCTCCGGGACTTTTATGATATCATTACTGGTCTTCAGACTCTTGACAGCGGCGATGCTACCGATATAGCCTCATTTATTGCTCGGTCCAAGACTCTGATTGAAGCCTGGATTCAGCATCAGCCCCCGACTACGGATCTTGCTGCTCAGCGCACTCAAATTGAAGTAGTCGGTATTGTCATGATGATGGCTTGTGTCCCGCCTCATCTTCAGAGTGTTCGGGTTCAGATCCTCTCGTCTACTGCGACTTCCTCGTTCTTTGATGTGTGCTTCATGCTGTTAAAGGTTTCACCGCCTACTGATACAACTAGACCTCCCTCCCCGGTCCTTCTCCAGCACTCCTCTACGTCATTATTCCCTCTCCCTCCTCATACTCGTGGAGGACGTTCAGGCTCTCGGGGAAGGGGCCGTGGTGGCCGACCGCAGCCTAAGTGCTCTTTTTGTAGCAAGGATGGACACCTTGAGGCGACCTGGTATCGCAAACATGGTCTTCCTCCTCGTCTGACTGCTTCTGTTGCTGATCACAGTACTTCTGCCACTCGTGCTTGATCTTGACGACGTCCGCCTCAAGCTCCCGCAACTTCAAGGGATGCTCAGTCACACACCTGCCTCTGTTGCCTCCGTCTCTCATGAAGGTATCGCTTGTCTCTCCACTAGTCCGCGCTGGATAGTGGATTCCGGTGTCACTCACCATATCACCTCACTGAAGCCACATCACTACTTGGATTCTTCATATCCTAAGTGTATCACTGTGGTCAATGGAGTACCGTTCCTGTCTCAGGCGCTGTTGATATCCCTCTCAATTCATCTATATCCCTCTGCTCGGCTCTTCGTGTCACGGGCTCCCCGTTTAATTTGTTTTTGTCAGTCGCCTCGCTATCGATTTGAATTGTTTTGTCACATTCACCTCTACTTCTTTTACGATGCAAGATCGACAGACGCAGAGTATCATAGGTAGAGGACGACTGCAAAACGGGCTCTACCTTCTTGATGTTTCTCCCACCATCCTCTCATCAGTCTCCTCCATTGATTGACAACGGCATCTTGGGCATGCTTCTCTATCAGTCCTCCAGAAGGCTCTTCCTGATATTTCTCTTCCCCCTTTTTCTTGTGATATGTATTTTGGAAAAACAGCATCATTCATCCTTTTCACCTCATTGTACTCGGAGCTCTGCTCCTTTTATTCTATTGCATTTTGATATTTGGGGCCCGTACAAAATACCTAGTGTCTGGTTATCATTACTTTATCACCTTTATTAATGACTACTCTCGGATAACATGGTTATATTTGCTTCGTGATCGCTCTGAGCTTCCTTGTGTATTTTGGGCTTTCGTTCTTGAAACTCGCACACAGTTTTCTGTCAATACTAAAACACTCTGGACTGATAATGCTCTTGAATACACTAGTCATGAGTTTGTTAACATCTGCTCTGAATTTGGAATTATTCACCAGACTCTGTGTGCCTATACACCGCAACAAAACGGTGTCGCCGAACGTAAAAATAGACACCTTGATTTTGTTCGCTCCCTCATGATTCAAATGCAAGACTCAAAGGTGTATTAGAACTTTGCTCTTTTGACAGCATGTTATCTCATTAACCGTCTCCCTTCATCTGTCCTCCAAATTGGTACTCCATTTAGTCTCATCTTCTCATCTTCTCCGTTGTTCTCTCTCACGTCACGCATCTTTGGTTGCACTTGCTATGTTCACATTCTGGGTCCGTCCTCGGACAAGTTGGCTCCTCTAGCATACAAACACATGTTTGTAGGCTATTCCCGTACCCAGAAAGGATATGTGTGGTATTCCCCTACTACCCGTAAGGTGACCGTTTCTGTTGATGTTACTTTTCGGAAAGATCAACCATACTTCACCGCTCCAAACCCAACACCACCTTCTTTGTCAAGACCTGTCATCCCTGTAACATCACCACCACTCCTACCTGCCCCGGCTCCCGTTCTTCCAAAACTCTCTCTTCTTTGTGTCTATACTCATCGCCCTCCCCGCTCTGCCACCCCAATACAGTCGGCTTCGACCTCTGACACTCTGCGGCCTACTGATCTGACACCGATCTCCACCGCCCATCCCATGGCGAATTATGTGTCTTTACATCGGCTGTCTCAGGTGCTTCACACCTTTGCTATTTCATTATCCTATGTTTCTATCCCTAACTATGTGCAGGAGGCTCTTCAACATTCAGGCTGGAAGGCAGCCATAGACAAAGAAATGACAGCCCTCTGGGCTAACCGAATATGGGAACTAGTTCCTCTTCCTCGAGGCCAGACTACTGTTGGTTGTAAATGAGTCTTTGTTATCAAGCATGCTCCTGATGGGACGCTTGATCGTCTTAAAGCCAGACTGGTGGCTCGTAGGTTTACTCAATAACAAGGTCTCGACTACGAAGAAACATTCTCTCTAGTGGACAAGCTCAACACGGTTCTGGTACTCCTTTTTGTGGTTGTGCATCGTCAATGACCCTTACACCAACTGGATATTAAGAATACTTTTCTCAATGGTGATCTGCAAGAAATAGTCTACATGCATTCATGCAACAACCTCCGGGATTTGAGACCATGGGAGTCTCGGGTTTGTCACCTCAAAAAGTCAATTTATGGTCTCAAACAATCCCCCGGGCATGGTTTGACAAATTCAGTAAGGCTGTGCGGGAGGTCTGGTTTTACTCGGAGCTCGGCAGACTTCTCTCTATTTATTCGACATCACACAACAGGCATTGTTTTCCTCTTAGTATATGTCGATGACATCGTAATCACAGGAGATGACTCAAAGGGAATAAAAATGATCAAACAGCACCTGGACTCTGTTTTTCAAACTAAAGATCCGGGGAACCTAAGATACTTCCTTGATCTTGAGATCGCAAGATGTCCGGATAGCCTTGTCTTATCTCCACGGAAGTACTGTCTCAACCTCCTTCAGGATGTCGGTTTACTCTGGATGCAAGAATACCAAAACTCTCATGGATGTCAATCATAAGTTTTGAGTTGAAGGCGCAAATACAGATCCACTTCTTTCAAATCCAGCATACTATCGACACCTTGTTGGAAAACTGATTTACCTAACAGTGACAAGACTTGACATATCCTTTGTTGTTGGGGTTGTCAGGCGGTTTATGTACTCTCCTCGGATATCTCATCTACAGGTCGTCGAACGAATCCTGCGATATCTAAAAATAACCACTGGCCAAGGGCTGGTATACAAAACCTCTTCCTCTACTTCTACTCCAACTCTGGTTGCGTATTCAGATGCTGATTATGTCGGATCTCTGGATGATCGGCACTCTACCAACGGTTTTGTACCTACTTGGGAGGTCATCTTGTTACCTGGTGTGGTAAGAAACAAGTTGTGGTTGCTCGATCTTCAATTGAAGTTGAATATCGTTCGATGATGTCTGTTGTATCCGAGCTTACCTGGCTTGAAAGTCTCCTAGGTGATATGGGAGTAAAACTTCCCTCACCAGCTACCTTACTCAGTGACAGTCAAGTTGTTATACACAGCTAAGAATTCGTTCTTCCACGAATGAACAAAACACATTGAAGTTGATTGTCACTTCATTAGAAAGAAAGTTCAAATGAAGAAACTGGAATTGAGGCATGTTCCGGTTGTTGACCAAGTTGTTGATCTTCTCACTAAGGTCTTGTCGAGTACTCTATTTTATAATTTCTTGTCCAAGCTTGGTGCCAACGACATGTACGCTCCAACTTGCGGGGGAGTTAAAAAAGACATTGTAAAGGCCCACCTAATGGCCCATTTTGTTTCTTTTTCTCTTGTTATATTAGTCTCACACCTTGTATATGAGACTCCTCTCTCTTTCTCCCTCCAATATATATGTGCTCATACATTGTATTTAGATGCACAAGAAGAATATACAAGGTTGACTGGATTTCCTGCATTACTCGTGTACTTCTTTACAAACATTAATCTTCCATGTGATATCAAAGCGACAAGGCACCTCACGTCAACCTCTTGAGCGACTGCTCCCGCCGATTGAGTCTTTAATTTCGCCTGGATTTTCTTGCATTTATTGATGATTCACTAATGACATGGTTGTATTTGTTGTGTAATCGCTTTGAATTACTTTGTTTCTTTCATTCCTTCATTACTAAAATCCGTATGCCATTCTTGAGCTCAGTTAAAAAAATTTGCACCGATAATGCGCGAAAATATACGAGTAACGACTTTCAGGAAACCTACAATACATTGGACATTCTTCGCCCAGCATCTTGCCCTTATACCCCACAACAAAACGGCATGGACGAGCAGAAGAACTGTCACCTTTTCGAGGTTGTTCACTCATTTATTTTTCAAATGCAGGCTCTAAGATCTATTGACACTTTGTAGTCTCCACCGCATGTTTTTTAATTAATTGCATGATCTCTTCCATTCACAACTTTGTGACGTCATTCTTCATCCTCTTTCCTTCAACACCCCTCTTCTCCTTGACTCCTTGTATCTTCAGAAGTGTTTGTCTTGTCCATCATCTTGGCCCTGTCATAGACAAACTAGCTCCACGCACTACCAAGTATATGTTTGTCATGTACTCTCACACAGAAGAGCTATGTGTGTTACTCTCTCGCTGATAAAAAATTTGTTATCTCGGGCGATGTCACATTCCTCGAGGATCAACCCTTCTCACAACTCGTGATAACTTCTCATCTACTACCCCGCATGCTAACGTACCTCTCAACGCTCCACCTCCAGTGCTTCCCACTCCACCTCATGTGCTTCTCACACCACCACTGCATCCTCCTCTCCGTGCGTACACTTGTCATCATCCTCAGCCTGATGCCCTACAACAATTTCCACCTACTGATTATACTCCACGACTAGTTGCTCTTCCTACGGTTCTCCCTCAGGGTGACGTCCCTTCTGTCGTACTCTCTCATCATGTCTCCCTTTACCGCTTATCTAAATAACTTCACAAGTTTGACACTTCTTTGTCTTTTTTTTCTATGTCCTCTTCTGTGAAGGATGCTCCTTAACATCCGGGGTTGCGGGTCACGATGGATGAGGAAATGGATGCCCTTTGGTTCAAACAAACATGAGACCTTATTCCACTTCCTCCTAGTTAATCTTGTGCAGAGTGCAAATGGATCTTTATTGTGAAGCATCGTCCTGATGAGAAAGTTGAGCGCCTCAAAGCTCAACTTGTGGCTCACGGATTAACTCAACAATATAGCCTCGACTATGAAGAAACATTGTCTCCTGCCACTAGGCTGAACAACAATTGGGTCTTACTCTCCTTGGATGTCCATCGTCATTGGCGGTTGCATCAACTTGACATCAAGAATGCATTCCTTAATATGAATCTCGTTGAGACAGTCTACAAGCAGTAACCTCTTAGTTATGAAACCATGGGGAAGTCTTTTATCTGTCACCTCAAGAAATCTCTATATTATCTCAAGCAGACCCCGCGGGCTTGGCTTGATAAGTTCAGTCATGTCGTTCAAGATTTTGGCTTCACTAGAAGTACGACAGACTTCTCCTTATTTACTTGTCGCCGCCCTATAGGCACAGTGATACTTCTTGTCTATGTTGATAGTATTCTTATCACAGAAAATGATCTGAATGGTATATCATATGATCAAGAAGCACTTGGCCACACATTTTCAGACGAAGATCTGGGTCGCCTCTGATCTTCTTGGGTATTGAAGTAGCTTGTCAGTGTGATGGACTTATTTTGTCACAAAGGAAGTACTGCATCAATCTCCTACAAAATGTTGGCAATTTAAGTTGTAAACTTGTTGATAAACCAATGGGTGTCAATCACAAGTTATGTGCTCAAGTCCGACTCTGATTCACTTCTCCTTAATCTGAATTACTATTGTCGTTTGGTTTGCAAGCTTATCTACCCGATTGTCACATGTTATGGGCCTACTTGGAAGTTGTCAGAGGAATGGTCGGAGGTGAAGATGACGGTGGCGGAGATACTGCGGAGGCTTGACCGCGACTGCCTAAACGGGGCGTGCTCAAAAGAGAGAGAGCTTATAAGATCTCATTCAAAGACTAGGAAATAGACTATTTCATTGCTTACCTTCATACAAGACTCTAAGGGTCAATATATAGGACCCCTAATGACATGACCATAATTATAACGAAATGCATAAAATACTAAAAACCTATAATACCCTAACTAAGATTTGACTTATACGACTCGACTCAGACTCAGACTTGACTCATTATATTAATACTTCATACAATAATAATAATAATAGATTCATAACATCTTTTTCGCCCTTGAAATAGAGCTTGCCCTCAAGCTCGAACTCCACTTGGTGACCAGATCATCTGGGTCCTTGATTTCATGCCAGAACAATGTTTGATAGCACATAGCGGTGGCGGGGGCGTCAGCGAGTAGTGGCAGTGACATCAGAAAAACATATGGTGGAAGAAATGTCTTCGACTGGGCTGGTGGAGCGGTATTCAGAAACAGCGGCAAGGAGGTCGAAGGAGCGACAATCGGTGGAAGGAACGGATCTGGCAGCGAGGTGGTTGGAGGTGCCGGCAGAGCAGGGGTCGGTAAAAGAGGGGGCGAAGTGATGACCGCATGGATAAGTGGCGGCGGAGGAGAGACATGGATGGCGGGAAACGAAGGAACTCGGTGGTCGATGGTGGGAGCGACGATTACGAAAATGTACTCGACGACAGCTCAGGAGGTGGTGGATTTTTAATCTTATGAAGGGGTGCGTCAACATCCTGAAAGCGGATGTCTATGTCATGAATTCCCGCAACATCGAATAGATCGATTTGATGGCAGTCGTCATCCGCGGCACGTAATTTCACTTCCATATTAATTAAAAACAATTATTTATTTGGCTAACACAACTGCTGTGTTGATGGGCTCGAGGAAGATAAAGAGTAAGCCTGCAGGCACAGGGATCAATGATCAGGACCAAAGAGTGGAACTCATGCGTTGATTGTTAGCTGATTGGGAAGTTGGACCACGTCGAGCCACCTTCAAACAACCGTCCACCATCAGATTTACCAAGTCCTCTCCTCTCCGATCCAGCCCTCCCAACACCCAACCAGCCATACCCTTACCTAATCCGGTCCACCCACCACCGGAATCCCTCTTTGAGCCCTCCAACGTTCAGATCTATTAACAGCAACCCTAACATTTGTGTTGTGTTTTGTATTGTTTAATTGGTTGTACACATTGTTGTGACTTGGTTATTATATGCTTGTTTGGATTTCAGTTAAGATAGTATTTGCTCTTGGATAACTCTCTAACTATAGGAAGAATTAATTCGTCACGCGCTCTTTCTTTGGCCCTCCACGCGGAGGAAAATCAAAGCATGTTCGCTTGAATAAATTATTTTGCCTTACTTTGAAATATTTGCGTGAGATTCAATTTTTTTATTATCTAATTTGAATTCAGACCGTCGAATTTGCACGCCGCCTATAGATCCGCCCTGTGTCACATAAAGCAGCAAAAATCACTAGGGAATAAACTTCATAAAAAAATCGGGATAGAAGCTCCTCCTAAGATCTAAGATTTAAATGAATCAAATTCGAGTCCAGTTGAAGGAATATAATTGCCAACAAATTGTTCTTCTGCTCCTACAAGCACAGATGTCAGGTGAATCCAAGAAAAATTCCAGAAACTCAGTAGCAAAGGGTTTAAATTTTCAAAAATGCATAATGATTTTTCATCGGGCCAAGAACTAATGTTTTAGAATCCAGGACATTAGCAAATTGTTGGATATACAAATGCAAATTTAGTAAACTCTCCTTAAATCAGACAATCTACCTCAGACAGACAGTGATGACAACATCGGGTGTTGAGACTAAATATAGAGCAACTTCTCATTGCACATGATTTCCCTTAGAAAGAACCTATGAAGCACGTGTGTAATAATCCTATCGTGATTGATATATATTGCATCAAATCTTATATTTCATGAAAGAACCAAACATATGAGATTGACTATCACTTTGTTTAACAAAATACAGAGTCCAAAGAGATTGTAACATCATTCATTAGTTCACACAACCAATGGGTAGAACTGATGACAAGAAGCTAGATGACCCAGAGATGTAGGGTAGGCTATGGGGGGCACAAAACCAAGTCTACTCGGGGCGGAATGCAAATGCGACACACAATCCCTAGTCTAAATGCAATGCAACCGTCGTTGACGGCGATGAATAATTCAGAGCAATGAAAATATTAACACTATGCAAAATAATTAAAGAACAAAGAACAATATTCAATTGAGCAATTACGTAATGACTTTCCTCCGCTCGAAGGGACAAAGCTAAGCATGCAGCGAATTGGTCCCACCTGCAAATTATAATCGGATCGCAACAAATTTCTACAAGCACGAATCTAAGCAAAGCACGATAATCAATCAATAATAATGTCAAATCAAATGTTCCAATACAACGAGAGGTTCACCAAAGTAGTGGGTTGACCGATGCATTGTAGATTCCGGAGCCGGATGCGTAGATCGGAGATCGAAAGTGGAACCGGCGGCGTGGAAATAATGGTGATGGCAGTCCTCGGCGGTGGATGGCGAGATCGGGCCGGAAATTGATAGATCTGGCCACGTGCGAGTACATCCGGGCAAGGGATGGTTGGATCCGATGTTTGGGAGCGGATCCGAGCTAAGAGAGGATATATGAGTGATGGGGATGATGAATGGGTGGTGGAAATAACGGATCGGGGAAACTCTAGATCTGGACTGATCTAGAATCTTAGGGTTGTTTGGGAGGTGGATCCACGGAGGGGAGTTGGCGGTTTGGAGAGGAGGGGGATTTGGGGGTTGGTGAACTGTTTGGACAGCCAAAAGGGCATGGTCGGCGGTGGGAAATGGGGAGGAGGGGTCGGCTGGAGGCGGGGCTGGCGTGGGGAGGTCCGGCGGCTTGAAGAGGGGTCGGCAGGTGGGGTGGCTGAAGGCGGGGAGGCTATGGGGGCTGGCAGTTGCTGTAAACAGCAGGCCGGCTGTTGGTGGTGATGGAAATAGGGGCTGCTGCGGGGGAAAATGAAGTTTGAAGGATGGAAAATGATGGCAAGGGTTAGGGGAAGGATAGGGGAGGGGAAACCAACCTAGGAATCGTCTCCTAGGGCTCCACGGCGTCGGCACCGAGGGGTGATCGCTGGAATCCGAGAAGAAGACTCTCCAAAATTCTGCAATGCCTAGACCAACTCCTTATCACATCTATTTATAATAAAACAATGATTAGGGCACCCCCCATCAACGGCCATGATTGGTCGGAGGTGAGGCTGTCCAAATACATCAAAATAAATGCAAACATAGTAAAATAATATATCAAATAGATTCGCAACGCGAATCCGGACACATCTGCGGAGTCCGATCGTCGATCTGGGCACGCCATTATATGGTAAGCCGTCAAATCAGGTCCAAATTGGTCCAAAACTCATCCTCGTCTCTGCTACGCATCATCCAGGTTTAGTTGTATGGTATATATTCACCAACTCCAGGAGATTAACAGATATTTGCATATTGATTCTCATATACAACCAAAAGGATGGTTACAACACGAAAAAATATTTGTCAACTAAACAAGCCCAATAACCCCTCCCCCCCCCAAAAAAAATACTTGATGGGTATAGTGTAAACTAGGGGTGCCCATAAAAACCGGGCCCGGGGGGCCGGCCCGGGCCCAGCCCGATAAAAGCCCGGCTAGGCCCGGGCCCGGTCTAAGCCCGCCCCGGGCCCAGGCCGGGCCATGGGGCTTAACAAGGCCCTATATATAGGCATTTGCCTGGCCCGGTGCCCGGCCTGGGCCGGGCCGGGCAAAGCCCGGTTTCCTAGGCCCGGGGTAAGCCCGGCGCCGGGCCGGGCAAAGCCCGATTTCTAGGCTCGGGCTAATCCCGGGGCCGGGCCGGGCCGGGCCCGGCCCCTTTACCAAGCAATACCAACGGCTCTTAGAGCCGTTGAATATTAATATATAATATTAATATATTATATTTTATATATATATTAATATTTATTTAATATATATTTATTAAATAAATATTATTATTTAATATTAATTTAATAATTATTTAATAAATATTAATAAAATAATTTTTAAAAAATTTCTCTTAAAATCTATAAATTCCCCCCCCCCCCACTCTCAAATTTCACATTCTCACATTCTCACCTCTCCTAAGTCCCACATTCCCCCCCCCACTATTTTTTTACGTCGAATATGTCATCGACGATGGTGTCATCATCATCAACAGTCGCTCACGAAGTGGTGGAGCACAAGCATACGCCGCCAGTTTGGGAATATTTCGACAAAGTGAAAGTCGGCTCCGAGCATAAGGAGAAGTGCAAGCAATGCTCGAAATTACTTACTCTCAGTGGCAACTCGACGCTCGCAAGACACATTAAGTCTTGCACTGCCAAACAAGCTCTTCCTAAGTCCAGTCAGGCGCAATTATCTGCATCTGGACAAATATGGACGTACGATTAAGGTCGGCAGCGGGAGCTGCAGGTGAAGAACGCCATCAGACGCGGGTTGTCGTTCAGCCACTACGATGACGAGCAAGAAACCGAGTACATCCACCAAGGGCTACAACCCAAATATCATCAAGTAAGTCGATCTTCCATTAGACGCGACGCACTTAAATATTATTTAGAAGCTAAAAAATCTTTAATTAATTATTTTGAAAATTTTGACGAGTGAGTTTAACGAGCGACGTTTGGACAAGTAGTATCAAATTAGGATTATCATATATTTTCATCACTTGTCACTGGGTCGATCCCGTTTCCTGGGATCTAAATAAGCGTATAATATGTTTTGAAGGTTTCGAAGTCTCGCACACCGGTGTCGCGATTTATCAAATTATTTCAAAATGTTTGCGAGAATTTAAAATAAAAAATAAAATTATGAGTATTTCTTTCGACAACGCCACAAATAATACCACCACAATTGAGTGGTTAAAACGTGATTTAAAATCTACGTTAAACGGTATTTTTTTTCATACTCGTTGCGTCTGTCACGTTTTAAATTTGGTCGTACAAGATAGTTTAACATATATGGAACCATACATTAATAAAATATGTTTAATGTTACAATTTATTTATATTTATAAACAACGACGACAAGATTTTAAAAAATTCGCAAACGCGCAAGGTCAAAAAATTTTGAAACTTTTATTTGACATGTCAATTATATGGAACTCGACCTTTACAATGTTAAAACGAGCAATTCGTCAAAAAACACTACTAATGCAATATTATACTATGTTAGATCAACATGAATTAACTGAGTCTGATTTGGCTGTTTTAGAAAATTATATGGATTTATTATGTTGATGCAGAAAATGCGCCCTCAAATTCCGGCAAAAAAGGGAAAAAGAGAGAAGGAAACTGCAAGCAATCGTTTACTAATGGACCAAGGAAAAAGGATGATCAGGACAGATTCGAGACCGCAAAGTCCGAGATCCGAGTCCGCAGCATTCACTAAATGAGCTTCTGGACTCGAGTCAGCGTACTTTGGGTGCACCACCTCCCCCCTATTTATAGGATGGGGGCCTGCCCAGACGGGCAGGGCTAAAATAACCGGCTGCCCGGGGTACAGGAGAACCGAGCAACGGTGAAGGGAAGCAAAAAGGAAAGAACACGCCAGTCCGCGCGAAGGGGGCGGACTGGGCTCGCGGGTTGGAGCTTCCATATACTGCTGCTAGGCGCGATCCTGCTGGAGGACGGCGGCCTGGGCGGACTTATCTTTGAGTCCGCCTGAGGAGCTATCCTGAAACCGATCACCCGGGGCATGCCGAGCTGGGCGGGCTGAGCCCCGGGTCCGCCGCCAAAGTGGATTATCCTTGGGACTAGTTGAATGTCGACGCTTTGCCGATCTGTGCGGACTATAAAACCGAATCTGCCGCTAATGTGTCAGGGACCTTGGACGTGTTGCGGACTTTGGGGTTAACATAATTCCCGCACATTTTTAAGTTTTTGGGAACTTTGAAAATGTTTGCTTAACCGCCGAGTCTGCGAACCTCATTAATGCTGTCAGCGCTATAAATATTGCTGGAGGGCCTGGAACTGTTAAAAAATTCCGATCGACACGGGGCGTTATTCACCGCTTGCGGTCTCAACTTTGCAGTCCGGCATGGCGAGGCTCGGCGCTTTCTTCACTAGTCTTACTGCAAAAAGTGAGAAGACAATAACGCCAATGAAAACTAAGAAAGTAATAAAAAGAGTGACGAGAGGGGAGCCTGTCCGCTCTACTGGAGAGAGTTCAAATAGCAAGAAGCCTGCTGAGAAAGCAGTCCGCCATGCTGATGTGCCTGTGCGCGAGCAGGAGGATGTTGCTGTCTCTCACGCTGAACAGCCGTTAAGAAGTGAGAAGACATTAAATCTGTCAAACACTGCCCCCACTCAGAAAACCGCGAACTCGGCGGACACGGTTTGCGAAAATAATGAAACCGAAGTGTCATCCCCCAACGCCCAGCAGCCCATTGTTAACCTTGATGAAGATAGGCGGTCTGCGGGAGAAGAAGTTGAGAAAGACGTGCCTTCAAAGGCATTGGTTGCTGCAAACCCTGAGACAGTCCGCGAGAGCCAGCCAGATTTAGGGAAGGCTGCCGCGGACTCTGCTGAGAAAAAGGCCCCTTCTTGAAAGAAGAGCAAGAGGGACAAGTCCACTGTGGCCGAGCGGGTTGAAAAGAAGCTGCGGGCGATGAAAGAGAAAAATATCTCTGTGCGGACTGGAGATGCGGACTTGCAGCACAGGCCGCGTGAAAAAGAAGTTCCTGAAAGCCACCTAGTTACCGCGGAGGCTCAATTTCAGGGAGACAATTCCCTCTCCACGGTCAGTTTGTCTACTGATGAGATACTAAATTTCATAGACGTTGAACAACTTGATCTCATCAACGAATCCTTGCTGGGTGTGCTGCATCCTGAGGTGGAAATCCTTGGGGTTAAGATCGGCGAGCTCCCCTCTTTATCCGCTGCTGAGGAAAAAGAGAAGGAAAAACTGAAAGAGAGGATAGCAGAGCAGAAGAAACAAATCGCCGCCCATGTGGCTACGGTCGAGGCGGCCTCGAAGCAGGCCGCGGCGGACAAAAACGCTGAAGATCTGCGGACTACCGCAGAGCTGTTGCAGACAGGTAACCTCCAACCGGCGCCTAAATATTTTAATCGTCAGTGGCTTTACAGGTCGCCGCAGCGGAAGTCGAGGCCGATCAAGATCATCACCGAGACTGATGACATTGTTGTTTCAACAAGCTCTGCGGCTGAAAAAAGAATCAAAGTCCATCGCGAATGGAAGAAACGGTTAAACGTCTTTGACCCAGAGCGGGCAAGGCGGCCTATCTTCAATAGCCGGCAACTCGCTGCCGCTTTTGCCAAAAGTGATCATCTCTCCATACTTTGAGTCCGCGGCGAACTGTATTTGAATATGACATTGACCTTCTTTGTTGCAGGTAGGAAGTCGCCACCGGGCTCCATCGAGAGTGGGGAGATTGTGACTACGCCGAATACCGGAATTGACGGGGGCTCGCATGATGAGCCTGCAAGAGGCGAGAGCAGCCCAGCCTGGATAACATCATGGAGTTAGAAAAGAAGTTTCAAGACGAAATTCAAAAAATTAGAACGGAGTTAAGGAAGGCGGAAGAGCGCGAGAAGGCATCGGCGGAGCGTGAGAAAGCCTTAAAGGACCAGGTCGCCAGCATCTCAAGGGCGCTGGAGAGGTCTGACAGAGAGAAGAAAAGACTTGATGATGATGTACGCCTCTACAAAGGAAAGCACTTGGCGACGGCACGGGAAGAGCAAAGCAAGCGGGCTGCCGAGGTCGCAGAGCAAAGATCGCGATTGCCAGATCGCGTCGCTCCAGAGGCAACAGCACCAGTAGAGGGCAGCCAGCACGCCGCGGACGAGGAGCTGAGGCCGGCAACGGAGCCGATGATTCCCCTGAGTCGGGTAGACCGGGAGGCCGCTCACATGCATCGGACCATTAACTCCATTGATCATCACATTTGTCGCTTGTATAGCGAAGTTCTTCAAATAAGTGACCAGGCAGCGCACTTGTGCAGTGACAGGACGGAGAGGTCAATGCGAACTGAAAATAAAGACCGTTGAGTCCGCAAAACTGCGAACTATTTGATTTGTTGATGTATAATTATTTGTGCTTTAAATACTATGTTGTGGCTTGTGATGAACTGTATTGTGCTTTATGCGGACTAAATGAGATATTCGCACGTTCTATTGCTAATTTTTGCTTGTGCTGTAATCTATGACGAACTGCGCGGACTAATGCTGCGTCCGCATTTCAACTAGTCCTGTAGGTGGAAAAAGGTTACGAGTTGGCGGACTAAAAACCGTGTCCGCTTTATTTTGTGCTTTGAACTTTTTCTTGGCAGGTACTCGACTGGAAGCAGCAGTGTGAATTTAAGATTGTGTTCGCGTTGTTTTTAATTTTTGCTGCAACAATTGGATTATGGCGGATTCCGCGGACTGAATAAGCGAGCTGTGCGGCCTGGTCAAAGAAGTTGTCAGGCCCCACTACTATAAATATAGCCCTGTTGCCTCTTCTATGCAGGAAAACAGGTGTAGTTGAAGACCCTGCGGCCTGCGAAAATGGTGTCCGCCAGGACTGAAGCTGCGGTTGCTTTCCATGCTGCCGACCACAGAAAATGCACGTTGACGGTGGCCGACCTCGAGGCCTTCGTTGAAAAAAAAATGGCGGACTCGAATTTGCTTGTCCGCCTCCCCGCTCATGAGGAAAGATTAAACTTTTCAACGCGATGCAGATCGCCATACCCATCGACCACTTCGATAGCGGATTCAAATTCCCACTATTTTGGGAGATTGCTGAAATATTTGAACACTACGGGATGGTGTCGGGCCAGCTCGCGCCCAACACCCTTGCCGTCATTTACAACTTTATTTCTTATGTGCGGTCTGAGAAGATCGTCTTCTCAATGATCGTTTTCCGCAAAATCTTCTCAGTCCGCTCGATAACACCGTCCGGAGGCCGCCCTTATAAAGGAGTGATCTATTTCTACTGCAGAGGAATGAAGGTCGTGGGTCTTCCTAACAAGATCCATAACTTGACCTCAAGGTTTCTGATCTTCGAAGGCGACCTTGGGTTCGCGCATACTCATCCGCAAGAGCGTGCGGACTCCGCTTTCAAGAGTGTCCGGCTGGATGAGATGGAGTCCATCATTGTCAAATTTCTTGCTGATGTCAGGCTTGACATCGAGTACTACATCTCGCTGTTGGCGAGCCTGGCAGGCGTTTCACGCGAAGAAAGTAAGCTTCTGCGGACTTATGGTTTGTATCCGCAGCGACCTGTGTGTTAACCCTTATTCTTTTCATGCAGCGACCTTGGTTGTGCCTGCCAACCTGCCACAGACACCCAGCGGATTCACACCTACTCAGAGGGAAAGGAAACAAGAGATCGCAAGAAAGAAGAAAAAAGAGGGGGATCCCGCGGCGGACTGCTTCTCTTCTGAAAGCTTTGTGATGCAGGGCTTTGGCAACCGTCAGAAGGATCTGAGGGGGAACCCGATGATCCATTGGCACAATAAGAACAAGCATGTCCGTTTGTCGACAGCGCTTCCATCATGGAAAAGTTCGAAGATAACCCGTCATGCTCATGTCGCGATCTTCGCGCTTTATGGGAAGCGTAACTTGAGCGACTTGAAGAAGGTTGCTGCTGCCGACCTCCCTCTGTTGGCCGCCCAGGCAAGCGCGAACAGCGTGGTGACGAACCATTTTGTTTGTTCCCTGGCCAGAGACCTGCTCAGACAAAACGAGCAACTTCAAGAAGAAAAAAGGGTGATCAAGGAAAGAAACGTGCGGCTAGGGAAAAAGGTCGCTCAGCAGATGGAAGAGCTGGGGGTAAGTTATATTTGCAGCGGTCTCAGTTTGAAGTCCGCCGCGAACTGATGTTTGTTCCTTCGTTTCTCGCAGGTCGCCTATGACTTGGAAAATGATAACTTCCAGGCAGCTATGCTCCCCTTTGTGAAGGAAACCGTTGAGATCGCTATCGAGCGATTTGTCTGCGGCGGCTTCGCAAAGGAAGGGGTGGACGGTGTTCCTTTCCTGCAACTCTTCCCTGAGTTGAAAGAGCAGGTTGCGGCGATGGAGCGGGCTGCCAAAGGAAAAGACGTCATTGTTGAGGAGGAAGAAGAAGGAGAAGAAGTAGGAGAAGAAGAAGAAGAAGAAAAAGGCGGGGAAGCCAAGACAATAGCTGACGACACTGGTTCGAGCCAACAAGGCGGAGAACAGTCCGCCGAGTCCGACACCTCTGCATCTTCCTCTGTTGGCAAGAGCTCGCATAGCGAGTCCGCGGCAAGCACTGGTTCAGATGGCAGTAGTGGAAGTGGCTCGGGGGGCTATTCTCCGGAGATTGATGTCGAAAGCCTAAGCACTGAACTCCCTGCAGAGAAGAAACAGAAGATCGCCGAGGCAGAATAATGTATTTTTTGTTTTTATATTTGTAAAGAGAGCGGACTCAAGTTTGGAGTCCGCCGAATACATGAAAGATGTAACTTGATTTTTGATTAAATAGAAAAGGATATTCCGATATCAGTGTGTCTCCTGCAATGTTCTCTATTTTTTGTACTGACGCAGTTAAGTTCGATCTCCATGTAGCAGTCCGCGTAATGCAAAGATCATCCGCACTGTATAAGTTTCTGACTTGCTACTTAGGAAATTTTATTAAAATAATTCGACCACTGTCCGCCGCAAAAAGAATGGGACAAATTTAGTTGGTTGCCGAAAAGATCAAGCGGACTCTGTCGAGTTCCAATAATAGTCCGCGATTCTCTTTGTCAACAAACCTTTTAAGCTTAATGATAATAAGCATTGCGGCCTCATACTCACTGTCTGACTGCGAGCTGCAAAGACCAACCGGGGACCAATTCTGCGGACTGGGCGGCTATAATTTCACAGTTCGCACACGTTTTAATAGAAATGATCTATAGCTTGACGATAACTAAGGCCGACAATAATCCAGGCCGCGATATTTTATTTGCAGCTCGCCAAGTCTTTATGACGTCAAAAAAGAGATAACCGGCGGACTCTGACGGATACCAATTCCAGTCCGCATGTGAATTAATTAAATAAATTTTTGCAATTTTAAGAAAGATCAATCCGAGCAGGTTGGTGCATGTAGCATTGCTTTTCTCATAGTTGGGTCACAAGAACTTCAAGATCAATCCGAACTTGGCGGGCTGTACGGATACTAACATACGGTCCGCTCCAAGACTATTCACAATCTAAACCAGTGGGCAGGTGCATAATGCATTGCTTTCCTCGCAAGGTCAGATACAGGTAAATTGGAAATAGTTGGCGGACTACGCGGACACCATAGTGCAGTCCGCAATAGAGATTGAAATGATTCACAGCACTAGGTGACCAGGCGGGTAGGTGCGATCGGAGCGGCATTGCTTTCCTCGCTGGGTCACAGAGGTTGTAAGATCAACCCAAAGGTACTGGCGGACTGAGCGGACTTAAATTTTGCAGTCCGCGCCTTGTCAATTTCCTGTGAAGAATGAGCCACAGGCCTGTGTGACCAAGTGGGCAGTTGCGGCCGGAGCGGCATTGTTTTCCTCACGGGGTCACAGAAGCTGCAAGCTCAACGGAAAGGTTTACAGCCCTCTTGCCTGGAGTACAGCCTAAATTGATCTTTCGGGCAGGTGCGGCCGGAGCGGCATTGCTTTCCTCTGAGATCAACAAGGCTGTGGGTCTCCTGCAAGCACTGCTTGAGGGTACCAGAGAGTATTCGAGGGTACAAACTTGGGTGATCTATGGGCAGGTGTCGGATGGCATTGCTTTCCTCAAAGAGATCATCAAGGTGTACATTATCCCTTGCAAGATTAGTAGAGCTGTCAACCACCCTGTCCCTCCAAAAAATGCAGAGGTGGAGTCAGGTACTAGCTGGGATC
Organism: Platanthera guangdongensis; assembly: GCA_039583875.1. Classification (NCBI taxonomy): domain Eukaryota; kingdom Viridiplantae; phylum Streptophyta; class Magnoliopsida; order Asparagales; family Orchidaceae; genus Platanthera; species Platanthera guangdongensis. The sequence continues at coordinate 137,731,786 of CM077161.1, read as the reverse complement.
CAAAATCCAGTAGCCCACCGCGCAAGAATCTGCAAGCTCCCACTACACGGTGCGAAATCTCACCGCAACACGTGATCATCGTGGTGTTACGCTAATGACAACAATTCTTGGGGGGGTCCAAGCTGGACTTGGCGATGTCTCCTGGTGTAGTGATTTTTTACTTTGCATTGTAGATAGGCGAAAATGATTATGCCTTGTACGAAAAAAATATTAGCCAGGAATTCTTATTGCCATAATTATTGAAATGAACACGGATGATAAGTGTTTGCTTAAGCATAAAACCGCTTTAAATCATCGTCATTCCAAGTATGGGGAACATCTTCTCCGTCATAGGTTTGTAGTTGATATGCCCCGTTCCTCAGGACTTTCTTAATGATGAATGGTCCATTCCAATTCGGGTTTAGCTTGCCCACTGAACCAGTTCTTGCGGCTGCATCTAATTTTTTCAGGACGAGATCCCCCACTAAAAAATGCTTGATCCTGATATTCTTGTCAAAATATCTGGCCATCCTTCGCTTGACTTCCTCTTGCCTGATGGTGGCTTCATCTCGCATTTCTTCAATTTGATCCAGGCTATGTCTCATATTCATGTCGTTAATCTCAAGCCAGTCTTCCCAACTTTGCCTGGCCAGTAAGACCCTAGGAGTCGGAACCTCAAATTCCACCGGGATGAGAGCCTCTGAACCGTGAGATAGCTTGAAAGGAGTTTCTCCGGTAGTTGTGGAAGGGGTTGTTCTGAGGGTCCACAGAACTGAAGGAAGCTCCTCTGCCCAGTTGCCCCTCAGATTCTGCACTTTCTTTTTTAGCAAATTGTGTATCTGTTTATTCGCAGCTTCTACCTGGCCATTGCTTTTGGGATGGTGAACTGACGAGAACCGCAACTCTATGCCGACTTGTTTGCAAAAGTTCTTCATCTCTTCATTGTTGAACTGCGGCCCATTATCCGTAATTATTGTCATCGGAATCCCATACCTGCAAATTATCTCCCCCCACAAAAAATTTTTTATCACCTGGGTTGTTGTCTTTGCTAGTGCCTTGGCTTCAATCCATTTGCTAAAGTAATCAATCATAACCAGGATAAAACGTCGCTGTCCGCTCGCCATAGGAAATGGCCCGAGGAGGTCCATTCCCCAAATTGCGAAAGGTCAGGGCGTGGTGATTGACACAAGTTGCTGCGATGATTGGAGTTGAAGCGGAGCAAATCTTTGGCATTGGACACACTTCTTTGCATGGGATTCAGAATATTTTCTCATTGTGGGCTAGAAGTATCCTTGCCGCAATATTCTTCTCTCCAAAGTTCTGGCCCCTGAATGGCTGCCACACTCTCCAGAGTGAATTTCTCGGAGCACCACAGGAACCTCTTCTTCAGATTCGCATCTCGCCATTGGAGAGAGGAAAGTCTTTCTATAGAGAATTCCGGAGATAAGCTTGTAATTGGTTGCTTTCATTCTGAATCTTCTCTTATCGTTCAAAGTCTGCGGCAATACTCCTGTCGAGAGATATGATTTGAATGAGTCCATCCAAGAGGGTCGTTCTATTTGCATCAATTCCACTTCTTCCGTAGCGGGGTAAAAAAGCTTTGAAGTTGTCTCTCCCGAGGGGAGGCCGAACTTTGCTAGCTCGTCTGCCTCTGCATTGTATACTCTTGAAACATACTCAATAGTGAACCTCTTAAACTTTCCAATCTCCGCCTTCACCAGCATTAAGTATTTCTTCAGGGTAGGTTCTTTGGTTTCAAAATTTCCCAATCCATTACTAGCGAGTCGGTTTTAACATGCGCATAGTCTACTCCCAACTCTTTTGCAAACCGCAGGCCTGCTAAAAGTGCTTCATATTTTGCGTGGTTATTGGTGGTTGGGAAAGAGAACCTTATGGCCTGTTTTAACTTGACCCCGTTGGGGTTAATGAGGACTACTCCCGCTCCCGAGGAGTTTTTGCCTGAAGCACCATCTATGTAGATTGTCCATGCTAGCGGGGATTGATCGGCTTGTTTAGCATTAGACTCAGTTGTGTCTATTAAAAAATCTGCTAATACTTGCGCTTTGATAGCCGTTCGAGGTACATATGAAATATCAACTCACTGAGTTCAATTGCCCATTTGGCTAGTCTCCCAGAGTGCTCTGGTTTCTCAAGGATACTTTTTAATGGCTGATCTGTAATCACTCTGATTGAGTGCGCTTGGAAGTATGGTCGAAGTATTCTGGCAGACATTACTAATGCTAGTGCGAGCTTCTCAAGGATTGGATCCCTGGTTTCAGCATTCTTCAATATGTGGCTGACATAATACACCGGATATTGCCTTCTCCCTTCCTCTCTAACAAGGACTGAGCTTATTGCTTCCGAGCCCACTCCTAGATAGATGAATAGCATTTCTCCAGTGCGAGGACTTTGAAGTAAAGGAGTGGAGGTGAGCTGCTTTTTGAGTTGCTCAAAAGCTTCCTCACACTCTTTGGTCCATTCAAACTTGGACCCTCCACGAAGAGTCTTGAAGAACGAGGCACTCTTATCCCCTACTCTGGAAATAAATCTTCCAAGGCCTGTTAGCCTTCCCCCTAATTGCTGAACTTCTTTAGGGGAGCGAGGTGATGGCATGTTGAGGATTGCTTTAACCTTATCTGGGTTAGGGGCAAGCCCTTCGGGGGTAAGGATATGACCGAGGAATTTTCCTTTATTTGCTCCAAAGATACATTTCAACGGATTTAACCTCATGTTATACCTTCGTAAAGTAGTGAATGTTTTTGTGAGGTCTTGCAAATGCAAAGCAAAGGTTTTACTTTTAATAAGGTCATCGACATATACTTCAAGATTCCTTCCTTTTTGTTTTTTAAACACGAAGTCCATCATACGTTGATATGTAGCGCCTGCGTTTTTTAATCCGAAGGGCATTGCTAGATAACAGTAACAACCGTTGTTAGTGATAAAAGACGTATGGGGGATGTCAGGCTTATGCATCCTAATCTGGTGATAATCAGAAAATGCATCTAAAAAACTCATAAAAGGATATCCAACCATAGAATCTACTAAAGCATCTATTCGAGGCAGCGGATAGCAATCTTTGGGACATGTTTTATTTAACTTGGTAAAGTCAACACACATCCTCCATTTTCCTCCCGGCTTCCTTACCATTACAACGTTTGATACCCAATCCGGGTATTGGATTTCACGAATGAAATTAGCCTTTAGAAGCTTCGCAACCACTTCCTTGATTGGCTCGGCTAGCTTCGTCGCCACCTCCCGCTTCTTTTGTTGAACAGGTTTGAAGTCGGGAGCAATGTTGAGGTGATGACAGACTATATCAGGATCCACTCCTGGCATGTCTTCCGCAGCCCAGGCGAAAACATCCAGGTTCTTCAATAAGCAAGCGATCAACTCTTCTTTTTCTTCTTCGGGGAGCTCTGAGTTGATTGTAAGTCTTTTCTCTTTATCTGTGCCAATTGAGATTCCTTGGGTTGCTTGAGCAGGCTCCAAGTGAATCCCCTCCTGGATTTCTTCCTGATCTCAGGCCTCTCCTTGGGGAGCCTTTTCTTCTGAGGCGGCGACTAGAGTCGCCTGGGGAGGCATTTGCTCGATCATGTTGACTGTTTTGACATAGCACTCTCGTGCCTCCCTTGGGTTGCTTCTAACCAAGTATTGCTTTCCTCCTGCTGTGAACTTGATTGCCAAATGATAGGTGGAAACTATTGCCCGATATTCATTAAGGAGGGGTCTTCCAAAGATGGCGCAATAACTGTTGGCCGCATCAACTATTACAAATGTGATAAGCTTTGTCACCCCCCCCCCCGAGAGTTACTGAGAGTGCAACGCTTCCTTCAACTTCCTTCTTTTCGCCCGTGAAGCCATACAGTGGCCCTTCGGTAGAGAGCAAAATCTTTCCAGACCTTAGGGCCTCATAAGCACTTTTGAATATAAGATTGACCGAACTTCCGGTGTCAACTAAAATTCTCGGAACTGTGTAGTTCTCAATGATTGCTCTGATCACGACCGCGTCGTTGAACGGTTTGGCCGTCTTCGGGAGATCGTCTGGACCAAAAGTAACGATTTCCATTGGTGGAGCTGTGGAATTCATAGCTACTTCATGTCGTGAGATCTTTGCCAAAGAAGACTTCCTGCTTGATTCTGCACCCACTCCTCCGTGGATGTAAAAGAGATCACCGAGGACGCCTACGTCGTCTGCGTCGACGCTTTCTCCAATCTTGATGTTGTCATAGTATCCCACTTTCTCAATGTCTTCATTCTCCCAGAAGACTTCGGCCACCTCCTTGCCTTTAGAGGTGGATGGCTTTGATGAGACATCTTTTACTTCGAGACCCTTCATTTTCCATGCGGCAAGTAGTAGCTCCACAAGCTGTCGGAGAGCTCTGCAATCCTCAGTTGGGTGCCCTTTCTCCTTGTGGAATGCACAAAAAAGATCCGAGTTCCGGGGCTTTCCGTCTGCCTTCTGGAATTCTTTCTTTGACTCGGTCTTTTTCTGCAGGATCTGGAGAACTTCATCTACTGTCAGGCCCATCGCAGCGAGCTCTTCCACATGACTGTGGCTTTGCTGATCATCTGAGAATGAGCCGTCCCGAATTTGAAGGACAGGCAGGATCCGAGGAGCCACAGGAGCAGGGGTAAAGGCCAGCGGTGGTTTCTGGTCATGAAACTGTTGGTGATTTTGAAAAGGCCGCTTGTGCTGGAAATTTCTTCCCCTATGTGCCGGAGGCTGATACTCTGGTAAAGGGGGCTGGATGTTCGATTACTTGCAGAGGAATTTGTGGAGTCCCTCCTTTCGGCCTTTGCCGTTAAGTTGGATACATATGAAGGGTTGGCACTCTCTCCTTCAATGAAGGTGTTAGCCAAGGCTATCAAATCCTGGAAGGTGGCCGGCTCTTTGGTGGTTGCTTCAAACTTCAACGGCCCCTCCTTGAGTCCGTTGATTAGGGCGATCTTATAGAACTCGGGATCCACATTTTTGACCCCCAGTTTCTCCTTCTGGAAGCGATCCACAAACTATGCTACCGACTCATTGTCTGCTTGCTGGATCTTGAAGAGGGCAGCTGGCCCACTCTTCCTCTTCCTGGAAGTGGCAAACCTTAGCAGGAGCTCTTGGCGTAGCTCGGCAAAACTGGCGATGGATCCGGGATATAGTTCATGAAACCATTCTCGAGCCTGGCCGTCGAAAGTGGTTACTAAGAACTTGCACTTCAACCCATCTGACAAGCATCTCATTGCTACAGCATCTTCAAAGGCCTGGAGATGAGCGACTGGGTCTGTTTCTCCAGTGTAAAATGGGATGCGTGGTTCTCTGAAGTTATTAGGAGCCTGCTCCTGACGGATCTTATCAACAAAAGGAGACTCTCCGGCTTGAGCCACAGCAGAAATCACAGAAGGCCGCTCGACCTGGTCATCCTCAGTAAAGTTAAGTCTGCGGGTTGGAGTCCCTCTAGCTACTTCGCGGAAAAAATCCATAAGTGGAGCGAGCTCGTCGGTCTGCGGCCTCGGTGGAACTGCGGGCTGGATGGGCGCGCTGGCTGGCGGTGGCGTCGCAGCAGGCGCTTGGCGGACTGGGGTTTGGCGGGCTGCCAAGTCCGCGAAGGCCGCTCTAGGCTGATCGAGTTGCTGAGTGAGTGCGACCAGGGCCTGGCTGATTGCGTCGAGGCGTTGGTCGGTCTCTCTCCGGGACTGTTCGGCCTCTCTCCGGCATCGGTCGAGTGCGTCCCGCAGGTCATCGGAGGTGCTTGAGCGACCTGAACGGGGATGGTAATGAGATGATCGGCGATCTGACATCTCAGTCTGTGAGTTTCAACGATAGCTTGGATCTGAAGGTCGCGTGTTGATGTCGATGCAGAAAATGCGCCCTCAAATTCCGGCAAAAAAGGGAAAAAGAGAGAAGGAAACTGCAAGCAATCGTTTACTAATGGACCAAGGAAAAACGATGATCAGGACAGATTCGAGACCGCAAAGTCCGAGATCCGAGTCCGCAGCATTCACTAAATGGGCTTCTGGACTCGAGTCAGCGTACTTTGGGTGCACCACCTCCCCCCTATTTATAGGATGGGGCCTGCCCAGACGGGCAGGGCTAAAATAACCGGCTGCTCGGGGTACAGGAGAACCGGGCAACGGTGACGGGATGCAAAAAGGAAAGAACACGCCAGTCCGCGCGAAGGGGGCGGACTGGACTCGCGGGCTGGAGCTTCCATCTGCTGCTGCTAGGCGCGATCCTGCTGGAGGACGGCGGCCTGGGCGGACTTATCTTTGAGTCCGCCTGAGGAACTAACCTGAAACCGATCACCCGGGGCATGCCGAGCTGGGCGGGCTGAGCCCCGGGTCCGCCGCCGAAGTGGATTATCCTTGGGACTAGTTGAATGTCGACGCTTTGCCGATCTGTGCGGACTATGAAACCGAATCCGCCGCTAATGTGTCGGGGACCTTGGACGTGTTGCGGACTTTGGGGTTAACATAATCCCCGCACATTTTTAAGTTTCTGGGAACTTCGAAAATGTTTGCTTAACCGCCAAGTCCGCGAGCCTCATTAATGTTGTCAGCGCTATAAATATTGTTGGAGGGCCTGGAACTGTTAAAAAATTCCGATCGTCACGGGGCATTATTCACCGCTTGCGGTCTCAACTTTGCAGTCCGGCATGGCGAGGCTCGGATAAGAAAAGACTTGCTAATGATGAGCGACTGGGTCTGTTTAAAAGGTTTGTTGACAAAGAGAATCGCGGACTATTATTGGAACTCGACAGAGTCCGCCTGATCTTTTCGGCAACCAACTAAATTTGTCTCATTCTTTTTGCGGCGGACAGTGGTCGAATTATTTTAATAAAATTTCCTAAGTAGCAAGTCAGAAACTTATACAATGCGGATGATCTTTGCATTACGCGGACTGCTACATGGAGATCGAACTTAACTGCGTCACTACAAAAAATAGAGAACATTGCAGGAGACACACTGATATCGAAATATCCTTTTCTATTTAATCAAAAATCAAGTTACATCTTTCATGTATTCGGCGGACTCCAAACTTGAGTCCGCTCTCTTTACAAATATAAAAACAAAAAATACATTATTCTGCCTCGACGATCTTCTGTTTCTTCTCTGCAGGGAGTTCAGTGCTTAGGCTTTCGACATCAATCTCCAGAGAATAGCCCCCCGAGCCACTTCCACTACTGCCATCTGAACCAGTGCTTGCCGCGGACTAGCTATGCGAGCTCTTGCCAACAGAGGAAGATGCAGAGGTGTCGGACTCGGCGGACTGTTATCTGCCTTGTTGGCTCGAACCAGTGTCGTCAGCTATTGTCGTGGCTTCCCCGCCTTTTTCTTCTTCTTCTCCTTCTCCTTCTCCTTCTTCTTCTCCTTCTTCCTCCTCCTCAACAATGACGTCTTTTCCTTTGGCAGCCCGCTCCATCGCCGCAACCTGCTCTTTCAACTCAGGGAAGAGCTGCAGGAAAGGAACATCGTCCACCCCTTCCTTTGCGAAGCCGCCGCGGACAAATCGCTCGATAGCGATCTCAACGGTTTCCTTCACAAAGGGGAGCATAGCGGCCTGAAAGTTATCATTTTCCAAGTCATAGGCGACCTGCGAGAAACGAAGGAACAAACATCAGTTCGCGGCGGACTTCAAACTGAGACCGCTGCAAATATAACTTACCCCCAGTTCTTCCTTTTGCTGAGCGACCTTTTTCCCTAGCCGCATGTTTCTTTCCTTGATCACCCTTTTTTCTTCTTGAAGTTGTTCGTCACCACGCTGTTCGCGCTTGCCTGGGCGTCCAGCAGAGGGAGGTCGGCAGCAGCAACCTTCTCAAAGTCGCTCAAGTTACGCTTCCCATAAAGCGCGGAGATCGCGACATGAGCATGGCGGGTTATCTTCGAACTTTTCCATGATGGAAGCGTTGTCGACAAGCGGACATGCTTGTTCTTATTGTGCCAATGGATTATCGGGTTCCCCCTCAGATCCTTCTGACGGTTGCCAAAGCCCTGCATCGCAAAGCTTTCAGAAGAGGAGCAGTCCGCCGCGGGATCCCCCTCTTCTTTCCTCTTTCCTCTTTCTTGCGATCTCTTGTTTCCTTTCCCTCTGAGTAGGTGTGAATCCGTTGGGCGTCTGTGGCAGGTTGGCAGGCACAGCCAAGGTCGCTGCATAAAGAGAATAAGGATTAACACACAGGTCGCTGCGGATACAAACCATAAGTCCGCAGAAGCTTACTTTTTTCGCGTGAAACGCCCGCCAGGCTCGCCAACAACGGGATGTAGTACTCGATGTCAAGCCTGGCATCAGCAAGAAATTTGACAATGGCGGATTCCATCTAATCCAGTCGGACACTCTTGAAAGCGGAGTCCGCGCGCTCTTGCGGATGAGTATGCGCGAACCCAAGGTCGCCTTCGAACATCAGAAATCTTGAGGTCCAGTTATGGATCTTGTTAGGAAGACTCGCAACCTTCATTCCTCTGTAGTAGAAATAGATCACCCTTTTAAAAGGGCGGCCTCCAGACGGTGTTATCGAGCGGACTGAGAAGATTTTGCGGAAAACGTTCATTGAGAAGGCGAACTTCTCAGACCGCAGATAAGAAATAAAGTTGTAAATGGCGGCAAGGGTGTTGGGCGCGAGCTGGCCCGGCACCATCCCGTAGTGTTCGAATATTTCAGCAATCTCCCATAATAGTGGGACTTTGAATCCGCTATCGAAGTGGTCGATGGGTATGGCGATCTGAGTCGCCGTTGAAAAGTTTAATCTTTCCTCATGAGCGGGGAGGCGGACAAGCAAATTCGAGTCCACCATTTTTCTTTCAACGAAGGCCTCAAGGTCGGCCACCGTCAGCGTGCATTTTCTGTGGTCGGCAGTATGGAAAGCAACCGCAGCGTCAGTCCTGGCGGACACCATTTTCGCAGGCCGCAGGGTCTTCAGCTACACCTGTTTTCCTGCATAGAAGAGGCAACGGGGCTATATTTATAGTAGTGGGGCCTGACAGCTTCTTTGGCCAGGCCGCACAGCTCGGTTATTCAGTCCGCGGAATCCGCCATAACCCAATTGTTGCAGCAAAAATTAAAAACAACGCGTACACAATCTTAAATTCACACTGCTGCTTCCAGTCGAGTACCTGTCTAGCAAAAGTTCAAAGCACAAAATAAAGCGGACACGGTTTTTAGTCCGCCAACTCGTAACCTTTTTCCACCTGCAGGACTAGTTGAAATGCGGACGCAGCATTAGTCCGCACAGTTCGTCATAGATCACAGCACAAGCAAAAATTAGCAATAGAACGTGCGGATATCTCATTTAGTCCGCATAAAGCACAATACAGTTCATCACAAGCCACAACATAGTATTTAAAGCACAAATAATTATACATCAACAAATCAAATAGTTCGCAGTTTTGCAGACTCAGCGGTCTTTATTTTCAGTTCGCATTGACCTCTCCGTCCTGTCCCTACACAAGTGCGCTGCCTGGTCACTTATTTGAAAAACTTCGCTTATTTGAATAAGCGAGCTGTGCGGCCTGGCCAAAGAAGCTGTCAGGCCCCACTACTATAAATATAGCCCCGTTGCCTCTTCTATGCAGGAAAACAGGTGTACCTGAAGACCCTGCGGCCTGCGAAAATGGTGTCCGCCAGGACTGACGCTGCGGTTGCTTTCCATGCTGCCGACCACAGAAAATGCACGTTGACGGTGGCCGACCTTGAGGCCTTCGTTGAAAGAAAAATGGCGGACTCGAATTTGCTTGTCCGCCTCCCCGCTCATAAGGAAAGATTAAACTTTTCAACGGCGACTCAGATCGTCATTCTCATCGACCACTTCGATAGCGGATTCAAATTCCCACTATTATGGGAGATTGCTGAAATATTCGAACACTACGGGATGGTGTCGGGCCAGCTCGCGCCCAACACCCTTGCCGCCATTTACAGCTTTATTTCTTATCTGCGGTCTGAGAAGATCGCCTTCTCAATGAACGTTTTCCGCAAAATCTTCTCAGTCCGCTCGATAACACCGTCTGGAGGCCGCCCTTATAAAGGAGTGATCTATTTCTACTACAGAGGAATGAAGGCCGTGGGTCTTTCTAACAAGATCCATAACTAGACCTCAAGCTTTCTGATCTTCGAAGGCGGCCTTGGGTTCGCGCATACTCACCCGCAAGAGCGCGCAGACTCCGCTTTCAAGAGAGTCCGGCTGGATGAGATGGAGTCCGCCATTGTCAAATTTCTTGCTGATGCCAGGCTTGACATCGAGTACTACATCCCGCTGTTGGCGAGCCTGGCGGGCGTTTCATGCGAAGAAAGTAAGCTTCTGCGGATTAATGGTTTGTATCCGCAGCGACCTGTGTGTTAACCCTTATTCTCTTCATGCAGCGACCTTGGCTGTGCCTGCCAACCTGCCACAGACGCCCAACGAATTCACACCTACTCAGAGGGAAAGGAAACAAGAGATTGCAAGAAAGAGGAAAGAAGAGGGGGATCCCGCGGCGGACTGCTCCTCTTCTGAAAGCTTTGCGATGCAGGGCTTTGGCAACCGTCAGAAGGATCTGAGGGGGAACCCGATGATCCATTGACACAATAAGAACAAGCATGTCCGCTTGTCGACAACGCTTCCATCATGGAAAAGTTCGAAGATAACCCGCCATGCTCATGTCGCGATCTCCGCGCTTTATGGGAAGCGTAACTTGTGCGACTTGAAGAAGGTTGCTGCTGCCAACCTTCCTCTGCTGGCCTCCCAGGCAAGCGCGAACAGCGTGGTGACGAACCATTTTGTTTGTTCCCTGGCCAGAGACCTGCTCAGACAAAACGAGCAACTTCAAGAAGAAAAAGGGTGATCAAGGAAAGAAACGTGCGGCTAGGGAAAAAGGTCGCTCAGCAGAAGGAAGAGCTGGGGGTAAGTTATATTTGCAGCGGTCTCAGTTTGAAGTCCGCCGCGAACTGATGTTTGTTCCTTCGTTTCTCGCAGGTCGCCTATGACTTGAAAAATGATAACTTCCAGGCCGCTATGCTCCCCTTTGTGAAGGAAACCGTTGAGATCGCTATCGAGCGATCTGTCCGCGGCGGCTTCGCAAAGGAAGGGGTGGACGGTGTTCCTTTCCTGCAGCTCTTCCCTGAGTTGAAAGAGCGGGTTGCGGCGATGGAGCGGGCTGCCAAAGGAAAAGACATCATTGTTGAGGAGGAAGAAGAAGGAGAAGAAGCAGGAGAAGAAGAAGAAGAAGAAGAAGAAAAAGGCGGGGAAGCCAAGAATATAGCTGACGACACTGGTTCGAGCCAACAAGGCGGAGAACAGCCCGCCGAGTCCGACACCTCTGCATCTTCCTCTGTTGGCAAGAGCTCGCATAGCGAGTCCGCGGCAAGCACTGGTTCAGATGGCAGTAGTGGAAGTGGCCCGGGGGGATATTCTCCGGAGATTGATGTCGAAAGCCTAAGCACTGAACTCCCTGCATAGAATAAACAGAAGATCGCCGAGGCGGAATAATGTATTTTTTGTTTTTATATTTGTAAAGAGAGCGGACTCAAGTTTGGAGTCCGCCGAATACATGAAAGATGTAACTTGATTTTTGATTAAATAGAAAAGGATATTCCGATATCAGTGTGTCTCCTACAATGTTCTCTTTTTTTGTACTGACGCAGTTAAGTTCGATCTCTATGTAGCAGTCCGCGTAATGCAAAGATCATCCGCACTGTATAAGTTTTTGACTTGCTACTTAGGAAATTTTATTAAAATAATTCGACCACTGTCCGCCGCAAAAAGAATGGGACAAATTTAGTTGGTTGCCGAAAAGATCAGGCGGACTCTGTCGAGTTCCAATAATAGTCCGCGATTCTCTTTGTCAACAAACCTTTTAAGCTTAATGATAATAAGCATTGCGGCCTCATACTCACTGTCTGACTGCGAGTTCCAATAATAGTCCGCGATTCTCTCTGTCAGACCTCTCCAGCGCCCTTGAGATGCTGGTGACCTGGTCCTTTAAGGCTTTCTCCTGCTCCGCTGATGCCTTCTCGCGCTCTTCCGCCTCCTTAACCCCGTTCTAATTTTTTGAATTTCGGCTTGAAACTTCTTTTCTAACTCCATGATGTTATCCAGGCTGGGTTGCTCGCCTCTTGCAGGCTCATCATGCGAGCCCTCGTCGATTCCGGTATTCGGCGTAGTCACAATCTCCCCACTCTCGATGGAGCCCGGTGGCGACTTCCTACCTGCAACAAAGAAGGTCAATGTCATATTCAAATACAGTCCGCCGCGGACTCAAAGTATGGAGAGATGATCACTTTTGGCAAAAGCGGCAGCGAGTTGCCGGCTATTGAAGATAGACCGCCTTGCCCGCTCTAGGTCAAAGGCGTTTAACCGTTTCTTCCATTCGCGATGGACTTTGATTCTTTTTTCAGCCGCAGAGCTTGTTGAAACAACAATGTAATCAGTCTCGGTGATGATCTTGATCGGCCTCGACTTTCGCTGCGGCAACCTGTAAAGCCACTGACGTTTAAAATATTTAGGCGTCGGTTGGAGGTTACCTGTCTGCAACAGTTCTGCGGTAGTCCGCAGATCTTCAGCGTTTTTGTCCGCCGCGGCCTGCTTCGAGGCCGCCTCAACTGTAGCCACATGGGCGGCGATTTGTTTCTTCTGCTCTGATATCCTCTCTTTCAGTTTTTCCTTCTCTTCTTCCTCAGTAGCGGATAAAGAGGGGAGCTCGCCGATCTTAACCCCAAGGATTTCCACCTCAGGATGCAGCACACCTAGCAAGGATTCGTTGATGAGATCAAGTTGTTCAACGTCTATGGAATTTAGTATCTCATCAGTAGACAAACTGACCGTGGAGAGGGAATTGTCTCCCTGAACTTGGGCCTCCGGGGTAACTAGGTCGCTTTCAGAAACTTTTTCACGCGGCCTGTGCTGCAAGTCCGCATCTCCAGTCCGCACGGAGATATTTTTCTCTTTCATCGCCCGCAGCTTCTTTTCAACCCGCTCGGCCACAGTGGACTTGTCCCTCTTCCTCTTCTTTCCAGAAGGGGCATTTTTCTCAGCAGAGTCTGCGGCAGCCTTCCCTAAATCTGGCTGGCTCTCGCGGACTGTCTCAAGGTTTGCAGCAACCAATGCCTTTGAAGGCACGTCTTTCTCAACTTCTTCTCCCGCAGACCGCCTATCTTCATCAAGGTTAACAATGGGCTGCTGAGCGTTGGGGGATGACACTTCGGTTTCATTATTTTTGCAAACCGTGTCCGCCGAGTTCGCGGTTTTCTGAGTGGGGGCAGTGTCTGACAGATTTAATGTCTTCTCACTTCTTAACGGCTGTTCAGCGTGAGAGACGGCAGCATCCTCCTTCTCGCGCACAGGCACATCAGCATGGCGGACTGCTTTCTCAGCAGGCTTCTTGCTATAAGAACTCTCTCCGGTAGAACGGACAGGCTCCCCTCTCGTCACTCTCTTTATTACTTTCTTAGTTTTCATTGGCGTTATTGTCTTCTCACTTTTTGCAGTAAGACTAGTGAAGAAAGCGTCGAGCCTCGCCATGCCGGACTGCAAAGTTGAGACAGCAAGCGGTGAATAACGCCTCATGTCGATCCGAATTTTTTAACAGTTCCAGGCCCTCCAGCAATATTTATAGCGCTGACAGCATTAATGAGGCTCGCGGACTCGGCGGTTAAGCAAACATTTTCGAAGTTCCCAGAAACTTAAAAATGTGCGGGGATTATGTTAACCCCAAAGTCCGCAACACGTCCAAGGTCCCCGACACATTAGCGGCGGATTCGGTTTCATAGTCCGCCCAGATCGGCAAAGCGTCGACATTCAACTAGTCCCAAGGATAATCCACTTCGGCGGCGGACCCGGGGCTCAGCCCGCCCAGCTCGGCATGCCCCGGATGATCGGTTTCAGGATAGCTCCTCGGGCGGACTCAAAGATAAGTCCTCCCAGGCCGCCGTCCTCCAGCAGGATCGCGCTTAGCAGCAGCAGATGGAAGCTCCAGCCCGCGAGCCCAGTCTGCCCCCTTCGTGCGGACTGGCGTGTTCTTTCCTTTTTGCTTCCCGTCACCGTTGCCCGGTTCTCCTGTACCCCGGGCAGCCGGTTATTTTAGCCCTGCCCGTCTAGGCAGGCCCCCATCCTATAAATAGGGGGGAGGTGGTGCACCCAAAGTACGCTGACTCGAGTCCAGAAGCCCATTTAGTGAATGCTGCGGACTCGGATCTCGGACTTTGCGGTCTCGAATCTGTCCGGATCATCCTTTTTCCTTGGTCCATTAGTAAACGATTGCTTGCAGTTTCCTTCTCTCTTTTTCCCATTTTTGTCGGAATTTGAGGGCGCATTTTCTGCATCAACATATTAGAAGTTTTTTATACAACGACAAATTCTCTATCTGGCGTATATTATCCAACTAGCCCGCTAGTTATTGAAAATATTGTTAATATTTCACAAAAATTAAATTATTTTAAGCAACACGCCGGATGGAGTGGTTTAATAGAAATAATGGAAAACAAAATTTTAAAATATTATAAAGAAATTCCGGTCATGTTTTCATGCGCCGCCGCTTTGAATACTATTTTCGGCGTAGACGGCGTAGAAAATTTTATAGAAGAAATAAATAATAATTTAGGCGTAAATCTCAGTGATTCAGATTTGGATAATCTTTGTATTTTAAATTTTAACACTATTTTTACTGAATGTTATAATTATTATAATAATTTATATGGATCGCGGCCCCGAGAGGATGTGTCGCAACCAAAAACGCGCGATAGTTTTAAAAATAAAATGTTAGAGTTAGCTTCAAAAAAAAAGCGTGCACAACATCTATTAGTTTAAATGAATTATGCTTGTATACAAAAACCCAATTTTGTGATTTTATGAGTACGGACGAACTAGAAAATTTCGATATTTTAAAATGATGAAAAGGTAAAGTAAATATCTATCTTATTATGGCTTATATGGCCCGAGATTTACTGACGATCCAAACGAGCACGGTAGCTTCGGAGTCTGCTTTTTCTCTTAGTGGCAGGGTGTTGAACGAGCGAAGAAGTCACCTAAGCGAAAAATCGCTCGAAATCTGCATATGCTACAAGAACCACTTGGATGCGATCAAGAGGAAGCAACATATTTTATCGATCGAGGATAACTCGTCGGACATGAAAGACGAGATGGACGCGATCAACTTAAACTAAAACTTAAAGATGGCGAGGCGAATTTTTGAATTTTTGAAATATTTTAAGGATGTCGGACATGTAATTTTATTGTATTTGTAATTTTGGATTTTTCGATCACAAGTATTTTTTTCAGTGTATTCATAATTTTGTATACTTCCGTAACCCCGTTCAACATTAATAAAATTATTATTTTTTCTTCCAAAATATGAAATTACTCGTATTTTTTTCATATTCATAAATTATTCATTGTATTTATAAATTATATTTAATTTTTTTTATAAAAAAAATATTTTTTTTAAAAAAAAACCGGGCCCGGGCTAAGCCCGGGCCCGGCCCGGCCCTGGGGGCCTTAGCAGGCCCCCTCCCGGAGCCAGGTGCCCGGCCTGGCTATAATCAGGGCCCGGGCCCGGGCCCGCTTCGGGAAAGCCCGGGCCTGGGAGGCCCGGTTCAGGCCCGGGCCCGGGGGGCTTTATGAACACGCCTAGTGTAAAGTAATGTCTCATCTCTAGGTATCGTCATCAAAATTAATTCTAATTTATCTTTTTTAATCAATATATAATGTACCTTTTTTATTTGTTCACAATGCTCTCAAAAATATTTTCTTCATTAAAACTCTCATTTAATAGTTTTTTATTTTCAATTATATCTTCATTTTTAACTAAGATTCTACTATATTCACCTTTAATGAATCAAATTCATCAAAATCTTCAGATTTTTTTATCTCTTGCAATTATATATATTTTTATATCTCATTTCCCAATAGCATTAATCATGTAATGCACATCATAAAAAAATGCAACTTCTCATTGTCAACTACATTATTAACAAGGATTTTATTTTTCATATAATCAATATGAGCGTCAACTGTATCAATTTTCCATTCTTTAAAAGCACATTCATTTTTCTTAACAACATTCTTGTACCTCTCCATTCCACCATATATTTTAATTAGTAAATGATCTATTTCTAAAATTTCCTTAAATATATGAGAAATTATAATAATGAAACTGGCTAACTTATCCCCCATCAAATTTGGTGCAATAAAAAATTTATCATTGTCATTCTACTAGGATCTATATGAACATGTTTAGAGATCACAAATAAATACCATTTGTCCCAAGTATAACATGTAATAATGCATCAATTTCTTCCCAAAATTTGTCCTAAATGTATCATTTAACCAAATTTGCAGAGCATAAGAACTTACAACATTTATAATGGTCCTCACCAAAAGATACTTTGTGATGGAAATCACCGTCACACTAATTTAATTCACCTCAAAAGTTTTTCTTTTAAATACTTTAATCACCATCATATTATTAACCTTCAATTTCTACTTTTCACATAAACTGTTGAAATTAGAAATATTTACTCTTCTATTAATCAGGTTCCCACCAATTTGCTTATCTTGTCATTCAAAGTCCACGAATTATATGTATCAAATCTAATTTAAATACTAAACCTAGATAATGCTTACTTTTCAGCATAAGAGTTAATTTGCGGAGTTCCGCTTAAGAGTCATGCCTAAGCCAACCCTTATTCAGTTTCACCATAACTAAGTTAAGTTTTATGGTCAGTATCTAAGGCGGACATCCTACAATCCAAGCATTATCTTGTCTACCTCTCACCACAACGAATTAGATGGTCGCATGTCACGTCAAGAGAATGCTCTGCCACTAGTTAAATTTAATTTTGATGCATTTGGGTGTGAGTTTTACTAAGATTGTTAACATGATATTAGCCCTCAACCTTCCTCATTTGATTAGGACCGGTAATAAACAACATACTAGATAATAATTAGTGGCAAGATGTAGAAATATAAGTTGAGAGTTATTTACAAGTCGAGTTTTTTTTGTATTATTATTACAAGCGCTTATATGTGTAAGTGGGGCTTAGTCCCACATCGGGTGTTTACGCTTACGAGTCTATTGTAATCTTATATATAGCCCCCAATAGATGAATAATAATAAGCAAGTATTATTTTCCTCCCAATTCAACTTGGTATCAGAGCCAGGTTTACCCTAATTTCTGTTTCCGCTACCGCCCCCATCCGCTTCCATCTTCAATCCGTCGGCCCGATCCTGCTCCCGTTCCAACTTCAAGTCGTCGGCCCGATCCCGCTCCCGTCCTTTGCTCGCCCTACAGGAATGACGGGCGGCGCTCACGCCACTGACGGCCGCTGAGAGAGACATAGCCGTCGTCCATCCATGAAGTCGTCGGCCTTCTTTCCTCTGAAAGCTGATCGTTCCTCTCCTTCTGATGCGCGACCTAGGTCGGACATGGCTCCTCTGGCGCGGCTCCTGCACCTCTGAATTCTGCTCCAGCAAGGCTCCTGCTCCGGATACCGCCAGATCTGCGCCTGGCAAGGCCTCCGCCAGATTTGCTCCTCTATTTTTTCATCTGTGGTGTTGCATGTGCATTCTCTTGCTGCGTCTCTACCAAATCTACTGCTTTGACGTCTCTTGTATTGTTTGGTTCCTCTTTCGTGTTCTTTCTTACGGTTGATCAACACTCTGACATGAGTGACTCTTCAGCGTCGTCGCAGGGTGTGATTCAGCCTCGGATGAGTGACCCTCAACAGTCCCATGGCCACACCAGCTCCCTGAAGATTACTACTGTCTCGTTAGATGACATGAACTATCTTGAGTGGTCCCGGGCGGCGCAACATGTCATACGCAGTCATCAGATGTTTGGGTACATTGATGGAATTGTTAAGGAGCCCCCCAAATTTGATCCCTCACAGAAGCGATGGGACTCGGAGAACTCCCTGGTGGTTTCATGTCTTCTTCATTCCATGTCCCTGAAGGTTTGCCGGAGTTACATGTTGATGGACTCTGCCTTCGATATTTGGACTCGTGCCTATGAGACGTATTCTTATATTGGCAGTTCCGCACAGGTTTATGAGCTTACTCGCCGCATTTTGGAACTGCGACAAGGCTCTATGACGGTGTCATCGTTCTTTTCTGAGTTTGAGCGTCTATATCAGGAATTGGACTATTTCTCGCACTTCACCCTGCGGGCGTTGTTCAGCTAAACCAACGGGAGGATCGATTCCATCTCCATGTATTCTTGATGGGGCTGAATATGGAATTCGACATGGTGCGAACACATATCCTCCATTGATCCCCTCTCTCGTCTCTTCGGGAAACCTTTAGCATGGTCCTCGGTGATGAAGACTGTCGGAAGTCTCTTAGTGCAAGTACTCCTCCTGAGCGCTCTTCCTTGACAAGCGTTGGTCGTGGGCACCCTATCAACCCTAGCTTGCCTGTTTCTAGTTGTGATTATTGTGGTCGCAAAGGCCATACTCCGGAGATGTGCTACAAGCTCCACCCACTTCTTGCCCCTCGTGGTCGTGGTCGTGGACGGGGGCACCCTCTCAGCCCTAGCTTGCCTGTTTCTAGTTGTGATTATTGTGGTCGCAAAGGCCATACTAGGGAGATGTGCTACAAGCTCCACCTACTTCTTGCCCCTCGTGGTCGTGGTCGTGGACGGGGGCCAGGGCGTGGGGGACATCGCCAGGGTGGCATTAGACCTCATGATGCTGCTTACTCTACAGACGTCTACGACGAGTCTTCCAGTGTTGTACCGAGGCAGCTTACTGCTCCTGAATTGGATGCTTTTTGCCGCTTGTTGCACTCTCAGTCTGATCAGCCTCTAAGTGTCTCAGCTTCCATTGCCTCTATTGCTATGCTCAGTGCCCATGCAGTCACTGTCTCCTCCTCTGAGTGGGTGATTGATTCTGGTGTCACGCGCCACATGATTGGCTCTTCCTCAAGTTTTCTCTCTTACACTCCTTTGTCTGGTAAGGGCAAAGTTATCTATGCTAATGGTTTGTTGTCTCTCATTGCTGGCAAAGGTCTTATCTCATGTTCTCCTTCCCTTTCCCTGTCATTTGTTCTTCATGTTCTCTCATTTCCTCGCAATTTACTTTCTATCAGTGATATTACTCGATCTCTTAATTGCTTAGTGACATTTTTCCTGATTCTTGTGTTTTTTAGTAACTGGGTACGAAGCGAAACATTGGTAGTGGTAAGAACCAAGGTGGTATGTATTTCTTGAATCTCCAGCCTTCGCCTACTCTGGCTCTCTTGCGTTATTGTTAAAGTTGATGATGTTCG
Source organism: Platanthera guangdongensis (assembly GCA_039583875.1). Lineage (NCBI taxonomy): Eukaryota > Viridiplantae > Streptophyta > Magnoliopsida > Asparagales > Orchidaceae > Platanthera > Platanthera guangdongensis. The sequence goes on along the minus strand of CM077161.1, from coordinate 137,712,592 downwards.
CCGATAGCACTTGCGGCTTGGACATCCCTCTCCTACTTATCTTCAAAAGTTGTTTCCTGCTTTTGTACCATTTTTACAAAATTTGGTTTGTGGTGTCTGTGATAGATCTAAACATGTGCGGCACGGTTTCTCACATTCATCTTCTCTCAGTACCACTCTGTTTGATGTTGCTCACTCTGATGTCTGGGGTCCGTCCCCTGTTATATCTATTTATGGTTTTCGCTGGTTCGTTACTTGTATTGATTGTTTTTCTCGCACCACTTGGGTGTATCTGTTAAAAAAGAAGAGTGAAATTTTCTCGTGCTTTCAGGTTTTTCATAGAATGGTTCAAACCCAGTTTAAGGGCTCTATTTGTGTCCTGTGTAATGATAACTGGAGGGGGGGGAATATGATGATCGGGGTCGGGGGGGATTTGGTTCATACCCACTAGTCATGGAATCATCCACCAGACTACTTGTGTCCACACCTCTACCCAAAATGGAGTTGTCGAACGGAAAAATCAACACGTGTTAGATGTCGCCCATTGTCTTCTGACCACTATGCATCTTCCCAAATCCTATTGGGGGGACGTTGTTCTCACCGCTGCGCGCCTTATCAATCGACTTCCTTCACGAGTTCTTGACTATACTACTCCCCTTGCTCGGCTATCTACCAAGACTGTGGTCTATACTTCCCACCTGCCTCCTTGTGTTTTGGGGTGTATATGTTATGCCCATATTTATCTGCCTCACTGAGACAAATTGGACCCCCGGGCTCATCGGTGTGTGTTCCTTGTATACTCTTCTACAACAAAAGGGTATCAATGTTACCACCCTCCCTCGGGGCTTATGTTTTGCACTATGGATGTCACCTTTAGGGAAGAGGAATCTTATTTCTTACCTTCGACTCACTCTCTTCGTCAGGGGTAGAGCAGTAGTGATGCGGATATTCCTCTTCTTCTTCTTCCCTCTTTGCCACCACAGCTTCCTCTGCGCAAGGAACTGGGACCCCTATCCCAGTCCCTCTGTCAGATACTCTGATCTCTCAATTTCCTCAAGTGTACCACCGACGTGCCTCAGGTATACAGGCTACTAAGGTTCTGTCTCAACCAGTGCCCGCTTCTGCCTCAGATTTTGATGACGTGGATTTGCATATTTCGCTTGCTCTGTTGAAAGGTAAGACTGCATGTACAAAACATCTTATTTCTAATCATGTTGCTTACCACCACCTTATCCCGCTCCATCAGGCCTTTGTTGTTTCTCTCTCTTTGGTTGTTATCCTTAGGACATGGCAGGAAGCTTTGGGTATCCCGGCCTGGACTCAGACTATGAAGGAGGAGATGTCAGTCTTGGACAAGAATCATACCTGCGATGTTTCTTCCCTTCCTCCTGGAAAGAAAGTCATTGGCTCGAGATGGATGTTATCTGACAAACAGAATCCAAAGAGAAAGGTCGAACGATACAAGGCGCGACTGGTTGCCCAGGGGTATACTCAGACTCAGGGAGTTGACTATAAGGAGACTTTCTCCCCTGTAGCTAAGATGAACTCAATTCGGGTATTGTTGTCATGCGCGACTTGCATGAACTGGGAACTTCATCAGCTGGATGTTGAGAATATTTTTCTCCATGAAGAGCTTGATGAAGAGGTATATATGAAATTCCCCCCTGAATTTGTGAAAAAGGAAACTGAAGATCTTGTCTGTCGGCTAAGGAGGTCATTATATGGCTTGAAACAATCACCGAGAGCATGATTTCGCAGATTCCTCTCAGCTATGATCAAATATGGGTATAAGCAGGCGCAGTCGGATCACACTATGTTCATTCAGAGACGTGATCTGGGTATTGTTGTCCTTATTGTGTATGTGGATGATATCGTGATCACTAGTAGTAATTTGGAAGAGATTGTGAATCTCAAGTCTCTCTTATCTGCCGAATTTGAGGTGAAAGACTTGGGTAGATTACAATACTTTCTGGGTATTGAGGTGACTAGATCTAATCAAGGTATCTTTATATCTCAGCAGAAGTATGTTCTAGACTTGTTGCAGGAAACTGGGATGTTGGGTTGTGTTCCGGCGAACACCCCGATGGAAGAAAATCATGGAATCTGTGATGATGGTAACAGTGACCAGGCCGATGTCACACGCTACCAGAGATTAGTTGGGAAACTAATATATTTATCTCATACTCGTCCCGATATTACCTATGTCGTTGGGATTCTGAGCAGATGCATGCATGCTCCCAGGATTAGACATCAAGAGGCTGCTTACCGGGTGTTATGGTACTTGAAGAAGGATCTGGGTCGAGGTCTTCTATTTTCCAAGAACGACCATTTGAGGATTGAGGTTTTTACTTATGCTGATTAGGCGGGATGTCGTGATGATCGGAAGTCAACAACATGTTATTGTTCTTTTGTTGGAGGAAATCTGGTGACCTGGCGCAGTAAGAAGCAAAATGTAGTGGTCAGGTCAAGTGTTGAGGCAGAATACCGTGCAATGTCACAAGGCACGTGTGAAGGCCTACGGTTGCGTGCAGGTTTACATGACTTGGGGTTTCCCGTGACGACATTGTTCTCCTTGTTTTGCGACAACAAGGAAGCAATCAGTATAACCCATAATCATGTACAACATGACGGGACAAAGCACGTTGAAGTGAATCGACATTTTATCAAAGATCACTTAGATAAAAAGGCTAGTCACGTCATTCGTTCACTCTAAATATCAACTGGCAGATGTGTTCACTAAAAGCTTGAGGTGTGATGCATTCAGTGACGGCATCAAGAGACAACGGGTGTTTACGTTTACGAGTTTATTGTAATCTTATACTTAGCCCTCAATGGATGAAAAATAATAAGCAAGTATTATTTTCCTCCTAATTCAACTATATATAACATAATCAAATAATAGTTTTGAAAACTAATAAACATACTAGCTTTTTAATATTATGGGTAAGGTGGTAAGGATAGTCACACGAGGAACCAACCAAAGTAAAGTTCAAAAGTCTAATGCAGCAGGTATGGTCTCTAACCAAACAACATCCACAAGCAAAAGGACGCTCACAATTGGAGAAAGGTAAAATCCAAGGCACAAAATAGCACAAAATATCAAAACTATGACTCTGAAGAATTGCAAAAGTTTTACGCAATGAAATTCCAAAATATTGATTAAGCTCGTGAAACATGCTTGTAGTAGCAAACGACAATTATATGAAAAGTACCCGGTCAGCAAACAAGCTCTCCTTTTTGTTAGTTTTAAAAAGGGCCAGTTGGAACTCTTCCTGCAGGAAATAATGCCAATAGCAGAAATAGCAGCATCAGAATTTAGTAGCTCAAAGCCTCAAACAGATGTTTACTATAAAATGAGGTAAAACATTGTGACCTAACTGTACAAATATGGAGTAGAAACACTGATTATGTCTAAATATAGAAGTCATGAATAATAATCATAGTAATATGAATGTTAAGAACAAAGTTCTTATAGCTGTAATATAACTCTTTCTTAATCACAGTAATATGAACGTTAAAAAAAACTTCTACGGTTGAAATATAACTCTTTCTTGTCTCATAAGTAACAAAACCTAATTAATAAGGAGTATGGGCATATAGCAATAGTTTCATCCTTTGAGTTTAAGTGGCAGTAGAAAACTTCGAATTATTTTCTTCAGTAGAAGTTAGTCCTTAGCCCTTGTCGGCAAAGAAGGATAAATGTACCAACTCTTCTTCTCCGCGCTGGCATTAAATCAATACCAAAATTTACTTCGGACAAATTGTTTTTTATCAAACACATGATCATAATCAACAAAACCTTATCACAACTCATAGGTGCCTTTATGAATCATCATTTTTAATTTGTTTTTGTTGAGTGTATGGAAATCGTCATTTTCCATTTGTTCTTGTCAAGTAAATGGAAATCATTATTTTCCGTTTGTTCTTGCACAAGGTGTTAAACCTAGTGATGCAGGGTAAGGCCCTAAAGAAACTAGGGCAAGATGCAGAGGCAATTTCCACAAAGGTTAATATGCAATAACGCATTTTAGAATCGCGTTTGTTAATTTGTCACCGGAGAATTAAGCATTTAAAAAAAGGAAACAAAAGAGGGGTACTTATGTAGGACAGACGTCACACCTGCCTGCCACCCTGAAGTCCCACCAGGGGACCCACCCTTGAATCCACCAGGGTGGCTTTATCAGAGTTGCAGCTCATACACCCCCAACCCATCTCCGGGCCAACCACAGCCATAGTAGGTTGTTGAAGCCGGGAATCGATCACCCGATCTCCTAAACAAAGAGTTCTCAATTGAACTCCCATCACCAACTAAACTACTGGTCGGGGATCGAGGAGCTCAGTTGAGGATGGGAGTTCAATTGAGAACTCATTGTATAGAAGGTCGGATGCTCGATCTCCGGCCTCAACAAGCTATTGTGGTTATGGCCAACCCAAAGATGGGTTGTCGTGTATGGATTGCAACACTGATAAAGCCCCCTGGTGGATTCCACGGTGGGCCCCCTGGTGGGACTCTCGGGTGGCAGGCAGGTGTGACGTCAGTCCTGCATCAGGTACAAGTGCGAGGGTGCGCGAAATTAAATAGCTATTTAAATGAGAAAATACAAGACTCAAATAACTGAAAACAAGACTCCGAACTAGTACCTCCTCAAGTGGAGAATAAACACAAGACCCAACTGTAAAGAAGTAACAACACACCTTGAACTCGCACAATAGTGAAGGGGTGGGCTGCAGTAATTTTGGAGAGCTGTGTAGTAGCAAGGAGAGCTTTCAGGGGCTGGATTCAGTCCTCTTTGGATTGATAACTGGCTGTCCGAGTAGCTGGGGGCTGTCTGGTAGCAGTTTCTGAGGCCGGGAAAGCTGCTGGGAGGGGTAGAGGGCTGAAAACAGCTGCCAGAAAATTTTCTACAGCAAGAGTACCTGGTAGGGATTGTGAGACTGCTGGGAGGTGGAGGTGGGAGAGCCCTGTTGGAGGCCAAGTGGGGAGGAGGGGTGGATCCACGTGGATTTCAAGGTTGGAGAGAAGAAGGCCGGCTGGGAGAGGGGAATGAAGTAATGGGAAGTGGGAGGTTGAGTGGATGGGAATGAATTAAGGGGGTGGGAATTGGCCAACTGAATGAGAGGGAGCTGGGGTTCGGTAGGGGAGGGAATAGGTGTGGGAAGAATAGTGGGGGCTAAGGGGGGCTGTCAGTTATGGGGAGTGGGATGAGTAAGCTGAAATTTAGGAAGTTGTTCCTAAATTTTAGGAAGTGACGGTAGTGGGGTAATGGGCGCTTATGGGCTATTAGGGGTGGCGGTGGAGGTGGTTGGTTGGAGGATGGCCGTAGGTGGTTTCCGGTGGTGGGGGAGATGGTCGGAGAAGTTTTCCGGTGATCACCGTAAAACTAAAATGATAGAAAACGAAAGGGAAATGATGGTGGATCACCGGAGGAGGCCGAAGACGTTCGCCGGTGATCGCCGGAAGCTACGAAGCACGGATACTTAAAAATGTTTTGCGTATCGGCTCGAACGCGTATCGGATACGGGAAACACCCGGAAACGAGCGGAAACACGTTTCCGAAACTCTAGGAAACACATTTTAAAAATAAAAAATCGGAATCGCGTATCCCGCTTGTGGTTATGCCAAGCTTCACCGTTTACCTTTATAATGTGTCAAGAAACTGTCTATTGTTGTAACTTCATGATATATTTGTGTAGTTGTTATTCTTGGCATTGGCTTAGATTATGTCAAGCTTCCATAGAGCTTAACTTATAGCATATGTTTGTTTAAAGCGCCCCCCGAGTTATATTTTGATGATATAAAACTTTAGATGAGTATTCCATCATGTCAAGACATGATACCTAGGTTTCAATCCATCAAATGCAACTTTATCATGTTATATCCGTACAAAATGTCGCAACATGCTCAATCAATTCATCTAGTATTGGTTTGATTCCAGTTGTAAATATATCAATTCTGTTGAAGCCAAAATTTGACCTCAACGAAAGTTCGAAATCAAGGGCGTAGCCAACACCTACTTGTCTCAAGCTCTGACCTCCGACTGGTTGTGAAGGACCAGAAACCGACTGATTGTAAATATATCGGCTCGAACGCGTATCGAATACGGGAAACACCCGGAAACGAGCGGAAACACGTTTCCAAAACTCTAGGAAACACATTTAAAAAAAAAAATCGGAATCGCGTATCCCGCTTGTGGGATACGCGATTCCCGTGACATAAAAATCCCGCTACTTATTCACTTCACGGCTTACCTTTATAATGTGCCAAGAAACTGTCTATTGTTGTAACTTCATGATATATTTGTGTAGTTGTTATTCTTGACATTGGCTTAGGTTACGCCAAGCTTCCATAGAGCTTAACTTATAGCATATGTTTGTTTAAAGTGCCCCCCAAGTTATATTTTGATGATATAAAACTTTAGATGAGTATTCCATCATGTCAAGACATGATACCTAGGTTTCAATCCATCAAATGCAACTTTATCATGTTATATCCGTACAAAATGTCGCAACATGGTCAATCAATTCATCTAGTATTGGTTTGATTTCAGTTGTAAATATATCAATTCTGTTGAAGCCAAAATTTGACCTCAACGAAAGTTCGAAATCAAGGGCGTAGCCAACACCTACTTGTCTCAAGCTCTGACCTCCGACTGGTTGTGAAGGACCAGAAACCGACCCAAAGCCTCAGCAGGGAGGTCTCACCTCTTACCCGGAAGATCTCTGAGAGCTTCCCCTCCAAAGTCAAAAGCTTGGCATGGAGCTCTTCAGAAAGCATAGGAAACTCTTTTAAAGTCTCGGGAAAAAGTACCTTCTGAAGAACCCCCATGGGTATATTTATAGGCCTCTGAGTTTGAACTGTCAATAACCAAACTGAACCGACCTGAAATTACCAAAATACCCTTGGTCGGGTCTGCCAACAGCCAAACTTCGCTGTTCTGAAGGGTTATATGCATACCACCGAGGGCAAAAGCGTAAAATCACCTGGGGCTAAAAAGGTGAATCACCTTCCAACTGAACCGGGTCCAGACCAACCACTGAACCGGCGCTCGGCGAGAGCACCGCCACGCGGGCGAGAGCTCCTACCCATGGGGCTCGTCTCGCCTAGCGGATTGGCCCTCGCCTCGCGACTGGTCCTCTCTCTGGGTCCGTCTCGCCTAGAAAGGCTCTCGCCTAAGCCGTTGGGCCCCTCTCGCCCGAACCGCTGGGCCCCTCTCGCCTAGAGAGCCGGCCCTGGCCCGGAGAGGACCCCTTTTCCTGTGACCCACTCACCCAGCGAGTAGGCTCTGTCAAAGAGCCCATCTCGCCTTACCTTCCCCTCTCTTCGAGCTCGAACTGTTCCTGCGAGCCCGAGGTTGTACACAATTCACGCTATTTTTGAGGTTGTTTCAAGCTCGGAAAGCAAGTCCAACCGATGCTCGTGTCATTAAAGCGTATTTATGGGCGTATTTATGAGGGAATCTTTGGTGAGACCCTCCACCGGAGCCTATAAATATAGGATTCCTACTTTGTATAGAGGATGCCCCCTTTCACACTTCCTCCTTCCTTGCCTCTACTGCAATCAAGTCTCACAGCCAGAGTTTCCGCGAGCGCCTTGCGATGGTGCGCAAGCAGAACAAGGTCAACGTGGCCGCTCTGACCACGGCTCTGGTTCGCGCCCCACCCTCCTTACCATCATCATCGCCTCGCCCGAAGAAGGTAAAGACAAGCCCCCCCCCCTCCTCGGCCGAGAAGCCATCTCGCGCTGCCCTGGAAATCCACCCCTCTCCTCCTCACGCATCTCCTAAAGAGAAGGAGGTGAGTTCTCGCTTTTGTCCCTATTACCCCTTCATCCGCATCTGCTTATTTACCATTTGCTTCTTCAGGGAGCCCCCGCACCTCTACGCCGACCAGAAAGTCTGAGGGATGACATCGTCGTCTACCGCGAAGACTCTGACTCACCACAGCCTTCCACTCCTCCATCTACTCCTCCCAACGAGAGGAAGGACGACCCTTCTCAGGCCGCCGGGACCTCCCGCCATCCTGGTAAAACACCTTCCCTCTCGCTTCTCTGTCTCGCTCGCTACTCACACACCCTCCTGCGAGAGCCTCCCTTACTCTGCCCCTCGACTCCTTGCGCAGGCGCCCAGGCCGACTCGCCTGCTGAGGAGCTCTTTAGGTGACTCACCGTCTCGCCCCCTCCTCTCATAGACGAGATTGAAGACTACCTGGGCGACCCCATGGATCCGCTGGAGATGAAGCGCAAGACCGTCGAGATGTTTCAGAAGCACGCGCGCATCATCTGCAAGCTGGAGCAGGACAAGCAGACGATTGATAGGCGAATTGAATGGCTGGAGATTGAGTGTGCTCGCTTGTCTTCCGGGGTTGACGCCGAGATAGAGGTTGATGGGACTGACCCTCAGGCCATTATCGGCGAGGTCGACATGCATATACGCCTCGCGCACCATGGGCTTGATGACGTTCACGCCTTCCACTCGCACAGTAGGCCCCCCTGCGCGGGGGCTCGCGGTGGCCGTTGGAAATGACACTCGTATTAAAGACCGCCCTTCTCGTCCCGCTTTATTCATCTGTCTCGCTCTTTCTCTTTTTTTTCTTTCTTTACCCCTTAATGCTGTAATAATTTGGTAACATATTATGCTACCGTCTCGCCAGTAACCTAGGGTCTGAGAACATGGTGTCCGCCTTATGCGGGATGGTACATTTAAATATTTACTGCTGCTAGCTTAATCACTTAATTTCTTTTATTCTTTTTTATTCATTTATTTTGTCCTGCCTTGCTGACAAAGTCTGTGATGCGCTACACGAATCGAGGTTTATGAGAGAGTGAGTGAACAGTCGGCCGACTCTCCCCCTTCCTACATACATTTTTCCCGCCCATTTTATCTGTTTGACCATATCCGCTATAAATACTCCTGCCCCCCGAATCAGAAGGATATCCGCGCCTTCACCCCTGCCGCGTCGAAGCCCTTGCCCCCATGCTTCTTTCGTCTCGCCCATCCCTCTCGCTCTTTGTTTCTCTCGCACTTTCCTTCCTTGGCCGTCTCGCCGATTCTCTTTCTCACTGCTTCTTTTCCCTCAACCATCTCGTCTCCATCCGTCTCGCCTAGAATGGGGAAGAAGAAAGTCGAGGAAGGCGAGGGGCGCAGTCGCTACGGGAAACGGTTTACCGATCACGACTTCCCTCCCGGCAAGCTTCCTGACGAAAACTGCCGCAACTTTGTTCGCGAGTACATGAGGGAGGGGCTCGAATTGCGGCCCCACAAGGTCGGCGAGGCGGTCAACACCTACTAGCCCGAGAGAGCTCACCTTCCCCGTCTCGCACTTCGAGGAGGGGTGGAGATTGCCCCTCTGGCCGGAGGTAAAACAGGTCCTAAAGTACTTCGGCGTCGTCCCCGCGCAGCTTAACCCGAACATCATTTCGATGTTAATCGCTTTTGCCAGCTACATGCGCCGAGAGCGCATCGAGTTTAGCTTGACGGTATTCCGCAAGCTCTTCATCTACCACGCCAACGCCGACGGCGTCTCGTACTTCACTGGGCAAGGGCTCAACTGCTCAAGATGTGCGAGACGCCCAATAAAAACCATCATTGGATCACCAGGTTTGTGTTCATCTGTGGCAACTTCGGGGGCGTCCCGCTCGCGCCTGTGTCGCCCCCCCCCCCCCCCCCCGAGATCTTTTATGTGTCTCCGAAGATGGGCGGCACGGACAAGTTGGTGTACGACTTCTTCGTCGGCAAAAACTTCGAGGTCAACTTCTTGCGGCGGGGCCTCGACTCGCTACCTCCCGTGCTCCCTGGCGAAGGTACTCTAGCTCTCTTGTCTTGTCTTGCGTTTTATTATTTTTCGTCTCGTCATCTCATCACCCTCTTGCTTGTTTTAGGGGAGCGGGTCATACCAGTCCACCCCCTCCCCCCCCCCCCCTACAAGAGCAACAACCAACCAACCAAGGGCCTCAGTTTCGCCAGCGCGGCGGCCGAGGCGGCGAGAGGGTCCCTGGCTCCTGCCCCTCCGAAGAAGCCTGCAGACGACACCGCCCCCTCTCGCTTCAGCCCTCCCAAGAAAAGAATGAAGAAAGTCGTGACCCTCTCTAAAAGAAAAAGGAGGCCATGAAGGAGAAGGAGATGTCGGGGTCCTTGAGCCTCATCTCCATAGGGGACTCACAGTCGTCCCGCTCGCCTCCCCCTCAGGTCGCCTTGCCCGCCTGCGAGACGACTCTACCCGACCGGCCTGCCGCCACTTCTAATCAACCGGCCATCTCTACGTCTCGCGAAGCTGCTTCCTCCAGTCGCCCCGCCCCCTCTTCTCATCCAAACTTTAATCTGGGCCCCGTGGTCCAGGATGCTGTCGGCGACCCCGTTCTGGTGTGGGAGAGGGACGTCAACCGTGTGTCCATCTCCAACCTCCTTCCCTCTTGGAAAGAGCAGGAGCTTCCCACCAGCCACGCCTTTTCTGTGGGCTACGGCCTTTACGGTGGTCTCGAGGCAGTCTCCCCCGAGAACGAGTCCTCACGAGACCTCGTCCTGAAGACCTCCCACGCCCAACTATGTGCCTTGGAGCTCTCGCATTGCACCTCGCGCCGCCTGATTTACACCAACAAGAAATGGAAATACGCCGAGAAGGGCCTGGCGATGGTGCGAGAGAAATCTGACGACCTTGCGAAAAGGCTATCCGTCGCTGAAACGCTCCTCGCGAAAGCCCCGGGCGGCGTGGTAAGCCTTAACCTTATCCTTGAATTATCCTTTTTGAACACTCTTTGCTAATGACTGGGTGTCTCGCAGGATGCCGAGACGGCGGAGCGGATGCACTCGCGCATGGTGACCCTGGACTCCTGGAGGAGGAGAATAAGGATTTGAAAGCTCAGATCACCCGCCTCCAGGGCAACGCCCCGTCGTCGTCTCGCCGCGAACCCCTCCAGGCACCTCTACCTCACTATTCTCCGGATGAAGTTGAGGAGCAGTGCCGAGACGCCAGCATCAGGACGGCGGAGCTGGTTCTAAAGATGATGAAGGAGTTGGGGGTCATGAAGGAAGACTCTGAAACGGTGACCGCTCGCGATCTGGTCCCCCGGCTCTATGGCATGGAGAGCGAAGATTCTTCTTCCAGCGAGGAGGAATGACATGCTGCCTGCGAGATCCAGGACCCCTCTCCCCTTTTTTGCTTCTGTATAACTTTACTTAGCTCCTTTTTGAGTTTCATTCTGTGATCACTTTGAAAATATATTCATAACACTGTGATGAACAGATGCTAATCAAATGCACAAACTCTTGTCCTGTTACTTTATTTTACATTTTGCGAAACGATTCATTGGCTTGCTTCTGTTTGCGAGACGGTGCTACCCACCCGTCTCGCCGCCTCGCTTTTACCCTTTTCACTTTGCTTTATTTTGTCTACTGCGAGACGACCCTTTGATGCGCTCACGCCCGCGATACGGTGCTACGTCTCGTCTCGCCGCTTCGTTGGAGAGTTGACTTTTTTCAGAGCGCGAGTCGTCACTTCCCCCATCTCATTTATGCATGAGACCAACTGATATAACCATCTTGTCTCGCCTCGGGGTACTTTCGGCGCGAGTGGCTTTTAGTGATTTAACTTGCTCCCATATTATTAGGCCGAGCCTTCTGTCCCGCGCGAGTGCCCACTCGCCGTAGGCGAGACCATCCCCGAGGCCGCCAGCTGGGAGTGCCTCCACTTGCACTGCTCCAGCCTTTGTCTCCCATAATTTATTTTTCATGAGATTAAGTAGGGATGCTCCTTAAGGAGGTCTCCCCAACCACTCTGTCATCGAGTGAGCTTACAGCCCTGCCAACTTGATGAGAGTCGGGGCAGCGGGTCTACCGGGGACCGAGCCAGGCTCGGGGTGGTGCAAAAGTCTCCAAAAACCAAGAACCAAGTCTCCAAGAACCAATCCTTTCCCCCACAGGCGAGCCTTCAGACCTGCCAGCTAATGAGCATCTGCGCAGCGGGTCTACCTGGGGCCGAGCAACGCTCGGGGTCCCTTACCCCTACAGGCGAGCCTTCAGACCTGCCAGCTAATGAGAGCCTGCGCAGCGGGTCTATCTGGGGCCGAGCCAGGCTCGGGGTAGTGTAAAAGTCTCCAAGAACCAAGTCTCCAAGAACCAATCCTTTCCCCCACAGGCGAGCCTTCGGACCTGCCAGCTAATGAGAGCCTGCGCAGCGGATCTACCTGGGGCCGAGCAACGCTCGGGGTCTCTTACCCCCACAGGCGAGCCTTCGGACCTGCCAGCTAATGAGAGTATGCGTAGCAAGTCTACCTGGGGCCGAGCCAGGCTCGGGGTAGTGCAAAAGTCTCCAAGAACCAAGAACCAAGTCTTCAAGAACCAATCTTTTCCCCCACAGGCGAACCTTCGGACCTTCCAGCTAATGAGAGCCTGCGCAGCGGGTCTACCTGGGGCCGAGCAGCGCTCGGGGTCCCTTACCCCCACAGGCGAGCCTTCGGACCTGCCAGCTAATGAGAGTCTGCGCAGCGGGTCTACCTGGGGCCGAGCCAGGCTCGGGGTAGTGCAAAAGTCTCCAAGGACCAAGTCTCCAAGAACCAATCCTTTCCCCCACAGGCGAGCCTTCGCACCTGCCAGCTAATGAGAGCATGTGCAGCGGGTCTACCTGGGGCCGAGCGGCGCTCGGGGTCCCTTACCCCCACAGGCGAGCCTTCGGACCTGCCAGCTAATGAGAGTCTGCGCAGCGGGTCTATCTGGGGCCGAGCCAGGCTCGGGATAGTGCAAAAGTCTCATCTCCTTGCAGTCAAAATTTCACAGTAGGTAAAAGCAAAATTAAATTGAGGAACATAGTACGATAAACTTGACTTTGAGTATACAATTTCACTTTCTCCCTTCTTATGGGTAGAAGCGCTTTAAGTCGTCGCCGCTCTAGGTGTGGCTCATGGACCTACCCTCCACGTCCTGGAGGTGGTAACCTCCTGTTCTCAGGACCCTCTCGACAATATAAGACTCTTCCCAATTTGAGTTGAGCTTACCCACGGGGGCAGATCTCCCTGCCGCATCAACTTTCTTCAGCACCGGATCTCCTTCCGTGAACTGTTTGATCCTGGTATGCTTGTCAAAGTATTTCGTCATCCGCCGTTTGATCTTGTCCTGCCTGATAGCTACGACATCGCGTAGCTCTTCTACCATGTCCAACGAGAGGCGTAACCCCCCTTCATTTTCCAACCTCCAAGCCTCATCCCCATCACCCGCGGCCGCGACTCGTGGGGATCAAACCTCAAACTCCACTGGCAAGACTGCCTCACACCCATCGGAAAGTTTGAAGGGGGTCTCGCTGGTGGCCGAGTTCGGGGTTGTCCGCAAGGCCCACAATACTGAGGGGAGCTGTTCCACCCAACTTCCCCTCAAGTTCTTCACCTTCTTCTTGAGTAGGTTCACGATGATCTTGTTGGCCGTCTCCACCTGACCGTTGCTCCTGGGTTGATGTACGGAGGCAAATCTAAGGTCTATCCCCAGCTGAGCGCAGAAGCTGATGAACTCTTCGTTGGCAAACTCGGGCTCATTGTCTGTTACTATCGCCTGGGAGAGCCCGTGCCTGCATATGATCTCTCCCCAGACAAAATTCCTGATGACTTGTGAGGTGACCTTGGCCAATGTCTTGACCTCCAGCCACTTTGAAAAGTAATCAATCATGACCAGGAGGTACCTCCTCTGCCCACTAGCCGGAGGGAAAGGCCCGACTAAATCCATCCCCCAGATGGAGAAAGGTCATGGTGCCGTGATGCTTCGGAGCCTTTGAGCGGGCAAGAGTTGGAGGGGGGCGTACAGCTGACACTTCCGGCACCTCGCAAACTCAGCCGCATCCTTCCTCGGGGTCTGCCAGAAATACCCTTGTCTCACCACCCTTGCTTCCAACGTCTTTCCCCCTGAGTGACTGCCGCATTCACCTGAATGCACTTCCTTCAGGATTCTCGTGATCTCCTCCTCGGTCACATACCTTGTCAGGAGCCCCGACAACATCTTTCGATGTAACCCCCCTTCCAACATTAGGCAGTGAGCCGCCTTGTGCCTGAAGCTTTTTGCATCCTTGGCCCCCTCCGGAAGCTCTCCAGTAGTTAGGAAGGTCACCAATGGATCCACCCACGAGGGTCGCCGATCCACCTCCATCAACTCTCCTTCCTCGATAGCCGGTCGAAATAGCTCAGTCAGGGTCCCTCCTCCCCGAGGTCCAAACTTAGCCAACCGATTAGCAGTTATACTCTCTTCCCTGGGAACATGTTGGATTGAGAACGTTCGGAACCCTCCAATGATCACCCTCACCTTGGATAAGTACTTCACTAGGGTGGGCTCCCGAGCTTCGAACTTTCCTCGGATCTGTGATGCTACCACCAACGAGTCCGTAAAAGCCTCCACGTCCGGGATCTCAAGTTCCTTTGCCAAACGAAGGCCGGATATCACTGCATTCGTACTCCGCCTGGTTGTTAGTCGCTGGAAAGTGCAAGACCACTGCTTGTTCTATAGTGACCCCTTGAGGGCTTATCAACACCACCCCTGCTCCGAGGGGGTGCTTTCCCGAGGCCCCGTCAACCATCATCTTCCATGCCTCCTGCGGCCGCGGCCCCTCGGGCCCGACCTCAACAACGTAGTCTGCCAAGAAGTCAGCCACCACATGTGCCTTAATGGAGAGCCTTGGCACGAATGAGATATCAAACTCGCTCAATTTGATAGACCACTTGGTCAACCTGCCTGAGTGCTCCACTCCCTCAAAAATCTTGCGAAGGGGATGATCCGTCACCACCCTGATCGAATGTGCTTGGAAGTACGGCCAGAGCTTCCTGGCCGAAATGATCAAAGCATACGCCAGTTTTTCCAAGATGGGGTAGCGAAGCTCCGCCTTCTTCAGGATCCTGCTAACATAGTAGATTGGCAATTGCTTCTTCCCCTCTTCCCTGATCAGGACAGAGCTCACGGCCTCTGCTCCTACTCCGAGGTACAAGGCTAGGTCCTCCCCCTCCTTTGGGCTTTGAAGTAGAGGAGCCCGGGAGAGCTGCCTCTTCAGCATTTGGAAAGCTTCTTCACATTCGGCGGTCCACTCGAACCTTTGAGTACCCCGCAGCACTTTGAAGAACGGTGAGCATTTTTCTCCCGGCCTGGAGAGGAATCTGCTTAGCCCGGCCAGCTTGCCTGTCAAGCGCTGGACCTCCTTAGCGTTGTGTGGTAACTCCAGCTCTAGGATGACCTTCACCTTATCTGGGTTAGGCTCCACCCCTGCCGGGATCAGAAGATGCCCAAGGAACTTCCCGCGGCTCGCCCCGAAGACGCACTTCAAGGGGTTCAGGCTCATCTTGAACTTCCGCAGGGTGGCAAACGTCTCCTCCAGGTCCCGAAGGTGCAAGTCCACACACTTGCTCTTGACCATTAGATCGTCAACATAGACCTAGAGGTTCCTCCCCCTTTGACCCTGGAAGACTCAATCCATTATGTGTTGGTATATAGCCCCTGCGTTTTTCAACTCAAAGGGCATCATCATATAGTTGAAACATCCCTCGCTCGTGATGAAGGAGACGTCATTGACATCAAGAGGGTGCATTCGGATCTGGTGGTAACCTGAAAAAGTATCTAAAAAACTCATAATAGAAAAACCAACGGCTGAATCAACCAGCGCGTCGATTCGAGGCAGGGGGTAGCAATTCTTGCGGCATGATTTATTTAATAAGGAAAAATCGATACACATGCGTCACTTCCCTCCCCCTTTTTTTACCATTACCACGTTGGAGATCCATCCTGGATACTGAATCTCTGAGATGAAGCCAGCCTCCAGAAACTTCTTGACCTCCTCGCGGATGGGTTCCTCCAGCTTGGTAGCGATGGTCCACATCTTCTGGCGAATGGGGCGCGTCCGGGGGTCCAGGTTCAGGCGATGGCAGGCCACGTCTGCATCGATGCCCGGCATGTTAGCCGCGCTCCAAACAAAGATGTCGACGTTGCTCTGGATGCAAGCCCGCACTCGCTCCTGGTCCTCGGGACTCAAGCCCCCGCTGATCCGCACCCTCTGCACGTGGCTAGCGCTGGTGAAGACTTCCATCTCTGCCACTTCTCCA
Source organism: Platanthera guangdongensis (assembly GCA_039583875.1). Classification (NCBI taxonomy): domain Eukaryota; kingdom Viridiplantae; phylum Streptophyta; class Magnoliopsida; order Asparagales; family Orchidaceae; genus Platanthera; species Platanthera guangdongensis. The sequence continues at coordinate 137,696,559 of CM077161.1, read as the reverse complement.
GCCGGCTCCAGCCGCGACTGCTCCCAGCCGGCTCTTGTTCCCTCTTCCTGCCCAAACTCTTCCTCCCCTCCTGCTTCTTCGACCTCCATCGCCTCCCCCAGGCTCTCACGCTGTTGCTGCTCTACCACCACGCCTCTCAGGGCCTCCCTCTCGACTCCTCCTACTCCTTCCATATGTCGACCCTCTTGCGGCTCCGACTCTCCGTCCCTCTGGACCTTATGCACACCTCCTCCTCTTTGCTCCTCCTGACACTTTCGGCACCTTCTCGCAAACTCAGCCGCATCCTTCCTCGGGGTCTGCCAGAAATACCCTTGTCTCACCACCCTTGCTTCCAACGTCTTTCCCCCTGAGTGACTGTCGCATTCACCTGAATGCACTTCCTTCAGGATTCTCGTGATCTCCTCCTCGGTCACATACCTTGTCAGGAGCCCCGACAACATCTTTTGATGAAACCCCCCTTCCAACATTAGGCAGTGAGCCGCCTTGTGCCTGAAGCTTTTTGCATCCTTGGCCCCCTCCGGAAGCTCTCCAGTAGTTAGGAAGGTCACCAATGGATCCACCCACGAGGGTCGCCGATCCACCTCCATCAACTCTCCTTCCTCGATAGCCGGTCGAAATAGCTCAGTCAGGGTCCCTCCTACCCGAGGTCCAAACTTAGCCAACCGATTAGCAGTTATACTCTCTTCCCTGGGAACATGTTGGATTGAGAACGTTCGGAACCCTCCAATGATCACCCTCACCTTGGATAAGTACTTCACTATGGTGGGCTCCCGAGCTTCGAACTTTCCTCGGATCTGTGATGCTACCACCAACGAGTCCGTAAAAGACTCCACGTCCGGGATCTCAAGTTCCTTTGCCAAACAAAGGCCGGATATCACTGCATTCGTACTCCGCCTAGTTGTTAGTCGCTGGAAAGTGCAAGACCACTGCTTGTTCTATAGTGACCCCTTGAGGGCTTATCAACACCACGCCTGCTCCGAGGGAGTGCTTTCCCGAGGCCCCGTCAACCATCATCTTCCATGCCTCCTGCGGCCGCGGCCCCTCGGGCCCGACCTCAACAACGTAGTCTGCCAAGAAGTCAGCCACCACATGTGCCTTAATGGAGAGCCTTGACACGAATGAGATATCAAACTCGCTCAATTTAATAGACCACTTGGCCAACCTGCCTGAGTGCTCCACTCCCTCAAAAATCTTGCGAAGGGGATGATCCGTCACCACCCTGATCGAATGCGCTTGGAAGTACGGCCGGAGCTTCCTGGCCGAAATGATCAAAGCATACGCCAGCTTTTCCAAGATGGGGTAGCGGAGCTCCGCCTTCTTCAGGATCCTGCTAACATAGTAGATTGGCAATTGCTTCTTCCCCTCTTCCCTGATAAGGACAGAGCTCACGGCCTCTGCTCCTACTCCGAGGTACAAGGCTAGGTCATCCCCCTCCTTTGGGCTTTGAAGTAGAGGAGCCCGGGAGAGCTGCCTCTTCAGCATTTGGAAAGCTTCTTCACATTCGGCGGTCCACTCGAACCTTTGAGTACCCCGCAGCACTTTGAAGAACGGCGAGCATTTTTCTCCCGGCCTGGAGAGGAATCTGCTTAGCCCGGTCAGCTTGCCTGTCAAGCGCTGGACCTCCTTAGCGTTGTGTGGTAACTCCAGCTCTAGGATGACCTTCACCTTATCTGGGTTAGGCTCCACCCCTGTCGGGATCAGAAGATGCCAAAGGAACTTCCCGCGGCTCGCCCCGAAGACGCACTTCAAGGGGTTCAGCCTCATCTTGAACTTCCGCAGGGTGGCGAACGTCTCCTCCAGGTCCCGAAGGTGCAAGTCCACACACTTGCTCTTGACCATTAGATCGTCAACATAGACCTAGAGGTTCCTCCCCCTTTGACCCTGGAAGACTCAATCCATTATGTGTTGGTATGTAGCCCCGGCGTTTTTCAACCCAAAGGACATCATCTTATAGTTGAAACATCCCTCGCTCGTGATGAAGGAGACGTCATTGACATAAGGAGGGTGCATTCGGATCTGGTGGTAACCTGAAAAAGCATCTAAAAAACTCATAATAGAAAAACCAACGGCTGAATCAACCAGCGCGTCGATTCGAGACAGGGGGTAGCAATCCTTGAGGCATGATTTATTTAATAAGGAAAAATTGATACACATGCGTCACTTTCCTCCCCCTTTTTTTATCATTACCACGTTGGAGATCCATCCTGGATACTGGATCTCTGAGATGAAGCCAGCCTCCAGAAGCTTCTTGACCTCCTCGCGGATGGGTTCCTCCAGCTTGGTAGTGATGGTCCACATCTTCTGGCGAATGGGGCGCGTCCGGGGGTCCAGGTTCAGGCGATGGCAGGCCACGTCTGCATTGATGCCCGGCATGTTAGCCGCGCTCCAAACAAAGATGTCGACGTTGCTCTGGATGCAAGCGCGCACTCGCTCCTGGTCCTCGGGACTCAAGCCCCCGCTGATCCGCACCCTCTGCACGTGGCTAGCGCTGGTGAAGACTTCCATCTCCGCCACTTCTCCAGCCGGCTCCAGCCGCGACTGCTCCCAGCCGGCTCTTGTTCCCTCTTCCTGCCCAAACTCTTCCTCCCCTCCTGCTTCTTCGACCTCCATTGCCTCCCCCAGGCTCTCACGCTGTTGCTGCTCTACCACCACGCCTCTCAGGGCCTCCCTCTCGACTCCTTCTCCTACTCCTTCCACCTGCCGACCCTCTTGCGGCTCCGACTCTCCGTCCCTCTGGACCTTATGCACACCTCCTCCTTTTTGCTCCTCAATCTCCTCCCTCGCCTCCTCCAGGCTCATGTCCTCCTCTCGGACAACCTCTTCCTGCTCCGCCATCTCCCTCTCCAGCTCTTCCGCCTCTGCTATCCAAGATATGGTGTTGACCGCCGTCACGTAGCATTGTCTCGCTACCTTCGGGTCCCCCCTGATCCTAACCTGCACTCCTCCGTTGTTGAACTTAAGGCATTGGTGAAACGATGAGGGGACGCAGCGAAAGGCGTTGATGAGAGGGCGCCCAAAGATGGCGTTATAGCTGCTCGGTGCATCCACGATCACGAACCTGCAGTTCCGTGACACGCCCCCCAACTTCACATGCATCCCTACCCCTTCTTCTACCTCCTTCCTTTCTCCTAAAAATCCAAACAACGGTCCATCCGAAGATAAGACCCTCTTGGCCTCGACCTTCTTCTCATTGAAGGCCTTCTTGAAAATCACATTCACGGAGCTCCCGTTGTCCACCAGGATCCTGGAGACCGTGAAGTTCTCTACTGCCATCTGGATCACCAAGGCGTCACAGAACGGGTCTTCATAATCTGGCATATCTGCTGACGAAAAGGTAATTTTTTTCTTCCGGAGGGGGAGCCTGGGAGGTCGAGGCTACCCCCCTTCGGAACATGATCTAGAGGCTCCCCTTACGAGTTGCCTCAATCACAACTCCTCCGTGGATCACCCCGATCCCTCCCCGGGTTCCTATATCCGCCCGGTCCTCACACCTGTCTTCCTCCTCCCCCTGCTGCACCTTCACGATCCTTATCGGTGGATCTTGCCTCCCCAACCCCCTGGCTTCTCTCATCTCCAAGAACTCTGGGCAGGTGGTCGTAGCGTGACCCTCCTCCTGGTGGAAGTCACAAAAAAGCAACGCCACCCGGCCGCCTCTTCCTTCTCCACCTCCTCTTCTTCCGGCTCCTCCTCGAGCTCCTTTCCTGCCTCCTCTACCTCGGCCGACCTCCATTGTCTCCTGCTGCTGCGGGAAGTGACCCATCGGCCCCTGCCTCCACGCTGGCTGATCAAACCTCCTCGGCTCGCGGAAGTTGTCCCTTCCCTGAAAGCCTCCTCCTTGCCCCTGGGGGCGACCCTCCTGAGGCCTCCAACCTAACCGGTTGTTCGGCTCCCGGGCCCCCCATCCTTGATGCGGTCCCTGCTGCCCCTGTCCTCGGAGCTCCTCCCTCCTCTCTTCTCTCTGCTTCTTCTGTCTTCCTACTCCCGGCTCCTTCATGTCATCCTCCGCCAACCTGGTCAGCTTCCTGGCAAAAGCCGGATTGGCCCTTTTGAAGTCTATCTCCTTCGCCGCCCTCTCCATAAGATCCTCAAAAGAGGGGGGCACTCTCTTCAGCTCCATACTAAAGAATCCCGGCATCAGCCCCAGTGTAAAAGAGAGCATCAGTGCATACCCTGGGACCTCCTGGACCAGGAGGATTTCTTCCTGAAACCGGTCAACATAATGGCTCAACGTCTCGTCTTGCTTCTGCCTTACCGCAAACAGGCACTCCGCCTCCTTCTTACGCTTCTTTAATGTCGAGAACCTCAACAGGAACCCTCGACGCAGATCCTCAAAATTGTAGATTGAACTCGCCGGCAGCTGGTGGAACCAGTCTCATGCCTTCTCCTTCAACGTGATAGCAAACAGCCGGCACTTGAAGGCATCTGTCATATGCCTTATCGAAACAACATCCTCAAACCACTGCACAGGGTCATCTTTTCCTGAGTAGTAGGACATGTCGGGCTCCCGGAACCCCTCCGGCACCGGGGCCGAGATGATGAGCTCACTGAAAGGGCTCTCGCCACCTGCCTGCTGAGAGAGTACGTCTCACGGCCTCGGCTGGCTGGCCCGATCCGCGAGACCATGCCCAGGGAAGAGCTCTCGCACAGCCGCCTCCCTCTCGCCAACCTCTGTCGGAACCTCCTTCCCGGGACGCTGGCCTGGGAAGAGCTCTCGCGCGGCCACGTCCCTCTCGCCAGTCTCCGCCGGGACCTCCTTCCTGGGGCGCTGCCCAGGAGCGTTCTCGCCCAAGAGCGGGACCGCCTCTACCGGGACCTGAGGCGTTGCTCACTCGCTCCTTGCCGAGAAGGCCAAGCTGATGGTCTGCAAGACCTCTCGCCTGAAGTCCTCCAGCATCTTCCTTGTCGCCTCCTCTCCCCGGGAGGGGGAACCTCCTGAACCAGATCCTTCACCTTCACCTCCTACCATAGGACTACACTCAAGACTTTCTTGTATTGGCTACCTTCCACGCTCACAGCACCAGAACTGTTGAAGCCAAAATTTGACCTCAACGAAGTTCGAAATCAAGGGCGTAGCCAACACCTACATGTCTTAAGCTCTGACCTCCGACTTGTTGTGAAGGACCAGAAACCGACCCAAAGCCTCAGCAGGGAGGTCCGACCTCTTACCCGGAAGATCTCTGAGAGCTTCCCCTCCAAAGCCAAAAGCTGGGCTTGGAGCTTTTCAGAAAGCACAGGAAACTCTTTTAAAGTCTCGGGAAAAAGTACCTTCTGAAGAACCCTCATGGGTCTATTTATAGGCCTCTGAGTTTGAACTGCCAATAACCAAACTGAACCGACCTGAAATTACCAAAATACCCTTGGTCGGGTCTGCCAACATCCAAACTCCGCTGTTCTGAAGGGTTATATGCAGACCACCGAGGGCAAAAGCGTAAAATCACCTGGGGCTAAAAAGGTGAACCACCTTCCAACTGAACCGGGTCCTGACCAACCACTGAACCGGCGCTCGGCGAGAGCACCGCCTCGCGGGCGAGAACTCCTACCCATGGGGCTCGTCTCGCCTAGCAGATTGGCCCTCGCCTCGCGACTGGTCCTCTCTCTGGGCCCGTCTCACCTAGAAAGGCTCTCGCTTGAGCCGCTGGGCCCATCTCGCCTGAACCGCTGGGCCCCTCTCGCCTAGCGAGCCGGCCCTGGCCCGGCGATGAGCCCTTTTCCTGGGACCCACTCGCCCAGCGAGTAGGCTCTGTCAAAGAGCCCATCTCGCCTTACCTTCCCCTCTCTTCGAGCCCGAACTGTTCCTGTGAGCCCGAGGTTGTACAAATTCCATTGCACAACACATTATAATTGTCTTGCATACTATCTCTAAACATGGTCAAACAATGCATAGCACATTATTTAGAACTTATCATATGTATGGCCTATGTTGGAGGTTTATTAAATTTTTTTCATTACAATTCAAGATATGTACAGTTAGTTTGTCAGTCGTCTTATTTTTATATTAATTAATACTTATATTAAAATAATTAAATTAATTTAAAAACGTTTCTCATATCCTTATTTTTTGAAAAATCACGTTTCTCGTATCCGTTTCGTATCGTATCTCGTATCTCGTTTTCGTCCCCGTGCTCCATAGGCCGGAAGTGTATATGAGGGGGAATTGGGGGTGGTAGTGGGATGGTGGGGAGGGGGAAGAGGCTGCCTGCTATGGGAGAGGTATTGCAGGGAGAAAGGATGGGCAGCAGTGTGCTAGTAGGAGAAAACTGAAAGGTGGATGTAGGGGCTGATATGTGAGAAGTGTTGGAGGGAGGAAGGGTGAGCGGCAGTGGGCTGGTAGGGGAAAACTGAAAGGTGGAGGTAGGGGGGCTGGTATGGCCGGACAAGGGGAATGGGGAAATCCCAGGCTTCACACCCAGGGACGGCTTCGGCACCGAATTGACCAAGGGTTTGGCATCAACATTCAATCCTTCAATACCGAAAATTTGATCCCTCAACCTCAATATATAGACACTAGGGGGGAACAACGGACGGCTATGATTGGTCAATCCCTAAATAGAAATACAACTCAAAATTAAAAATGAAAAGAACTAATGCTACGATAGGCGATCCGCTCAAGATGAGCGGTCCTGATCGTCATTGTGCCCAAGATCGTCGTGAGTAGACCTGAACAGGTCGAACAGGCTGTCGTCGTAGAGCGGGGGCGAGTCTCTCGAGCTCCGCTACTAAAATCTATGTATCATCAGTAAAAGGGCAGTCCTGCCAATGGACCAAGTAGCGGACTCCATCTGGTGCGGGTACAAGCTCATGAGCCACGATCTCTGTGATGACGTCAAACAGGCTGGAGGCTAAGGACGGTGGAACTGGTAATGACGAATGCGGTGCAGAAATAGGAGAAGTCAAGGGATCAATTGGTGTCAAGAACTCGGGTTGAGCTGGAAGCTGGGTGGTAGACGAAGGTTGATGCTGATGCGTTGAAGTGTAAGGAGAAAGTGGTGACAACTGGGACTATGGTAGAGTGGCAGATGAAAGCGAAGGGTGAGAAGTAGTGTCAAAGGGCGAATGGTACATGTAGTCATGAGGCTTAAAGAATGGTGTCAGATCTTTAACGTTGAATATAGGTGAAATTTTCATACTTTGTGGGATATCCAGCTCATAAGCATTTGTTCCAATTCTTTTAAGCATGGTATAAGGACTCACTCGCTTAGCATCTAATTTTCAAGCAGTTCCCTTTGGAAACATCTCAGCGTGTATACAAATCATCGTTTGTTCTCCTTCATTAAAGCATTGCATTCTTCTGTGGTTATTAGCATATGATTTATAAATATCATTATTGCAAGAAATTCATCGTCAGACTGACTCATGCATGGTATGTAGATGTCTAGCAAAAGACTCAACTAACTCGCTAGGACGTGACTTTACAAGAAGAGGAATGAGATCTATGGGTTTCCTAGGCTCATAACCTAAGATTACCTGAAATGGACTCAACCCTATCGTCCTATTCACCAAACAATTGAATGCAAACTCAACCATGGGTAAGTGGGTAACACAGAATCCTAAGATATGGTGTGGTCATCAATAAGGCATCACAAAAGATTTCCTAAACTCATTTTTACTGCCTCAGTCTTGTCATCCGTCTGCGGATGGTAGACGGATGAGAAATGCAATATAGTGTCAGTCTTCTTCCAGAGGGTTTTCCATAAATACTTGATGAATCTGGCATCTTGATCAGAGACGGTGGTCTTAGGAAGACCGTGAAATCTAAAAATGTTCTGACTGAATATTAATGCGGCGTGGGAGGCAATGACAGTCTTGTTACATGCGATGAAGTGAGCCATTTTGGAAAATTGATCGACTACAACAAGAATAGAGTCATGTTTGTGCCAAGTGTGTGGTAACACGAGCACAAAATCCATATTGATGTCCACCCAAGGTTGGTGTGGTACCGGATGTGGTGTATATAGACCTTTGTTCTGTTGCGACCTTTTAGTCGTCTGTCAGATGTAGCAATGTCGGACAACTGAAGCAACGGCCCTTTTGAGTGGGGGCTAATATAAACAATTTTCTACAAGTGCGGTGGTTTTATCCCTACTAAAGTGACCAGCTGCCTTGCCGGCATGCATCTCCAAAACCAGATGATCTATGAGAGAGGTCTTGGGGATGCATAACAGTGTACCACGAAATAAATATTCGTCGATGATCAAGTAGTCCGGGATGACCTTGGGTGGGTCCTGCATGGTATGGAGTATATATCAGCAAAGTATGGATATGTCGGATACTCTGTGAACAGATGCTCGAATCCCATGATCTCAGTGGTAAGGGTGTGAAGTAGACCACTACGAGGCTAAGCGCGTCGGTTGGTTTATTCTCAGCACCAGCTCAGTGTTTAATAACATACTGAAAATCTTGCATATCTATTCATTTGGTGTGGCGTGACTCAACTTCTTCTGGGAGTCCAATATAAGGCCTAGTGATCTGAGTATAATACAAACTCGCGAGGGAGGAGGTAGTGACTTTGATATCTCAATGATTGTACTATCGCATAAAACTCTCAGTCGTAGTTGAAATATCTCTATCGGGCGTTGTTCAGTTTCTCACTAAAGTAAGAAACCTGGTGACCCTCCTGACTGAGTACTCCATCATATGCCTACGGTGGAGGCGTCACAAGCTACCTCGAAGGCTCGGCTAAGATCAGGTAATCGAAGTACTAGGGTTGTAGTCAAATTTGCCTTAATGTCCTTGAATGCCTGCGTGGTGGACGGTGTCCACTGAAAATCTTCCTTACGAAGGTAGCTCATGTAGGGAACCATGATGGTGTTGAATCCTCTGACAAAGCGTCTATAAAATGTGGTCAACCATGGAAGCTTTGAGCTTCATGGATATTGGTGGGGATTTACCAATCTCGAATAAACTTAACTTTATCGAGATTTATAGACACGGCGGAGGCAGAGCTGATGAACCCTAAAAGATGTATAGACTCGGATAGAAAGGTGCACTTTTTCAGATGAATATAAAAGTGCTCCTTTCGAAGGGTGTAGAAGAGCAGCCGTAGGTGTGTAAGGTGATCTCCATGAGTCTGACCGTAAACTAGGATATCGTGAAAAAAGACTACGAGAAACTTGCTCATATATGGGCGCAAGATCTAAGCCAACATGCACATGAATGTAACAGGAGCGTTGGATAGCGCAAAAGGCATAAACAACCACTTATATAATTTGTCCTTTGTCTTAAATGTGGTCTTGCATTCATCACGCTCTTTAGCCCTAATTTGGTGGTACCCGCTCCGTAGATCAAACTTGGAAAAGATATGGGCACCTGACATGGTGTCAAGGAGGTTATCGAGTCGAGGAATGGGAAATCAATATTTGATCGTGATCTTATTGATGGCCTCACTATCTACGCACAATTGTCAGCTACAATCCTTCTTAGAAGTAAGAAGGGCAGGTACGGCACAAGGACTCAAACTCTCTCTTATAAATTGTTTGTAGGAGGTCGATAATCTGAGTCTGAAGCTCCTCGTGCTCGTCGGGGTTCATCTGGTATTGTGGAAGATTCAACAGAGATGACCCTGGTATGAAATCAATTGCATGTTGTATATCTCGTAGTAGGGGTAGTACATCAAGGAGTTCCTCTAGCAGGATGTCACTTCACTGATCTAGGAGGTGTCGAACATCCGGGTGGATGGACTCTAAGCCCATAATGTCATCTGTAGTCTAAGAAGCAGCAACGACATAAATGATGTTAATATCGTGACTCTTCTGAGCAAACTAGCTACATCATAGGATATGGATAGGTCTTGGGGCACCTATGGCAACGGAAAGATCGACCTTCCCCTCTGGGGAATCTTTGGCTTGAGTCGGGGATAATGTGATCTTGCGGCCCTTATTAAAAAATACGCAAGTGTTGGACCGTCCATAACAAGTCACATCCCTATCATAAAGTCAGGGTCTGCCTAGTAATACATGTGCGACGTCCATGGGAATGATGTCACACCAAACTCTATCGTCAAAGGAGGCTAGCCGAATAGGTATTGAACATCTTTGGGGACCTGGATCGCTATCTTGTCTAACCAAATGACTTGATATGGATGTGGATGGGGCTCAGCCTTAATCTTCAGGCGCTCAAGCCCCTTTGGGACTATGATGTCATGCGGCTGTCACTATCAATAGCGAGCTTGGAAGGTCTGGTTGCACTAGAGAAATAAGTGCAAAAGATAGTGGTATGCTTCCAATCATCATTCGTACTGGGAGTGTGCAGTAGCCCGTAAGCGGTGGATAACGCCCATCTCAAGTGCTCGGCGGGTCTCGTCTTCCTAACCATCTTCTACGGCCATGATAATCTCCTCCTCAGGTGGTTCTACTGGATCAGATACAAGGTCATAATTCTCCTCAATAAGTAGATTTTGTGTGGGGCACTGCGCCGCCATATGGCCTCTACCTTGACATCGATAACACTAGATTCCAGGCTTCAGGGGTTCGGTGGTAGTGGGGGTGACCCTCGTATCTGTGAGAACACGAGGAGGCATAATGGTGTGGGTCCCTGGTGAGGAGGCCTCCTCGGGGGGAAAGCTATCAGGTTGTGAAGTAGGTCTCCTCAAACCTGTACACTGTAGTGTCAAAGTACTGCTCATATTCTAATGTGAGCTGGAAGATTTACTCAAATGTCTCTTGGCGATGGGAATGAAGTCCCTACAGATGTTTACCCGCAGTCCGGCGACAAGCTCATTGAAACGAGTCATGTATTCGGCTACGGAAATGGTGTCTTGTCGTAGAGCAAGAAGGTGATCCAAGAGTTGATTTCGGTATGAAGCGGGGAGATACTTTTATTTAAGCTTTTGTTTTGTATCGGCCCATCAAATGATGGGGTAATGGCCCTCTCTATATAGGGAGCACTCCAAATTTGCCCACTAAATTGTGGCTTACCAATCGAAATAGTTATCCCTGTCCAATAACCAATCACTAAACACCTTAGGATCTAATTTCTCATCGTAGGATGGAGCATCGATTCGAATACAATGGGTAATGTCATAGCGACATACTCACCCCCATGACCTTTGGTAGCCTCATAGTGACCCACATAGTCATCTCGTTCGTAATCGTATTGTGCGTCTTGAACATGACGACTTCCATGTGGTGGATATTGAGGACGTACCTCCGATGGGGAAGGACTCCAACCACCAATGGGGTTCCTATGATGCTCGTTAGCTAACCTCGGGCCCTCTTGGATGGGCGAAGGAGCCTGTGCAAGTGGGTTGTTGAATATGCGATCTGAGGTGTAAACATGATTAGGAGTTCTCTCCATTTCACGACGTTCCTCTCATTAAACAACTTGTGGCCTAACGACTTCTAGTGAACTAGGAGACCTACTGGGCTCTAGATCTTCTACTCTAGTGGAGAGGTTTTTGAACTACTCCTTAAGGTTGTGTAATTGCGCACTCATGTGATTGAATTGATATTCCAAAACAAATTGGTGGTCGGACGTGGAAACACCAGTGTTGGCACTGGTAATGGCTTAATTATTTTGAGGGGTTGACCTTGGCATCGTACGTCTAAATGTCTTACCGCTACGTAACATGCAATATGGCACTATCGTGTCTCTAATACCAAACTGACGCGGGGTAAAACTCTAAGTAAACTACGGCTAGATGCAGATGAAATTTCTAACAAAGGTTAATTTGCAATAATGCATTTTAGAATAACGTTTGTTAATTTGCCACCCGGGAATTAAGCATTTAAAGTAAGGAAACAAAAGAGGTGTACAAGTGCGAGAGTGCGCGAAATCAAATAGCTATTTAAATGAGAAAATACAAGACTCAAATAAGTGAAAATAAGACTTACAAACTGATACCTCCTCAAGTGGAGAATAAACATGTTGGAGGTGAAAAGAAGTAACAACACATCTTGAACTCGCACGATACTGAAGGGGGAGGGCTGGGGTGATTTTGGAGAGCTCTGTAGTGATCGACCTCCCGGGGCTGGATTCAGTCCTCTCTGAAGTGATAATTGGCTATCCGAGCAACTGGGGGCTGGCTAGTAGCAGTTTTTGAGACCAGGAGGCCGGGACAGCTGTTGGGAGGGGTAGAGGGTTGAAAACTACTGCCGTGAAATTTTCTATAGCAGGAGTAATCAGTTGGGAGGGTGAGACCGCTGAGAGGTGGAGGTGGGACAACCATGTTGGAGGTGAAGTGGGGAGGAGGGGGATCCACGTGGATTCCAAGGTTGGAGAAAGGAAGGCCGGTTGGGAGAGGGGAATGAAGTAATGGGAAGTGGGAGTTTGAGTGACTGGGGGTGAATTAAGGAGTGGGGGTTGGCAGGCTGAATGAAAGGGAGGTGGGATTTGGTGGGGGGAATAGGGGCTCCACGTGAAGAATAGTGGGGTCTAGGGGCTGGCTATTATGGAGAGTGAGTTGAGCAGTGGCTGATATTTAAGAAGTAGTTCCTAAATTTAGGAGGTGATGTAGTGGATGGTTAGGGGGATGGTGGAACTGTAGAAGTGGTTGGCTGGAGGTGATTTTTGGTGGTGGTGGAGGTGGCCTGAGAAATTTTCTAGCAATTGCCGGAAAACTAAAATGATGGAAAATGAAGGGGAAATGGTGGTGGATCAACAGAGGTGATCGGAGACATTCTCCGATGATCGTCGGAGGAGAATATGAGGGGGAATTGGAGGCAGCAGTGGGATGGTGGGGAGGGGGAAGTGGTTGGCTGCTATGGGAGAATTGTTGGAGGAAGGAAGGATGGCGGAAGTGTGTTGGCAGGAGAAAACTGAAAGGTGAAAGTGGGGGCTTCTATGGGATAAGTGTTGGAGGTAAGGGAAAAACTAAAAGGTGGAGGTAAGGGGCTGTTATGGCCGGCCAAACGGAATGGGGAAATCCCAGGCTTCACACTCGGGGTCGGTATTGGCACTGAATTGATTTTCTACAAGATACCCGAAATGAGAGCGTTCACCCTCAATATATAGACAATAGGGGGACAACGGACGGCTAAGATTGGTTGATCGTTGCGACCCCAAAAATAAATAGAAATACAACTCGAAATAAAAAATAAAAAAAAACATATGTTAAGATAAGCGATCCGCTCAAGAAGAGCAATCCTGATCGTCAGTGTGCCTGAAATCGTCGTTAGTAGACCCGAACGGGTTGAAGGGGCTGTCATTGTGAGTAGACCCGAACAGGTCGGACGGGTTGGCATCCTGACTAGACCCAAACGAGCCGGCCGGGCTGGCATCCTGACTAGACTCAAACGAGTCGGGTGGGCTGCTCCCCATCACCTAGACTACATAAATAATCTTTGACTATTTTCATCCATATTGCATTAGGTTTATCCCTTGCCTACCTAATAATTAGTACTAACTCTACCTACTATTCTAACTAGTGCAATTTCTATCCTTCATTGTACATACCCAGATCATATTCATGCCCTATGCAAAATTATTATGTAATAAATTATAATATATACCAATAAAAAATCTTACCAGATTGCATAATAATAGTATAGCATGAAATTTTGGAATTATAAATAAGATACTTACCTTGTTTATCCATCAGTCATCAATCACAGCACTGCTGATTTTTAAAGAGCTCAATTAGTGCTTTAATCTCACTATCGCTAACAGCTAAATCTCATCGTCAAACAAGGATAAATGTGTCATTTTTCTTTCCACCATTGATATTAATAAATACCAAATCTAACTTTCCACATTTTGTATTTTTATCAAGCACATAATCATAATCAACAAAAACTTATCACAACTCGTATGTTTCACCTTTATGAATCATCATTTTTCATTCTTGAGTGAATGGAAATCATCATTTTTTGTTTGTTCTTGTCAAGTGGAAATAATCACTTTGCATTTGTCCTTGCCTAAGGTGTTAAACCTGAACAACATAAATCATCTTTGACCACTTTCATCCATATTGGATTAAGTCTATCGCTCATCTACCTAATAATTAACACTAACTCTATCTACCTAGTGCAGCTTATATCCTTCATTATACATGCTCAGTTCATATTCATGTGCTATGCAAAATTAGAAGGTAATAAATTATAATATTTACCAACATAAAATTTACCATATTGCATAATAATAGTATGCAGTGATAATTTGGCATTATAAATAAGATACTTACTTTGTTTATCAACCCGTCATCAATCACAGCACTGCTAATTTTTTTAAAGAGCTCGTACAGTGCTTCAATCTCGCTAACACTAACTGCAAGCATAATTAAAAAAATTAATATCAATGGTCATAGTGCAGACCAGTCATAACAAAAGAATAAATGTCTATTTCTACTTCTTTGTTTTCATTATTTTGTAAGTAAATTGGGACCTAACAGCAACATACAAACTGTCTCTCTTGCTAAAAGTTCGGGATCTTTAAGGCCCTTTGGCTGCTTGTATAGATCAAGATCACAGCACTTTAACAACACAGCGAACAGATGTTTAAACCCCTCTAGGCACTGCAACATGATATTTTCACCTCATCAACACACTCCATACCTGTCAAACATAGTAAAGACTATGAAACTTGAATCAATCAAGACACACTTCATATCATAAGAATCCATGAACAAATCCCCATGCTACTCCAAACAACATTACACTGTTCCAACAGTAAAGCATCAAGAAACCTGAAGAGTACTCAAATTTTAAGTGGGTTAATTGGTCCAAAATATATGAAATTGAAAATAGTTCCTTGTGATTATAAGGATTTATGTGTGTGCCACGAAAAATTTCTTTATTTGCAGAATTAGCATCCATTATTTGCATGATAATGTGGTGATCTCCAATAATTGGGTGACATTATTGTAAATTTAAAAACTTGGGCATTATTTCCATGACTATGAAAGATATGTGGGATCCACCTGAAATTTCTCAGGCTACATACAAATATGGAGGCTTTGAGTCTAGGAAATCAAGGCATGCTTTGGATTCCCTATTTTGATATGCAAAGGATCGTGTTTTCATCATCATCTAGCATGAAAGATTTCATTTCCCCTGTGGAAACTACACTGCAACTATACAGTCTGAGTAATTTCACCCCTACTGTCACCGAAGAGTAAGGAAGAGGCAAAAAATACTAAGAACAGAAAACCTAGAAGAAATGTTTCCTAACCACATATGAAATTTTAAGATCCCGCAGTCAATCGCCGATGGGATCTCGAGATTATTCAAAAGCCATACACCCACAATCAATCCATTGAAGAAACCGCAAAGAGAAAACCAACTCGAGGCGCGCGCTCTACGAAAACGCGAATCAGAGGAACAACTTTTTCAGAAAAATTCTAGCGCCCATCGATTGCAAAAACCAAGAAAGTTCTGAGAATAGAGAAGGGATCTAAATCGAACAAGCATGGTAAAGCACTGAGAGAGAAATCATTTACCCATGAAGATGAACCGATGGGAGAAGAAGATGGGGAGGGGACGAGGTCTGCTGCATTTCTCCCTTCTCTCTCTCCCTCTCGTTTGTTTTATTTGTTTATTTATTTGGGTTCTGCGTGCCATGAAATATCTCGACAAATATATTTTTTTTGTTAAATATATAACTATTTATTTTATTTATATTTCGCCCCTTATGGTCATGGGCGACAGTATCCGACCGGCGACGATGGATTTTACCCGCCTCATCATGACGGGTTTCGCCTGCAACATATGCGTATGGGTACTCAAAATGATCGTAAAAAAATATATATATATAGGTCATTATTATATATAGACCAGGTATGGCTATATACAAACTCAAAATTTATGTTTTTTTCTTTTTTTCCTACTATATACAAACCAAATAAATGTCTCTCCCCCCCCCAAAAAAAAATCACTTTCTCATTTCGCCGCTCCCGTATGTTGTCCTAGTTGAGAAACTCCTTGGACGACGCGGCACTTCCGAGCTCATCACCCAAGCCGTTATGAGATGAACGGATGTGTCGACCAGATTTCGAGTGACGCCTGATAGTCGCCGTCTGTTTTCCTGTAGTGGCGTTCGGTGGAAGGATCCGCGCCGACCAACTGGTTCTTCGAGCGTTTTTTGAAACCATCGGCACGGAAGAGAATGAAAGTGAAAAAGGGAAGCCACACAACAACAAAACAATGTTTGAGTGGACGGTGGCCGGGAAAACAAAGATAGGACACTCTCTAGAGCGGATCTGACGAAAGAGATTGCAATGGAGAGGAGTGATGAAACACCTCCCGTGAGCGCTAACTGACGACTGAAGAATTCGAAGGGGAGGGTAAATCCAACTTCTCTGCAAAGGACTGTAAACTTATGATATTTTTGATTTGGTATTTATATGGGTCGAGGTAATTTTGATTGCTGATCTTTTGATGCCCTGTTTTGATTCTTGGGAGGGACATTCGAGTTCTTCGCTGGATGTAATTTTAGGTTAGTACTTGTTCCTTGAAATTAATCGAGATTATTGGAAACAGATTAATTAGGGTAAAACACAACTACACTGCTGAATTGCATTCACCAAGTCATAATCTCTTGTATGCCTGATTATTTATGACACTAGAATGTTTCAAATGACCAAAACTGTACATACAAAAATAAAATGTCGCGTCGTCCAAATATCTGTTATGTTGTATCATTTATTAAGTTTGATTCTTTTTTAAAATTTTTTATTGATCTGCATATAACAACTTGGTCTACATATAGCAGATTTTGAATTAATATGGTTTGTATATAACCATGGTTTGTATATAGCCAAACATAGTCTATATATAACAATGGTCTATAAATATTACAATTTTTATTTTGTAAAACAATATACGTTTTGACCTAAAAATATTAATTTTGACGTTAATAAAGTTGATTAATTTAATGACATCATCTCAAAAATAACACTGATATGTCTAATAACAATCTTCCTTGAATAGACCGTTGTCATGTCTAATAACAACCTATCATAGTAGGTGTATGAGATTTACTAAAAAAACCTTTTGAATTTAAATAAATTTTTAGCATTACTTCTAATTTTTTGATAGTATAATTATTTGAATGGACATTGTATTTTAATTTCTTTGAAATATATTATAATATATGTAAGTCATTAAAATATAAAAATAAGGACATAATTGATATTTTTGAATGTTTCACCAAGGACAACTTTTCTCTTATAATAGTGAAAGGTATATATTCCTCGCTTGAGAAAATTAATTCGTTGCGGCTCAATCATGTTATTTAAAGATGATGATGGAATAAATAGATAATATTTATATAAGCCTGGACGCATATTAGATGTAAACTTTTTAACGATGTGATTTGGTGGAATAATAAAGGGTGTTGTTATTAGTAAATTTATTTTTGTTACAAGCAAATTAGAAAAATATAGATTGAGTCATTTTTTGTATTTTTTTTCTTTTCCCAAAATTACTACTAGCAAACTAATCTTGCTTTTTTGCAATTTTTTATTTTGAATTTTGAGCCCAATTTTTTCTCATTTGGAAAAGTGATCAACATGAAATTTGTAGATCTTATTGAGATCTACAACTTTCATGTTGTCCATGTTTTGATTTGAAGTCGTTTATGCCTCCAATTTGGGCTCGAAAAAAGACACGCTGGAACGAGTCATCCGTACAGATTTTTGACGTGACTTTTTTTGGTGCTCAAATCGAAAGTCTAAATTGTTTCAAATCAAAAAATATTCAACATAAAAGTTGTAGATCTCGTCGAGATCTATAAATTTCATGTTGAATATTTTTAAATTTGAAGCATTTTAAGACCCTGATTTAGCCCCCAAAAAAGTCATGTTGATCTCGGGCGTCCGTACGTATGTTTGGAGTGACTTTTTTCAGGGGCCAAATCGGGAGGTCTAAACTACTTCAAATCAAAAGGTGTTCAACATTTAAAATGTAGATCTCGTCGAGATCTACAACTTTCATGTTGATCACCCTTATATGAATTAGAAATCAAATACAGCACACCCTTATAGGAATTAGAAATCAAATATATTTCTAAACCGGACGATTTTTTTTAAAAGATTTTGGTGCATATGATGATATTTTGTTGAAAAAAGAGTTTTAGACATACTAAACAAAATTTTGCGGCATTTTGACTCATTTCGAATACTAACATAAGTGACTGAATGAATACATTTGAAATCATTTGTAATATCATTATATGTAGTGAGTTATTTTGAAAGAATGAATGTTTTAAACAAAATTTAATTTTTTTAAAAAAAATTATGTTGTTTTGCTATTAACAAAATGGTTTTCAAATAGACATTTTGAAAAATGGGGGTTTGTTAATAGTAATGATTTGCTAAAAACTAAATTAGATTTGCTAGTAACAACACCCATAATAAATAGAGTTAAGTTCTCATTGTTTCTTTTGCTTTTGAGAATCGAACTTAGGTTGCGTTTGGCACGGCTTATCGCAGTTTATTTGCTCCGACGAGGTTAGACAAAAACGTCATTGTCATAGAATGTATATTTGGTATGGCAAATGTTACTACCGTTATCAAAAAAGAATGTAGTTTGGGGCATAAGATTTTTGTATGACAATTGACAAAGATATTTTTGTACAATCTCACAGGAGCAAATAAGTTGTGTCAAACGCAGCCTTGGATTCAATATTGAGCTAAACAATGAAGTTTGTTGAAATTGAAATCTCGGTCTCATGTGAAGTTCATCCTTGGGGAAGGGGTGATCGCTCACCTACTACCCTCAAGCGAACGATCTAGGCACAAGACTAGGAACACAAGGGACAGACTCAGGGTCTCAGCGTGGAGATCCCACCGCATACTCAGAAGATTAACTAATTCTTTCCCTCCTCAGCCAAAGGCTGAGACAAGACACCTTTGGAGGGCTCTCTTGGCCTACTGAAACATCTAAGGAGGATCTCAAGACCAACTCTCTCATATCTAGATGTGTCTCCTTGGGTCTATGCAAAATGTTCCTTACCCGCCCTACCAATAGCGCAACCTCGTCGAGCAATTCTTCTTTGCGTAGCCTCAATTGGGCCGCAAACAACATAACTCCGCTGTCCTGAAAGGCTATGAGCAGGCCCTCAAGGGCTTCCTGGTAACTTTACCTTGGGGCCCCCACGGGGGCGAGTGGTTCACGAGTACACCACTCACCTAAGGCGGAAGAGATAGATCACATACACAGAGCATCACATATATTTAAATTACAGGAATATAAATCCCATACTTCGGCGCGCAGGCCTGCAACATAAGCAAAAATAAGCCTTCGAGGGCCGGCACAAACTTGGGCTTAAGCCCGCTATTCCTCGCTTGGTACTACAGCGCCTGTATGCCAACGTCTCGACAAGCGGCGACAAACTAAACATTGGTTGACCCAAAGCAGACCAATTACATTGCGCTCATCCCTTTTTCGGGGTTATGGTGCTTATTCCCTGCAAATAGATAATACACAACTTCCACGAAGTCTTCTCCAAGAACCCCAGAATATCACCAATCTGGCTCACACGTTCGGATGGACTTCACAGAGCATGCATAAATCCGTACTCACGCTTCCAGATACAAAATGCAATTAATTGCGGGGATGTACACATCGACCCGTCGGAGAGCCCCCTTTTCCCCACCCGTCAGTGGAGAGGAGCTTTCATGCAAATATGAAAATTGAGGGCTTCACCTGCCCGAGGAGAAACTTCGTTACCCTTGACGCGTATTTGGCGGCGGTGTCGGGAGAACAAATCTCGGCCAGTCTTGCCCCGGGAGGCTGTGACGGGGAAGTAGAGCAAGGGCTCGGGCCTTGCTTTGGGCGGCAACGGCGAGGAGGAATAGCAAGGGCTCGGGCCTTGCTTTGGGCGGCGACGGCGAGGAGGAATATCAAGGGCTCGGGCCTTGCTTTGAGCGGCTCTTGCGGCGCTCCAGCTGCCTTTTTAGCCGGTGACAGGAGAGAGGTATCGGGAGAGATGCGGGCGGGGCGGCCCTTGTTTGGCCGGCGACGGGAGAGAGAGATCGGCTGGGGAGAGAAGGGCGGGTTGCCCTTGCTTAGCCGGTGACGGGAGAGGAGAGGGGCTGGGGAGAGAAGGTCGGGCTGCCCTTGCTTGGTCGGCGACGGGAGAGGCGATCTGGATCGGGTTTTTCCCTCCCCTTTGTTGTAACCGAGCCCCCCCCCCCCCCCCCCCGTTCTACTTTTTTATTTTTTTCCTGTGCTGCTGCCCGAGCTCCCCCTACCTCTCTTTATTTCTCTTTTCCTTTATTGATTTGTTGTCCCCACCTGTACCGAGCCCCCCCTCCCCTCCCCCCCCCCTTTTTAATTTCTTTCTCCTGTACCCGATGTCCATCCCCGGCCTCTTTTCTTTTTGTCTTGATGCCCTCCTTCCCCTCACCATGCATGTACGAGAGCTCGCATGTCCTCGAATGGGGCTGCACCAAATCACCGCTCATAACATGCTCCGAGCCCGCCACTTGGGGAGGATCCCACTCGGTCGGGTACGAGATTGTACACAATCCCCGCTCTTTTCGATGTTGGAACAAACTCGGAAAGAAATGACCAACCACAAAGTATCCGGCGAGTGGGAGCCGACCCAAAGAAAAAAAATTAAGAGAAACTAAAAATTGCACTTAAATCACTAATCTCACCATGCCCATTTTGATCTTTTTGAACCACTCGATACCTGTAATGATCCCTGCTAATCAATTGCCCTTATATTATTTCTTACAATCAGTATACAATTTCTCATGATATTGTGAAATAATAAAACCATATATTTTGTATCCTCTTGTACACGCGGAGCTAATCCTTTTCCCCCGGGTGTGCCCACCGCCCTGCCCAGCTAATGAGAGCCTAACATCGACTTTACCCGGGGTCTAGCGGCACTCTTACCCCCAAGGCGAGCTTACGGACCTGCCAGCTAGTATGGGCCAAGCAGCGGGTCTACCCGGGGTCGAGCATCACTCGGGGTCCTGCAAAAATCTCCAAGAACCAATCTTTTCCCCCAGGTATTCCTACAGCCCTGTCAGCTAATGAGAGTCTGACAGCGAGTCTACCCGGGGCCGAGCTGCACTCGTGGTCCCTTACCCCCAAGACGAGCCTACGAACCTTCCAGCCAGTAGGAGCCAGGCAACGGGTCTACCCGGGGCCGAGCATCACTCGGGGTCCTGCAAAAATCTCCCAGAACCAATCCTTTCCCCCAGGTGTGCCTGCAGCCCTGCCAGCTAATGAGAGCCTGACAGGGAGTCTACCTAGGGCCGAGCAGCACTCGGGGTCCCTGTTGGGAACTAAGGTCCAGCGGGATTGGGTGTGTGTGAGACCGCATATTTGGGCTTTCCCATCGCGTTCCAGGTCTGGGTGTTGACCCCGGTGGGCCCCCGTGTGGCGGAATATCCCCGCCATCCCGTGGTTGGATTAGTCCCACATTGCCTGCAGTGGGTGGTCCTTGGTGTTTATGTACCCCCGTCCCCCCTTACTACTACCTCGCGGTTTTGGGAAGATGTGTGGTGACGGGTGGTTTCCACATGGTATCAAAGCCATCCCGCTGCGGGGGTGTGTTGGGAACTAAGGTCCAGCGGGATTGAGTGTGTGTGGGACCGCATATTTGGGCTTCCCCATCGCGTTCCAGGCCTGGGTGTTGACCCCGGTGGGCCCCCCGTGTGGCGGAATATCCCCGCCATCCCGTGGTTGGATTAGTCCCACATTGCCTGCAGTGGGTGGTCCTTGGTGTTTATGTACCCCCGTCCCCCCTTACTACTACCTCGGGGTTTTGGGAAGATGTGTGGTGACGGGTGGTTTCCACACAGTCCCTTACCCCCCAAACGAGCCTACGGACCTACCGGCTAGTAGGAGCCAGACAGCGGGTCTACCCGGGGCCGAGCATCACTCGGGGTCCTGCAAAATTCTCCAAGAACCAATCCTTTCCCCCTAGGTGTGCCTACAACCCTGTTAGCTAATGAGAGCCTGACAGCGAGTCTACCCGGGGCCGAGCAGCACTCGGGGTCCCTTACCGCCCAGGCAAGCCTACAGACCTGCCAACTAGTAGGAGCCAGACAGCGGGTCTACCCGGGGCCGAGTGTACAACCTCGTATTCACGAAGAGTGGGCCCCAAACAAGGCATGCGCGTTTTTAAGCTTTTTGGAGATTTTGCACTCTTGGTGGCCAATTTTGGCTTGGCCTTGGAAATATACTAGTAGGAGGAGGAAAAATCTGCCTCCCCCCAGTGGCCCATTTTTTGGGGGGAGCGGGTGCGTCAAATTGGCAGGCACCCGCCCTGGCCCCGGTGGACGCTGTTTGGAGAGGGAGAGACCGGCACGGGGCCGTGCTCTCTCCCAGCCTCGCGGGTAGGCGGGGTCGAGAACGGCCCGGCCCGGGTTCTCGCTCCGCCTCGCGGGTAGGCGGGGGCGAGACCGGCCCTGTAACACCCCCTATCCGTCGCATAGCATATAGCAGTAGGTCCGGCCGGGGCCCGACGCCATATACCACAGACAGACCGGGTGGTTACTTATGGAAACCATCCAACCAATCTCAACGTCCTACACAGAGCATTCTAGCGGAAGCAGTTTAAGAGTTGCAAACAAGAACCCAGCAACAAGCATGAATGTCCACTAATACGAAAATAGGAATGTCATTACAAAATACTCAAAACAAGCCTTAAGGCCTTACAAAAAAATGTTTCACTTGTCTGTTACATGATTTACAAACCTCGGCACGCAGGCCGGTCATACATGAATAAAGCAATAAACATTTCCATTCGGGCCTTCGAGGGCCAGCTTCGCAAAAAGGGCTTTAGCCCGCTATTGACCGCTTGGTCCAGCTGCACCTGCAAGCAACAAACCACCGCACGGTGGCAAAACAAGGCAACGGTCAGCAATGCTGACCAAAATATAACGATCCCGCCCCCAAATCGGGGCGGCGATGCTCCTTCCCTGCATTTCATTAGCATTAGCGAGCAATATAAAAACCATAGCCATTTCATCACAGGCGTTGGCTCGCACGGCCACACGCCCCGTGCACTCAGGGCACATTCTCGGTGAACCGGTCGATGTCACGTCAATTAAAGCCATTAACATTCCGGACTCACCACCGCCACTTAGACGGCCATTCCTATGAGCGATTCGTCTTCCTGGCATTGGTCACGTCAATTAAAGCCATTGACCGCCGAAGACTCACATCTATGCCAACGGCGAGTGCCATGTAACTTTAGGTCTCTCTAACCCGAACGACATAAAGCGGGTACGGCTCCATCTAACCCGTGCTCACATCGCAACGACAATTTAAGCCATATGCGCGGGTCAAACTTTCACCGAGTCCCATTCTAACACAAGTCACATAACCCCGTTATGTTCAAGATGGCTCTCAGGCCACCAAGTTGGCAAGATCTCGTATCCGCCCAGTTTTCCGGGTGCACCTTTGGGTTAGTCCCCAAGGCTCCCTGCTGCAATCTACCGCGTAGAAAAACCCGAAAAACACCCAATAGCACGGAGTCTTCTCCGGCCTTATGCAATGCAACATCACCGATCCGGACTAACATGTCCGGGTAGGCTTAAACCAAAAATGCCTATGTCCGTTCTCGCATACGGACTCTAAACAACGGGGACTTCACATATCTACCCGAAGGAACGCCTCCAACTCTCCGCAAACTCGCGAGAGCGGACTTCCTATGCAAAGAAAGAGAGCGACTCATGCTCAAGATGAGGATCGTTACCCTTGCGTTCCTCTTTGGCGCCATCGAAAAGTAATCGGATGGAAATCACCGCACTTGCGTTGCTTCCGTGGATCCGGAGTCGACTTGCGATTCGGAGCTCCGAAGCTCCTCCAATGGCGGATCTAGTTCTTCTTCTTCTTGCCTTAGCTCTCCTTTCTCCAAGGATTTAAAAAGAGGATAAGTGGAAAAAGTGAGGGTTTCCTAAGTCAAAACCCGGGTATATCCCTTCAGGAACAACCCCCAGCCGTTGGATCTTCAGTCAAAGAAATGAACGGCTTCGATTCGGGGCTGAAATGCCCAATCTGGACCGAACACGGCCTGGCACACGCCCATGTCCAGGGCCGTGTGCCTCATTCGCCGTCAAAATCGAATCACTTGGAACCTCACACGGGTATCGAACACGCCCGTGTTCGAGCTGACACGCCCGTGTTCCACCTGACACGGCCGTGTAGCTGGCCGTGTACCCCATGATTTTTCGCCGTTTTCAACCCGAGCACTGCACGGGTTCTAGGACACGCCCGTGTCCTTGCCCGTGTCACCTTGACACGCCTGGGCTCCAGGCCGTGTACATGGTCTCGACACTTCGCGGCTAAGTGTCGACACGGGTCGACACGCCCTGCGACACGCCCGTGTCGCAGGCCGTGTGCCATGTCTCGACACATTGTCGACACCAAAGTGTCGACTTCGCGGGACGAGTGTCGACACGGGTTGACACGCCCTGCGACACGCCCGTGTCGCAGGCCGTGTGCCGTGTCTCGACACAACGTCGAAGCACTGTGTCGACTTCACGGCTAAGTGTCGACACGGGTCGACACGCCCTGCGACACGCCCATGTCCCAGGCCGTGTGCCCAGTCTCGACACAATGTCGAGACCAAAGTGTCGACTTCGCGCCTTAGTGTCGACACAGGCTTGACACGCCCTGGGACACGCCCGTGTCCCAGGCCGTGTGCCTGCAGCCAGAACTCAAATTGGCCCAAAATATTCCCCTTTGCTCCTTTGAGTTTCGGGGCGTTACAACTCTACCCCTCTTAAAATAATTTTGCCCACGAAATTACATAAAGGGAAAAACATGTACAAAACTAAAATTTGTACCTGAGCGGAACAACTCCGGATACTCGTCAAGCATCGTCTGCTCTCGCTCCCAAGAGAGCTCCTCACGACCGCAATTGTCCCACCGGACTTTGACCATCCTGATCTCTTTATTGCGTAGTCGCTTGACCTCCGAGTCCTCAATTCGCACGGGCTTGACCTTTGTCGTTAGCCCACTATCCACCGGCACTTGATCGACCGCGATCACTTGCGTAGGCTCTTGCACCGCCTTCCGAAGCACCGAAATATGGAATACATCATGTAAACCACTTAGCTCCACTGAAAGCTTCAGCCGATAGGCCGCTTCTCCTACTCGCTCCAGAACCTCGAACGGTCCAAGGTACCTCGGGCTTAGCTTTTTCAATCGCCGCACCCGCGAGACACCCTTGAACGGCTTGATCTTCAAGTATACATAATCGCCCACAGCGAACTCCACGTTCCTGTGCTTGACATTATAGTACTTTGCTTGCCGGTCCTGAGCGATAAGCAACCTCTCCCGAATTGTCCTTACCAAAGAAGTAGCATCCTCCACTTCCGATCGCTTATACAACTTTGACTCGCCCGTTTCTAACCAAGACAACGACGTGCGACATCTTCTACCATAAAGGGCCTCGAAAGGCGCCATTTGAATACTTGCTTGGTAGCTGTTGTTGTATGCGAACTCCACCAAATAAAGGTGTCCTCCCATTGCTTTCCAAAGTCCAAGACACACATGCGAAGCATGTCTTCCATGGTTCTATTGACCCTCTCGGTCTGCCCATCCGTTTGAGGATGGAAGGATGTGCTAAACTTCAGCTTTGTTCCCAACATTTGCTGCACCAGCCTCCAATCATTGGACGTGAACCGCCCATCTCGGTCACTCACGATGCTGCGGGGCACACCATGAAGCCGCACTATGTTATCCACATAAAGCTTCGTCAGTTTCTCCACCGGATCATCCTTCCTATGCGGAATAAAATGCGACACCTTCGTTAATCGATCGACCACCACCCAAATGGCGTCGTTCCCCTTCTGCGACCTTGGCAAACCATGCACAAAGTCCATAGAGATGTCGTCGAATTTCCACTCCGGAATAGGCAAGGACTTAAGAAATCCTCCCGGCTTTTGGCACTCCGCCTTTACCAAGGCGCAGGTTTGGCACTTTGCTACGTATAGCGCCACATCCTTCTTTAAGCCCGGCCACCAAAACAGTTTCTTTACATCACGGTACATCTTCGTGCTCCCCGGGTGAATCGAGTACTTGGTATGGTGCGCCTCGTACAACAACTCCACCCGTAAATTGCCCACACTTGGGACGCACAAACGACCGTCTTTCCACAGCAATCCGTCCTCCACAACGAATTGGGAATTTGACCCATCCAGAGCCTCTATCATGAGCTGCTTCATATGAGCATCCATATCCAAAGCCTGCCGAATCCGATCAGCCAGGTCATATTGGACTTCAGTCCAATTCAGCACCGCTTCAGCACTAGATTGTCTATCCACACAAACATTCTCCAACGCCTCCAGCTCCTGCACCAACCGCTCATCATGCACTGATAGCCAATTCGCTTGAGCTGGGGCTCGGCGACTCAACGCGTCCGCAACCGCATTCCTTTTGCCAGACACGTAGTGGATCTTGAATGTATAGTCCCCCAGGAACTCCATCCACCTACGCTGCCGCATATTCAGATCTTTCTGATCAATCAGGTACTTTAGACTCTTGTGATAGGTGTAGATATCAATCTTCACACCGTACAAATAGTGTCTCCACAGCTTCAAGGCAAAAATCACGGCCGCTAACTCCAAGTCATGGACCGGATAATTCCTCTCGTGCACTTTTAGCTGTCTCGAGCCATAAGCTATCACGCTGCCGTGCTGCAATAGCACGCAACCCAAACCGCTGCCCGAAGCATCGCTATATATCTCGTAGCCTTCGGTTCCAACCGGCGAACTCAGCACAGGCGCCGTGGTCAACCGACACTTCAACTCCTCAAAAGCTCGCGCGCACTCCGGCGTCCAAACGAACTTATGCTCCTTCCTCGTCAAAGTAGTGAGAGGTAACGCTATCCGCGAGAAGTTCTCTACGAAGCGCCTATAATAGCCGGCAAGCCCCAAAAAGCTCCGGACTTCTGCTACCGTAGCAAGCTCAGGCCACTCCCGTATCGCAACAATATTCGCCGGATCCACAACAATACCCTCTCCACTCACTATATGCCCGAGGAACGCCACTGAGGATAGCCAAAACTCGCACTTCGAGAACTTGGCATACAACTGATTTCTCCTGAGTGTCTCCAACACCAAATGGAGATGCTTGAAGTGATCCTCCTCACTTTGCGAGTACACCAAAATATCGTCGATGAAGACGATCACGAAATGGTCCAAGTACTCCCTGAACGTCCTGTTCATCAAATCCATGAACACTGACGGCGCATTAGTCAGCCCAAACGGCATGACCTTAAACTCATAATGCCCGTATCTCGTACTAAACGCTGTCTTCGGGATATCACTCTCCCTTATCCGCAGCTGATAGTACCCAGACTTGAGATCTAACTTCGAGTACACCGTCGACCCGACTAACTGATCGAAGAGATCATCAATCAGGGGGATCGGGTACTTGTTCTTCTCAGTCAGCTTGTTCAGCTCTCGATAATCAATACATAACCTCAAGCTTCCGTCCTTCTTCTTAACAAAGAGGAC
Organism: Platanthera guangdongensis; assembly: GCA_039583875.1. Taxonomy (NCBI): domain Eukaryota; kingdom Viridiplantae; phylum Streptophyta; class Magnoliopsida; order Asparagales; family Orchidaceae; genus Platanthera; species Platanthera guangdongensis. The sequence continues at coordinate 137,669,198 of CM077161.1, read as the reverse complement.
CGGTGCGCTCCAAGGCGAAGAACTCGGGCGCACATACCCTTGCTCCAACAACTCTTGCAGTTGAACTTTCAGCTCCGCCATTTCCTTAGGCGCTAGCCGATACGGAGATCGTGACACAGGCTTTGCACCTAGCACTAGCTCGATAGTAAAATCTATCTCCCGTTGAGGCGGAGCTCCAGGAAGATCTGCGGGGAACACATCAGGGTATTCCGATACCACTGAAATACAATCCATCGCGGGCTTCGACTTTGCAACCTCCACTAGTGTAAAGAACAGTTCTGCTCCGGCACGAACCGCCTTCACCACCTGAAGAGCAGACATCAATGTCTTGCTCGACCCCTTTAAGCCCGTAAAATTCGTCTCACGACTTGCTCCCAGCTTGACTTCCTTGCTACCGCAATCTATAAGGGTCTGCTGCTCTGAGAGCCAGTCCATTCCAAATATGACGTCGAACTCCACCAACGGAAGTAAGGACGCCCGCAGGTCAAACTCCTGCTCTCCAATACGAATCTTAACATCCCAGATCCTATCCGCTCGCATCGAACACCCATTTGGCAACAACACATCCAACTTATCCTTCGTCATCGAAGAAGGGACTCCGATGCGTAATATAAATCCTTCGGACAAAAAGGAGTGTGAAGCTCCCGTATCAAAGAGTGCTCGTGCCGGATTTTCACAAATCAACACAAATCCTAAACAAGTAGTGGTAAGGTAACATGTGCATAACTAGCATATAAAGGAATTGACTTGCTATAAATTAAACCGTACCTGTCACCACGTCAGCTTGTTTAATGGCCTCCTGTTGGCCAAGATTGTAGACCCTTGGTTGGGCCGGAACATAGTGGGATGCGGTCGACTCCACCGCCTTTCCCTTTTCTTCATAAGTGGCTCCCGGCCTCCTCTCGGACTTAGGACGTCCGCTCCAACAATCACGGGCGAAATGCCCCGTCTTTCCACACGTAAAGCACGCACCCGGGGTCCGACACGTAGTCGCCCCAGAAGCACCAGAAGGAGCTGGACCCGAAGTCCTATGTTTCTTGAAAGCCCTCCGATAGCCGGACTTTGAGGTAGTCGGCACTTTAAACTCAGATTTTCTATCAACCAAGCCTTTCTTCGCTTGCACACTCTTCATGTCCTTCTCCAAGGACCGGGCAGTATTGACCAAGGTTAAGAAACCCTGCGTCATCGGCCCCGACAGTAATAATCTCAGCTCATCCCTCAGGCCTTCATAAAAACGATTAGTCTTGCGCTCCTCATCCATGATGATGGAGATAGCATAACGACTCAACCGCGTAAACTCGTGGAGATATTCATCCATGCTCCTCTCACCCTGCACCAACTTCAGGAACTCATTCTCCATTGAAATCCTCTGAGTAGAAGGGAGGTATCTTGCTAAGAACAATCCCAAGAACTCTTCCATCGGAACGTCTATCAGTTGTCTACCTCTCAAATGATGCAGCTCCACTCCTTCCCACCACATCCTCGCTTCACCGTCCAGCAGGAACGTAGCGATGGTGGTCATCTGCCACTCCTCCGTCTCCATCGCTGTCATGACTCTCTTCACCCTGGAGAGCCAGTATTCAGCCTGAGATGGGGTTCCCAACCCCGAGAATAGCGGAGGGTTAAAGCTCATTACATGCTTCAGCTGCCTCTCAGTTGCCCTCCTTGGCACTATTGGTTCCGCAATCACTTGCTCCACCCTCCTCGGCTCAGCCTCTTGCAGAGGTACTTGCTCCATCACAGGAGCGGGCTGCTGCGCTTGCCTTCCAGGCTGCGCATTGATCACGGCCAACACCGCTTCAGCAACCAATCGTATATTTTCAGCCGACAGAGGTGTTGCAGGAGCAACATCCGATGCACTACTAGCCTCAGAAACTCGGCGTTCTGACGGCCCAACACCACTTCTGGTGACCTATAGTGGTACAAAACACCGTTAAGCGACCAAATAAATTGCAAACAGCAATTATAGGAACACGCAGGTTCCTCAAACACGAGTATTTTCATTCCTAAGTGGACATTCATGGGTTCTTTTTACTGTTATAACGATGACGCACACAATGTGCTCACCACCCCTTAAAAAGAATTCGCCCACGAAGACTCCGTGCTTTTGGGTGTTTTTCGGGTTTTTCTACGCGGTAGATTGCAGCAGGGAGCCTTGGGGACTAACCCAAAGGTGCACCCGGAAAACTGGGCGGATACGAGATCTTGCCAACTTGGTGGCCTGAGAGCCATCTTGAACATAACGGGGTTATGTGACTTGTGTTAGAATGAGACTCGGTGAAAGTTTGACCCGCGCATATGGCTTAAATTGTCGTTGCGATGTGAGCACGGGTTAGATGGAGCCGTACCCGCTTTATGTCGTTCGGGTTAGAGAGACCTAAAGTTACATGGCACTCGCCATTGGCATAGATGTGAGTCTTCGGCGGTCAATGGCTTTAATTGACGTGACCAATGCCAGGAAGACGAATCGCTCATAGGAATGGCCGTCTAAGTGGCGGTGGTGAGTCCGGAATGTTAATGACTTTAATTGACGTGACATCGACCGGTTCACCGAGAATGTGCCCTGAGTGCACGGGGCGTGTGGCCGTGCGAGCCAACGCCTGTGATGAAATGGCTATGGTTTTTATATTGCTCGCTTATGCTAATGAAATGCAGGGAAGGAGCATCGCCGCCCCGAGTTGGGGGCGGGATCGTTATATTTTGGTCAGCATTGCTGACCGTTGCCTTGTTTTGCCACCGTGCGGTGGTTTGTTGCTTGCAGGTGCAGCTGGACCAAGCGGTCAATAGCGGGCTAAAGCCCTTTTTGCGAAGCTGGCCCTCGAAGGCCCGAATGGAAATGTTTATTGCTTTATTCATGTATGACCGACCTGCGTGCCGAGGTTTGTAAATCATGTAACAGACAAGTGAAACATTTTTTTTTGTAAGGCCTTAAGGCTTGTTTTGAGTATTTTTGTAATGACATTCCTATTTTCGTATTAGTGGACATTCATGCTTGTTGCTGGGTTCTTGTTTGCAACTCTTAAACTGCTTCCGCTAGAATGCTCTGTGTAGGACGTTGAGATTGGTTGGATGGTTTCCATAAGTAACCACCCGGTCTGTCTGTGGTATATGGCGTCGGGCCCCGGCCGGACCTACTGCTATATGCTATGCGACGGATAGGGGGTGTTACAATTTGGTATCAGAGGGAGGTTTCGATCCTCCGACCTGTGGGCGTGTCCCAGGGCGTGTCAAGCCTGTGTCGACACTAAGGCGCGAAGTCGATACTTTGGTCTCGACATTGTGTCGAGACTGGGCACACGGCCTGGGACACGGGCGTGTCGCAGGGCGTGTCGACCCGTGACTGAATTCGTGGTGGGCACACGGCCTGGGACACGGGCGTGTCACGGGCGCAGCGGAAGCGTGGTGGGCCCATAACCCACAGGTCGGAGGATCGAAACCTCCCTCTGATACCAAATTGTAACACCCCCTATCCGTCGCATAGCATATAGCAGTAGGTCCGGCCGGGGCCCGACGCCATATACCACAGACAGACCGGGTGGTTACTTATGGAAACCATCCAACCAATCTCAACGTCCTACACAGAGCATTCTAGCGGAAGCAGTTTAAGAGTTGCAAACAAGAACCCAGCAACAAGCATGAATGTCCACTAATACGAAAATAGGAATGTCATTACAAAAATACTCAAAACAAGCCTTAAGGCCTTACAAAAAAATGTTTCACTTGTCTGTTACATGATTTACAAACCTCGGCACGCAGGCCGGTCATACATGAATAAAGCAATAAACATTTCCATTCGGGCCTTCGAGGGCCAGCTTCGCAAAAAGGGCTTTAGCCCGCTATTGACCGCTTGGTCCAGCTGCACCTGCAAGCAACAAACCACCGCACGGTGGCAAAACAAGGCAACGGTCAGCAATGCTGACCAAAATATAACGATCCCGCCCCCAAATCGGGGCGGCGATGCTCCTTCCCTGCATTTCATTAGCATTAGCGAGCAATATAAAAACCATAGCCATTTCATCACAGGCGTTGGCTCGCACGGCCACACGCCCCGTGCACTCAGGGCACATTCTCGGTGAACCGGTCGATGTCACGTCAATTAAAGCCATTAACATTCCGGACTCACCACCGCCACTTAGACGGCCATTCCTATGAGCGATTCGTCTTCCTGGCATTGGTCACGTCAATTAAAGCCATTGACCGCCGAAGACTCACATCTATGCCAACGGCGAGTGCCATGTAACTTTAGGTCTCTCTAACCCGAACGACATAAAGCGGGTACAGCTCCATCTAACCCGTGCTCACATCGCAACGACAATTTAAGCCATATGCGCGGGTCAAACTTTCACCGAGTCCCATTCTAACACAAGTCACATAACCCCGTTATGTTCAAGATGGCTCTCAGGCCACCAAGTTGGCAAGATCTCGTATCCGCCCAGTTTTCCGGGTGCACCTTTGGGTTAGTCCCCAAGGCTCCCTGCTGCAATCTACCGCGTAGAAAAACCCGAAAAACACCCAATAGCACGGAGTCTTCTCCGGCCTTATGCAATGCAACATCACTGATCCGGACTAACATGTCCGGGTAGGCTTCAACCAAAAATGCCTATGTCCGTTCTCGCATACGGACTCTAAACAACGGGGACTTCACATATCTACCCGAAGGAACGCCTCCAACTCTCCGCAAACTCGCGAGAGCGGACTTCCTATGCAAAGAAAGAGAGCGACTCATGCTCAAGATGAGGATTGTTACCCTTGCGTTCCTCTTTGGCGCCATCGAAAAGTAATCGGATGGAAATCACCGCACTTGCGTTGCTTCCGTGGATCTGGAGTCGACTTGCGATTCGGAGCTCCGAAGCTCCTCCAATGGCGGATCTAGTTCTTCTTCTTCTTGCCTTAGCTCTCCTTTCTCCAAGGATTTAGAAAGAGGATAAGTGGAAAAAGTGAGGGTTTCCTAAGTCAAAACCCGGGTATATCCCTTCAGGAACAACCCCCAGCCGTTGGATCTTCAGTCAAAGAAATGAACGGCTTCGATTCGGGGCTGAAATGCCCAATCTGGACCGAACACGGCCTGGCACACGCCCGTGTCCAGGGCCGTGTGCCTCATTCGCCGTCAAAATCGAATCACCTGGAACCTCACACGGGTATCGAACACGCCCGTGTTCGAGCTGACACGCCCGTGTTCCACCTGACACGGCCGTGTAGCTGGCCGTGTACCCCATGATTTTTCGCCGTTTTCAACCCGAGCACTGTACGGGTTCTAGGACACGCCCGTGTCCTTGCCCGTATCACCTTGACACGCCTGGGCTCCAGGCCGTGTACATGGTCTCGACACTTCGCGGCTAAGTGTCGACGCGGGTCGACACGCCCGTGTCGCAGGCCGTGTGCCATGTCTCGACATATTGTCGACACCAAAGTGTCGACTTCGCGGGACGAGTGTCGATACGGGTTGACACTCCCTGCGACACGCCCGTGTCGCAGGCCGTGTGCCGTGTCTCGACACAACGTCGAAGCACTGTGTCGACTTCACGGCTAAGTGTCGACACGGGTCGACACGCCCTGCGACATGCCCGTGTCCCAGGCCGTGTGCCCAGTCTCGACACAATGTCGAGACCAAAGTGTCGACTTCGCGCCTTAGTGTCGACACAGGCTTGACACGCCCTGGGACACGCCCGTGTCCCAGGCCGTGTGCCTGCAGCCAGAGCTCAAATTGGCCCAAAATATTCCCCTTTGCTCCTTTGAGTTTCGGGGCGTTACAGGCCCGGCCCGGGTTCTCGCCCCGCCTCACGGGTAGGCGGGGGCGAGACCGGCCCGGCCCGGGTTCTCGCCCCGCCTCGCGGGTAGGCAGGGGCGAGACCGGCCCGGCCCGGGTTCTCTCCCTGCCTCGCGGGTAGGCGGGGGCGAGACCGGCCCGACCCGAGTTCTCGCCCCGCCTCGCGGGTAGGCGGGGGTGAGACCGGCCCGGTCCGGGTTCTTGCCCTGCCTCGCGGCTTGGCGGGGGCGAGACCGGCCGGGGCCGGGTTCTACCCCCGCCCCGTGGTTTGGCGGGGTCTCGCCCCTGCCCCTGCTCCCCGACCAGTCTCTGGTGCCCGGGAAGGTGAGGGGTAGGGCTTCTCCCCCCTTGATCTCTTTGGGCCTTGTTGTTACCATTTTACCCTTGGGTGGGAATTACCCATTTACCCCCCGGCGTGGCTGTTTTCTTTTGGCTCAAAGTCTTTTGGCCCTAGGGTCATTTCTGACATTTTGGTCCTTGGGATTTGGAAAACTATAAATAGACCCTTGGGGGTTCCTTGTAGAGCATCACTTCTTCATTCTCCCTTCATCCTTCAAGGCACCCTAGCTCAAGCATTGGCTAGGGAGGAGGAGACCTCAAAGGTCTTCCGGGTGCGAGGTGGGACCTCCGCGCTAGAGCCGAGGGTCTATTTCTAGCTTCTTGATCTTTGGTCCGTGACGTTCCTCTGGGTGTAGTAGGTGTGATGTCACCCCTTTCTATGGACCCCGAACTCCACAGAGATCAATTTTGGCTTCAACACTTTAGAGCGGTGATCGTGGAGAGTGATCAGCACAGAAGATCTCGGAAGAGTGTCATGACTTGAGGTCAGGGAGGTAGTGATGATCTCGGCGAGCTCCCCAACCCAGGACCCTTTGTGGGGAGGCAAAGAGTTCATGACCTCCATCCAAGACATCATGGAGATGCTGCGAAGTATCGCTCCTCAGGGTGGCAGCTCCACCCCAACCCCCCAGGAGCTAGCTCCCCCCCTCTCGACGAGTCGACTCCTAGGGGTCTAGGCGAGATGACCCCAGCAGGGGGAGAAGGAAGTGCACCAGGAAGAAGGCCATGAAAGGGGAGGATGGGAGATGTGGTCGAGCGAGACCTCATCGGCCGGGAGTTGTTCTCCAGCCCGGCGAGTGCCAACCTCCCAGGCGAGCAGGTCGCGCGAGTAGAAGTGGCGAGACCACCCCTTAGGGGGTCACCCTTCAGCGAGCTGATCATCTCAGCTACCGTTCCCGAGGGGTTCAGGGAGCCAAACATTACTTACTATACCGGGAAGGATGACCCCGTCCAACATCTGCAGTGGTTTGAGGATGCCGTCTCCATCAGGCCGATGATGGATGCCTTCAAGTGTCGCCTCTTTGCGATCACGTTGAAGGAGAAGGCAAGGGACTGGTTCCATCAACTCCCTCCGAGGTCAATCTATGGGTTTGAGGACTTGAGCCGGAGCTTTCAGCTTCGCTTCTCCACCTCTAAGAAGCGGAAGAGGAGTCCTGAGTCCATCTTCCTAATAAGGCAGGGGGCCGAGGAGTCGCTGGCCCGTTACGTATACAGGTTCCAAGAGGATATCCTGGAGGTCCAAAAGATGTCAGGGTATGCCCTCCAGATGGCGTTCACGGTGGGGTTGCGCGAGGGGTTCTTCAAGATGAGCCTGACTCGAAAGACCCCCTTTCTTTTGAGGAGCTGATGGAAAGGGAGGCTGAGGAGATAGCCATGGAGGCGGCCAACCCAGCATTTGTCAAGAAGTTGACAAAGCTAACAGTGATGGAGGCAAAGGAGCAAGGTGGCTCGAGACCTCAGGAAGGAAGAAGGAGAGAGGAGCGGAGAGCTCATGAGGGTCCAGAACCAGGTTGGAGGCAGCAGGGAGGACCCGTTCAGGGTCCAGGAAGAGGTTACGTCCAAGATAGGGGGAAATTCCATGGGGGCCAAGGGAGGTTCAACTTCCAGAGGCAAGCCCCTAGGCAGCTCCTTCCCCCACCACAGCAAGTGATGGAGATTGGTCGAATGGAGAGGAGGAACCGCCAGGGAAGGAGAAGGATCAGGGTAGGGTTACCGTACTGTGACTTCCACTAGGTGGAGGGGCACGCCACAGCTACCTGCCCCGAGTTCCTAGAAGTGAGGGGGGCGAGAGGCCCTGCCCAGCCACATCCACTAGTGCGGGTTGAAGAGGTTCTGCCTAGAGAAGGGGGAGATGACGTGTGTGAGGACCGGGTCGTTGTCGAACCCCGCGGAGGTATAACGGTGATCCATGGTGGAGTGGGGATCGAGGCCACTCGGAAGGCAAGCCTCCATGTCATGTACCAACGGAGAGTCGCCTCAACATCCCAGACACCGCCCCAGGAGGAGAAGATCACCTTCTCGATGAAGGACCTACCGGATCATGAGGATCCGTTTTGCGATGCGCTGGTCATCCAGACGGCCATCGAGGGCTACACCGTCTCCCGAATCTTGGTTGACAATGGAAGCTCCGTCAACGTCATTTTCAAGAAGGCATTTGACGAGATGAAGGTAGAGCCAAGGAGGGTGTTGGCCTCAGACGGACCCCTGTTCGGATTTTCAGGAGAAAGGAAGGAGGTCGAAGGTGGAGTAGGACTCTAAGTAAATTTGGGAGGGACTTCAAGGAACTGTCGGTTCGTCATTGTTGACGCTCCAAACAGCTACAACGCCATCTTCAGAAGGCCCCTCATCAGCGCCTTCCGTTGTGTGCCGTCTTCTTTCCACCAATGCCTCAAATTCAGCTCAGGAGGGATCCAGGTCAGAGTCAAGGGAGACTCCAGGATGGCAAGGCAGTGTTTTGTAAGGGCCGTCAACACCATCTCTTGGTTGCCCAAGGCAGAGGAGATGGAGAAGGTCATGGAGAGCTTGAGCAAGATGGAAGTATCCGAGGAGAAGGAAGCGGGAGACGGCCATCATGCCCAGGCCCCCTGAAGGTGCCTCGCATTGCGGAAGTTTTTTTTCCTTTTTCTTGTCTTGTAATAAGTTCTACCCCTGACCAGCTGCGTCAGTGGACCATGTAACTCATATTTTCCTCATTTGAGGATGTAGGATTTGGTAAGGTTTGATTGAGATGCCTAGTCCTTTTGCTCCGAGACGGTCCCGCTGCCCAGGCTCTCACTAGCTGGGCAGGGCTGGTGGTACCTCTCGTGGATGCCTAGTTGTCTCACCTCGAGATGGATTCCGCTGTCAGGCTCTCACTAGCTGGCAAGGCAGGTTGATCTCTTGTATGGTGGGGTAGGTCTCACCTCGAGATGGATTCCGCTGGCAGGCTCTCATCTAGCTGGCAGGGCAGGTTGATCTCTCGGAGGGTGGGGTAGGTCTCACCTCGAGATGGATTCCGCTGGCAGGCTCTCACTAGCTGGCAGGGCAGGTTGATCTCTCGGAGGGTGGGGTAGGTCTCAGCTCTAGATGGATTCCGCTGCCAGGCTCTCATTTAGCTGGCATGACATGTTGATCTCTCGGAGGGTGGGGTAGGTCTCACCTCGAGATGGATTCCGCTGTCAGGCTCTCATCTAGCTGGCAGGGCAGGGTTATCTCTTGGAGGGTGGGGTAGGTCTCACCTCGAGATGGATTCCGCTGCCAGGCTCTCACTAGCTGGCAGGGCAGTTTGATCTCTCGGAGGGTGGAGAGGTCTCACCTCGAGATGGATTCCGCTGTCAGGCTCTCATCTAGTTGGCAGGGCAGGTTGATCTCTCGGAGGGTGGGTAGGTCTCACCTCGAGATGGATTCCGCTGCTAGACTCTCATCTAACTGGCAGGGCAGGTTGATCTCTCGGAGGGTGGGGTAGGTCTCACATCGAGATGGATTCCGCTGCCAGGCTCTCACCTAGCTGGCAGGGTAGGTTGCTCTCTCGGAGGGTGGGGTAGGTCTCACCTCGAGGTGGTTTCCGCTGTCAGGCTGTCACTAGCTGGCAGGGCAGTCGTGCCTCTCGTGGATGCCAAGTATTCTTTACCCGGAGGGGGTCTCGTCACCCAGGCTCCCATTTGCTAGCTTGACAGGTTGACTCCCCTGGGCGGGGGCAAGTATTTTTCGGCTCTAAGAAGACCACTCCACGAATACAATGGGTTGAATGTTTCTTTCCGAGCTTGTGTCAACCTCGAAAATAGCGGGGATTGTGTACAACCTCGTATTCGCGAAGAGTGGGCCCCAAACAAGGCATGCGCGTTTTTAAGCTTTTTGGAGATTTTGCAATCTTGGTGGCCAATTTTGGCTTGGCCTTGAAAATATACTAGTAGGGGGAGGAAAAATCTGCCTCCCCCCTAGTGGCTCATTTTTTGGGGGGAGCGGGTAGCGCCAAGTTGGCAGGCACCCGCCCTGGCCCGGTGGACGCGGTTTGGCGAGGGCGAGACCGGCACGGAGCCGGGCTCTCGCCCAGCCTCGCTGGTAGGCGGGGGCGAGACTGGCCCGACCCGGGTTCTCGCCCCGCCTCGCGGGTAGGCGGGGGCGAGATCGGCCCGGCCAAGGTTCTCACCTCGCCTCGCGGGTAGGCGGGGGCGAGACCGGCCCGGCCCGGGTTCTCGCCCCGCCTCGCGGGTAGGCGTGGGCGAGACCGGCCCGGCCCGGGTTCTCGCCCCGCCTCGCGGGTTGGTAGGGGCGAGACCGGCCCGGGTTCTCGCCCCGCCTCGTGGGTAGGCGGGGGCGAGACCGACCCGACCCGAGTTATCACCCCGCCTCGCAGGTAGGCGAGGGCGAGACCGGCCCGGTCCGGGTTCTCGCCCCACCTCGCGGCTTGGCGGGGACGAGACCGGCCTGGGGACGGGTTCTCCCCCCGCCCTGTGGTTTGGCGGGGTCTTGCCCCTGCCCCCTGCTCCCCGGCCAGTCTCGGGTGTCCGGGAAGGTGAGGGGTAGGGCTTCTCCCGCCCTTGATCTCTTTGGGCCTTGTTGTTACCATTTTACCCTCGGGGGGAATTACCGCTTTACCCCCCAGCATGGCTGTTTCTTTTGGCCCAAAGTCTTTTGGCCCTAGAGGTATTTCTGACATTTTGGTTCATGGGATTTGGAAAACTATAAATAGACCCTTAGGGGTGCCTTGGAGAGTATTACTTCTTCATGCTCCCTTCATCCTTCAAGGCACCCTAGCTCAAGCATTGGCTAGGGAGGAGGAGACCTCAAAGGTCTTCCGGGTGTGAGGTGGGACCTCCGCGCTAGAGCCGAGGGTCTGTTTCTAGCTTCTTGATCTTTGGTCTGTGACGTTCCTCCGGGTGTAGTAGGTGTGAGGTCACCCCTTTCTAGGGACCCCGAACTCCACAGAGTTCAATTTTGGCTTCAATACCGAGCATCACTCGGGGTCCTGCAAAAATCTCCAAGAACCAATCCTTTCCCCCAGGTGTGCCTACAGCCCTGCCAGCTAATGAGAGCCTGATAGCAAGTCTACCCGAGGCCGAGCAGCACTCGGGGTCCCTTACCCCCAAAGCGAGCCTACGGACCTGCCAGCTAGTAGGAGCCAGGCAGCGGGTCTACCCGAGGCCGATCATCACTCGGGGTCCCGCAAAAATCTCCAAGAATCAATCCTTTCCCCCCAGGTGTGCCTACAGCCCTGCCAGCTAATGAGAGCCTGACAGCGAGTCTACCCGGGGCTGAGCAGCACTCGGGGTCACTTACCCCCCAGGCGAGCCTACGGACCTGCCAGCTAGTAGGAGCCAGGTAGCGGGTCTACCCGGGGCCGAGCATCACTCTGGGTCCTGCAAAAATCTCCAAGAACCAATCCTTCCCCCCATGTGTGCCTACAACCCTGCCAGCTAATGAGAGCCTGACAGCGAGTCTACCCGGGGCCGAGCAGCACTCGGGGTCCCTTACCCCCCAGGCGAGCCTACGGACCTGCCAGCTAGTAGGAGCCAGACAGCGGGTCTACCCGGGGCCGAGCATCACTCGGGGTCCTGCAAAGTATCCAAACTCCCCATCGGCCCAAATATTACAGGATTCCAACAACAACTGTATGATGGGACGACTCCGAGTATGAAGACCTTACATACAAAGTGTCAGCGCACGACCATGGTCGTCACTTGGTTCCACTTCTATAGCGATGACGTTCACCTGAGTTTTTCTATGCTGGTCACTCTCCACGCTCACCACACCAAAATGTTGAAACCGAAATCTCGGTCTTCTATGGAGTTCACCCTTGGGGAAGGGGTGATCGCGCACCTACTACCCTCTAGCGAACGATCTAGGCACAAGACTAGGAACACAAGAGAAAGACTCAGGGTCTCAGCGTGGAGGTCCCACCGCATACCCGGAAGACTAACTAATTCTTCTCCTCCTCAGCCAAAGGCTGAGACAAGACACCTTCAGAGGGCTCTCTTGGCCGATTGAAACATCTAAGGAGGATATCAAGACCGACTCTCTCATATCCAGATGTGTCTCCTTGGGTCTATGCAAAATGTTCCTTACTTGCCCTACCAATAGCGCAACCTCACCGAGCAATTCTTCTTTGCGTAGCTTCAATTGAGCCGCAAACAACGTAACTACGCTGTCCTGAAAGGCTATGAGCAGGCCCTCAAGGGCTTCCTGGTAACTTTACCTCAGGGCCCCCACGGGGGTAGTGGTTCACGAGTACACCACTCGCCTAAGGCGGAAGAGATAGATCACATACACAGAGCATCACAGATATTTAAATTACAGGAATATAAATTTCATACTTCGGCGCGCAGGCCGACAACATAAGCAAAAATAGGCCTTCAAGGGCCGGCACAAACTTGGGCTTAAGCCCGTTATTCCCTGCTTGATACTGCAGCGCCTATATGCCAACGTCTCGACAAGCGGCGACAAACTAAACATTGGTTGACCCAAAACAGACCAATTACATTGCGCTCACCCCTTTTTCGGGGTTATGGTGTTTATTCCCTGCAAATAGATAATATACAACTTCCACGGAGTCTTTTCCAGGAACCCCAGAACATCACCAATCCGGCTCACACGTCCGGATGGGCTTCACACAGCATGCCTAAATCCGTACTCACGCTTCCAGATACTAAATGCAATTAATTGCGGGGATGTACACATCGACCCGTCGGAGAGCCCCCTTTTCCCCACCCGTCGGTGGAGAGGAGCTTTCATGCAAATATGAAAATTGAGGTCTTCACATGCCCGAGGAGAAACTTCATTACCCTTGACGCGTATTTGGCGGCGGTGTCGGGAGAACAAATCTCGGTCAGTCTTGCCCCGGGCGGCTGCGACGGGGAAGTAGATCAAGGGTTCGGGCCTTACTTTGGGTCGCGACGGTGAGGAGGAATAGTGATGCGGGTTAAAACTCCAAAAATTATTATGAGCTCGCTGCGCCCCGGGCGGTTTTATTTAAGACAGCAGATTTGGTTTTATTTAGAAAACGGGGCGTGCGGATTTATTATTTAGATATAAAATGGTTTAGATCGAGTTTTAACGAAAGCAGGCAAGTGCACCTATCGTGAGTAGTACATGATATTCCGGTGTGAAATATCGAGGTCGTATTATTCTCGGGCTCGGTTCGATTATTTCTACTCTTCCCTAGAGAGGACTATTATTTTACCGATAATTAACTTGTTAGGTTAATTTTTTATATATAAATAAAAAGGCAGGAAATAAAAGCAATTAAAAAGGTGGAACCGATGAAGATCTTAGCTCGATGGCACCGAATAAATTTTGAACTGAAATAAACTTTTAATAAAAAGAGATCATAGGTTTCAAATTAATTAAGGCGGAGACTTGGCCTTGGAGGTTCCACTAAAATGAGCTCACCTGGCTATAGGAATATCGCTCACCTGAACGCTAAGACTATTCGACCGAGCTCTCGTCCGACGAAGGATTTCTCGTAACGCCTGCATTACGCTAAGAACCCCGCTATTGGGTGGGGAACCCAATCCGGTAGAGTTTGCGCGCCTCCTCTCTCGAGGGTTAGTGTGAAACTCTCTTTACCCAGGGGCGATCGGTCCATACGCACGGCCTCTCGGCTAGCTAGCGTATGAACTACGGAAATAGGGCCCACACATCGATTATGTGGTCCTACGCGTCGTAAACCCTAGGCAAAACTTAAGTAATTTTAATTAATTAGAAAATAAGGATCTTTTATTATTTAAAGTTATTTTATTTATCCCAATGCTCTTCGATACTGAGGGCTAAGAACGATTAACCACTCATCGGAATGGGGACGACAAGCGGCGAAAGCGATAAAAAGAAAACAGTAAATAAAGCAGGAAAAAGAAAGCAGTAAAGGAAAGCAGTAAAGTGCAAGTCCTACTCAAACGAGTAGCACTGAAATGAAAGCAGGAAAATTACAAGTCCCTGCTCAAATGAGTGGGCGGGACAAAATAAAGTAAGTCCTACTCAAACGATTAGGAGAAAATAAATGCATCCACGCACACACTTTACTGAAAATTAAAACGCACGCACACAAATTCTACTCAAATGAGTAGGAGAAAAATTAAGTCTCGTCATTTAACTCCTAACGAGTAGGCGAAAATAAATACAAGTACAAGTACTACTTAAATAATTACAGAATAAAGACCTGCCATTTAACTCAAATGAGTAGGCGGTAAATAAAATCCTGTCATTTAACTCCTAGCGAGTAGGCGAAAATAAATGTTAACACTCACACACTCTACTTGAAAGTAAAACACACGCACACAAGTCCTACTCAAACGAGTAGGAGAAAATTAAAGCAGGTCCTACTCAAATGAGTAGGAGAAAATAAATGCACACACTCTACAAAAAGAAAATACACACACAGACCTGGCATTTAACTCAAATGAGTAGGCGATAATAAATGCTACACACGCACATGCTCTACAGAAATTGAAATAGAGTTATAAAAACTAACTCATACACGCACGCACACGTACGAAATATAGGAAAAACTAAGTTGCTGGAAAATTAAAACAATTACATTTCTACCGCTAGAATGTGATAGAAATAAAAATAAAAATAAAAATTAAAGTAGCAAAAAAGTTTGCAAATAAACGCAAAGTGCAAGTGCTCGAAAAATTAAAACGATTACATTTCTATCGCTAGAATGTGGAAGAAATGAATAGAAAGAGGAAATAAAAATTAAACGGACAAAAGTTTTTGAAAATAAAAGGTAAAATGAAGTGCTTGAAAAATTAAAAGACTATATATGCATTCCTATAACTCCGTAAAAGTGGTTAAAAAATGAAAATAATGTGAAAAAACAAAAAGTTTTACGACCTAAAAAGGAAAATCTAAGTTAGTGAAAAAAAATCAAAACCACTTTGAAAATACTTTTACAGATTGATAGGAATGCATAAAAAGCTAGAAAAACATAAGTCTAACCAAAACTAAGTACAAATAACTAAGTATAGGAGCATGAAAATTAATCTCATACACACACACACACACACGTACAAAAAGTAAACGAAAAACAAAGTTAAAACAAAGAAAGAATAAGATTGCATATGAGAGGCTTAGATCCATTCCAAAATAATATAAAGAGACAAAAATTTAAACATTTATTAAGCTAAAACGAGAGTTACAGAAAGCTAAAAACAAACATAGGAGAGGGGTAGAAAGTCACTTTACATAGCTTTGGAATGCATCTAACAGTCGGCCCCTATACAAAATGGTTCAAAAATTTGGAACAGGAGATCAGACAGAAGCTCTGAATTTATAGAGAAAAAAAATTTCAAAGTACACGCCCTCTGACACGGGCGTGTCAGGGGGCGTGTCAGCACTATTCATGACTGATTTCGGTGATTTGACGGCGATTTGACATTGCGGCTGAAAATGCGGCGGTCACGCTCCAGGTCACGGGCGTGACGGTGGGCGTGTTGTTCGGCGATTGATGGCGTCGTTGACTTCGGGAGGTCCACGTGGAAGTCACGCCCGTGTGGCATCTTGACATGGGCGTGTCGGGTCTTGGGACACGGGTGTATCCTTGTCGGGCCGACGAACGTCGAGCTCAAAACGTCGAGCGTGGTGAGACGGGTTAGGTCACGACCGTGTCACATTTGACACGGCCGTGTTCCAGGGCGTGTCACACTTTTTTCTTCAAATGCGCTAATTTAACGGGAAATGAAGTATCACGCCCTGGTCACGTGCGTGACCCAAAGTACACAGGCGTGTACTATGCAAAATTTGACATTTCCTGAAAAATTTCAGAAAATCAAAAATAAACTAAGTTAGAAAATACTTACAAAATATGAGCAATTTATCACAGAAAATTAAGTAAAAATAACAAAAATAAAGTAAAACGACATATTTAATGTACATCAAAATATGTATATTTACAACTCATCAAATACCTCCATACTTAAGCTTTTGCTATTCCCGAGCAAAAGTTGGAGATGAACTTATAATGAATTAAAGAAATCCTAAGTTTAGCTACCGCTTGAATTAATTGAAAGAAAGATCTAAATAAATATCCGGGATTTTAGAGTTAAATCCTAAATTATGCCAAAAATTTAAATAAAGTAAGAGTTTTAGCTGAAAACTTCTGATATGATCGAATAGATAGCAAAAAATTTTACTTGTTAGACTAACAAAAATAGATTGGATTTATGAAAACTTGAGCTTGTAAGAATTACAGGAAATAATTTAATTTACAAATTATGCTTTCAAAAAATTTTTAAAATTAAATCAAGATTTTTTTTGAATTTGGCGGAGTAGGATATCGTGGTATATGAAGAAGGCTTTGAATTAGAGGCGCGGGTATATTTTTTCGCTCGAACCTCTCAATTTTTTTTTGCTTGAAAAGATGTTAGGAAAACGAAATCTTATTTTTCATAACATAATATATATTTTTTAATATCTTCATAATAATCCAATGTATATGTATAGGAGCAATAAATTTTATCCTCTTACTCCATGACATATAATCTTTTTAAATATTAGATGTCTATGTTTACGGAATGAAATCTTATTTCCATTGACATAAGATCTTTTAAAGATCGAAATCATGTCAAGTATGACATAAAAAAGGTGATAGGTGTTTGTTCAAAAATAAAACTAGGTTTAATAAAAAGTTTTGAGAGCAACTTTTATAAATTAAACGTTCCTATATGTCGAAAAAAGTTTGAAGTAAACATAACTTAAAATCTAAGATTGTTATTTTCTAACAAAATAAATGTACAACTATTTCGGTAGGTTAGAAGTAGTGCTGAAAACAGGTCTCTATCTAAATAAAAATAACATACGAAAATTTTTTAAAACTTAACCCCAAATATCTAAATCTATCGATCTCCAATTAATAAACGAATAGTAAGCAAAAAATTAAAAGAATTCGCTTATAAATTAACTCGCAACTAAATTTTTGGAAAGCGAAAAGGGTTAAGAATTAGGATATTCGATTTATTCGTTATATAATTAACAAAATATTTTTGGTTTTTTATAGTTTTTATCATTTTTTGTATTTTTTTTAGAGTTATTCTTTTTTAGGATTTTTGGTTTTTTCGAAAATTTTTTTTACAAAAAAAGGACAAGGTAAAAACTCAATGGCCCGCGAACAGATTCTTATTTAGGTGGTTGGTTCGATGAGTCGAACGACACGGGCTTGCTAAAAAGTGAGCTTTTACAAATAAGAAAGTGGGGGAGGAAAGAGAAATATTTATTTTTATACAAAAATATTTACAAAGTAAAAAAATAATTTTTTTTTATTTTTTTGTTTTGTTTTATGGATTTTTTTAGGTTTTTGATTATAAAAATAACAAAAAAAATTGGAGGTTTTAATTTTTGCAATTTTTTTTATTTTTGATGATTTTTTTAAAATTATTACATAATATAAAAGTGCAGAAATAGAAAATTAAGAAAACACCCCATACTTAAATCCAACATTGTCCCCAATATTGTAAGCTAAGTATGCAGAATAATAATATACGGTAGGTACAAAAATAAAAAGGAGGGTAGGAGCTTCCCTAAGATGAGTTAGGGGAGTCCCAGGGTGATACCCTGCATTATTTAGAAGAGAAAGCAAAAATAGAACAGAAAAAACGATTAAACTCGCCGAAAGATTGTGGGTGGTAGAAGGCATGTGTGTTTGTGACTCGAAGCTAACGTCTTAGCTTATGAGCACTACAAAAATGCGGACCCCTAACGTGCACAAGAGCGTGAAGCGCGCCGAAGTAACAAATAAATATAAAATGTTTAATAAAAATAGTCAATTTTTTTACAATGTTTAAAAAATTGTTTTTTTGGTTTTGATTTTTTATGGGTTTTTTGTAGTTTTTTTTGTTTTTTCATAAAAATAATGAAATTTTTTTTTTAAGTTTTTTCATTTTCAAGATTTTTGTTGTTTTTTTTGTTTTGTTTTTCGTTTTTTTTTTAAGTTTTTTAGTTTTATATGGTTTTTATTATTATTTTTTTGGGAAACAGCGCCATTTCATTGTTTTGTTTTTTTTTTGTTTTTTTTAAAGATAAATATATATGAAATTATAAGTATATATATAAACTCTTTTTTTCGTAAGTTTTTTTTAAGTTTTTTTTTTATTTTTTTAAGTAGTTTTAGTATTATTATTATTATTAGTTTTTTTTTGTTGGTCATTTTGAATTTTTGTTATAGATAGAGATATAGGTAAAATTAATAGAGTTCCAGGGTTCAAAATAACGACTCGAAAAATCCCCGGCAACGGCGCCAAAAACTTGATGCGGGTTAAAAATCCAAAAATTATTATGAGCTCGCGGTGCCCCGAGCGGTTTTATTTAAGACAACAGATTTGATTTTATTTAGAAAACGGGACGCGCGGATTTATTATTTGAATATAAAACGGTGTAGATCAAGTTTTAATGAAAGGAGGCAAGTGCACCTATCGTGAGTAGTACATGATATTCTGGTGTGGAATATCGAGGTAGTATTGTTCTCGAGATCGGTTCAATTATTTTTACTCTTCCCTAGAGGAGACTATTATTTTACCGATAAATAACTTGTCGGGTTAATTTTTTTATATAAACAAAAAGCAGGAAATAAAAGCAATTAAAAAGGTGGAGCCGATGAAAAGCTTAGCTCGATGGCACCGAATAAAATTTGAACTAAAATAAACTTTTAATAAAAAGAGATCATAGGTTTCAAATTAATTAAGGCGGAGACTTGGCCGTGGAGGTTCCACTAAAATGAGCTCACCTAGCTATAGGAATATCGCTCACCTGAACACTAAGACTATTCGACCGGGCTCTCGTCCGACGAAGGATTCTTCTTAACGCCCGCATTACGCTAAGAACCCCGGTATTGGGTGGGGAACCCAATCCAGTAGAGTTTGCGCGCCTCCTCTCTCGAGGGTTAGTGCGGAACTCTCTTTACCCAGGGGCGATCGGTCCATACGCACGACCTCTTGGCTAGCTAGCGTATGAACTACGGAAATAGGGCCCATACATCGATTATGTGGTCCTACGCGTCGTACACCATAGCCAAACCTTAAGTAATTTTAATTAATTAGAAAATAAGGACCTTCTATTATTTAAAGTTATTTTATTTGTCTCAATGCTCTTCGATACTGAGGGCTAAGAACGATTAGCCTTTCATCGGAATGAGGATGGCAAGCGGTGAAAGCGATAAAAAGAAAGCAATAAATAAAGCAGAAAAAAGAAAACAGTAAAGAAAGCAGTAAAGTGCAAGTCCTACTAAAACGAGTAGGACTGAAATGAAAGCATAAAATTACAAGTCCCGGCTCAAATGAGTGGGCGGGACAAAATAAAGAAAGTCCTACTCAAACGAGTAGGAGAAAATAAATACATCCACGCACGCACTCTACTGAAAATTAAAACGCACGTACACAAATTATACTCAATGAGTAGGAGAAAAATTAAGTCCTGCCATTTAACTCCTAGCGAGTATGCAGAAATAAATACAAATACAAGTACTACTTAAATAATTACAGAATAAAGACCTGCCATTTAACTCAAATGAGTAAGCGGTAAATAAAATCCCGTCATTTAACTCCTAGCGAGTAGGCGAAAATAAATGCTAACACTCACACACTCTACTTGAAAGTAAAACACAGGCACACAAGTCCTACTCAACGAGTAGTAGAGAAAATTAAAGCAGGCCTACTCAAATGAGTAGGAGAGAAAATAAATGCACACACTCTATAGAAAGAAAATACACACACAAACCTGTCATTTAACTCAAACAAGTAGGTGGTAATAAATGCTACACACGTACACACTCTACAGAAATTGAAATAAAGATATAAAAACTAACTCATACACGCATGCACACGTACGAAAAATAGGAAAAAACTAAGTTGCTGGAAAATTAAAACAACTACATTTCTACCGCTAGAATGTAGTAAAATGCATAAAAAGTAAAAATAAAGATTAAAGGAGCAAAAAAATTTGCAAATAAACGCAAAGTGCAAGTCCTCGAAAAATTAAAACGATTACATTTCTACCGCTAGAATGGATAGAAATGAATAAAAAGAGGAAATAAAAATTAAACGGACAAAAGTTTTTGAAAATAAAAGGTAAAATGAAGTGCTTGAAAATTTAAAACGACTATATATACATTCCTATAACTCCGTAAAAGTGGTTAAAAAGTGAAAATGATGTGAAAAGAATGAAAAAGTTTTACGACATAAAAAGGAAAATCTAAGTTAGTGAAAAAAAATCAAAACTACTTTGAAATTGCTTTTACAGATTGATATGAATGCATAAAAAGCTAGAAAAATCTAAGTCTAAACAAAACTAAGTACAAATAACTAAGTATAGGAGCATGAAGATTAATCTCATACACACACACGTACAAAAAGTAAACGAAAAACAAAGTTAAAACAAAGAAAGAATAAGATTGCATATGAGAGGCTTAGATCCATTCCAAAATCACATAAAGAGACAAAAATTTAAACATTTATTAAGCTAAAACTAGAGTTACAGAAAGCTAAAAACAAACATATGAGAGGGGGAGAAAGTCACTTTACATAGCTCTGGAATGCATCTAACAGCCGGCCCCTATACAAAATGGTTCAAAAATTTGGAACAAGAGATCAAGCAGAAGCTCTGAATTTATAGAGAAAAAAATTTCAAAGTACACGCCCTCTGACATGGGCGTGTCAGGGGGCGTGTCGGCATATTCATGACTGATTTTGGTGATTTGACGGCGATTTGACATTGCGGCTAAAAATGCGGCAGTCACGCCCCAGGTCACGGGCGTGAGGGTGGGCGTGTCATTCAGCGATTGATGGCGTCGTTGACTTCAGGAGGTCCACGTGGAAGTCATGCCCGTTTGACATCTTGACACGGGCGTATCGAGTCTTGGGACACGGGCGTATCCTTGCCGGGTCGACGAACGTCGAGCTCAAAACGTCGAGCGCGGTGACACGGGTTAGGTCGCGGCCGTGTCACATTTGACACGGTCGTGTTCTAGGATGTGTAACACTTTTTCTTCAAATGCGTTGATTTTACGGGAAATGAAGTATCACGCCCTGGTCACGGGCGTGACCCAAAGTACACGGGCGTGTACTATGCAAAATTTGACATTTTGGTCCATGGGATTTGGAAAAACTATAAATAGACCCTTAGGGGTGCCTTGGAGAGTATCACTTCTTCATTCTCCCTTCATCCTTCAAGGCACCCTAGCTCAAGCATTGGCTAGGGAGGAGGAGAACACGAAGGTCTTTCCGGTGTGAGGTGGGACCTCCGCGCTAGAGCCGACGGTCTATTTCTAGCTTCTTGATCTTTGGTCTGTGACGTTCCTCGGGTGTAGTAGGTGTGAGGTCACCCCTTTCTAGGGACCCCGAACTCCACAGATGTCAATTTTGGCTTCAACACCGAGCATCACTCGGGGTCCTGCAAAAATCTCCAAGAACCAATCCTTTCCCCCTAGGTGTGCCTACAGCCCTGCCAGCTAATGAGAGCCTGATAGCAAGTCTACCCGGGGCCGAGCAGCACTCGGGGTCCCTTACCCCCAAGGCGAGCCTACGGACCTGCCAGCTAGTAGGAGCCAGGCAGCGGGTCTACCCGAGGCCGATCATCACTCGGGGTCCCGCAAAAATCTCCAAGAATCAATCCTTTCCCCCAGGTGTGTCTACAGCCCTGCCAGCTAATGAGAGCCTGACAGCGAGTCTACCCGGGGCTGAGCAGCACTCGGGGTCCCTTACCCCCAGGCTAGCCTACAGACCTGCCAGCTAGTAGGAGCCAGGTAGTGGGTCTACCCGGGGTCGAGCATCACTCTGGGTCCTGCAAACATCTCCAAGAACCAATCCTTCCCCCCACGTGTGCCTACAACCCTGCCAGCTAATGAGAGCCTGACAGCGAGTCTATCCGGGGCCGAGCAGCACTCGGGGTCTCATCGCATACCCGGAAGACTAACTAATTCTTCCCCTCCTCAGCCAAAGGCTGAGACAAGACACCTTCGGAGGGCTCTCTTGGCTGACTGAAACAACTAAGGAGGATCTCAAGACCGACTCTCTCATATCCAGATGTGTCTCCTTGGGTCTATGCAAAATGTTCCTTACCTGCCCTACCAATAGCGCAACCTCACAAAGCAATTCTTCTTTGCGTAGCCTCAATTGAGCCGCAAACAACGTAACTACGCTGTCCTGAAAGGCTATGAGCAGGCCCTCAAGGGCTCCTTGGTAACGTTACCTCCGGGCCCCACGGGGGTAGTGGTTCACGAGTACACCACTCGCCTAAGGCGGAAGAGATAGATCACATACACAGAGATCACAGATATTTAAATTACAGGAATATAAATTTCATACTTCGGCGCGCAGGCCGACAACATAAGCAAAAATAGGCCTTTAAGGGCCGACACAAACTTGGGCTTAAGCCCGCTATTCCCTGCTTGGTACAACAGCGCCTGTATGCCAACATCTTGACAAGCGGCGACAAACTAAACATTGGTTGACCCAAAGCAGACCAATTACATTGCGCTCACCGTTTTTTCGGGGTTATGGTGTTTATTCCCTGCAAATAGATAATACACAACTTCCACAGAGTCTTTTCCAGGAACCTCAGAACATCACCAATCCGGCTCACACGTCCGGATGGGCTTCACACAACATGCCTAAATCCATACTCACGCTTCCAGATACTAAATGCAATTAATTGCGGGGATGTACACATCGATCCGTCGGAGAGCCCCTTTTCCCCACCCGTCGGGGGGAGAAGAGCTTTCATGCAAATATGAAAATTGAGGGCTTCACCTGCCCGACGAGAAACTTCATTACCCTTGACGCGTATTTGGCGGCAGTGTCAGGAGAACAAATCTCGGCCAGTCTTGCCCCGGGCGGCTGCGACGGGGAAGTAGAGCAACAGTTCGGGCCTTACTTTGGGCCGCGACGGTGAGGAGGAATAGTGTGTGCGGGTTAAAACTCCAAAAATTATTATGAGCTCGCGGCATCCCGGACGGTTTTATTTAAGACAGCAGATTTGGTTTTATTTAGAAAACGGGGCGTGCAGATTTTTTATTTAGATATAAAACAATTTAGATCGAGTTTTAACGAAAGTAGCCAAGTGCACCTATCGTGTGAGTAGTACATGATATTCCGGTGTGGAATTTTGAGGTCGTATTATTCTCGGGGTCGGTTCGATTATTTCTACTCTTCCCTAGAGGGGACTATTATTTTACCAATAATTAACTTGTCGGGTTAATTTTTTATATATAAATAAAAAGGCAGGAAATAAAAGAAATTAAAAAGGTGGAACCGATGAAGATCTTAGCTCGATGGCACCGAATAAAATTTGAACTGAAATAAACTTTTAATAAAAAGATATCCTAGGTTTCAAATTAATTAAGCCGAGACTTGGCCGTGGAGGTTCCACTAAAATGAGCTTACCTGGCTATACGAATATCGCTCACCTGAATGCTAAGACTATTCGACCGGGCTCGTCCAACGAAGGATTCCTCTTAACGCCCGCATTACGCTAAGAACCCCGCTATTGGGTGGGGGAACCCAATCCGGTAGAGTTTTCGCTCCTCCTCTCCCGAGGGTTAGTGCGGAACTCTCTTTACCCAGGGGCGATCGGTCCATACGCATGGCCTCTCGGCTAGCTAGCGTATGTGAAAGATATAGTACCTAAACACCTAGAGGGAGGGTGAATAGGTAACCAAATTCTTTTTGACTTTTTATGGCAGCAATCAGTTTTTAACACAGAATTTAAACTACTATTGCACAACAATCACACAACATTCACAGCAAACCACAGCACAACAGAAGACACACAGTTTTATAGTGGTTCCCCAAGGTTTGGGTACATCCACTTTTCTCCTTCGCCTATCTAGCAGTGTACTAGATTCGGCCAAACTTCTCCACTAACTCAGAACCCAAAACAGGCTCCTACACCTCAGGCCCAAGGCCCTACAACTCAGCTTTTCCACAAAGCCTACACTCAGCCACAAAGGCCTACACTCAGCCACCAGGCCTACACTCAGCCACCAAGGCCTACACTCAGCCACCAAGGCCTACACTCAGAGATAAACTCTCCTACCCTCAGCCTTTATAATTACAGGCTTACAAGACTCAGATCCAAAGGATCCTACAAGATAAAATTGAATACAATAATGTTAACTCAACAACTCAGAGAAAAGAGAGAGAAGAGTTGTGAGTTTCTTGATGAGTTCTTGGAAGAACCCAGCTGGACTCAATCTGACTTAGCTTTCTTCAAAGCTTCTTGAAAGTAGAACTCAATAAGATTGACTCCTTCTGCAGTTGATCCTTGATCTCTGCTATGTAAGTTTCAGAATAAATCTGAACCCTTCTTCTCAGTCTGGTTCAACAACTGATTTCTTGGATGGAGCTCTCTCTCTCCAACTTCTTAGATCTTCACTTGAAAGCTAGATCTTCTTGTGTGTTTCTCTTGTGAATGATCACTTGAACCACTTCATCAATCCTCAACAACAACAGTTTCTGTAAACTGTATAAGCCTATTTATAGGCCTTCTTCTTGGTAACCGGCTGGTCCGGTTCATAACTGTTTTCTGACACTCTGACAGGTGCTGTAGACTGGCTGGAATGGCAACTGTCAAGTCATTCAGTCAGTTCTTGAAAATTCTCTAACTGTCTGAAAGTGTCGAGACTTTCTGTCTTTAAGTGTCGACACTTATAAACCAAGTGTCGACACATGTTGTCGAAGTGTCGACACTAGTCTACAAGGTGTCGACACAACTCCTTGTGTTGTAGATCTTATATCTCGACACTGCTTCTTCTTCAAGTGTCGACACTGAAATTGAGTGTCGACACAAGTACTTGTACTTCTGTATTTTGCTGAATTCTTCTAAGTGTCGACACAACACCTTTGTGTCGACACATCTTCATGTGTTGATCTTGTCAGTGTCGACACTGCTTCTTTGTGTCGACACTTGTCTTTAGTGTTGATACTTGCTGAGTGTCGACACAGCTCCTTGTGTCGACACATCCTTCTTCTGTCGAGACTCTGGCTGAGTGTCGACACATTCCATTAGTGTCGACACTTGTACTTAGAATACTCTTGAACTTTGCTGATCTTTGCTAAGTGTCGACACAGCTCCTTGTGTCGACACTTTCTTCAAGTGTTGAGTCTTCAGCTGAGTGTCGACACATTGTTCTGGGTGTCGACACTTACTTCCAGTGTTGACTCTTCTGCTGAGTGTCGACACATTGTTCTGAGTGTCGACACTTATACTTAGTCTCTGCTAACTTTTGCTGAGTGTCGACACAGCTCCAAGTGTCGACACTTTCTGGTGTAGTGTAGACACAGTTCTTCTAGGTGTCGACATTGCTGTTAAGTGTCGACACTGCTTCACTGCACTTTACTTCACTGAGTCTCGACACACAGCTCCTTGTGTCGACACTTTCTGTCTGGTGTCGACTCAGCATCCCTGGTGTCGACACAATGACTCCAAGTGTCGACACTGTTTGTCTGGGTGTCGACACAAGTCTTCTTAAGTGTCGACACTTTCCCTCTGGGTGTCGACACATGGAACTTAGAAATTTTTACTTCAGTCCTGCAAATACTTAACCTGCACAAGGTAACTCAAAAGCACATCAAATACATTTTGATGTATATCATTGAGTTGGGTGAGGCTTCTTCAAATCAGGTACATTTAAATCAATGTACCCAACAATCTCCCCCTATTTGGAGAAGTCATAACCCTTAGTCAATGATATACATCATTCATAATTAAATTACAAAATGATGTAAAGCAGGATTATATATATCAGGGTAACATAAACATGTATCAATCACACATGTATACATAGACATCATCACAGAACAATTATGAAACAAATTTATTACACAACAAATTTATCACACAAAACATTGTTCCAATACTTTGTCATATACAAAATTCTAAAGTTTACAGAATGTTTTATATCAAAAGAATACATAGTAAACTTAAGAAATTTTCTAAGCTATTTCTGTTCAGCCTCCTTAATGACTATTCATTTTCCAGCTTGAACTCTGGCTTGAACAGGAGCTCAGCAACTTCAGCATCAGCAGGCTTCTTGCCTTTCAGATCTTTCTTCTTAAGTTCCTCAGCCTTAATCTTTTGTCTCTCAAAATAATGATAAGGCTTAGGAAAGTACTTGCTAGGCTCCTGGGCAGTAGGAGGTAGTTTTCCCATCTTGGCATTTCTCCTGTATTGGACTATAGCCTCCTGCCTTATCTCATGCTTTCTCCATTCAGCCTCAGAAAACCACTTGTTCCTGTCTTGAATGTTATCCTTTGCAGCTTTCCATGCAGTCAAAATAATGTTCCTAGAGGTGGGGCTCCACTGCTCAAAGTCAGGTCTTTGTTCAGCTTGCTCCTGAACCTCTTCTTTGATAATCTGGTTTATTCTTCAGCTTGCTCCTTCAAGATGGCTTCCTGTAAAGCTTTAGAGACAGGCTGAACAACTTTCTCTATTATGACATTGTCCTTTACCCCCAGGTGGGTTATACATGGACTGTATGTCAGCATGGATCATGTCAAAATCTGGTGGAGGATAGATCACTTGAGCTACTTCTGGTTACTCACCTCCAGATAGGCAGGGTTAATTCAGATTCAGCTACATAATCATCATCACAAGAGGAGGATAACCAAGAGTGGCTCTGATGGAATTAGAAACCCATTTTGCATGGTCAAAGCCAGCTTTGACTAAGACCCTCTCCCCCTTTATGACTTCTCTTTCTATGTGATCCCTTAACGTCATCTTTTTGAAATCTGATTGGGCATTGAGATAATTGACTCCATCCCTGTAGAAAGGTCTTAACCTTTGGAGTTTTTCAGAGATCAGCTTCTGAGAGTCTTGAATAGCAGTTGTAATATCAGTTAAGCTCTCTTGCAGTACTTTATCAAAAGCTGTCATAGCAGTAGCAGTAGAAGTTGTCAGGCCTGCAGCAATGTTCTTCATTTCTGTGACAATAGCATTGTGAGATTGTGTCAAATTGTCATTCATTCTTATTTGGTTCTCTAGAACATACCCCTACTTCTGTGCTATGTCATCTACTTGAGCCTTTATCTTTTCCTGATGATGTGTAGCAAGATAGACTACTGCATTCCCACCCTTGTGGAAGCAGTCAGTCATCTCCTTCTTATTGAGATTCATCTCAAATCTTATGGATTTAATATCCTGGGCCAGATCAAATTACAATGATTTCTGCCCAGGTTGGGCTTCTTCAGTCTTTCCTTGATTTTCTCAAACACTATACAGCCAGTCAGTGTTCAGAGTGAAGATAATCCTGGTCATAATGCTGAACATAGAGGCAGATACCCTATCATGCCCTCCTGGCTTGCTTAATATGACTTTTCCAACAATCTCAGAAAGGAATTTCCCTTGATTGTTCATGCCCTTTCTAAGAAACACTGATCCAATCTTCATCTTAGAATCCAGACCACACCCATGTCATTGCATCTCTGGTCTTTGAAGTAATAACCTCAGCTTCCTCTTTAGTTCTTGGCAACTGAAGTACCTTTCTCAGACTTTTTGGTGAAATCTTAACCTTTGCTCCATGAACTCTGGATTTGATCTTGTATCCAGATTCGTCCACTTCAGCTCCATTGAGGAATTCCAGTACTCTTTCTTCCAGATTTTAGTAGGTTCAGAAACAAGATATTCTAACCCTGAATCTGCTACTAAGGTTACTACAGTCTTGATTTCCTGGTCAGCATCATCAAAAGCGTCGCGCACCAGTTCGTATCCTTCGTTGACGTTCTCTCAAGCTTTGGCGCCATTAGG
Source organism: Platanthera guangdongensis (assembly GCA_039583875.1). NCBI lineage: Eukaryota > Viridiplantae > Streptophyta > Magnoliopsida > Asparagales > Orchidaceae > Platanthera > Platanthera guangdongensis. The sequence goes on along the minus strand of CM077161.1, from coordinate 137,641,387 downwards.
GTTTGAAGATTTGATTGACTTGAGAGAAGAGAGGTGTCGACACAGAAGTTTTTGTCTCGAAACTTTTGAAAGCGTGTCGACACCTACTTGTCATGTGTCGAGACTAATATTCTGAAGTGTCGACACTAACTTCCTAGATGTGTCGACACCTTTTCCCTGAAGTGTCGACACCATATACTGTCTCGACACAGACAACTCTGTGTGTCGACACTATTTACTTAGCCAATACTATAAACTTATTCTAAGTTTATCATTCCTAGTTCAATTTTAAACATATTGAACTTAGCTTTCTTAGGGGCTTAGTATACATATCAGCTAGTTGATTATCTGTTCTAACATATTCAAGTAAAATATCTTCTCTTTCTACATGCTCCCTAAGAAAATGATATTTAATTTCAATATGTTTTGTTCTACTATGGGATACAGGATTATTGGCTATTGAAATAGCACTAGTAGAATCACAAAAGAGTGGAGTTCTACTTACCTGAATTCCATAGTCCTCAAGCTGATGCTGTATCCATAGAAGTTGAGCACAGCAACTTCCAGCAGCCACATATTCTGACTCTGCAGTGGAGATAGCCCACACTTGTTTATTTTTTGCTACTCCATGAAATTAGTCTCCCACCTAGGAATTGACAGGTTCCAGTTGTGCTTTTTCTATCCCTTTGCATCCTGCAAAGTCTGCATCTGAATAACCTGTTAGTTCAAAATCCTCATTCCTAGGGTACCAGAGGCCTAGATAAGGAGTGCCCTTTAGATATCTCAATATTCTTTTGACTGCTGTCAAATGAGACTCTTTAGGGCAGGCTTGATACCTTGCACAGACACATGTAGCATACATGATATGGTCTACTTGCAGTCAAGTATAATAGGGAGCCAACTATCCCTCTATACAAGGTTTCATCTACAGGCTTCCCTGCATCATCCTTGCTAAGAGACATACTTGACCCCATAGGAGTCTTCATGGTACTGGATGAATCCATACCATACTTCCTTATGAGTTCTAGGGTGAACTTGGACTGGCATATGGAATAATCCATTCTCAGTCTGTCTTACTTGGAGACCCAAGAAGAACTTTAGCTCTCCCATACTACTCATCTCAAATTGACTTTGTATTAGTTTTGCAAACTTTTTGCAAAGGCTATTTTCAGTAGACCCAAATATAATGTCATCTACATATATTTGGACTAGTATAACTTTGCCTCTAGATTCCCTAAGAATAGAGTCTTATCTATTTTCCCCTTGAGAACTTGTTCTCAATGAGGAAACTAGATAGGATTTTATACCAAGCCCTAGGGGCTTGCTTTTAACCCATATAAAGCTTTCCTAAGTCTATAGACATGATTAGGTAGAGTTGAATCAACAAAACCTGATGGCTGTTCCACATAGACTTCCTCTTTAGATTACCATTCAGAAATGCTGACTTGACATCCATTTGGTAAACTTTAAATTCTTGAAAGGTTGCATAGGCCGGGAACATCCTTATGGCTTCCAGTCTGGCTACTGGAGCAAAGGTTTGATCAAAGTCAATACCTTCTTCCTGCCTATATCCTTTAGCAACCAATCTTGCTTTGTTCTTAATGATGACACCTTGTTCATCCAGCTTATTCCTGTAGATCCACTTGGTTCCTATTATATTGTGGTCTTTGGGTTTAGGAACAAGTTCCCAGACCTTGCACCTCTTGAACTGATTCAGCTCTTCTTGCATTGCTTCAGTCCATTGTGGATTAGAATGGCTTCTTCAAACTTCTTTGGTTCAACTTGAGATAGAAAACTGGAGTAGATTGCTGCATTCAGATTTCTGCTCCTTGTTTGTACCCCTTGTCTTGGATCACCAATGATCTGCTCTACTGGATGATCTCTAAGATGGCTATTGGCTAGAGGCATCCTGACTTCTGGTTGAACCTCTTCAGTTCCTTCAACTTGCTGCACTCCTTGTACTTCTTCTACACTAGGTACATGTAGTACTCCCCCTGGACAGCAGCCACTATCTTTCTACTTACTGTCTTGCAACAGGTTCTTCTTCTATAGTAAGCTTGTCCAACTTCTTTGTTATACCTGTGGAGCTGCATACATACTAGACAACTCATTGTTAATAAGTTTAGTCTCATCAAATACTACATGTACAGATTCTTCTACAACTTGTGTAGACAAGTTGTAGACTCTATAAGCCTTACTATTGTTGCTGTACCCAACAAAAATTCCCTCTTGGGACTTGGCAGCAAACTTAGTCAAGTAAGACTTTCCATTGTTAAGTATGAAGCACTTACAACCAAAGATCCTGAAGTAGGATAGGTTTGGTTTCCTGCCTTTCACAACCTCATAGGGGGTCTTGTTGAGGCCTTTAGTAATGGTAGCCCTATTAATAACATGACATGCAGTATTAACTGCTTCAGCCAGAAGTATTCTGGTAATGATGTATCACTTAATAGGGTCCTACCAGCCTCAATCAAAGTTCTATTCTTCCTCTCAGCAATGCCATTTTGCTGAGGTGTTCTAGGTGAAGAAAACTTGAAATATCCCAAAGTCTTCACATAGTTTTGTCATACTCTCAGACTGAAATTCAGTACCATGGTCACTTCTAATCTTGACCACTGTACTGTCTAGTTCATTCTGAATTTGCTTGACAAAGCTATAGAAGACATTAGGTGTTTCAGATTTTATCTTAAGAAGAACACCCAGGAAAAATCTTGAGTAGTCATCTACAACTACAAGGTATAGACCTTCCTACCTAGGCTGTGAACTGGCATTGGACCAAAGAGATCCATATGCAAGAGGTATAAACACCTCACAGCATCTTTGTTTTCTATGCTTCTAAAGGTGGATCTAGTCTGCTTGCCTTTTTGACAAGCTGAGCAAATACTATCTTTAACACACTTAACTTGAGGACCATTCCTCACTAACTCTTTACTAAAGAGTTTGCCAAATTGTCTTGTAGTTAAGATGGGCAAGCCTCTTGTGTCATTTGACACAATGAGAGACTGTCTCATCAGCTACAAGACACACTTGAGAACCATTGGTCTCACACATAATGTCTAGGCAGTAGACATTCCTCTTTCTATAACCTGTCAAAATGATCTCTTGATCAGTTGACCTCCTGATATGACAACCATCTTTAACAAATGAGATGTCATACCCTACATCACTTAATTGACTTATACTTATTAGGTTGTGTTTCAACCCTTTAACATAAGCCACTTGAGTAATGGTAACCAAGTTGCTAGAAATGTTACCAAATCCTTTGATGATTCCTTTTTCAGAACCACCAAAGGTGACTTTTGGACCATCCTTGATGGGTATGTAGTCCTTTAGTAACTCCTTGTTCCAGTCATATGTCTGGAACATCCACTGTCCAAGTACCATATTGGGGATGGCCACTTGGACTCACCTGCAAAACAGATTAGTAAACCTTAGAACCCAAAGAATTCTTGGGTCCTTGGTACTTGTTAGTTTGCATCCTGAAAGGACCTGCAGGCTTTCCAACAGGTAGTTTGCTACTCACTTTGGCACTAGCATTGTGCCAACAGTCCATTGCAAAGTGGCCAACCTTGCCACAGCACCAACACTCACAACTTATTGTACCTTTGCTTAGGTACAGTCTTAGCTGTTTTATCCACAGCTGGCTTGTTGAGTGTTGGGGCTTTGCCCTTGGACATAGACTTGGACTGAACAGTCCTTGTAGGTCTAGTAAATCCTAGTCCAGCTTTACCTTTGTGATAAATAAATTGATCAATTATGGTAAAACAGACTTTGGTTTAGAAAACCTAGCAACTAAGTCCTTCTCCTTCTAAAGATTAATCTCCAGACTCTTGATTTGATCATTCTTAAATGATATAGTTCCCATCTGAATCACAGTTATGTGCTTCAGTCTGGCTATCTCATTAAGCTTTTGATCAAAAGACTTCTCAAAATCAGTTGTCATAGCTTTGAGATTAGCAATTTCTTTTGCCTGACTTTTGGCTAGGGACTTGCTCTTCTTATAAGCTTGCAACAGTACTTTATATTCATCTATCAGCTGATGAATATATTCTTCAGACTCAGATGCACTCTCATCATTTGATGATGATGATCTGATTCTGTACTGGCACAAGAAACTGAACTTAAAGTTGAACTTTGTACCTTACTGGGTCCTGGCTGCTCCAGGATTTTGTCACTTTCAGTCAATGCCATTAGCCCTTGGCACTGATTGTCTTCTGTTCATATATAGAATTCATAATTTGACTGAACTCTTCTTCTTCTTCTTCAGCAAACAGCCCTATATATGCCTCAGCATCTGACTCAGTTTCTGAAGTAGAGATATCTGACAGGCCCTTGTCCTTTTTGGCAACAAAAGACTTCTCCTTCTTGCTCTTGTATTGAGTCCTTTCTTGTCACTGGACTCCTTTCTCTTCTCAGGACAATCTGCTATCACATGACCTTGTCTATACAGCAATAACACACAATTTTTGATAGTGTAGCTTTGCTAGACTTTGACTTTTCTTGTCTTTCTTTGAAGACTTCTTTTTCTGATAAGAGTCTTCCTTTCCCTGTGATGTAGAAGCCCTTGTCCTCCACTGTTCTTCCTTAAGAATTTCTGGAAATGTCTTGTGAAGGCAGCAAAAGTCCTCATCACTTTCACTGCTTTCAGATTTTGTGCTGACTGATACATCTGACTCAGATTCAACTACCTTTGGAGGTGGAGTTGGTGACTTACTCCTGTACTTTCTGGGGGGCTTCTGATTAAAGGCCACTGTTCTTTCCTTGTGTTCACTTCTTGTTGATTGTTCCTCTTCTTTCCTCACTGTCAACTGCATTTCATATGACAGCAGTTTGCCAAACAGTGTAGGTGGAGGAATTTCTACCAACTTAGTCATTTCTCTAATGGCACAGATCTTGTGTCCTAATCTTTAGTTAGGGACCTTAGAAACTTGTCATTGAGTCATAATTACTGAACTCTCTGCCATAGGACATGAGTTTATTCACAATTCTGTAGAACTTCTTATAGCACTCAGTTATGTTATCAGCTTTTTTCTTGTCTAAAACTTTCATATTCTTGATTTAGCAGGATTTTCAGTCTTGCCTTACTTCTTCAGAACCCTCCATGTACACAATAAGAGTTTCCCACATCTCTTTAGCTGTCTTACAATGTATCAGATTCTGAAAGTTACATCATCTATGACACTCACTATTATGTTTTGAGCCCTTTTGTCCATGGTGGCTAGAACAATCTCATCCTTTGTCATTTCAGAGAAATCCTTTGTGTTCTCTGATTTGCATCTAATACTGAAACTTCATGGGCACATATGACCTTTCCTTTACTGTGTTATAAATCCTAGGATCTGAGGCTTCCATAAACAGCCTCACCCTTTCCTTCCATATGCCAAAGATTTCCTTCTTACATATGGGTAGCTTCATGGATCCCAATTCCTTGTGATTTTCAGTGGAACCCATGGTTCTTGATTTTCTTGATTCTGTACTTCACTTAGACTGAATCTGCCAACAAGATCTACTCAGACTGTTAGTCCTTTTTGACTAACCGGCTCTGATACCACTTGAAAGATATAGTACCTAAACACCTAGAGGGGGGGGGGGGGGGTGAATAGGTGACCAAATTCTTGACTTTATGGCAGCAATCAGTTTTTAAACACAGAATTTAAACTACTATTGCCACAGCATCACACAGCATTCACAACAAACCACAGCACACAGAAGATACACAGTTTTATAGTGGTTCCCAAGGTTTGGGTACATCCACTTTCCCTTTCGCCTATCTAGCAGTGTACTAGATTCGGCCAAACTTCTCCACTAACTCAGAACCCAAAACAGGCTCCTACACCTCAGCCCAAGGCCATACAACTCAGCTTTTCCACAAAGCCTACACTCAACCACAAAGGCCTACACTCAGCCCACCAAGGCCTACACTCAGCCACCAAGGCCTACACTAGCCACCAAGGCCTACACTCAGAGATAAAACTCTCCTACCTCCGCCTTTATAATTACAGGCTTACAAGACTCAGATCCAAAGGATCCTACAAGAAAAATGAATACAATAATGTTAACTCAATAACTCAGAGAAAAGAGAGAGAAGAGTTGTGAGTTTCTTGATGAGTTCTTGGAAGAACTCAGCTGGACTCAATCTGACTTAGCTTTCTTCAAAGCTTCTTGAAAGTAGAACTCAATAAGATTGACTCCTTCTGCAGTGATCCTGATCTCTGCTACTTAAGATTCAGAATAAATCTGAACCCTTCTTCTCAGTCTGGTTCCAACAACTGATTTCTTGGATGTAGCTCTCTCTCCTCCAACTTCTTAGATCTTCACTTGAAAGCTAGATCTTCTTGTGTGTTCTCTTGTGAATGATCACTTGAACCACTTCATCAATCCTCAACAACAACAGTTTCTGTAGACTGTATAAGCCTATTTATAGGCCTTCTTCATGGTAACCGGCTGGTCCGGTTCATAACTGTTTCTGACAACTCTGACAGGTGCCGTAGACTGGCTGGAACGGCAGCTGTCAAGTCATCCAGTCAGTTCTTGAAAATTCTCTAACTGTCTGAAAGTGTCGAGACTTTCTGTCTTTAATTGTCGACACTTATAGACCAAGTGTCGACACATGTTGTCGAAGTGTCGACACTAGTCTACAAGGTGTCGACACAACTACTTGTGTTGTAGATCTTATATCTCGACACTGCTTCTTCTTCAGGTGTCGACACTGAAATTGAGTGTCGACACAAGTACTTGTACTCTGTATTTGCCTGAATTCTTCTAAGTGTCGACACAACACCTTTGTGTCGACACATCTTCATGTGTTGATCTTGTCAGTGTCGACACTGCTTCTTGGTGCGACACTGCTTCTTGGTGTCGACACTTGTCTTTAGTGTTGATACTTGCTGAGTGTCGACACATCTCCTTGTGTCGACACATCCTTCTTCTGTCGAGACTCTGGCTGAGTGTCGACGCATTCCATTAGTGTCGACACTTGTACTTAGAATACTCTTGAACTTTGCTGATCTTTGCTAAGTGTCGACACATCTCCTTGTGTCGACACTTTCTTCAAGTGTTGAGTCTTCAGCTGAGTGTCGACACATTATTCTGGGTGTCGACACTTACTTCCAGTGTTGACTCTTCTGCTGAGTGTCGACACATTATTCTGAGTGTCGACACTTATACTTAGTCTCTGCTAACTTTTGCTGAGTGTCGACACAGCTCCAAGTGTCGACACTTTTTGATGTAGACACAGTTCTTCTAGGTGTCGACACTGCTGTTAAGTGTCGACACTGCTTCACTGCACTTACTTCACTGAGTGTCGAACACAGCTCCTTGTGTCGACACTTTTGTCTGGTGTCGACTCAGCATCCCTAGTGTCGACACAATGACTCAAGTGTCGACACAAGTCTTCTTAAGTGTCGACACTTTCCCTCTGGGTGTTGACAAATGGACTTAGAAATTTTGCTTCAGTCCTGCAAATACTTAACCTGCACAAGATAACTCAAAAGCACATAAATACATTTTGATGTATATCATTGAGTTGGGTGAGGCTTCTTCAAATCAGGTACATTTAAACCAATGTACCCAACAGTATGGACTACGGAAATAGGGCCCACACATCAATTATGTGGTCCTACGCGTCGTAAACCCTAGGCAAAACTTAAGTAATTTTAATTAATTAGAAAATAAGGATCTTTTATTATTTAAAGTTATTTTATTTATCCCAATGCTCTTGGATACTGATGGCTAAGAACGATTAGCCACTCATCGGAATGGGGACGACAAGCGGTGAAAGCGATAAAAAGAAAACAGTAAATAAAGCTGGAAAAAGAAAGCAGTAAAGGAAAACAGTAAAGTGCAAGTCCTACTCAAACGAGTAGGACTGAAATGAAAGCAGGAAAATTACAAGTCCCGGCTCAAATGAGTGGGCGTGACAAAATAAAGCAAGTCTTACTCAAACGAGTAGGAGAAAATAAATGCATCCACGCACACACTTTACTGAAAATTAAAACGCACGCACACAAATTCTACTCAAATGAGTAGGAGAAAAATTAAGTCCCGTCATTTAACTCCTAGCGAGTAGGCGAAAATAAATACAAGTACAAGTACTACTTAAATAATTACAGAATAAAGACCTGCCATTTAACTCAAATGAGTAGGCGGTAAATAGAATTCCTGTCATTTAACTTCTAGCGAGTAGGCGGAAATAAATGCTAACACTCACACACTCTACTTGAAAGTAAAACACACGCACACAAGTCCTACTCAAACGAGTAGGAGAAAATTAAAGTAGGTCCTACTCAAATGAGTTGGAGAAAATAAATGCATACACTCTACAAAAAGAAAATACACACATGCAGACATGCCATTTAACTCAAACGAGTAGGTGATAATAAATGCTACACACGCACACACTCTACAGAAATTGAAATAAAGCTATAAAAACTAACTCATACACGCACACACACGTACGAAAAATAGGAAAAACTAAGTTGCTGGAAAATTAAAACAATTACATTTCTACCGCTAGAATGTGGTCGAAATGCATAAAAAATAAAAATAAAAATTAAAGTAGCAAAAAAGTTTGCAATAAACGCAAAGTGCAAGTGCTCGAAAAATTAAAACGATTACATTTCTACCGCTAGAATGCGGAAGAAATGAATAAAAAGAGGAAATAAAAATTAAACGGACAAAAGTTTTTGAAAATAAAAGGTAAAATGATGTCCTTGAAAAATTAAAACGACTATATATGCATTCCTATAACTTCGTAAAAGTGGTTAAAAAAGTGAAAATAATGTGAAAAGAACGAAAAGTTTTACGACCAAAAGGAAAATCTAAGTTAGTGAAAAAAAATCAAAACCACTTTGAAAATGCTTTTACAGATTGATAGGAATGCATAAAAAGCTAGAAAAACCTAAGTCTAACCAAAACTAAGTACAAATAACTAAGTATAGGAGCATGAAAATTAATCTCATACACACACACACACGTACAAAAAGTAAACGAAAAACAAAGTTAAACAAAGAAAGAATAAGATTGTATATGATAGGCTTAGATCCATTCCAAAACAACATAAAGAGACAAAAATTTAAACATTTATTAAGCTAAAATGAGAGTTACAGAAAGCTAAATACAAACATAGGAGAGGGGGCAGACATAAAGTCACTTTACATAGCTTTGGAATGCATCTAACAGCCGGCCCCTATACAAAATGGTTCAAAAATTTGGAACAGGAGATCAGGCAGAAGCTCTGAATTTATAGAGAAAAAAATTTCAAAGTACACGCCCTCTGACACGGGCGTGTCAGGGGCGTGTCGGCACTATTCATGACTGATTTCGGTGATTTGACGGCGATTTGACATTGCGGCTGAAAACGCGGCGGTCACGCCCAGGTCACGGGCGTGACGGTGGGCGTGTCGTTCTGCGATTGATGGCGTCGTTGACTTCGGGAGGTCCACGTGGAAGTCACGCCGTGTGGCATCTTGACACGGGCGTGTCGGGTCTTGGGACACGGGCGTGTCCTTGTCGGGCCGACGAACGTCGAGCTCAAAACGTCGAGCGCAGTGAGACGGGTTAGGTCACAACCGTGTCACATTTGACACGACCGTGTTCCAGGGCGTGTCACACTTTTTTCTTCAAAATGTGCTAATTTAACGGGAAATGAAGTATCACGCCCTGGTCACGGGCGTGACCCAAAGTACACAGGCGTGTACTATGCAAAATTTGACATTTCCTGAAAAATTTCAGAAAATCAAAAATAAACTAAGTTAGAAATATTTACAAAATATGAGCAATTTATCACAGAAAATTAAGTAAAAATAACAAAAATAAAGTAAAACGACTTATTTAATGAACATCAAAATAGGGATATTTACAACTCATCAAATACCTCCATACTTAAGCTTTTGCTATTCCCGAGCAAAAGTTGGAGATGAACTTATAATGAATTAAAGAAATCCTAAGTTTAGCTACCGCTTGAATTAATTGAAAGAAAGATCTAAATAAATATCCGGGGTTTTAGAGTTAATCCTAAATTATGCCAAAAATTTAAATAAAGTAAGAGTTTTAGCTGAAAACTTCTGATATGATCGAATAGATAACAAAAAATTTTACTTGTTAGACTAACAAAAATAGATTGGATTTATGAAAACTTGAGCTTGTAAGAATTACAGGAAATAATTTAATTTACAAATTATGCTTTCAAAAAATTTTTAAAATGAAATCAAGATTTTTTTTTGAAATTGGCGGAGTAGGATATCGTGGTATATGAAGAAGGCTTTGAATTAGAGGCGAGGGTATATTTTTTTGCTCGAACCTCTCAATTGTTTTTTTGCTTGAAAAGATGTTATGAAAACGAAATCTTATTTTTCATAACATAATATATATTTTTTAACATCTTCATAATAATCCAATATATATGTATATGAGCAATATATTTTATTATCTTACTCCATGACATATAATCTTTTTAAATATTAGATGTCTATGTTTACGGAATGAAATCTTATTTCCATTGACATAGGATCTTTTAAAGATCGAAATCATGTCAAGTATGACATAAAAAAAGGTGATAGGTGTTTGTTCAAAAATAAAACTAGGTTAATATAAAAGTTTGAGAGCAACCTTTATAAATTAAACGTTCCTATATGTCAAAAAAAGTTTGAAGTAAACATAACTTAAAATCTAAGATTGTTATTTTCTAACAAAATAAATGTGCAACTATTTCGATAGGTTAGAAGTAATGCTGAAAACAGGTTTCTATCTAAATAAAAATAACATATGAAAAATTTTTAAAACTTAACCCCAGATATCTAAAGCTATCGATCTCCTATTAATAAACGAATAGTAAGCAAAAAATTAAAAGAATTCGCTTATAAATTAACTCGCAACTAAATTTTTGGAAAGCGAAAAGGGTTAAGAATTGAGATATTCGATTTATTCGTTGCATAATTAACAAAATATTTTTGGTTTTTTATAGTTTTTATCATTTTTTGTATTTTTTTTAGAGTTATTCTTTTTTAGGATTTTTGGTTTTTTCGAAAAAATTTTTACAAAAAAAGGACAAGGTAAAAACTCAATGGCCCGTGAACAGACTCTTATTTAGGTGGTTGGTTCAATGAGTTGAACGACACGGGCTTGCTAAAAAGTGAGCTTTTACAAATAAGAAAAGTGGGGGAGGAAAGAGAAATATTTATTTTTATACAAAAATATTTACAAAGTAAAAGAAATAATTTTTTTTTTATTTTTTGTTTTGTTTTATGGATTTTTTAAATTTTTTGATTATAAAAATAACAAAAAAAATTGGAGGTTTTAATTTTTGCAATTTTTTTTTGATGATTTTTTTTAAATTATTACAGAATATAAAAGTGCAGAAATAAAAAATTAAGAAAACACCCTCATACTTAAATCCAACATTGTCCATAATATTGCAAGCTAAGTATGCAGAATAATAATATACAGTATGTACAAAAATAAAAAGGAGGGTAGGAGCTTCCCTAAGACGAGTTCGGGGAGTCCCGGGGTGATACCCTGCATTATTTAGAAGAGAAAGCAAAAATAGAACAGAAAAAACGATAAACTCGGCCGAAAGATTGTGGGTGGTAAGAGGCATGTGTGTTTGTGACTCGAAGCTAACGTCTTAGCTTATGAGCACTACAGAAATGCGGACCCCTAGCGTGCACAAGAGCGTGAAGCGCGCCGAAGTAACAAAATAAATATATAATGTTTAATAAAAATAGACGATTTTTTTATAATGTTTAAAAAATTGTTTTTGTGGTTTTAGATTTTTATGGGTTTTTTGTAGTTTTTTTTGTTTTTCATAAAAATAATGATTTTTTTTTAAGTTTTTTCATTTTCAAGATTTTTGTTGTTTTTTTGTTTGTTTTTAGTTTTTTTTTTCAAGTTTTTAGTTTTATAGGGTTTTTATTATTATTTTTTTGGGAAACAGCGCCATTTCATTGTTTTGTTTTTTTTTATTAAAGATAAATATATATGAAATTATAAGTATATATATAAACTCTTTTTTTTTAAGTTTTTTTTAAGTTTTTTTTTTGTTTTTTAAGTAGTTTTAGTATTATTATTATTAGTTTTTTTTGTTGGTCATTTTGAATTTTTGTTATAGATAGAGATATAGGTAAAATTAATAGAGTTCCAGGGTTCAAAATAACGACTCGAAAAATCCCCGGCAACGGCGCCAAAAACTTGATGCAGGTTAAAAATCCAAAAATTATTATGAGCTCGCAGTGCCCTGAGCGGTTTTATTTAAGACAGCAGATTTGGTTTTATTTAGAAAACGGGACGCGCGGATTTATTATTTGAATATAAAACGGTTTAGATCGAGTTTTAACGAAAGGAGGCAAGTGCACCTATCGTGAGTAGTACATGATATTCTGGTGTGGAATATCGAGGTAGTATTGTTCTCGGGGTCGGTTCAATTATTTCTACTCTTCCCTAGAGGAGACTATTATTTTACCGATAAATAACTTGTCGGGTTATTATTTTATATATAAACAAAAAAGCAGGAAATAAAAGCAATTAAAAAGGTGGAGCCGATGAAAAGCTTAGCTCGATGGCACCGAATAAAATTTGAACTAAAATAAACTTTTAATAAAAAGAGATCCTAGGTTTCAAATTAATTAAGGCGGAGACTTGGCCGTGGAGGTTCCACTAAAATGAGCTCACCTAGCTATAGGAATATCGCTCACCTAAACACTAAGTCTATTCGACCGGGCTCTCATCCGACGAAGGATTCTTCTTAACGCCCGCATTACGCTAAGAACCCCGATATTGGGTGGGGAACCCAATCCAGTAGAGTTTGCTCGCCTCCTCTCTCGAGGGTTAGTGCGAAACTCTCTTTAACCAGGGGCGATCGGTCCATACGCACGACCTCTCGGTTAGCTAGCGTATGAACTACGGAAATAGGGCCCATACATCGATTATGTGGTCCTACGCGTCGTAAACTCTAGGCAAACCTTAAGTAATTTTAATTAATTAGAAAATAAGGACTTTTTATTATTTAAAGTTATTTTATTTGTCCCAATGCTCTTCGATACTGAGGGCTAAGAACGATTAGCCTCTCATCGGAATGAGGATGACAAGCGGTGAAAGCGATAAAAAGAAAGCAGTAAATAAAGCAGAAAAAAAACAGTAAAAGAAAGCAGTAAAGTGCAAGTCCTACTCAAACGAGTAGGACTGAAATGAAAGCAAGAAAATTACAAGTCCCGGCTCAAATGAGTGGGGGGACAAAATAAAGAAAGTCCTACTCAAACGAGTAGGAGAAAATAAATACATCAACGCACGCACTCTACTGAAAATTAAAACGCACGCACACAAATTCTACTCAAATGAGTAGGAGAAAAATTAAGTCCTGCCATTTAACTACTAGCGAGTATGCAGAAATAAATACAAGTACAAGTACTACTTAAATAATTACATAATAAAGACCTGCCATTTAACTAAAATGAGTAGGCGGTAAATAAAATCCTACCATTTAACTCCTAGCGAGTAGGCAAAAATAAATGCTAACACTCACATACTCTACTTGAAAGTAAAACACAGGCACACAAGTCATATTCAAACGAGTAGGAGAAAACTAAAACAGGTCCTACTCAAATGAGTAGGAGAAAATAAATGCACACATTCTATAAAAAAAAAATACACACACAAACCTGCCATTTAACTCAAACAAGTAGGCGGTAATAAATGCTACACACGTACACACTCTACAGAAATTGAAATAAAGATATAAAAACTAACTCATACACGCACGCACACGTACGAAAAATAGGAAAAACTAAGTTGCTGGAAGATTAAAACAACTACATTTGTACCGCTAGAATGTAGTAAAAATGCATAAAAAGTAAAAATAAAGATTAAAGGAGCAAAAAAGCTTGCAAATAAACGCAAAGTGCAAGTGCTCGAAAAATTAAAACGATTACATTTCTACCGCTAGAATGTGATAAAAATGAATAAAAAGAGGAAATAAAAATTAAACGGACAAAAGTTTTTGAAAATAAAAGGTAAAATGAAGTGCTTGAAAAATTAAAACGACTATATATACATTCCTATAACTCCGTAAAAGTGGTTAAAAAGTGAAAATGATGTGAAAAGAACGAAAAGTTTTACGACATAAAAAGGAAAATCTAAGTTAGTGAAAAAAATCAAAACTACTTTGAAAATGCTTTTACAGATTGATATGAATGCATAAAAAGCTAGAAAAACCTAAGTCTAACCAAAACTAAGTACAAATAACTAAGTATAAGAGCATGAAAATTAATCTCATACACACACACACGTACAAAAAGTAAACAAAAAACAAAGTTAAAACAAAGAAAGAATAAGATTGCATATGAGAGGCTTAGATCCATTCCAAAATCACATAAAGAGACAAAAATTTAAACATTTATTAAGCTAAAACGAGAGTTACAGAAAGCTAAAAACAAACATAGGAGAGGGGGAGAAAGTCACTTTACATAGCTTTGGAATGCATCTAACAGCCAGCCCCTATACAAAATGGTTCAAAAATTTGGAACAGGAGATCAGGCAGAAGCTCTGAATTTATAGAGAAAAAAATTTCAAAGTACACGCCCTCTGACACGGGCGTGTCAGGGGGCGTGTCGGCACTATTCATGACTGATTTTGGCGATTTGACGGCGATTTGACATTGCGGCTAAAAATGCGGCGGTCACGCCCCAGGTCACGGGCGTGACGGTGGGCGTGTCATTCAGCGATTGATGGCGTCGTTGACTTCGGGAGGTCCACGTGGAAGTCATGCCCGTTTGGCATCTTGACACGGGCGTATCGTGTCTTGGGACACGAGCGTGTCCTTGTCGGGTCGACGAACGTCGAGCTCAAAACGTCGAGCGCGGTGACACGGGTTAGGTCACGGCCGTGTCACATTTGACACGGTCGTGTTCTAGGACGTGTAACACTTTTTTATTCAAATGCGTTGATTTTACGGGAAATGAAGTATACGCCCGCCGGGCTGACCCAAAGTCACGGGAGAGTACTATGCAAAATTTGACATTTCCTGAAATATTTCAGAAAATCAAAAATAAATCAAGTTAGAAAATATTTACAAAATAGGAACAATTTATCACAGAAAGTTAAGTAAAAGTAACAAAAATAAAGTAAAACGATTTATTTAATGTACATCAAAATAGGTATGTTTACAACTCATCAAATAACAAGGGCTCAGGCCTTGCTTTGGGCGGCGACGGCGAGGAGGAATAGCAAGGGCTCGGGCCTTGCTTTGGGCGGCTCTTGCAACGGCGCTCCGACTGCCTTTTTTAGCCGGCGACGGGAGAGAGGGATCGAGAGAGATGTGGGCGGGGCAGCCCTTGCTTGGCTGGTGACGGGAGAGAGAGATCGATTGGGGAGAGAAGGCGGGCTACCCTTGCTTGGCCGGCGACGGGAGAGGAGAGGGGCTGGGGAGAGAACAGCGGGCTGCCCTTGCTTGGCCGGCGACGGGAGAGGCAATCTGGATCGGGTTTTTCCCTCCCCTTTGCTGTACCCGAACCCTCTCCCCCCGTTCTCCTTTTTTATTATTTTTCCTGTGCTGCTGCCCGAGCTCCCCCTACCTCTCTTTATTTCTCTTTTTCTTTATTGATTTGTTGTCCCCACCTGTACCGAGCCCCCCCCCTCTTTTTTAATTTCTTTCTCCTGTACCCGATAGCCATCCCCCTGCCTCCTTTCTTTTTGCCTTGCTGCCCTCCTTCCCCTCACCATGCATGTACGAGAGCTCGCCTGTCCTCGAACGGGGCTGCACCAAATCACCGCTCATAGCATGCCCCGAGCCCGCCACTTGGGGAGGATCTCACTCGACCGGGTACGGGGTTATACAAAGTTTTTGGTATGATTAAAGTTAAAAGAGAGATCGAAGGGAAGTTACAAAAAAATTTAAAGGATGGAGTTATGGTAATTAAGAAAAGGACAAAACTAGCAAAGTTTTCAATTCGTAAGAATGTCGAATTTGTTGATCGAGTTCGTCACAATTTTACACCTACTTGGTTGGAACACATCGTTGACGTCTTTGATGTGTTGAGTGATGGACATTACGAGTTTCGAGTTATTAGTGATACATTGAATGTAATCGGTGATTTGTCACAAGTATGAAATGATCTCTATTGGGAACTTCTAAATCGAAGTGTTTTTATATGATGTCATTTATGGAAGCAAATGAAGATTAGTGATGACGCAATCTCTACAATGCAGCGAAACTTTCGCTCCATTTAGTAAATGGCTGACACTACGAGATATAATGTTTTAAATGTCGGATGTCGGATACATATCAGATTGGGTTTTTAAATGTCGGATGTCGGAGACATGTCGAAGACATTTGAAAATGTCGGGTTTCAAAATTATTAGTATCTGTATGTATGCATAATATAACTATGCATCTATCATGTTTTTATGTATCTAACATGAAATATTATTATTTGTTTTATAAGTTATTTTTTATTATTTATATTGTCAAATAATGATAAATGACATGTCTTTAATAACTTTTTTATTTGCAGGTTAGTTCAACCATCAAGTAATATTTCGAGCAGATTGAGCAAAACAATAAATATTCAAGTACAATAAATAAAAGAATACTCTGAATCTCTTGGAAAAATGAAGAATATTCTACCATATTTTTATAAATGAACCCCTGAGTATGCTGAAGATAATCCTGAAGCCTTCCAAGAGTAGCATATTTTTCTGACCTTACAACATCAACCTGAACTGAGTGATCAATAACAAGATCCACAGGTACCTACAAAAGCATATATTGTGCTTGATGTTGAAAATGAGAAAGAAATGAAACACAGAGAGACAATATATAATCAGTACCAATCCCTTTCAGTCAGTGGACCAAAGGTGGTTAATGATGGAAATGCAAAATATTGGGGTCTCTTTTTATATAAGAATTCAAATTTGAATATATATTGCAAAAAAAAACTTACATCATGTTCCACTAAGGCATGTTTAATGAAAAGGGATATACACAAACATATAGCATAGATTATCAAGAGAGATTTTTGTAGCAAAATTAAATATCATGCACGGATGCACCATTTCTAACATGTCCGAAGATATAAACTCTCAAAACGGACTTAAACTCTGAAATTTAAACCATCATAGTGACAAATTACAATAATTGAACGTGTTATCATACTTCTGTCCAATAATAAAACTCTCCTTGAGATGTTTTTACTCAACTCATATGGAGTGGGTCCATTCAACCCTTGCCCACACTGCCCAATAGCTTGTAACATGTGATCAAAGGAAGGAAGCGTCACAGAATTAAAGGAAACACCGGCCTCGTATACCCATCTTGCGATATATGCGTTTGTTTCCTCCCTTATTTTCTTCTACCACCTATCTCCTCCTAATGCCAACTTCCCGCTTTTACTTATTTGTCCAACACTATCCGTAGGTATTTGGAAATGTATATCCAAAGATCCTTTTGTCTTCATTTTAGAAAACAAACTCCTATGTGATTGAGAGTTGTCTTCTGAATCCATTGCACCTCCAACAACTACTTCATCACGGTCCGCCTCCAATCTAGCGATTTTGGCTTCTTTCAGTACTAGTTGTGACTTTAAAGCAACATCAGCTTGGATTTTCACCTTTGCTGGTACTTTTGGGCATGGTTTAACATTGTCTCGTATCCCAGCTAGACGCGTCTTCAACCGACTCACCCCTCCACTTAGTACTTGGCTGTAATACCGACATCGAACCCTATTTGTGTCCTTCGCATCAACCTTCTCACCATGAGACCAAAAGGATCTCTACCTAGCTTAGTACTTGATTCCTTTGTTGAAGCTTCAGATGACATCACGAGTTCTATTTTTAATGGCAGAGCTTGGTTGATCTATAATTAGAGAGATACACGTCACACATGAATAAAGTATAAGAAAGCTCAAAACGAGCTAAAATATATTTGCACTTCATGACTTCACATATTAGGGCTTGGTCCCCATACTTATTTTAATCAGGAAAAGAACTTGGAAGGTTTAATTATAACACTTGAAGCGAGTGTAGAATATTTAACAGTAATAAAAAAGAGGAAACAATTTAAACCCACCCTCAATCCTGTCAAATCACGGATAGACAAACCCAAAAAAAATTTTCTCCTTTTTCCTGATTTAGGCGGCCAAAGATTCAAAGAATAAAAATTCAAAATTGGAACTGGGCCGAACCGGATCCGAACCAGACAACATATTGGCGTAGCTCAAAAGATTTATCAATCTGAAATTAAAAATCTTGCATGATCTTCAATCATTAAATATTCATGCTTGCATGGTTTTGGACTCTAAACAATCATGGGAGGGGTAACTAATCAAAAAAACATGATCATGCATGCTGAAAAACTACATCTTTAGATTTTAAGAATACAAGAGAAGATACACTCAATGTATCATATATGCCTTAGAAATTAAAAAAATACATAGAAATTAATGGAATCAAACTTTCTTTTTAAAAGATAAAATACCATACATTTAGAGGATAACTTTAATGTTTATTAAAAGCATGCCATAACTTTTGTCTATCGCATATTTACTATCAAGTCACTCTCAAATTTCTCAAATAGTAAAAACACAATCATATAAATCTAACATCAACCAGCTCATTATGGATAAGATCAAACATACATCAACCAAAACTACAGTAAAACTTTCAAAATATTTTTGATACTTACATAAATTAGGGAACTTGTGAATGAAAGAGAAAGCCCTAGAAAGAATTGAGGAGCATGTTTTTAACAAGAAAAAGTCAGACAACTCTGGATTAGCCTGCTTCAGAGGTGCTGCAGTTTAGAATAAGGTGAGAAATTAGCCATTTTTTGAGGAAGAAGGGGAATGAACCTCACACCTGAGAAATTAGTCGGGCTTTGTTCTGTGCTCACCGCTGACGAAGGTGGAGGGAGGAGCAGGGCTTCGTTGAGGGAGGAGTGCAAGAAGTGGCTTCGTTCGCTGCTCACCGACGACGAAAAAGGAGCAGGAGCCAGGAAGTGGATTCGCTTGCTGCTAATTGTCGATGGAGGAGGAGGGAGCACTACCAGTGCAACAGTGCTTGCTTCGTTCGTTGTTCACCGCCGACGTAGGAGGAGGGAGGAGGAGCAGGAGACCGGAAGTTCCTTCGTCCGCTGCTTATCATCGACGGAGGATGAAGGAGGAATACCAGTGCGGCAGTGCTGCTTCGTTCGCTGCTCAATGCCGACGGAGGAGGAACTTCGTTCTCTGCTTCATGCCGCAAAAGGAAAAGAGTTGGGACTTGAAGAAAATTTAGGGCAAAACATCGAATGTAAACCTTTATACGAAACATAATTTCTGAAAAGTTTTAATATCGCCCGAATTTGCAAATCTCGGATTCTGCCGAAATTTCTGATTTTGACCGAAATTTCGGACGAATTTATTAAAAACGAAATTTTTCCTAAAATTGAAAAAAAATAGATCGTTTTCCCCTGAAATCAGACATGTCGGCCGACATGTCTAACATGTCGGCCGACATTTAAAACATTGACCGGATATGGGACTTGTAATAGCATCGTGCTGCAACATTGCATTTGTTTAGTTGTCTAAAATCCAAAGTTTGATTTATCTAGCGCTTCATTCATGTATGTCGGAGGCCTGGAGGTGCCGAGACGTATTTGCATGGGTTTTATAAACGATGATCACTGCATTCAGTTGCATTTTAATTAGTTGTTCTCTGATACCACACATTATTCCATGTTGGTCGAGATATCATGAACGTATTGTGAAAGGTTGGGGAAGGTATTATCATTATCACTTTCTGGCACCACAATCTGTAATAAAACAAACTAGTTGTTGGAAGTGGGTCTGCAACACCAGCTGCGTTCGAGTCTTCTGGGAGGCCCGCATTTGGACTGCAGTCCAACAGGCCCCAACCCCTCTTCATAACCACGTTCAGCCCAACCCAATATCGGGCTCATAAGGCCTCCCTTAGTTGGTTATTGGCGGGTTGTTAAGGTCGACGAGCGCCAATACCAGACCTTGATCCCCCAACCTCATTTATAAGAGAACTTTAACACCACTTCTCACACCTATCTATCGAGGCCCCCCGTGCCCCTTGTTGTAGTGACAGTGAGCGTAGGGCCTTCCATATCCTGCGTGATAGTACCTGGCCCGCAGCGACGGGCGGGTTTATTAAAAAAAAATTATTGAATTTACTTTTTAACTATTTTAAAAATACATAGTTCTTTTTCACTGTTGTACTTTTTCATTTATGTTTTTAAATTGTTTTTCATTTTAAAATTATTTAAATATTTAAATTTTTTTAAAAATAATAATAATAAAATGCAACGTGTCCACGGTAGGCTTCGCCGCTGCGATCACCCTGTCGGAGCGCCGTCGGAGTGCCTCTGACGAGTTCGTCGGGGCCTGACGAACCCGTCGGGGGCCTCCGGGCAAGCCGGCGGCGGCAAGTCGGCAACCCAAAAGCGTGAGCAAGGTTTTGTGATCGGGCGAAATTTCTTAGGAAATCGGGAGGAATTTTTGAGAGTCTTGTGCGTGGTCCACCCCCTCATTGATCCAGCGATAGAAATCCTCCTAATTGGCCTCAAGTGTTACACCGTCAAATTCTAACGGCTCTTAATGCACCATCAAATCCTAATTATTCTCCATACATCTTTTGGTATATTTTTTCATTCATTCATCTCTCATCCTGTTTAATAAACGATTCTTTATAATTTTCACTGTAAAAAGCATTCTTTCAATAATGACAGTAACAGATAATTCATCTAAATTAAATTCTTCTAGCTCGTGACTTTTTACCACATGAACCTGATGGTTGAAAATCTTTTGAAATATGATTTGAACTTACTTTTGAAAGAAACTTATCCATCGAACACCTTTGTAGAAAACAACAATTAAAAATTCCAGTAAAATAATGAAAAATATAAAAAATCATATCTATACACTACATTATCAACTTTTTAAAATGTATTTTGGGCAATTAATTGAGATTTTTTAGTTTTCAATAACACACAATACTCGTATGAATGATAAACTAATTTCATTATATCAAAAAATAAATAAGAGAAATATTGTAAACTGCAAGAGAAACTTGGATGAATCAAAACATTCATTATTCTATTTAATAATCAAAATAATAAATCGTGGACTGTAAGAGTTAAGAGAAACACATGTTGGATGGCTGCAAGAGACGAGAAAGAACCGAACAACGATGGGGCAAGAATTGGAAAGGAAAAAACTAGAGAATAAGGGTGATTATTGGCTACAATGAGAATGAATGTAGACGAAGAAGTAATAGCAAAGTTAGGAACTCAGAGATGTAGTCTTGTAGAAGCAGTAAGAAGAAGAAGTTGAACCTTCGATTCATCTTTGATCGGAATCAGAGAAATAGGAAGTTAGGAACTCAGGGATTCAGAGAAAATGGAACTCACCTCACCAAAATCAGAGAAATAGGCAGCAGTTTCGTTCCATCATTCGGATTTTCACCCCTGTCATAAAAGCTATTGGGGCGTGTTGTGGTGCCGGTCCCCGAAGATGGACAAACGAATGAAGGATTGGAAGGGTGCATGACGCACGTCCGAAATGGACCACGATGACGTCGTCAAGGATGCTACGGTACACCAGAGATGGAGATGTAAGAACGAATGGTGCATCATGCGCAGAACTACAAAAGAAAGGCATGAGGACGACTATGAATACTTGACGAGAAAATGGTGTAGTGGACTAGCGAAATTAATATTAGTCAAGCATGTTGGCTAGCCAGGCGGTATCCCCGAAAAATCACATACGGGCACGTGCCTAGGTGTGTATGTGCATGACAGTGAGAGCTAATCACCCTTGAGTCATGTGCGAGTAACCTCCAGCCCTCTATCTAAATTTACGCTATGTGAAGTCCGTTCCAGCTCTTGAGCCCTCAGACACAAGCAGGTAGTACCCCACTTGAGTCCACACTTGTATACAAAATATATAAAACTACTGCCTGGGAGTTAGCTCCAGCAGTTTGTGCTACCGCCGAATAGTACCTCCGGGAATGTCCCCATTTAAATCAATATATATGCCGTTAGTCTGTGAGTTCAGCCTAAATGCATCCCAGTGCGATCAACACCCCCAGGAGCCCAAAACCCAAGATTCCCGAAGCTACCATCGGGCATTAGAAGCTACCGCCAAAGGTAGTCCTAGGAAACCGTGGATCAACTCCATTTCCAGCTTTTGCTAGGTTTATTTTCCTTGAAATCACAGCTCCAGGTAGTACTACGGCACCTCAGAGGTGTTTTACGAAAAAAACTAACTAGATCTAACTCAAACATCACCAAATTGAGTCATCTACCTCAATTTGGCTTCACACACAAGATGAGTATAAAAAATCCAAGAAAATACAAAGGAGAGTTGTAGATCTAAGGGGAAAGGGGAACTATGGTGAGTGATCTCCTTGGTTTCATGACTCTCTTATTGTTTGGATGGAGGATGACCGCAATGATGCTAGCTTGCTATCTCTAGCCACCGCTCGCTGATCCGCTCTCTAGAACTCCAACAAATGCTCCTCCCTCAAAACCTCTCCTCTCATCTTAACCTAAAGTATGAAGAAATGAAACATGTACCCCTCATTTTAGGTCTTCAGTTGGACTTTTAAGGTATGGGTGAACGGATCGTGGTCGTCTGATCAAGCCCTAAGGGGTTTGGTTGGCGACGATCGCAAATTTCGAAATCTGGTTCTGCACGCTATCATGTTGCAGTACAGATACCTTTGTAAGATTATGACAAATTACTATTTGCACTTTGCATAGCTTCGTCTAGCGGTAACAATTAATGTATGACACTAGTTCCCCGAATTTTGTTTCCTCTTCCCCTCTTAGGAAACGAGGTGTTGCATCTTGCCTCTTCTCAGGAGCACGAGCTTCACAAATGACACTCTCGCCACTCACAGTCCTCCAAAATGCAATCAGAAATTAAGTAATAATCGGAGTCATGTGTTTTAGAGGATTGTGAGCGGAATGAGCTATGTCGTCTGAAACCGTGTGCCTGATAGCAGGTAAGCACATGTGAAGGTACAATCAAGATCGAGGTAATGTCACAATCAAGATCGTAATTTCTCATATGGGATTTGCAGAGATTGCTTTATCATTTATGTAAAGTAAAAACACATAATGAGTGTTACGATTTTTTTTCTTTTTTATACTCTCAAAGATCAACAAAAAGTTGAAGCAGTGACAATTCTTTTATATGCATAAAAATGTGTATGACATATTGTTTAAAGTTTTATGATGAGAAACCTCATTGCCTAATTGAGCAGTGACAGTAATGGGGGGACTTATTTTCAGTCGCTCGACCTACAGTCGATTTTCTAGCTACATGCGGTCGTGAGTTCGCGTGAAGTAAAATTCCCCCCAAACGGAGCCAATCCACTAAAACCTTTTCTTAGATAAATGATACACTTTAAATAGAACAAAGCAAAGTAAAAAAAATGATAGTTTTTTCAAGGTTAAGCTTTTAAAGAAGTGATGTCCTCATTTGCAGTTAGATATAAAAAGTCAATGAGTAGCAGACTGAATTGAACGTGTCATGATAGTTATTCAGAGGGGATATTAAAAATGCGTGTGATGTGAGAGGTAATAGAAAAAAAGAAACTTTATGAACATGCCTCTTGTGTAGAAATTGAAAATGTGGAGGAAGTAGTCCAATGAAGTAGAAAGCCTCCTGCTTTCCCCAATCAGCTTTTCAACTTGATGTCAGTAAATGGGGGATTTCGAAAAGAGGGGTGTTGCGTCAAAGTAGCGACATTGGACCGAAAAATCTTGCGTCTTCAGCTCTTGGAAGGCTTTCCCTGCTCCAATGAAATAGAAATCGTGTTGAATTTTGTGAAAAAACAGGCCGGGCGGCCTCACCTTTGGCCTCACGGGCATATGTGCGGCCTTAGGTCTAGCTTAAGAAAAAAATTAAAAAAAAACATAAGCCGGCTGTCTTTAGCGGGTTTTCAAAAACAGAATAAAATACATTTGGAGAAGTGGAACACTTGAAGATGTAATTCATTTGGTTTAGCCAAAGCAACACATTCAAATACTCGTTTGATATTTGGCCGGGATATGACAGAAAAATATGCTTGTGCTTAATGGCGGTTTCAAATATTGATCCGCGGGAAGCTCGCAATAGACATAGAATCTTATTTATATCATGTCCGTGTCTGTAGCGGACAACATAGAGCTTGGCTCTACTCGTACAGCATTTCTGTGGAGGTCATATGGCGGTGATTTAAGTAATTTCCAATATAAATGCAGGATGAGGAGCTTGCAGAGACTGAACTGGCGGTCTGTGCTTCGGTGTTTGGCGGACCTCATATAAAGTAAATTCCAACATAATGATATGCAGATATTTGGCCTTTTTTTGGACTTTCATTTACTCTGTCAAGCAGTATTCCGCTGACAATTCGCATAAAAATGTGTGACCGGCGGATGTGCCTTTGGTCGTTTTGGCGGATGAAGATCTTTGATTGCGGACTGCCTTGGGTTGGTGCGCGAAAGGGGGTTGTTGTCCTCAGTGGTCGGAACTTTGCCTAATGCCTTGCAGCATAAACCTTGGGCGGACATAGAGAGGGTTCGCCAATGTTGCTTGCTCCTGGCTTCACCCAACCTTTTTTCGGTGTTTTTTATCGCGCGGGCTATTGATCTCTAGGGCAACATAACCTTTAAATAGAATAAAGCAAACCAAGTAAAAAAAATCAAAAATATACATTTTTTTGGCATTTCATCTGACATCTAATTGGCATATAGTTCCAGATATTTAAATTTATAGTTCTATGTCTGCTTAGGGCAGAAATGAAACTCATATTAATTAGCGAATCAGGGGGATGATATCAAAGGGGCAGATGCGCGTGACTTTGGAGAGATCGAGGAGGTAGAACGTCTGAGAAAAATTCATCTTTGCCAGAAATCCTCCGACGGCTTCAGACATGGTGAGGCCTAAGTAGATCAGCAGGAAGAAACGGTGTGTCCGCGCGGCCTCGCGGCTTGATGTGGAGGAAGTAGTCCAGTATGTGAAATCGAAGAGACCTCGGCGGTTTGTGGGTGTAAGTGATGGGGGTAAATCCTAAGACGAAATTAGTTAGGGGTGTTGCAGTCTAACTCGACGTACCGGTTGGACCGAAATAACCTGCTTGTGCTTCATTGTTTGTTGACCGTCTTAGCTCTCGGAACGGTCGAGCGCGCACACAGTCAATGAAATAGATCGATCGTACACACAAAGTTTTAACGTGGAAAAACCACCAAACCAGGTAAAAAATCACATTACTGGATCTTTGTCGGTCAAAGTTCACTATTTCATGGCTGTTACAATGTGTTTGTTGAATCGAGGGCGACAAGGCTGCCTTTCGTTACAATTTTGAGGTGAGAAAACACTTAGCACTCGGCGGACGACAAGCCGTCGCGTCCGACATTTGTTACAAATTGCTCTCTGCGGCGATGAGCTTCACTAGGCGTCATGCTGACACTGAACGCAAGAACAAAACACTTGAGTTTTTGGTTGCGAAGGTCTCTTCGAAACTGAAAGATTGAGCTTTGTCAGGTGGCTTGTACGTGGCTCGGGTGCGGCTCGAATGCTGCTCGTAGGAGAAATTCGACAGAGCTTAGACCTGAGGAAGAAGAAGGCTTGGAGGAAAAAGGGTGAGAAATGAGGAGGCATGAGACTCCTTTTATAGCCTCCAGGAGGTGGTTATGGTGGTTACGCGACTATCCACACACCACAACCACCATTATAAATATTTTTGCTATAGTTTATGGGTGCATGTTAGGATAATTAATTCTGTTATTTGTACACCAATTAAATTAATAATAAAATTCCTCCACTAACCCGACGGTTAGTGAGTGGTTACATGCGAATCGGACGATAGGGAATGACCCGAAAAGATCAGATGGCGGGTACGGGCTTCCATGGGAGGGCGGCGATCTTGTCGGTGAGCTCGCCGATGCGGAGGGAGACCGCCGCCGATGGTCGGGGGCACGCGCCGATGGCCGAGGAGGGGCGGCCGGCCTGGCCGCCCCTTCGGCCGCCCCTTCCCGCGCCGGTGGCCAGGAGGTGTGGTCGGCTCGGCCGCTTCCTCGACCGTACGTTGGCGGCCCAGGAGGGGCGGCCGACCCAGCCGCCCACTCAGGCGGCGTGCCGACGGCTGAGGAGGGGCGGCTGGTCTGGCTGCCCCTTCGTTCACGGGTCGGCGGCTGAGGAGTGGCGGTTAGTTCGGTCGCCTTCTCGGCCACGGGCCGGCGGCCGGGATGGGGAAGCCGGCTCGGCCGCCTACTCGGTCGACGGTTGAGGAAGGGGGGCCGGCCGGCCCGCCTCTTTGGCCGCGCACCTACGATCGGGTCGACCATCACCTTCGGCGTGCGTGGGTGATTTTGGCGTCATGCGTGATGGCATCGACGTATGGGGGGATCGGGCGCACTGATCGCTCGTGCGGCTACACCCATGATCCCACTAATTTTGGTGGAGATCATGGGGGGGGGAGGGGGTTATGTGCGCACCAGTCTTTTTAAATATGGATCTTATCCCTAATAATTACCCTCTAGATCTTTGTTGCAACAAACCTGTTCGGGCGAGGAAAAATAAGGATCTTCCTTTTGCTCATTCTTCATAGTGGCGACGATGACGAACAGTGAACGACTTAAGACAGTGAATAGCGGCGTCCTGCAAACTCAGGTAAAATGTTAGAATATTCCAAGGAGGAGAAGGGGAGGTGACAGGGCATGCTCGTGAGGGCCGACGCCGCATTATTCGTGCATGACCGCGGACGGGAGCGGTCACCTTGGGGAAAAAGGGGGTGCGCTGGCAAATATGCCCACAGAAGGCGCTCGGCGTGCCCGTGCACATTAGGATGCATGTGGGGGCGTGCGCACACTAGATCGTGCACGGATGCATGCGCGTCGGTGCGCGCGCCTTGTTGCGCAGGAGCGCCATCACCTTATCGCGCGATGCCTGGTCCCGCGTGCCTGGTCGCGTGCTCCTGGATGCGCACATGCGTGTGCGCTTGAGGTCGCGCACACTCCAGGCTGCGTGCAAACCGGCTTGCGCGCGTGTGCACACAAGATTTTCCGCGAGCATGTACTTGGGCGTGTCGTGTTATGATGCGTATGGTTTTGGCTTTGCTGCCTAATGCGCCTTCATGCGCCCGACGGAGGCGGAAAATTTTTTATTTATGAATTGTTTTGTCTAAGTCCAATCTTGATTCTTTGTATCAGGGTTCGAAGCGTACTGCGAGACCGATGCATCTATGTTCTTCTCTTACCGACGATCAGGTTGCGATTTGGAAGGAGAAGGTTTAGTCTGCCTGACGACCTTGAGGTGAAGATAACGCGTGTTGAATAAAGGGTTCAAAATCCTCCTCGCGGTTGTTTGACGATCCGTGAGACTACTTTGAGATCGGGTTTTTGTTTTCCACCATGCGAGGAAGTGATCGAATTCTGAAATTTTGCTGTGTGCAGATTTCCCAGTTTACTCCACTGGGTGTAATGCGCCTCATGGGGTTGGTTGTCTTCTTTCGTGAGCATGACAAGAAACTCTCTTTAAATTGTTTTCGGGATTGGTGTGACATTCGTTCTGATGGTGGTGAGAGTGTTGAAATTTTTGCAACAAGAGCTGGCTTGATTTTGAGACTCAGACGGACGTTGTCACGGAAATACTCTTTTTGGCTATGTCAAGAATTCTTGGGGTTTGCCGAAGTGTGGAATATGTTGCCAGATTGCTGTTGTCGCCAAAATTGGAAGGAGCGGGAGTTTTCCCCAGTGTTAGGATTTTCAGAGCTCCGTGAGTTGGCGAACTAGTTGTTAAGCATTTCCTCATTCGTAGAAGAGAAACGCTTGTTGCGGTGCGGTATTTCTTCAGATTTTGGGAGAATTACCGAGATATCTTCGGATTGTGGTCGGAAGACGAAGGCACTTGTTCGGTTTCTCAGGGTAAGACTACTCCTTCTGATGGTCGAGGCGGGCCTACTCCCGAGGTACGGGTGCTCGGATGTTTTGCCCCCCCACCCCCCCCCCCCCCCCCCCACGGAGGTGGCTACTCTGAGGTTGTCTTCTTCTTTGAAGGCGAGGAAGTGAAGTGGTAAGCGAGTTTGATTATTTTTGGCTGTCCTTCGTTGTTGTGTTTGTGCTGATTTTTCTCCATCTTTTTCTTGTAGATCGAGGTCCAGGCTCAGATTGTTGTTACTTGTAATGATCATTATGTGATCTTGAAGGATGAGTATCTGACACTCAGGAGAAGTTTCGGGTGGCGGCGAGCTCGCTTGCCACTCTGAGAGATGATCATGATCGGGACGTTTCTCGATTTCGCCGGATTTGAACAGAGCTTAAGGCAGAATTGGAGGAGACTCGGGTGTCCTTGGAGGTGGAAAAATCACTGGTGGAGAGGACTGCGCAGATTCTGAAGTGTTCCCAGGAGGAGACTTCCCTCTTAGAGACAGAGCTCCATACGGCGAAGGCCCAAGTGGAGTTGTTATCTTCTGATGCCGCATGTCAGAGTTGAAGGCCACCGGACTCGCAGAGTACATGTAGTTTTTAGATTATATACGGGATCAATGCTTGATCAGCGAGGAGGTTCATGATGAGATCTGGACCAAGGAGGTGGAGCCTCAGATGGAGGATGTTCGTGAACTGCCGCTTAGGCATGGAGTTTCGAAGGCATTTCGCCTTGTTGGTAGGAGCTTGGGATGCGACGTATCTGACTTTAGTTTTGATGATATCTTAGACAATGAGAGTTCTGATGTTGACGCAGCTGATATGTAGCGGCGTTATATTCTTGTATTAATGTGTTTGCATTTTTCTTTTCCTAATTTGACATCTTGGATGTTTCTCTTGTTGTTTGACGGTTCTGATTAATGCATTTGCGTATATATTTGTACGTTGCTATGATGATAACATTCTCTTTCTTCGTTTGGCCCGAATGTTGTTTGACTTGCGGTGTTGCTTTGTGCGGGCTGTGATTGCGGCCTTAGTTAGTCCGCAGTTGGTTTGTGACCTAGTTTGCACGAGGATCGCTCAATACTTAATTTGCACGAGGATTGCTCGCGGCTTAGTTTGCACGAGGATTGCTTGCGGCTTAATTTGCACGAGGATTGCTCGCAGACTAATAGTGAGGGGGCAGGCCCTGATGATGTCGTGGCGTAGAAAGACAGGTTCAGTGAATAGCTTTTGTATTCAAACCGCATGCGCAGTCTTACCGCTTTTGCACGAGAATCATTTGCGACTTAGTTTGCATGAGGATCACTCGCGACTTAATTTGCACGAGAATCACTCACGACTTAATTTACACGAGGATCACTCGCGGCTTAGTTTGCATGAGGATCACTCGCGACTTAATTTGCATGAGAATCACTTACGGCTTAATTTGCACGAGGATCACTCGCGGCTTAATTTGCACGAGGATCACTCGCGGCTTAATTTGCACGAGGATCACTTGCAGCTTAATTTGCATGAGGATCACTCGCGACTTAATTTTCTTGAAATTAATCGGGCTCTGTTGAGAAGGAAACACAATATTTGAATAACAGATTGTCTACACACGTTCGGACTTATGGTTTCTACACACCATAGAGTTTAAGTACGATAAAAAATACTTTTAAAGAAGTTTTATATAAGGAGTCAATGGTAGAATCGACACAGGTTCTGCGCGTTCCATGTCTGGGGTAGGGTCTTTCCCTCTGCGTTCCTTAGCTTGTAGGTTCCTGGCTTCACAATTGTGGTGACGACGAATGGTCCTTCCCATGAAGGAGAGAGCTTGTCTCTTTGTGGTCTCTTGCCAGTAGCTTCTATACTTCAAAGAACCAAATCCCGGACGTTAATGGGTCTGGATTTTACCTTTCAGTTGTAATGTCGTGCTATATATTGTTGATAAGTGGCGGTACGAAGAGCTGCCACATCTCGAATTCAGGGATCAGATCCATCCAGGTTCTCCCGGGGAGCTTCATCATTCTTTTCTTGGTTGAAGCTGGTGACTCGTGGACCTGAAATGTCGATGTCAACTAGAATGATCGCTTCTATTCCGTAGTAGATGTTGTATGGTGTTTCTCTGGTCGGGGTTCTCTCAGTGGTTCGATATGCCCATAAAATGTTGGAGAGTGTGTCGATCCATTACCCCCGACTTCTTGTAGTCAGGTTTTTAATCCTTTCAAGATTGTTCGATTGGTCACCACAATCTCCCTGTTGGTTTGGGGATGTGCCACAGCAATGTGTTGCAAATTAATCTTCAAGTACTCACACATTTTGTGAAAGACCTTCCTGTGAATTGAGTCTCATTGTCAGCGATGATGATCGCAGGAATGTCAAAATGACAGATAATATTCTTCCACATGAATTGTCTGACATTCTCTTCAGTGATCTTAGCTAAAGGTTCCGCTTGACCCACTTAGTGGAATAGTCGATGACCATTACGATGAACTTTATTTGCCCCAAGGCTTGGGGTAGGGGACCAAGAAGGTCGACTCCCCACTGCGCAAACGACCATGCTCCTTGCAGCACGGTGAGGGCAACCGACGGTTGTCAAGGAATGTTTGCATGCAACTAGCAGCTTCTCCATCTTTGGACAAATTCGGTCGCTTCCTTCTTCATTGTGGGCCAGTAGAAGCCTTGGCGTAATATTTTGTGCGCCATGGCCTTTTCGTCTAGATGTTCTCTGCAAACTCCTTTGTGGACTTCTCGCAAGGCGTACTCTACATCGGGTTCTGACAAACATTTCAAGTATGACCCAAAAAAGGACCGTTTGTACAACTCCCGGTTGATTAGGGTGAAGGTGGTTGTCTGCATCCTTAGGCATTGCGCCTCTACCTGGTCTTCTAGCAGCAATGGATGTTCCAAGTAAGTTAATATCGGGTCGATCCAAGATCCTTTTGGCTCCTCAACCTCCATGATTTCCCAAGGCCCTTGTATGATGGGAATAACGATCTCTTCTACTTGGCATCTCCTTGATTGATATTGGGTAGGTGACGTAGCCAGCTTTGAAAGAGCATTCGCCCTGGGATTCTGCTCTCTTGGGATGTGAAGAATTTGGAATTGCGATATCTTGAGCAACAGAGACTTCACTAGTGAAAGGTATCGAACTAATTGTTCATTCTTCGCTTCATAGTCACCTTCTATTTGCGAGACGACGAGCTGGGAATCTGAATAGATGATTAAGTTTTTGACATGGCAGTCGATGGTGAGCCTAAGTCCTGCAATCAGGGCTAGTACTCAGCTACATTATTGGTCGCTGCAAATTTCAGTCTAAGCTTGTACTTTATGGTGACTGACTCTGGGCTTATCAGAAGTATTCCTGCTCCCGCACCTTCGATCCCTGATGCTCCATCGACATATAGGGTCCACTGAAGGTTACTGGCGGCTTGTGTGGTGATCGTTTTTGGTGGAATGGTGTTCTCTGCAATGAAGTTCGCTAGCACCTGCGACTTGATGACTGGGCGAGGTATGAAGTGGATATCGAACTCACCTAATTCGACTGCCCATTTTACCAATCTGCCGGAGGCTTCGGGATTCTGAAGGATTGTGTCGAAGGGTAGTTCGGTCAACACTTTGACCGTATGAGCTTGAAAATAAGGTCGGAGTTTCCTTGCTGAGAAGACGAGTGCTAAATGTGTTTTGTCTGCCGCAGGATATCAGGTTTCTGTGTTTGAGAGAATCTTGCTGAGGTAGTAGATCAGACGTTGAACTCCTCCCTCATCCTTAACCAATACTGTACTCATTTCAGCGAGCATGACTGCTAGGTATAAATATAGTGTTTCTCCAAGGATAGGCTTCGAGAGGAGTGGCGGGGAGGCTAGATATTGCTTTAGAGATTTGAAAGCAGCTTGACACTCGTCCGTCCACTGGAATCCTATGCTCCTTGCTCCCCTAAGGATCTTAAAAAATGGTAGATACTTATCTCTAGTTCGTGCCAGGAATTGTGAGAGCGCAGTAATTCTCCCGTTTAGGTGCTGTACTTACTTTAGGGATCGAGGGGGTACCATATCCTCGATGACTTTAATCTTCTCTGGGTTCGCCTCTATCCCTCGTCGTGTTACCATGAATCCTAAAAATTTTCCTGACGTCACCCCAAACGCGCACTTACTCGGGTTGAGTCTCATGTCGTGTTGACGAAGAATTTGAAACATTTTTCAGATCCTCCAAATATTCTTCTTGTCGGGTGCTTTTTACTAGTATGTCGTATATATATACTTCCATAGACTTTTCGATGTGAGCTCTGAATACCTTGTTCATTAATCATTGGTAGTTATCTCCGGCGTTCTTGAGACCAAAGGGCATTACCTTGCAGTAGTGGATTCCTTTGTTTGTTCGAAATGTTGTATGCTCTTCATCTGCATGATTCATTCTGATTTGGTTATAACCGGAGTAAGCATGCATGAAGCTGAGAAGTTGGTGTCCAACAGTCGCGTCGACAAGCTGGTCGATTCTGGGTAGGGGGAAACTATCTTTCGGGCAAGCTTGATTGAGATTCGTGTAATCTACATGCATCCTCCACTTCCCGGAGGATTTATTAACCATGACCACGTTTGCCAGCCAAACGGGTATTCTACTTCTCGAATGAATTATACTTCAAGGAGCTTTCCCACTTCTTCTTCGATTGCTTGAAGTCCCTCAGGGGCAAAGTTCCTTTTCTTCTGGATGACCGGCCTACATGTCGGGTTGATATTCAAAGAATGATGAATGACTCGTGGATCTATACCAAGCATATCTTCGGGGCTCCAAGCGAAAATATCCTTATTTGCTTGTAGGGAGGCCGTCAATTCATCCTTTTCTTGTTGTGGGAGGAATGATCCAAGTTGGACGGTGCGGTTTGAGATCGCCTGAGAAAGAGGAATTTCAATCAATTCTTCAGTCAGCGCTCCTCGCTGTAAGATCGCCTCATCTTGTAGGTCAAAGTCGTCGATATTCAAGGATGTGGCTTTTACTAGTTGGGCTTGCTTAGAATAAGAAGTCCTAACTTCGTGACAAGGTGCGGGATTGAAGGAATAACTTTAAAGATTGGCTGAATGGGTCTTTCGAAGATCGCATTGTAGGTTGAGCTTAAATCTACCACGGTGAACTGGATTTCGTGCGTAGCTTGTCTTGGAAACTCTCCCATGGTGACTGGAAGAGTTATCATCCCCTGTACTTAGACCGGATGGTTATCAAAGTCGTACATAGGTCCGGCTGCTAGCCCGAGATGTTGACTAGTAAGCTTCATGTTCTAAAGAGCGGAGAAGAATAAGACGTCGACCGAACTTCCATTGTTGATGAGTATCTGTTTGACATTATAGCAAGGATCGTTGATCCCCACACTGATCACGAGAGGGTCTTGGTGGGGTGCTGAATTCCTTCAAGATCTTCATTCCTGAAGGCTATGGTGGAGTCCTGCTTGCATCTTTTCTCATTATGAATGTCTCTCTGCACTCTTACCGAGAGTACCTAGGTAGAGAGAATCGGTGACCTGGTGATGGTTTCGATGTTTTCGACTGTTTGCCTGCCACCGACTCCTCCTTGCTGGTCGTTTTGCTAATATCTTGCCTACATGGGAGGAGCTTGTTGATCCGTAGATGTCTTTGTAAGAACCTGCCAAGAAGTCCTTGGCGAATTAAGCGTTCAATCTCATCCTTTAGGGCCCGTTTGACAAACCAGTCTAACGTCATTTCATTCAGAACGGACCTATACAGTATTTTTGGGAGCTGTTTGATTCAAGCCATTTTAAACCGGTCGACTGAAAAGGGGCTTTTCCCCTCGTTTTGGCACTGGAGCTCGGAGCACCAGCGCGCCCGTCTGCAACCCCCGTTTTGATATTTTTCTCCTCCATCGCGGGAACAAGTTTGCGGGAACTGCGCGCCCGTCCGCTTCCCCATCAACAGGCCATCTTCCACCTTCAGAGCTTCTTCCCTGTGAGGATCTTCAGAGCTTCTTCCTCCTTCAGAGCTTCTTCCATGTGAGGATCTTCGGCTAGCTTCTACTTTCCAGAGCTCCTTCAAGCTTGCAGATTTCACTGCCATCTTCCGCTTCTACTTCCAGAGAATCTTCCTCCTTCAGAGCTTCTTCCCTGCGAGGTTTTTTCTGTATCTGTTGTCCATGTCTGCTTTTAATTTTTTATCCAAAAGTTATGTTTTTATTTTGGTATATTATGCTGTAAATTTGCAGATTTTAGTATTTTACTTGTAAATTGCAGTTAAGTGCTAACTGCTAATTTACTAATGTTAATTTTCTGCTAATTTGTAGTTAAGTGCCGAGCTTCCTCCTTGTCGTTCAATTTTCTGAAAAATATTTCGTTGCATTCTATTTAAGTTGTATGTGTTCTATTTTTAAAATTTGACGTTCTAACCGCCATCGGAATGGTGTTTTCCCAAACAGATAAATTATTTTACAGTTTTGAACCTGATTGCAAACGGAGGTTATCCAAACACATACTCAGTTTTGAAAATACAGTTTTGAAAATACAGTTTAGAATCTCCCTTTTGAACTGCTCCCTTTTAAAACGACACCGGTATCCCAAACAGACCCTTAGTCGTGCACACTCCTCCGTGGTGTGCCCAGTTGCTCGATGGAATTCACAATACTTTGATTGATTATTTCTGAGATCAGGGGCGGGCTACTTGGGGGAGTGCAAAACCGGGTTGTTCTGGATGGTGTAAAGCACGTTCACATGGGTGGTATTCAACGAAGTGTATTCTTGATGTGTCTGGTCCCTCTAAAAGTCGCGATGCCGCTGGCCATTCCGACGCACTTCCTGGAATCTTCCTTCCTGGCTCTTTGAAACCTGCTCTCTGTCACTTTTGTGCTTTTGGTCTCCATCGAACGGCTGACGATGTGCTTCAATGGCTTCGTCTGCTACTATTTGCGCCTCTATGCGATGTACGAGGTACAGGTAGCTATGGACAGTTTCCCTCATCAAAGCTGAGTAAAGGCCACTGGGGCGAAGCCCCCCAAGAAATACCCCCACAAGAGTTCTGGGTCGACGTCAGGAATCTGCCAAGCTTCTGTAGTGAATCGTCGGAAAAAGTCTTTCAAGGTTTTTTCCTTCATTTTGTCAAATTCCTGACAAATGTGAATGAACACGAACAATTCTTCGGTTGGCAATGAACTGGTCGGTGAATTGTCTTGTTAATTCTACGAAGTTTGCGATAGTTACCTCTCTCAGAGAATGGAACCAGTACGAACTTGGCCTTGAGGGTAGCTGGGAAGACTTGGCAGAGCAGTTGGTCTGACGCATTATAGATCCACATGACTGTAGTGAAGTGGTTGATGTGTTCTGACGGGTCGTCTGTTTCATCGAATGTTTCGATATTTGGCAATTTGAATCCATGCGGGATCAGATGGGCTAAGATCGGGGGTGCAAGCAGAGTGCCTTGGTGAAGTGGTCGACAGGTGAGAATATCTCGCCGGCCAGCCTATCGTATTCCTCAGCGATCACTTCTCATATTTCTTTGCGAGTGAATCTTTACCACGACGACAGTCGGGGATCTTCTTCCAGGATGCGGTTATGATGACCGGCTCCAGTTCCCCTAAGAATCGGGTGAGTGGAACTAGCAGCGTCAGAGAGTTCTTTTGACACTTCTTCTCTTCATTGAGCTTCTTGTGCTACATCATGATTTGGTAGAGGGGGGATTGGCCGGTGCTGGTGGCAGAGGAGGAGCGAGAAATGCTCTCATGTTTCTGAGCAGAGCGAGCATCTCAATCTGCTGCTCCTCCATCTGTCAAACTCGTCCTTCCAAAGCTGTTACTGGGGAGAGAACAGTTTCTACTTCGAGGGGCACATCCATTAGTGAATGGGAGTGGGCTGGTTCAGTGCGTACTCCTAGGACGAATGCTTCAGCTGTTCGGGCGCTTCTTTTTGTCATTGTCTTTGATCTTGAGTACCTCTGTGTAGAGGATACAGTCTTTTGAGGATGCTAGGAACTCATTTTCCACCGACGACGCCAAACTGTTGCAGTCTAACTCGACGTCCCGGTCGGACCATGATAACTTGGACTGTCTTAGCTCTCGGAACGGTCGAGCGCGCACACAGTCAATGAAGTAGATCAATCATACTCACAAAGTTTTAACATGGAAAAACCCCCCAATCGGGTAAAAAATCATGTGACTGGATCTGTACCGATTAAAGTCCAACATTTCCTGGCTGTTACAATGTGTTTGTTGAATCGAGGACGGCAGGCTGCCTCTCGTTATAATTTTGAGGTGAGAGAACACTTAGCACTCGACGGACGACAAGCCGTCGCGCCTGGCGTTTGTTATAAATTGCACTCTACGGCGATGGGCTCACCGGGCGTCCCGCTGGCACTGAATATGGGAGCGGAGCACTTGAGTTTTTCGTTGCGAAGGTCTCTTGGAAACTGAGAGATTGGGCTTCGTCGGGTGGCTTGAACGTGGCTCGTACGTGGCTCGGGTGCGGCTCGGGTGCGGCTCGATTGCTGCTCGTAGGAGAAATTCAAGAGAGCATCGACCTCAAGAATAAGAAGGCTTGGAGAAAAAAGTGTGAGAAATGAGGAGGCCTGAAACTCCTTTTATAGCATCAAGGAGGTGGTTATGGTGGTTATGCGGCTATCCACACACCATAACCACCATTATAAATATTTTTGGTATAGTTTAGGGGTGCATGTTAGGATAATTAATTTTGCTATTTGTACACCAATTAAATTAATAATAAAATTCCCTCACTAACCCGGCGGTTAGTGGGTGGTTACATGCGAATCGGAGAACAGGGAATGACCCGAAAAGATCGGACTACGGGGACGAGCTTCCACGGGCGGCCGACGATCTTGCCGGCGAAATCGCCAGCGAGGAGGGAGACCGCCGCCGACGGCCGAGGGAACGCGCCGGCTGCCGAAGAGGGCCGGCCGGCCTACAAGCCGCCCGTTCGCCCGGGTGCCGACGACCGAGGAGGGGCGGCCGGCTCGGCCGGCTCGGCCGCTTTCTCGGCCGTGCGTCGGGGGTAGAGGAGGGGCGGTTGGCCTAGCTGCCCTCTCGGCCGTGCGTCGGTGACCGAGGAGGGGCGGCCGACTCTGCCACTTCCTCGGTCGTGCGCTAGCGGCCGAGGAGAGGCAGCAGGCACGGCTGCCCTCTCGGCGGCACGCCGACGGTCGGTCTTGCCTCCCCTTCGACCGTGCGTTGGCGACCGAGGAGGGGCAGCCAGTTCGGCTGCCTTCTCGGCCATGCGCCGGCGGCCGGAATGGGGCGGCCGGCATGGCTGCCTCTTTGGACGCGCGCCGGCGGCCGGCTCAGCCGTCACCTTCAGCGTGCGTGGGTGGTTCTGGCGTCATGTGTGATGGGATTGGCGTGTGGGGGGGTCGGGCACGTTGATCGCGCGTGCGGCCACACCCATGATCCCACTAATTTTGGTGGAGATCATAGGGTTGTGGTTATGTGCACGCCCATCTTTTTAAATATGGATCTCATCCCTAACAAGGGGTTACCGAGTTCTTAATGTCAATGTGGGCGGAGCTGCTTCCAGAAGATGTCAACAGTTGCGTAGGGTGGTGTGTTGGGTTGGGGTGCCTCAGCGATGGATCGATCGGAAACTGTGGTAAGGGTGGTAGTGTTGGATGATCTTTGGTGGCCGACGACGTAGATCAACGAGAGGGACATTTTGAGCGGCATAGTTCTACAGCAAGGTCGAGCGAGTGTGGTGTGTAGGCGAGATCTTTGGCCTTTTTTATGAAGGAGCGGAACAACGAATAAAATCTTGTTTTAAATGGACTGGTGAGATTATGGTTATTTTGAATGGACGATGGGGATGTATTTGTGGACCGGGTTACGCCATAAGGGGATTTCCTTATATAATAGTTTAGATACGAGTGACAATGCACGAGGGGCCCCTCGTGCCCCGCGCGTCAGTACTGGCCCGCCCCCGACGTTTTTTAATAATTGCTTTTATCATGTATTTGTTAATTTATATTTTTAATAATTTCTTTTTTACATTTAAAAAGTTAAAAGAAAATTAAATTGAAGCTTTTTTGCATCATAAATATATTAGAGGTAGACAAATTATACACCAAGTAGTTGTGGTGCTATAGATAAGTAGTATTTCATTTATATGAGTGGTTTGGGTTTGAAACCCAGCATTTAGCATTTTAGGTGGATTAATTTTGGCCCGCTTGCCAGTTCGTCTGCCTTATCAATCTTTAACCTATGCGAGCCTACTAGTCCCACATTGTCTATATGAACTCAACTCTTGTTGTATATAAGGTGAATCCCAAAGAGCTTTGTAGTTCTGTGCTTGCAGGCTGAAAGTTGGGTTTTTTTCTTGCTTAAATAAGTTTTCTTTCTATTCCCTGTTTGGCGGGCTGGAAGGTGCGTTTTTTTCCTTTGCGGTGTAAAAAATGAACGGTCGAGATCGATTTTGCAGGCCTCATGTGTTACACCGCTCAATCGCAATGATCAACGATAATTCTTTGTATATATGTATAGATGAAAATATTGCTAGAATTATTTAAAGAAAAATTGGGGAAAAAATATTAAAAATATGTCTACTATTCTCAAAATACCATTGAAAATCACAACACCTAAAGAAGAAATAAGCAAACACAATATTAGTAGTAAACTCAAACCTATAAATTTTATTAGAGATTTAAGAAAAAAATTAAAAGAAAAAATGGAAGAAAGTGTAGAGGAAAGTGTAAAAGAAACTCAAAATCTTATAAATGTTTGAGAGATTTAATATTATCATTTGGATTAATTTTGGCCTGCTTGCCCGGTTCGTCCGCCTCACCATTCTTTAACATATGTGAGTCTATTAGTCTCACATCGCCTGTATGAACTCAACTCTTGTTGTATATAAGGTGAATCCAAAGAAGCTTTGTAGTTCTGGACTTGGAGGCTACAAACTGGCTTTTCTTTATTGATTAATTAAGCTTTCTTACTATTCCATGCTTGGCGGGCTGGAAGGTGCGTTTTTTTTTCTTTGCAGTGTAAAAAATGGACGGTCGAGATCGATTTGGAGGGCCTCATGTGTTACATCGTGCAATCGCAATGACCAGCAATACTTATTTGTATATATGTATCGTTGAAAATATTGTTATAATTATTTAAAGAAAAATCGGGAAAAAATATTAAAAATATTTGTACTCTTCTCAAAATATCATTGAAAATCATAACAACAAAAGAAGAAATAAACAAACACAATATTGACAATAAACTCAAACCTATAAATTTTTTGAAAGATTTAAGAAAAAAATGTTTAGGAGAAAAACACTGAAGAAAGTGTAGAAGAAACCTCACTTAACAACCACTATCACAGGAGAATACACAGAGCTTCATGTTGGGGGCACACGGACGAGTTCACAATAGGGCTTGTAGAGGAGATCGTATGAAGGGGCAGGTTCCATTTGGTTTCGGGCAAAACTCATAGTTTGGTTATTTGAGTTTATAAATGTCTATTCATTGATCAAATTTAAACTTAATCAGTTGACATCTTTGTTCTTCTGAGCAGGGTCCCGTCAATGAAAGAACTTCGGCGACCTGAGCCCAGGTCGACGACTCCATCCCGAGCCGAGTCGAATGATGACAACACTACTTTGACAATCTTCTAAACCCAGGTCGACAACTTCATCTCGCGCGTCGAAATTGAAAAAAATCAAAAGCATGAGGAAGCACTTACCTGCTCTCCGAGATGAAAGCACGCCTCAAGTCCTTATCAGATACATACTCGCTATGTTACTTCAAGAAAATTAAGCCAAAGTCTCATATTATGATAAATTTTTTTAAAAAAAGTTACAATCGAAATTAGAAATCTTAAAAGGACATGATGATTAACCTCTTTAGAGCTGGACCCATTTTTATTTTATTTTTTGTACTGATCTGCAAATAACAATATTTTATATGAATAACCAATTGAATACTTAAGAATTACAACCAATAAAAATCTACAAAAATGCAATTCTAATGCACAAATCAAGATTTTGAAAATCGGACCTGAGATGGAACACGTCTTAGGAAAGGTTCATGGTTCAACCGGTTGGATCGGTTGAACCGGGTTTGAACCTGATTGAACAGTTTAGACAAAAGTTACTAATATTATTTCATAATATATGTGATATGGATATTAATATATCAAAAATAAAACAACTAATGTAAATATATGATAAATAAAGTCACTGCCTCGCTGGTCTACGTGAGGAAGAAGACCATATATCTTCGTTCTGGACGCTCGCCTCCCCGTCGAAATCGCCGGCGTGAGGAAGAATTTTTTTCCTTGGCTCTACGCCATCTGAATGGAGCGGAATAGTAGATGCAAAATTAAAAAAGTAAAGGTTCAAGTGTTTAACCTAAAAGCTAAAACAATCTCAACCGTCTGATATCAAATCAGTGGTGAAATTTGCCTAATTTACTGAACCGTCCGGTTCACTAAAAACCGGTCCAGTTTCCGGTTAACCAGTTCAACCGTCCGGTTAACCGGTTCTGGGCCAGTTTTAAGCAGGAGCGGTTTTAGGGACCAGACCGGACCGTCCGGAGAACCGATCGGCGGTCAGACCGGTCGAACCGGCCGGTCCGGTCCGGTTTTTAAAACTTTGGTACAAATAACAAATGCTTATTAATATCCTCAGTCTTAACTCTGTATGGTGGTGTTTAAAAAAAGCGGCTCCGACCCGGAATAAGGCCGGCTAAGGTCTGCACCGGGCTAGCCTGTCCCGGGCCCTGGCCAGGCTTGTGGGTTACATGCCCCCGTATAGGCCATTTGCCCGAGTGGGGCAAATGATGTTTTCCAGCCCAGGCCGAGCCTAAGGCCCGACAATGCCGACCTAGGCAGAAACTCCAACGACTCTTAGAGTCGTTGGATCAACGACTTTTAGACCATTGGCTGCAACAAAAACCACTATGCTAAATATTCATGTTTTGCATGATAACAACTGAGACGTATTGAAAAATTATATGGATTTATTAAAATATTTTTGTAAGGCAACAACTTTTTCATCCAGCGTGTATCATCCGATTAGTCTTGTAGTAATTAAAAATTTTGTAGATATCGCACAAAAATTTAACAATTACAAACAACACAAAAGTTGTCGTTCTTTAATTGAAAAAATGAAAGTAAAAAAATTAAATATTGTAGAAAAATGCCCATCATACTTGTATGCGTCACTACTTTGAATCTTCTATTCAGCGTAATCATTGTAAAAATATGACAAAAAATAAATAATAATTTAGGCCTAAATATATCTTTCACAGATTTTGATGACAATAGTATTTCAAAATATAATTTTGTTTTTTATCAAATATTGTAATTATTATGATAATTTATACGGCTCGCAGTCCCGAGAAAAAATATCACATCCTAGAACAAAAGATAGTTTTAAAAATAAAATACTAAAGTTAGCTTATATGAAAAAAATACGCACATTTAATAGTCTAAATGAATTTAAATTGTACAATAAAACGCAATTTCACGATTTTATGAGTACAGATGAGATTAAAATTTTTGATCTTTTTAAATGATTGGAAGACAAAGTTAATCCTCATTCTACTATGACATTTATGACCCGTGATTTACAAACAAACAAACGCTATATTTGGTTCGGCGGTGGCGGTTGCAGCCGCTAGTCGAAACGGGAATTTGGAACCGGAGGGGGAGAGGTGGGGGTCGAAACGGAGCGGATCGGGGCCGTTTCCTCCTTGCTGCGGGTGCAAACGGTGCAAACGCAGCCGCCGCCCGTTTGTTTACCCGCCGTCCGGCGGAGTTTGCTCCAAACGGAGGCGGTGAAACGCCGAACCAAACAATGCCAACGTTGTTAAAGTAGCTTCAGAGACATTTTTTCCGCTCGGTGACAGAGTTTTGAACGAACGAATGAGTCATTTCAACGAAGAATCACTAATATGCTACAATGACAGTTTGGATGTTATGGAGAGAAAGCAACACATTTCATCAAAGAAAGATAGTTTGTCGGACGTAAAAGACGAGATTGACACAATAAATATAAGAGGGGATTAATCGCGTTACACACTCGTAAGTTGCACTCGATAAATTATGTATTTTGTGAAGTCCGTGAATTTTGCAATTTCTTTTCATTTAAACATCATAATAATAAAATTTTTGGTAATATTTTTATTTTCTAAGTAAATTTATAATTTTTTTTAAAATATTAATACAAATAAATTTTCTTGTAAACAACCCCAGATTCGTTGAGGTGGAACCTAGATTCCCAAAGGATCAGGGTTGGGCCAGTCTTGGGCTAGCTTTAGGCTAGAGACCGTGTAAACTAGTAGATGGGCGAGAGGGTTCCCGCCCATGGCAGGCGAGAGGGCTTGCGCCCGGGTAGGCGGGATCCCCTCAAGGTTGGTATGGGGCAGGCGAAAAACTTACAGAGCAGCGGAAGGGCTTCTGCCCAGTGCGGTCCAAGGGTAAAATTACTAGATTGCCCTCGGGTAAAATTACCAGATTGCACTCGGGTAAAGTTACCATATTTTCCACGGGTAAAATTACCAGATTGCACTCGGGTAAAATTACCAGAATACTCTCAAGTAAAATTACCAGACTGCTCTCGTGTAAAATTACCAGAATACCCTCGGGTCTGCAGTTAGCCTTTTTGCACAGCGGAATTACGTTGTTGGCAGACTAGACACTGAAAATCTATAAATATGACCCACATGGTACATCAAAAGGCAAGCTTTCATATTTTCTTAAATCCTTCTAGCGCTTTCTGAGGTACTCCTAGCCCAACAATTAACTTTTGAGGGGAAGCGCTCAGAGATCTTCCGGGTTAGAGGATGGACCTCCCAGCTGAAGCTTAGGATTAGTTCCAGGTTCTCTGTTGCCAGTCAGGGGTCAAGGTTTGGGAGAAGTAGGTGTCAGCTACACCCCAAGGTCCGAACTCTCATTGAGACAAGTTTTTTGGCTTCAACATTTTTTGTGTGGTGAGCGTGGACCGTAGCCGACACAAGAATATCTCAAGTCAAGTCTCATGACTGGGGGTGAAGGAGAAGGAGCTGGCTCGGGAGGTTCTCCCTCTCGAGGAAGTGGGGTGACGTTGGGGATGTTGGAGGACTTCAGGCGGGAGGTCATGCAGACCATCCACTTGGCCTTCTCGGCAAGTAATGAATGGGCAACGCCCTCGGTTCCGGTGGTGGCGGCCCCGTCGCTGGGCGAGAACGCTCCCGGGCAGTGCCCTACGAAGGAGGTTCCGATGGAGGTTGCCGAGAGGGATGTTGCCGGGAGGGAGCTGTTCCCCGGCCGGCCGGTGCGGACAGGGCCAGCGAGCCAAGGTCGCGGGACGAGCCCTCTCGACAGGCTGGGGGCAGGAGCCCTTTTAGGGAGCTTATCATCTCGGCTCCGGTTCCGGAGGGGTTTCGGGAGCCAGACATGTCCTACTATACCGGTTGGGACGACCCGGTGCAACATGTGTAGTGGTTCGAGGATACAATTTCCATAAGGCAAATGTCGGATGCCTTAAAGTGTAGGCTCTTCGCCATCACTCTGACGGAGAAGGCCAAGGATTGGTTCCACCAGTTGCCTGCGAGTTCAATCTACTGTTTTGCGGATCTGCCACACGGGTTCTTGCTGAGGTTCTCAACATCCAAGAAGAGGAAGAAGGGAGCAGAGTGTTTGTTTGCCATCAAGCAGAAGCCGGAAGAGGGGCTGGGACGCTTTGTGAATAGGTTCCAGGAAGAAATTTTGCAAGTCCAGGAGATGTCGGAGTACACCATGATGCTTGCCTTCACCTTAGAGTTGAGGCCAAGCTTCTTTAGCATGGAACTGAAGAGAGTTCCCCCCTCTCCTTCGAGGAGTTGATGGAGAGGGCGGCGAAAGAGTTCGAGATCGAGGCAGCCAATCCGGTGTTCGTTAAGAAGCTAGCCAAGTTGGCGGAGGATGATGAGAAGGAGTCAGGAGCAGGGAGACAAAGGGAGCAGAGAGAAGAGAGAGGAAGGGAGGAACCCAGGGGCCAGGGGAATTACCAAGGTTGGGGGCAGCGCGAGTCGAACAACAGTCTGGGTTGGATGCCACAGGAAGGTCACCTCCAGGGGCAGGGTGGTGGTCTCCAAGGAAGGGATAACTTCCGCGAGCAAAGGAGGTTCAATCGGCCGGCCTGGATGCAGGGACAGAGGCCCCCCCTCCCGCCTCAGCATGAAGCTCTGGAGATAGTGAGAGGAAGAGGAGGAAGGAGAGGAGCTCGAGGAGGAGCGAGGAGAAGAGAAGGCAGGGTGGTGTTGCCCTTTTGTGACTTACATCAGGAGGAGGGTCACGCAACAGCCACCTGCCCAGAGTTTTTGGAGATAAGAGGGTCCAGAGGGCAAGTCCAGCAGCAGCCGCCCGTAAGGATTAAGGAAGTTCTAC
The DNA here is from genome assembly GCA_039583875.1 of Platanthera guangdongensis. Taxonomy (NCBI): domain Eukaryota; kingdom Viridiplantae; phylum Streptophyta; class Magnoliopsida; order Asparagales; family Orchidaceae; genus Platanthera; species Platanthera guangdongensis. The sequence goes on along the minus strand of CM077161.1, from coordinate 137,597,195 downwards.
AAGGAGGAGGAGAGGGTAGATGTGAGGACCGGGTGGATGTGGGAGCCCGAGGAGGGATCGGGGTGATCCATAGGGGAGTGGGGATCGAAGACACCCGTAAGGGGATCTTCCAAATCATGTACCGAAGGAGCGTCGCCTCGACCTCCCAGACTCCCCCCCAGGAAAAAAAATCACATTCTCAGTGAAGGACATGCCCGACTATGAAGACCCGTTCTGTAATGTCTTGGTGATCCAGACGACAGTAGAGAATTTCACGGTCTCCAGGATTCTGGTAGACAATGAGAGCTCCATGAATGTGATCTTCAAAAAAGCTTTTGAGCAGATGAAGGTGGAGGCTCGGAGGGTTCTAGCCTCGGATGGGCCGTTGTCCACGTTCTCGGGGGAGCAGAAGGAAGTTGAAGGTGGGGTGAGACTGCATATGACGTTGGGGGGGGGGGGGGGGTGTCGAGGAACTGTCGGTTCATCATCGTTGACGCTCCAAGCAGCTATAATGCAATCTTTGCGCGCCCTCTCATCAGCGCCTTTCGTTGCGTCCCTATGTAACATTCCGACTTTTATTTGGCCACCGGAACCCTAATGGGCCGAATAAAAGTGACCAGAACCTCTACTCATGGCCCATACCAAGATAGGAGGTAACCCTAGATAGGAATATAGGGCTAGAGAATTTCGATTTGAGTTCTGTCAGTTCTTGTGGCCTCATATGTTCAATACGAGTGTGTCAGAACTTGTTCCGTTGAATTCCGAGGTTATATGGTGGATATGGCTGTTCCTCGTAGAATGACGCAAAAATGTGATTTTTGAATATTGACCTATAGAACTCCGATTCGAGTTCTGTCAGTTCATGTGGCCTCATATGTTCAATAAGAGTGCGTTGGAACTCGTTCCATTGAATTCCAAGGTCATATGGTGGATGTGGCCGTTCCTCGTAGAACGACGCAAAAATGTGATTTTTGAATATTCACCTAGAGAACTCTGATTCGAGTTCTGTTAGTTCTCGTGGCCTCATAAGTTCAATACGAGTGCGTCAGAACTCGTTCCGTTGAATTCTGAGGTCATATGGTGGATGTGGCTGTTCCTCGTAGAACGTCGCGAAAATGAGATTTTTGAATATTGACATAGAGAACTCCGATTCGAGTTCTGTCAGTTCCTATGACTTCATATGGTCAATACGAACGCATCGGAACTCATTGCATCGCGATTTGGAGCCTAATGATGATTATGAGCGTTTTGGCTGTTTTAGCGCGCCGCGACACGCAGATTTTGAATACCTAGCAAACGAACTCCGATTCGATCCCGGTTAGTGGCATTGGATTAGTATGGTCAATACAAATTCAACGGAATTGGTCCAGGTCAATTTCGATGACAGGTGGTCAAACCGTGGTCAAATCAAGCATAATTGTGCACCGAAAAGCGTGCACACATCAGTTGTGTCACGACACCCCAACTTTGACCCGACCCCTGATATCATGGACCTCTTTTGACTTTGACCATCATGAGGACCCACCCCATGGTTGACTTGGTCAAACCTCTCTAAAAACCAAAATTCTGTTAAGGAAATTTATTTTCAAATGCCTCCACTTGAGGCCATCACTCCAAGGCCATCATAGCCCCTTATGGGCTCTGATTTTCATGTAGGCAGCCAAGAGGAAGGGGCCTTGGGCCAAGCTAAGGGAAAACTCCCTCTCCTCTCTCTTTTTCTCTTTCCTAAGCCCAAAAGCCCACCAAGGCCCAACCCACCAAACACTCTCCTTGGATGGATCCATGTGGCCTGTACTATGGCCCCTGGATGGGTGTCTTGTGTTCCAGCCAGCTGGAGGGGAGAAGAGCCCTTCTCCCTCAAGTGGGATTAATCCCACACCTCCCCCAAGCCAAATGACTCCTCCCCCTTGCCTATATAAGGCCTTGACCACTCAGCCCTTCCTCACAGCAGCTCAGAACGAGCTTCCCCCACCTGGCCGGAGCCCTAGCTCGCCGGGAAAGCCAGCCCGAAGCTTCTCCACCGCCACTTCCACCGCCTCCAATGGCGGATCTTGCCGGAAGCCTCGAAGGCCCCGAAATCAGGTAGAAACCTTCTCCTCTCCTCCCTCCCTACCTTTCTGACGTAGTGCATGCAAGCTCCGGCAGTCGGAGCGTCGCCGCCGTCACCCCCTCCCGACCGTTTAAAAAAATAAAAATAGCTCCGGCGATGGCCGGCAGCGGCAGGCCGCCGAACCACCGCCGGATGGAACGCCCACCCCCGGGCAGTCGGCCGGGGGCGGAGTCAAGGCCGGCCAGCGGCCGGCCGGCGGCGGGGAAGGCTCGTAAGGGCGGCGATGCGGTACAGGTTAGTGAAGAAGGAGATAATATATATATATATATATATAATATATTATAATTATTATAATATTATAAATATTATACTTAAAATCAGTATTTATTTTTGGAGACTAATCTAGGCTCCTAGGAAAAACGTTTTGAACATTAAAATTGTTTCCCTTAATGAGGTAAGTGTACAAAAAATATTTTGGAATTTTTGGAATTAATTTGTTATTTTTAAAAGCCTAAATAAGTATTATTTAGCCAATTAGGAGACCCAAAATTGCTCAAAAAATTTTAAAAAAATTAGTAGGCGCTTCTTAGGCTCTCTTAAAGGTTGTATTAAAATTTGGGAATCATGGAAAAAAATTGAAGATTTTCCAATTTCTTGGAGCCTTGGGTCACGCTCGGAAGTTATGTGCTCAAATTATTCGAAAATGAAAATCAAAGCGCGCGACTACCTTATATATTGAATATTAAGTTCAATTGATTAATTGACGAGGGTAGTCGAGGCAAGATTCCAGCTCTGAGAATTTCAGGGTTTTCGCAAAACCACCGAGCGCCTCATTTTCAAATAACTCTCGAGCATTTGGGTAGACTCGGAATATGAAAGTACGAGCTTCGAGAAAAATAATCCACAACCTCGTTCAGAGTTAAGAATTTCCCTCATGTTTTGGAAACGATTTTCGAGGTTAAAATTCGAGGAAAAATGTGTCCTCTAACGAGATTCTCGGATTCGATCCGACACAAGCAATTAAATTGCTATTTATTCTCGGATGAATAATAATAAGCCTCCCCTGATATGATTAAGCCATGATTAAAAAGGGCGCAATTGAATAGTTATCAAACCTTAATAATGGGTGAAACTCAAAGAATTCTCCTGAGAACGGAGATGGAACTGAATGTGCCTCCTGAGAACGGAGATAGAATTGAATGTGCCTCCTGAGAACGGAGATGGAACTGAACGTGCCTCCTAAGAACGGAGATAGAATTGAATGTGCCTCCTGAGAACGGAGATGAAACTGAATGTGCCTCCTGAGAACGGAGATGAAACTGAATGTGCCTCCTGAGAACAAAGATGGAACTTAATGTGCCTCCTAAGAACAAAGATGGAACTGAATGTGCCTCCTCAGAATGGAGATGGAACTGAATATGCCTTCTGAGAACAGAGATGGAACTAAAGCCTCCTGGATGGAGTGATTGGATTACTAACCATTTTCTTTGTGATTATTGCAGTCTTGCACTGGTCCAGCTCCTTTATTCATTTCAGTTCAGTACATTTAATTCAGTACTACTCCAGTCTCGTACTGATCAAGTTTATTTCAGTTCAGTACTTTCAATTCAGCACTACTCCAATCACGTACTAGCCAAGTTCATTTTAGTTCAGTACTTTCAATTCAGTGCTACTCCAGTCACGTACTGGTCAAGTTCATTTCAGTTCTGCACTTTCAATTCAGTACTACTCTGGTCACATACTGGTGAAGTTCATTTCATTTCAGTACTTCCAATTCAGTACTACTCCAGTCTCGTACTGATCAAGTTCATTTCAGTTCAGTACTTCTGTTTCAGTACTACTCCAGTTTCGTACTGGTCACATCTCATTATACAACATTTATTATCAGAAGCTTAAATTACTGCATTCTCGTTACTGTAATTTACTATCATAAGCATGAGTCCTGCTTTAACGAATAGTTGTTTGTTAAGGTTGAGCCTTAGTTGGGGATAACCGGAGTTGAGGTGATCCTCCGGGTTCAACCTCAAATAAAGCGCTCCCACGCTCCTTATCGAAAGTTGAGCTGAGTGTCGCTGCCTGAAGGTTAACGTATAGTAGGGCAGGCCGCCGCAGACTCGGTGTATATTAACATGATTATTTGATTGATTGTTTGTGAATTGCTTGCGGTAAATTGTGGCATGTCAGTCCCTTTCGCAGACCGTTCTGTACAATCCTGTATTCGCGAAGAGAGGGCCCCCAAACAAGGCGTAAGATTTGGTGCACATTTTTAAGCTTTTTGAGAGTTTTGCACTCCTGGAGGCCAATTTTGGGTGGACCTGCATAATATACTAGTAGGGGAGGAAATATTTGTCTCCCCCCGGCCCCTTTGAAAAGTCGCCCAGGCCCCAGTTCGCCGGGCCGCCCCAGCCCGCAAGCAGGCCCCCCAGCCCGCAAGCAGGCCGCAACTCGCCAGACCACCGTCTCGCCAATCAGGCCGCAGCTTGCTAGGCCGCATCTCGCCAGACCGTCGTCTTGCTAAGCAGGCCGCAACTCGCCAGGCCGCGTCTCGCCAGACCACCGTCTCGCCAAGAAGGCCGCAACTCGCCAGCCGCATCTCGCCAGACCGTCGTCTCGTCAGGGAGGCCGCAGTTTGCCAAGCAGACCGCAACTCGCTAGGTCGCGTCTCGCCAGACCGTCGTCTTGCCATTCAGGCCACAGCTCGCCAAGCAGGCCGCCGCTCTCCAAGTAGGCCGCAGCTCGCCAGGCCGCATCTCGCCAGACCGCCGTCTCGCCAAGCAACGCCAGACCGACGTCTCGCCAAACAGGCCGCAGCTCGCCGGGTCGCGTCTTGCCAGGCCGCAACTCGCCAAGGAGGCTACAGCTCGCCAAGGAGGCCGCAGCTCGCCAAGGAGGCCGCAGCTCGCCAAGCAGGCCGCAGCTCGCCAAGCAGGCCGCAGCTCGTCAAGCCGGCCCCAGCTCGCCCGACTTTAGCTCGCCCGACCCCAGCTTGCCCGGCTTCAGCTCGCCTAGTCGTCTCAGCCCGCCAGGTCGCCACTCGCAGGCCGCCTGTTCTCCCAGGCCGCTCCTCGCTTCTCGCCTAACTGCCAACTCGCCCGGCTTGAGGGACTACCACTGGTGGACTGCAATTAGCCGCTTAGTACAGCAGGATTTGGCTGTTGGCAGCCCATTCCGGAGGCATTTCAGTAATTTTCAGAGCAGCGGAGGTTGGTTATTTGCAGGCAATTCCTAGAAAAATATAAATAGGCTCTTAGGGGTGCCTTGGAGGGGATCACTTCTTCACTCTCTCTTCATTCTCCAAGGTACCTAGCTCAACATTGGCAAGGGAGGGGGAGATCTCCAAGGTCTTTCGGGTGTGAGGTGGGACCTCCGTGCTAGAGCAGAGGGTCTGTTCCTAGTTTCCTGAGTCTTTGGTCCGTAATATTCGCCCGAGTTCAGTAAGTGTGAGGTCACCCCTTTCTAGGGACCCCGAACTCCACAGAGACCGATCTCTCGGTTTCAACATTTTGGTGCGGTGAGCGTGGAGAGTGACCAGCACAGAAGATCTCGGGAGAGTGCCATGACTGGAGGTCAGGGAGGTAGTGATGACCTCGACGAGCTCCCCAACACAGGACCCTTTGTGGGGAGGGAAGATGTAACACCCCAAAGTTCTGGTTCATTTGAGAAAATTTGGGTTCAGGCATGGGTGACACGGCCTGCGACACGGGCGTGTCGCAGGGCGTGTCGAGGCCGTGTCGACGATCGGCCTGGATGTCGACGATTTTTCGATCGACGATGTGTCGAGAGGAGGCACACGCCCCAGGACACGGGCGTGTCCCAAGCCGTGTCGTGTGCTCGACGACTTTTGCTCGACGATCGCGAGTGTCGAGTGTCAAGTGTCGAGTGTCGAGTGAGGACACGGCCTGTGACACGGGCGTGTCACAGGGCGTGTCAGTGGTCGTCGAACTCAACTCGACGTTTCGAGCTAGGGCATGTTTGCGGGACACGGGTGTGTCCAGGTGCACACGGCCAGGAACACGGGCGTGTACCAGGCCGTGTGAAGTCTCGAGTTGTTTTGGGATTATTTTCGTTGAGGCACACGGCCTCAGACACGGGCGTGTCTGAGGGCGTGTCGGGGACACGGCACGTGACACGGGCGTGTCACACGGCCGTGTATTGGCTGGATTGAGTCGGTTGTCTGCCGCTTAGAGGGACACGGCCTGTGACACGGGCGTGTCACAGGGCGTGTCAGGCCGTGTTCAGGCTTTTCTGGCCAAATCAGAGCCGTTTGTTTCCCTCTTCCTGGATCCAGTGGTTGGGCTCTGTCCAGGTATTGTGAAGTTCGATAAAAAGAGGATAAAACCCCTCTTTTCTTTTCTTCTTCTTCTTCTTCATTTTATTCCAAGAAAGGGAGGAAGAAAGGCCTAAGGCAAGAGGGAAGGGAGGAGACTACCAGCTACTGTAGGAGCTGCGAAGTGCGGAGCGAAGATCCGAGAGCGGATTCGTGAAGGCAGAGCCGAGGCGGTGATTTCCATCCGGCTACTTCATGGCGCCGAAGCGATCTTCAAGGGTAATGATCTCCTTCTTGGACATCGAAGTCCTTCCTTTATACATGTGCTTGGAGTCCTCCACCAAGAGGTGGATTTGCGGAAGTGATTCCTTTGTTGAGTCTGCATTTAGAGCTGAAAATATGGAGTACGGCATAGGCATGCTGTGTGAAGCCCATCTGGACCGGTAGTCTGGATTGGTGATGTTCATGGGTAAACCGGAGAAGACTCCGTGGATTTGGTACGATGTAAATGGATTTCTATTGTGCTGAATGTATGGATGTGATGCTGAATGTGAGGAGGCTTTGGCAAAGCTCCTGGTTATGATATGATCAATTGGTAGCACGCCTGGGGAGCTCGAGATAAACCCGGCCTGTTACACCACTAGGGTGGGTTGATCTAGTTAGGTAGGGATCGATTGGTGGCAATGCTTGGGGAGCCGAGTTAAACCCGGCTTGTTGCACCACATGGGTGGGTCGATCGGAATAGGAGGGGGGGTCGATGAGTGGTAATGCCTGGGGAGCTTGGATAAACCCGGCTTGCCACACTACATGGTGTTGGTCGATCTGCTCTGGTTGTTAGTGGATGCTGTGAGGTTGTACCTCTGAGTGGTTTGGGCGGGATGTCGCCAGCTTGCGAGACTGGTGGACTAGGTCCGGTCAACCAACAAGTTAAAACCTCTGATCGGCGGTGTATGACTGGTGGATTCCGGTACGCCAAGAAGGTGTCCTGCGTGCACGGAGCGTCTGGTGGATTCCAGCGTTTGTGATGTAATGTGTTTGCTAGCGGGATAAAGAACATGAGATACATATGTTGTTTGATGATACTTGATGATAGATGATAGCACTGTATACAGGGAAGGAACCACTACCCCGGGTAGGGGGTAGGGTCGTTATAATGGGTCAGCCAAATGCTGACCATTGCTTTATTTTCTGTGTTGGCTTGGATATTGAATTGCAGGTGTTGTGGTATGAAATGCATAAGTGGAAAGAATGACTAACTTGCTGCTATAGGCCCTTGAAGGCCATGCGAAGAGTTGTGTTTGGATTTCATGTGTGGTCGGCATGCGTGCCGATGTACGAAATTATTGCTATGTAAAAGAGGAACCTGTAAGGCCATAAGGCCAGGGTGTGTGAGTTGTATATATTCATGGTGTTGTTATATATATAAATGTGGTATTTATTTATTGGTGGACATTCTGGTTTGAGTTCGTGCTAACATAAAAATGCTGCGCTAGAATGGATGAGTTAAGGATACACATCGATTTTGATTTCCACATGTAATTCCTTCACTTGTCTGTGATATATGGCGTGGGGCACCGGCCGGACCCACCGTTATATGTCATGTGACAGGTGGGGGCGTTACAAAGTGGTATCAGAGCCAGGTTTAGATTGTTTGGGAGGAGAGAACATAAATGAACTCATGAATGTCCACTAGGAATGTATGTAGTCAATGTAGCAGTACCGTTATGATTTGAAGTATTAATGGTGTTCTGTACATTAATAGGTGGCGAGGGATGGAGCTGGGCCGTCTGAGCCCCAGTGGTCTGATGAGAGTGCAGCACCTGTGGAAGCGCCTTTGCCTCCCTCGACAGAAGCCATACGGGTGGTGACGGAGACAGTGCTTGCAGTGTTACAAGCACAACCAACTGGACAGGCAAGACCTGGTGGAAGGCAAGAGCATGCTACAGTGGTGGTGGAGGCGCAAGCAAGTGACGAGTCATTGACACATTTTATGAACTTTCATCCACCGACGTTTGGTGGAGCGCTTTCCCCAACGCAGGCGGAAGATTGGTTGACAAGAGTAAAAAGAATCCTAACTGCAATCCGGATGGTCGAGGAGCAGAAAGTGACGTTGGCTACTTTTCTGTTGGAAGGCGATGCGAGATTGTGGTGGGATGAGATTGAAGTGCATCACTTGGCAGGTCAAGGTTTAACGGAGGTTTCCATGGATGAATTCTCCCAAATATTTTTAGCCAAGTATGTGCCAGTGTCGCAGAGGATTGCGATGGAAAATGAGTTTCTCCGTTTGGTGCAGGGTGAGCGAGAGATTGATACCTACCTGCATGAGTTTACAAGATTGGAGAGATATGTGGGATCGAACTTTGCGGAGGAAGCACGAAAGACAAATCGGTTTTATGAAGGATTACGGGATGACTTGAGATTGGCACTTCCGAGTTCGGTGAGCCAAGGCTTCCAAGCGTTGGTCGACACAGCTCGCGCATTGGAGAAAGATATGAAGCGAGTACAAGCAAATAAGAGACTGGCAGCGGAAAAGTCAGAGTTTAAAGTGCCGCAATTGGATCAATCGGAGTTTCGACGATGAGAGAAGAAAAGATTTAGGCATGCAGAATCAGCTCCGTCGACTATTTCTTCGGGGGCTACTTATGGGCCAGGACGTGTTGATACGCGTATATGCTATAAATGTGAGCAGCAAGGACACATAGCAAAATTCTGTTGGAATGCCCCTCCAGGGAGTGAGGAAAAGACAGGAGCGTCATATGAAGAAAAGGGTAAAACAGTGGCCGAATCATCTGCACCCCGGACGCAACCTCGATTGCATGCGATGGAAGTGCAAGAGCCGCAAAGCTCAGTTGGTGAAATTCAACCTCGAGTGTAAGATTTTGTGATGTTAGGGATGTTTGTTGTGCTGTCTGTTTGTTAGTTTGTGCGGAGGCTTGGGGTGTAAGATTTTGTGATGTTGTGGCTGATTGGCTGATTGGAGTCAAATTTCGAGGATAAAATTATTTGAAGGGGGGAGGATTGTAACACCCCAAAGTTCTGGGTCATTTGAGCAAATTTGGGTTCAGGCATGGGTGACACGGCCTGCGACACGGGCGTGTCGCAGGGCGTGTCGAGGCCGTGTCGACGATCGGCCTTGATGTCGACGATTTTTCGATCGACGATGTGTCGAGAGGAGGCACACGGCCCAGGACACGGGCGTGTCCCAAGCCGTGTCGTGTGCTCGACGACTTTTGCTCGACGATCACGAGTGTCGAGTGTCGAGTGTCGAGTGTCAAGTGAGGACACGGCCTGTGACACGGGCGTGTCTCAGGGCGTGTCAGTGGTCGTCGAACTCAACTCGACGTTTCGAGCTAGGGCATGTTTGCGGGATACTGGTGTGTCCATGTGCACATGGTCAGGAACACGGGCGTGTGCCAGGCCGTGTGAAGTCTCGGGTTATTTTGGGATTATTTTCGTTGAGGCACACGGCCTCAGACACGGGCGTGTCTGAGGGCGTGTCGGGGACACGGCACGTGACACGGGCGTGTCACACGGTCGTGTATTGGCTGGATTGAGTCGGTTGTTTGCCGCTTAGAGGGACACGGCCTGTGACACGGGCGTGTCACAGGGCGTGTCAGGCCGTGTTCAAGCTTTTCTTGTCAAATCTGAGCCGTTTGTTTCCCTCTTCCTGGATCCAGTGGTTGGGCTCTGTCCAGGTATTGTGAAGGCCGAGAAAAAGAGGATAAAACCCCTCTTTTCTTTTCTTCTTCTTCTTTATTTTATTCCAAGAAAGGGAGGAAGAAAGGCCTAAGGCAAGAGGGAAGGGAGGAGACTACCAGCTGCTGTAGGAGCTGCGGAGTGCGGAGCGAAGATCCGAGAGCGGATTCATGAAGGCAGAGCCGAGGCGGTGATTTCCATCCGGCTACTTCATGGCGCCGAAGCGATCTTCAAGGGTAACGATCTCCTTCTTGGACATCGAAGTCCTTCCTTTATGCATGTGCTTGGAATCCTCCACCAAGAGGTGGATTTGCGGAAGTGATTCCTTTGTTGAGTCTGCATTTAGAGCCGGAAATATGGAGTACGGCATAGGCATGCTGTGTGAAGCCCATCTGGACCGGTAGTCTGTATTGGTGATGTTCATGGGTAAACCGGAGAAGACTCCGTGGATTTGGTACGATGTAAATGGATTTCTATTGTGGTGAATGTATGGATGTGATGCTGAATGTGAGGAGGCTTTGGCAAAGCTCCTGGTTATGATATGATCAATTGGTAGCACGCCTGGGGAGCTCGAGATAAACCCGGCATGTTACACCACTAGGGTGGGTTGATCTAGTTAGGTAGGGATCGATTGGTGGCAATGCTTGGGGAGCCGAGTTAAACCCGGCTTGCTGCACCACATGGGTGGGTCGATCGGAATAGGAGGGGGGTCGATGGGTGGTAATGCCTGGGGAGCTTGGATAAACTCGGTTTGCCACACCACATGGTGTGGGTCGATCTGCTCTGGTTGTTAGTGGATGCTGTGAGGTTGTACCTCTGAGTGGTTTGGGCGGGATGTCGCCAGCTTGCGAGACTGGTGGACTAGGTCCGGTCAACCTACAAGTTAAAACCTCTGATCGGCGGTGTATGACTGGTGGATTCCGGTACGCCAAGAAGGTGCCCTGCGTGCACGGAGCGTCTGGTGGATTCCAGCGTTTGTGATGTAATGTGTTTGCTAGCGGGATAAAGAACATGAGATACATATGTTGTTTGATGATACTTGATGATAGATGATATTACTGTATACAGGGAAGGAACCACTACCCCGGGTAGGGGGTAGAGTCGTTATAATGGGTCAACCAAATGCTGATCGTTGCTTTATTTTCTATGTTGGCTTGGATATTGAATTGCAGGTGTTGTGGCATGAAATGCAAAGTGGAAAGAATGGATAGCTTGCTGCTATAGGCCCTTGAAGGTCATGCGAAGAGTTGTGTTTGGATTTCATGTGTGGCCGGCCTGCGTGCCGATGTACGAAATTATTGCTGTGTAAAAGAGGAACCTGTAAGGCCATAAGGCCAGGGTGTGCGAGTTGTATACATTACTGGTGTTGTTATATATATAAATGTGGTATTTATATATTGGTGGACATTCTGGTTTGAGTTCGTGCTAACATAAAAATGCTGCGCTAGAATGGATGAGTTAAGGATACACATCGATTTTGATTTCCACATGTAATTCCTTCACTTGTCTGTGATATATGGCGTGGGGCCCCGGCCGGACCCACCGTTATATGTCATGTGACATGTGGGGGCGTTACAAAGAGTTCTTGACATCCATCCAAGGCATCATGGAGATGCTGCGAAGTATTGCTCCTCGGGGTGGCAGCTCCACTCAAACCACCTAGGAGCTAGCTCCCCCCCTCTCGATGAGTCGACTCCCAGGGGTCTAGGCGACCCCAGTAGGGGGAGAAGGAAGTGTGCCAGGAAGATGGCCCAAGAAGGAGAGGATTGGAGATGGGACCGAGCGAGACCTCACCGGCCGGGAGTTGTTCTCCAGCCCGGCAAGTGTCAGCCTTCCGGGAGAGCAGGTCGCGCGAGTAGAGGCTGCGAGACCACCCCTCAGGGGGTCACCCTTCAGCGAGCTAATTATCTCAGCTCCCATTCCATGGGGGTTCAGAGAGCCTGACATGGCTTACTATACCAGGAAGGATGACCCCATCCAGCACCTGCAGTATTTTGAGGATGTCGTTTCCATCAGGCCGATGACGGATGCCTTCAAGTATCGCCTCTTCACGATTACGTTGAAGGATAAGGAAAGGGACTGATTCCACCAACTCCCACAGAGATCAATTTATGGGTTTGAGGACTTGAGCTGGAGATTTCAGCATCGCTTCTCCACCTCCAAGAAGAGTAAGAAGAGTCCTGAGTCCATCTTCCTGATAAGGCAGGGGGCCGCGGAGTCGCTGACCCATTACGTTGACAAGTTCCAAGAAGAGATCCTGGAGGTCCAGGAGATGTCGGGGTATGCCCTCCAGATGGCGTTCACGGTGGGGTTGCGCGAGGAGTTCTTCAAGATGTGCCTGACCCGAAAGGCCCCCTTTCCTTCGAGGAGCTGATGGAAAGGGCGGCAGAGGAGATAGCCACTAAGGCGGCCAACCTAGCGTTTGTCAAGAATTTTGCAAGATTGACAGAGGCAGAGTCGAAGGAGCAAGGTGGCTCGAGGCATCAAGAGGGGAGAAGGAGAGAGGAGCAGAGAGCTCAGGGGCTCCAGGGACCTCAAGAAGGTCAGGATCCAGGTTAGAGGCAACAGGGAGGACCCGTTCAGGGTCCAGGAAGAGGTCTCTACCAAGATGGGGGGATTTTTAGGGAGGCCAAGGGAGGTTAAACTTCCAAAGGCATGCCCCTAGGCAACTCCTACCCCCACCACAGCAAGCGATGGAGATTGGTCGAAGGGAGAGGAGGAACCGCGCGGGAAGGAGAAGAGTCAGAGTAGAGTTACCCTACTGTGTGTTCCACCAGGAGGAAGGTTATGTAACAGCTACTTGCCCCGAATTTTTGGAGTTGAGAAGGACAAGAGCTCCAGCACCACAACCTCATCAGCCTCAACAAGTGCAAGATCCGGTGTGGATTGAAGAAGTCTAACCCGAGGTGGCAGGGGAGAGATGTGAGGACAGGGTTGATGTGGGCACCCTGGGAAGGATCCGATGATTCACGAGGGAAGAGAGAGGTAGGAAAGAAGTGGATCATCTCTTTGTAATGAATTTTGCTTGCATTGTATCAGCTATGATTGAAGACAGGGACCGCCAAAAAACATTGTGATCCATGAAAGGTCTCACCTCGAGATGATTCCGCTGTCAGGCTCCCACTAGGTGGCAGGGCAGGTTGATCTCTCGGAGGGGGAAGTAGGTCTCACCTCGAGATGATTCCGCTGCCAGGCTCCGACTAACTAGCAGGGCAGGTTGATCTCTCGGAGGGGGAAGTAGGTCTCACCTCGAGATGATTTCGCAGTCAGGCTCCCACTAGATGGAAGGGCAGGTTGATCTCTCGGAGGGGGAAGTAGATCTCACCTCAAGATGATTCCGCTGTCAGGCTCCCACTAGATGGCAGGGCAGGTTGATCTCTCAGAGGGGGAAGTAGGTCTCACCTCGAGATGATTCCGCTGCCAGGCTCCCACTAGCTGACAGGGCAGGTTGATCTCTCGGAGGGGGGGAGTAGGTCTCATCTCGAGATGGTTCCGCTGTCAGGCTCCCACTAGCTGGCAGGGCAGGTTGATCTCTCGGAGGGAGAAGTAGGTCTCACCTCGAGATGATTCTGCTGCCAGGATCCCACTAGCTGGCAGGGCAGGTTGATCTCTCGGAGGGGGGAGTAAGTCTCAACTCGAGATGATTTCGCTGCTAGGCTCCCACTAGCTGGCATGGCAGGTTGATCTCTCGGAAGGGGGAGTAGCTCTCACCTCGAGATGATCCCACTGCCAGGATCCCACTAGCTGGCAGGACAGGTTGATCTCTCGGAGGGGGAAATAGTTCTCACCTCGAGATGATTCTGCTACCAAGCTCCCACTATTTAGCAAGGCAGGTTGATCTCTCGGAGGGGGAAGAAGGTCTCACCTCGAGATGATTCCGCTGCCAGGTTCCCAATAGCTGGTAGGGCAGGTTGATCTCTCGGAGGGGGAATTAGGTCTCACCTCGGGATGATTCTGCTGCCAGGCTCTCAATAACTGGCCGGGGAGTTTGATCTCTCGGAGGGGGAAGTAAGTCTTACCTCGAGATGATTCCGCTGCCAGGCTCCCACTAGCTGGCAGGGCAGGTTGATCTCTCGGAGGGGAAAGTAGGACTCACATCGAGATGATTATGCTGTTAAGCTCCCACTAGCTGGCGGGGCGGGTTGATCTCTCGGAGCGGGAAGTAGGTCTCATCTCGAGATGATTCCACTGCCAGACTCCCATTAACTGGCAGGGCAGGTTGATATCTCAAAGGGGGGAGTAGGTTTCACCTCGAGATGATTCAGCTGCCAACTCCCACTAGCTGGCAAGGCAGGTTGATCTCTCGGAGGGGGAGTAGGTCTCACCTTGAGATGGTTCCGCTACCAGGCTCCCACTAGCTAGCAGGGCAGGTTGATCTCTCGGAGGGGGAGTAAGTCTCACCTCGAGATGATTCCACTATCAGGCTCCCACTAGCTAGCAGGGAAGGTTGATCTATTAGAGGGGGGAGTAGGTCTCACCTTGAGATGATTCCGCTGCCAGGCTCCCACTAGCTGGCAGGGCAGGTTGATCTCTCGGAGGGGGGAGTAGGTATCTCCTCGATATGATTCCACTGTCGGGCTCCCACTAGCTAGTAGGGTAGGTTGATCTCTCGGAGGGGGAAGTAGGTCTCACCTCGAGACGATTCCACTGCCAGGCTCTCACTAGCTGGCAGGGCAGGTTGATCTCTCGGTGGGGGAAGTAGGTCTCACCTCGAGATGATTCCGCTGTCAGGCTCCCACTAGATGGCAGGGCAGGTTGATCTCTCGGTGGGGGAAGTAGGTCTCACTTTGAGATGATTCCGTTGTCGGGCTCCCACTAGCTGGCAGGACAGGTTGATCTCACGGAGGGGAAGTAGGTCTCACCTCGAGATGATTCCGCTGCCAGGATCCCACTAGCTGGCAGAGCAGGTTGATCTCTCGGAGGGGGGGAGTAGGTCTCACCTCGAGATGGTTCCGCTGCCAGGCTCCCACTACCTAGCAGGGCAGGTTGATCTCTCAGAGGGGGAAGTAGGTCTCATCTCGAGATGATTCTGCTGCCAGGCTCCCACTAGCTGGCAGGGCAGGTTGATCTCTCGGAGGGAGGAGTAGGTCTCACCTCGAGATGATTCCACTACCAGGCTCCCACTAGCTGACAGTGCAGGTTGATCTCTCAGAGGGGGGAGTTGGTCTCTCCTCGAGATGATTCCGCTGCCAGGCTCCCACTAGCGGGCAAGTCAGGTTGATCTCTCAGAGGGGGGAGTAGGTCTCAACTCGAGATGATTCCATTGTCAGGCTACCATTAGCTGGCAGCGCAGGTTGATCTCTCGAAGGGGGAAGTAGGTCTTACCTCGAGATGATTCCGTTACCATGCTCCCACTAGCTGGTAGGCCTGGTTGATCTCTCGGAGGGGGAAGTAGGTCTCATCTCGAGATGATTCCGCTGCCAGGCTCCCACTAGCTGGCAGGGCAGGTTGATCTCTCGGTGGGGGAAGTAAGTCTCACCTCGAGATGATTCCGCTGTCAGGCTCCCACTAGCTGGCAGGCCAGGTTGATCTCTCTGAGGGGGAAGTAGGTCTCATCTCGAGATGATTCCGCTGTCAGGCTCCCACTACCTGGTAGGGCAGGTTAATCTCTCGGAGGGTGGAGTAGGTCTCACCTCGAGATGATTCCGCTGCTAGGCTCCCACTAGCTGGCAGAGCAGGTTGATCTCTCAGAGGGGGGAGTAGGTCTCACCTCGAGATGATTCCGCTGTTAGGCTCCCACTAGTTGGTAGGGAAGGTTGATCTCTCGGAGGGAGAAGTAGGTCTCACCTCGTGATGATTCCGCTGTCAGGCTCCCACTAGCTGACAAGACAAGTTGATCTCTCAGAGGGGGGAGTAGGTCTCAGCTCGAGATGATTCCGCTGTCAGGCTCCCACTAGCTGGCAGGGCAGGTTGATCTCTCGGAGGGGGAAGTAGGTCTCTCCTTGAGATGATTCCGCTGCCAGGCTCCCACTAGCTGGCAGGGTAGGTTGATCTCTCGGAGGGGGGAGTAGGTCTCTCCTCTAGTTGATTCCGTTGTCAGGATCCCATTAGCTGGCAGGGTGATGCGTGGAAATCGGCAAGCGTACCGGTCGCACAAGTAATAAAATTTGGGAATAAATCCCTGATTGTCGGTCTCTTGAGGAATGCAATTAGCATAGAGCGGCGACAGTTCTGAAAATATCGTTATGAGGGTTATACTTAGTAAATATTAAAAATGAGGCTTGTGAGATTGTGGTTTCTTGATCTAATAAACTAATTAAGGCTATGCGGGTTGAAGGCACCACTTCGCAAGGTGAGGTGAGTGTATCGGCCGCGATGCTGAACTTCGGTTGAGCGAGTGGACGGAAAGCTAATGGATGGAAGTGTTCTTGTGCGGAGTGCAATCAGGTGAAACAAGGGTATGAAGTGGATGTGGAGTGGGTGAGGTGCATTCACAACACACAACTCAAAAGCAAATGTAAACCACAAACATCCACTTAGATATATAGTAGAAAATGTAGTTCATTACAATAACAAATTATTTCATACAACGGAGGAAGAGGAAGAAGAGTAAACCACTAGAGGGTGAAGGTCCACCGCAGGTCATGGCCGGAATAGCGAGTTGTCAATCCGCTTCCGGGCTCAGTCCGAGGCAGCTTCCGGTACCAATGAGCTGTCACCTCGAAGGCCTTTGAGTTCGTTCTCTAGGTCGTCTTCTTCTCCAAATCTGGTGGAAAGCTTGGAGTTGAGGTCATCAATGGCCGGGAGCTTTGCTGGAGTGTTTGGAAAGCTTCGGAATCACCGGCAACGGACTCCCGATGAAGGGGGAGGTGGATGGAGCAGCTGGAGAAGTAGAATGGAACTTCCCGCGCACTCCCCGATCACAGAAATGACCACCAGAAGAGGCAGATAGGCCACCAAAAGTGCACACCACATTCTCAGGACACGGCTAGAGAACAACAAAAACACAGAAACATCTAAAACACACAGAAAACGGGCCTAAAGTGCACTTAATCATGAAAAAGGCAAGTAAGCAAATATAAGCAGTTATAGCTCTCAAGTGCAGTGCTAGGACGATAAAACTGGCCCAGATGAGTCCAAAAATCAGTGTAATATTTGGACTCATCAAACCCCCAGACTTACCCATTTGCTCGTCTCGCGCAAATCATTACTCCGTGGACTGAAAAAACAGCTAGCTGGCTTAGAAACTTCAAAATAAAGTAGGACGAGAAATCAAATGCATTATGCACATAGAAAATAGAATAGAAAAGTTTTTTTAATTATACTACGAAACTTAAATTATTCGACAGAGGTAAGTAAATATTGTGTCTACTTAAAATTAGAATTTTGGAGAATCGTTCGGTCATGTGTACGGAGAAAGTAGACAGACCACTAAGGTGAGCATTACCCAAGATAGGGGCTCGTGATCACCGCCAAAGAAATCCATCAATGTCGGGAACCATAAGCTTGCCCTTTCACACTCTCTCCACGATGCTAAGTAAACTCAAATGTGAATCAGCAGGACTTGTAGGTTTGGATGCGGCTAAGGCTAAGGTGTGGTAGTCAATGATAAACAAGGAGGTTACACACAACCAAAGCGAGCAAAAAAAAGCTTAACCCAAAAAGCCACTAAGAAATGCACGTGTGACACACCCCCAGACTTGGCTTGAAAACCGGGTATGCACACGGGCTATCCCGACCAAAAATGAACACACAAGATGGGGATTGCAATTCTCCTTGTAATAGTTTTAAATTGTCTTTTGTTTTTCTTTTTTTTTTAATTATTAATCTTTTTTCTTTTTCATTTTTCTTCTTTTTCATTCAGCAATCCCCAAATCTAAAAATGAGCAATTCATGAATTCATCTCCACATCACATGAATCCCAAATATCACAACATATCAAATTTTTGAAATCGATCAAGCTCAAGGTTTTGGTTGCGAGAAAAGGGTTGACTTTTAAGCTTTGGTGAATATAGGTGGAGCTGAAACAAAAGGAGGGTAGGCGCAAATTTGGCTTGCAAGGGTGAGCTGTTAGGACTAGGTACAAAAAGGCTCAAACTAGCCAAAATGATGGCCTACCTCACGCTCACACTCGACTAACCGGGCACCAATGCTTCGAGAGTAGCTGGGGGCAAGTTCTCAGTCCCCGAAAAAGACGATCCTTCCCGCCGACTCGAGCAATACGAGTCTAGTGACGGCTGTACTCATCTCTACACTGTCGTTCGATTACTCCAGATTCTATAATTTTAAGTAGCACAAACAAAATTTACTTTTGCAGAATAAATTTAAGTCTACGAGTATGAAGAAAAAGTAATCCTATACTATTTCTATGCAAATCATGAGTACTCGATTAGGAGCACTGCATGAGTTTCGAACTACTATATCCCAAAATCCTAAGTCAGTACCACTTTTTAGAGTTTACACAAGAGTAAAAAATTTGCCCTGAGCTGCACGCATGGTTAAGTGCGCACTCATGTGGGTGATTCAGTGTGTGCAATTAGTGATCATGAAATAAATAAATGCAGACTAGTATGCAATAAACTGTGCTGTGTAGTGATCATAGACAACTCCACCCCCTGACTAGACTATGACAATACGAAAAAGTAAAACAGGTAAATAAAAATAAAGGGCTAGGGGAAGAAGTACACATGCTCAAAATTGAGTATACCGGTCGTGCGACGAGATATCCAAGTTGCCGCGCCTCAAAAATTCCTGCACCTGCGATTTAAATACAAACGCAAAACAAAATATGGACACACACATATATATAGAAAAAGAGCTCAAAGCACAGCATAAGACTAAATGGTCCAACATGGGTTGTCTCTCAGAAGCCACTTTTATTTACCGTCCTTAAGGTGGACCAAATACCTGTATTAGCAGATCATATAGTATATAAAAAAACATTTAACACCCAGATGGTCACCCACAAAAATATAATTATCTCATGTCTAACCCTGTTAAATAAAGTACAAAAATTTCTACAATTTAATAAAGCACGGAAAATAAGAACAGAAGCTAGCTCCGTGGTGAACTCCACTCACTCCCCCTCACTATCGCTGTCGTTAAGTGCGCACTCATGAGCAGGCTCCGACGGAGCGACACGAGTAGGTGGTGATCAAATTTCCAACCCGTCTCTCACTGCTTGCTGATAAATAAAGTCCTGCATCCAAAATTGTGAAGCTTCCAGATCAGCAAGACGCTCAGACAAATATGGGACGCCCCGCTCCTTAGCTGGGCTGAACTGGCGGCTAGATTGCCCCTCAAGCTTTTCTGGAGGCCTCAGTTGCTGTTGACTTTGATGTAGTGGCACTCACGTACTCCGCCTACCCATAGCGGAAGATTCACCCGGCTCTCCTTCATCTTCCTCCTCATCTCTACCCGCAGGCGCATCACCAGGCATGCTGACGACAAACTTCCGGCTAACTTTTCTCCCAACCACTCGCATCAAATGACAACTCACCAGGTTGGCCCTGGAGATCATGGAAGGGGCAGTGACCTGCACCATCAGAGGTAGCTGGCTCCAAACTCCCAAACTTTTAGCGATGCGGGTAATGTAGTAAGCACCCCCGATCGCGCCCGTGAGGCCATAAGTGGCTTCGTGGTGGAAGAAATAGGCCAGCATGTACCCCAGATGGATAGGGTACTATTGCTGCATACTAAACAGGGAAATCAAATCCTGCCACCCCACCACATTCTTGCTCAGGGCCCTTACAGTGAGTGAGTGACTAAGCAAATACTGCAAATACCTTAGAGCGGGGGAGACGATCTTCGTCGATTTGGCACGGCGGGCGACGTACTCCTCGTTCCCTCCGGTCAGAGAACGCCAAGCAGCACGCAGAGTCACACCCTCTGGAAAATCAATGCATAACTGAGGGAAGTTAATCTGGGATGCCTCCGCCTCGGTATAGACGTCGGCATGAATGACAAGCTCCGGCAATGTGACAGTGAAGACGTTTCCCATCATCCGGAATAAACAAGTGGGCAAATAGCGGTTGTCCGCCGTTGTCTCCCAATCGAATGTAGAAAGGAACTCCAACGTCGGTTCCCGGTATCCAAGCTCGTCACACTCGAACAACTTGCTCCAAAAATCGAAGGAGTAGAGGATGAGCACGACCTCCGCCAAAGCACCATCATCCCCAATTGAACGCAGCTCATTTCAGTCAACAAGCCACTGAGAGAGGAATGGCCTGTCCTTCAAGGAATTGTAGCGCTGAGTATGCTCTGCATTCGAGAAGGTTCCCATTCTCCCCAAGATCTGAGCAGGGGTTGCTGAAGCACGATCGGAGCATTGGTAGGCCTTTACCACTTTGCGGCGTCCAGGCTCCATTACGGCACAAGGTGGAAGAGAGATCTGAGATTGCGGGAGCCTATCAGAGGAGAAAGGGCCGGATCACCGGAGCGGAATCAGAGCAGGAGGAGCGACGAACAACGCACGCACAGCGGACCAAGCGAGAGATTATGGCGCACACACAGTGACGGCCGACTGAAATTTAAAGAAACTGGGCCGGCGCACGACCAGTGGTCGTGCGATGATAAGTAGTGTGCACGACCAGTGGTCGTGTGCAGTGAAATTTTTCGCATGCCCGGATTTTCAGTCAATTTCACACTGCTGACCACGTGGTGCAATAGAGAGCTCATCACGCAGCTGGGCTACCACACCCTTTCGAAAGATAAATTTAACAACAATCCTAAATTAGAGACAAAAAATACATACATATATTTAAAACAAAAGAAACATTACCGTAGATAATTGTTGGGTTTATTGTCTCCCAACAGGACTTATTCAAAATCTGAGCATTTCCTAACTGATTGACGTATGAAACTTGAAATGCTCAGGCAGTGGTTCATGTTCGCGTTTCGGTAGCGGGTACTGGAACAGAGACAGAATAAAAGCCTCAATACCAGTTTACGTATACCTGTCGTGTGTGTCAGGCATGTGCAGAAAGTAACTTGGTAAGTTCGTCGGCTTCAACTCCACCGACATCTGGTCACTATAAGTCCTAGGCCGCATTACAGGCCCTTGCACTGATTGGACCGGTTCCACGATGTGGTCCTGCAGGGAAGTAGACACGAGAGCGGGGTCAAGAAATAAACTAGAAAAATAACATAAAGGAACCTCAATCTTGGGGATGGTCCCGAAGTCATCCCCCGTCGGTGGAATTGTGGGTGCTTCCACACAGCTATCTCGGCTGATGCAAGAATATTCTAGAGCTGCATCTGCCTCGTCCACGCATCGGGCATCCTCACATGGGGTAGAGGTCGTAATGTCGGCCACGGAGTCGTCCTCGTTGAATGGATCTAACAGAACGCTGGAAACGCTAATTTCCACCTGCGAATCAACCTCAACAGCACTGTCAGAAAAAGAAAGAATGCTATGCAAAGAAGAAGGTGAAGGCACGGAGCTCGGTAGGACGTCGAGCGCTAGCTCTTCGCAACTAATAGACTCTATGCTCGGTGATGTATGCACTTCAGGAGTATAAATATCCATGTTAGAATGGGGATAAGCACATGTATCGGTGCACATACCTGGGATGCCTTCTCCATAACATAGAGATGGCAATAGTGCATACCCCGATACGGAAGTGGTGCTGCCCAAGGTTGAAGTGGAGACAATCCGAAGATCCGGCTCGTCATCCACTTCTAGCTCAGCTAAGTAAGCAACGCAATCCTTCAATGAATGATCCCAGATTCGACAAAAAGGCACTGCTTAGCCGGCTTCGGCGGTGCAACGGGTGCTGAAGCTGAATAGAAGTAGTGCGATAATGGCTCTGCGGGTCGGTAGCTAACAGGCTTATGTCTACGATATGTAGACTCCTGAATTTCCTGGCTACTATACTTCTGAGGGCATCTATCACTAGCATGAGAGATGTCTCCACAATGACGACAACAGAAATTGAAATTGGCCCACATTACGGAGATTTCAAATATAAAGGATACAACTACTTTGCATAAATTCTGAGAATAAAACTAACAATTTCAACTGACGGAATAACATCACAAGAGAAAAGGGATCAAAACAAAACAAAGCAAAACAACTCCTAAAAACTACTTTTAGCGACACAAATAACTCTTATAATGAAATTTTCAGTCATCCTGAGTCGCTCTATAGTTGCATTCCCCGACAACGGCGCCAAAAACTTGATGCGTGGAAATCGGCAAGCGCACCGGTTGCACAAGTAATAAAATTTGGGAATAAATCCCCGAGTGTCGGTCTCTTGAGGAATGCAACTAGCATAGAGCGGCGACAGTTCAAAAAATATCGTCATGAGGGTTATACTTAGTAAAGATTAAATAGGGGGCTTGTGAGATTGTGGTTTCTTGATCTAATAAACTAATTAAGGCTATGCGGGTTGAAGGCACCGCTTCGTAAGGTGAGGTGAGTGTATCGGCCGCAATGCCAAACTTCAGTTGGGCGAGTGGACGGAAAGCTAATGGATGGAAGTGTTCTTGTGCGGAGTGCAATCGGGTGAAACGAGGGTATGGAGTGGATGTGCAGTGGGCGAGGAACATTCACAACACACAACTCAAAAGCAAATGCAAACCACAAACATCCACTTAGATATATAGTAGAAAATGTAGTTCATTACAATTGCAAATTATTCCATACAACGGAGGAAGAGGAAGAATAGTAAACCACTAGAGGGTGAAGGTCCACCGTAGGTCATGGCCGGAATAGCGAGTTATCAATCCGCTTCCGGGCTCAGTCCGAGGAGGCTTCCGGTACCAACGAGCTGTCACCTCGAAGGCCTTTGAGTCCGTTCTCTAGGTCATCTTCTTCTCCAACTCCGGTGGAAAGCTTGGAGTTGGGGTCATCAATGGCCAAGAGCTTCGCTAGAGGGTTTGGAAAGCTTCGGAATCACCGGCTATGGACTCCCGATGAAGGTGGAGGTGGATGGAGCAGCTAGAGAAGTAGAATGGCACTTCCCGCGCACTCCACGATCGCAGAAATGACCAGCAGAAGAGGCAAATAGGCCACCAAAAGTGCACACCACATTCTCAGGACACGGCTAGAGAACAACAAAAACACAGAAATATCTAAAGCACACAGAAAATGGGCCTAAAGTGCACTTAATCGTGAAAAAGGCAAGTAAGCAAATATAAGCAGTTATAGCTCTCAAGTGCAGTGCTAAGATGATAAAAACTGGCCCAGATGAGTCCAAAAATCAGTGTAATATTTGGACTCATCACATGGCAGGCTGATCTCTCGGAGGGGTGAGAAAGATTTTACCCCGAGGCCGTCTCGTCGTCCAGGCTCTCATTAGCTTGCTTGACAGGTTGACTCCTTGGGGAGGCCAAGTGTTCTTTACCCTGAGGCCGTCTCGTCATCCAGGCTCCCATTAGCTGGCTTGACAGGTTGACCACTCGGGGAGGCCGAGTATTTTTACCCCGACGTCGTCTCGTCATCCAGGCTCCCATTAGCAGGCTTGGCAGGTTGACCCCTCGGGGAGGCCAAGTGTTTCCTACCCCGAGGCCGTCTCGTCATCCAGGCTCCCATTAGCTGGCTTGACAGGTTGACCCCTCGGGGAGGCCAAGTGTTTCCTACCCCGAGGACGTCTTGTCGTCCAGGCTCCCATTAGCAAGCTTGACAGGTTGACCCCTCGAGGAGGCCAAGTGTTCTTTACCCCGAGGCTGTCTCGTCATCCAGGCTCCCATTAGCTGGCTTGACAGGTTGACCCCTCGGGGAGGCCAAAAGTCTTTACCCCAAGGCTGTCTGATCATCCAGGCTCCCATTAGCTGGCTTGATAGGTTGACCACTCGGGGAGGCCAAGTATTTTTACCTCGAGGTCGTCTCGTCATCCAGGCTCCCATTAGTTGGCTTGACAGGTTGACCCCTCGGGGAGGCTAAGTGTTTCCTACCCCGAGGTCATCTCGTCACCCAGGCTCCCATTAGCTGGATGGACAGATTGACCCCCCGGGAGGCCAAGAGTTTTCGGCTCCAAGAAGGTTACGCGGCGAACACGTTGGGTTGGACATTTCTTTCCGAGCGTGGAACCCACTCGAAAAGAGCGGGGATTGTGTACAACCCCGTATTTGCGAAGAAGAGAGGGCCCCCAAACAAGGAACAAGACTTGGTGTATGTTTTTAAACATTTTGGGAGTTTTGCACTCCTCGGGGCCCATTTTGGGTGGACGCGCGTAATATACTAGTAGGGGGAGGAAATATTTATCTCCCCCCGACCCCTTTGAAGAGTCGCCCAGGCCCCAATTCGCCAGGCCGCCCCAGTCCACTAGCAGGCCACCCCAGCCCGCAGCTCTCCAGACCACCGTCTCGCCAAGCAGGCCGCAGCTCGCCAGACTGCCATCTCGCCAAGCAGGCCGCAACTTACCAGACCGCGTCTTGCCAGACCACCGTCTCGCCAAGCAAGCCGCAGCTCGTCAGGCCGCGTCTCGCCAGACCGCCGTCTCGCCAAGCAGGTCGCCTCTTGCCAGACTGTCATAGCGCCAGGAAGGCCGCAGTTTGCCAAGCAGGCCGCAGCTCGCCAGGTCGCGTCTCGCCAGACCGCCGTCTCGCCATTCAGGTCGCAGCTTGACAAGCAGGCCGCAGCTCGCGAAGTAGGCCGCAACTCGCCAGGCCGCGTATCGTCAGACCGTCGTCTCGCCAAGCAATGCCAGACCGCTGTCTCGCTAAACAGGCCGCAGCTCGCCAGGCCGCGTCTCGCTAAGGTGGCCGCAGCTTGCCAAGGAGATCGCAGCTTGCCAAGAAGGTTGCAGCTCGCCATGTAGGCCGCAGCTCGCCAAGCAGGCCCCAGCTCGCCCGGCTTCAGCTCGCCCAGCCCTGCTCGCTCGGCTTCAGCTCGCCTAGTCGCCTCAGCCCGCCAGGTCGCCACTCGCAGGCCGCCTGTTCGCCTAGGCCGCCCCTCGCTTCTCGCCTGATTGCCAGCTCGCCCGGCTTGAGGGACTACCCCTGGTGGACTGTAATTAGTCGCTTAGTACATCGGGATTTGGCTGTTGGCAGCCCATCCCGGGGGCATTTTCGAAATTTTCAGAGCAGCAGAGGTTGGCTATTTGCAGGTCATTCCCAGAGAACTATAAATAGGCCCTTAGGGGTGCCTTGGAGAGGATCACTTCTTCACTCTCTCTTCATCCTCCAAGACACCTAGCTTCAGTATTAGCTAGGGAGGGGAAGATCTCCAAGGTCTTTCCGGGTGTGAGGTGAGACCTCGTGCGCTAGAGCCGAGGGTCTGTTCCTAGTTTTATGATCTGTGACATTCACCCGAGTGTAGTAAGTGTGAGGTCACCCCTTTCTAGGGACCCCCAAACTCCACAGAGACCGATCTCTCGGTTTCAACACATTCGTACCGGTACGGGAATATTGATGACACAAGATGACAGGGAGATGTGTACCACGGGTGTCCGGCCGTTATATTTTCCCCGTCAGGTTTTCCTCTGCTGGTCAGCCAAAAATATCAAATCACCGGATGTCGCTCACATCCAGGAGTACACAGAGATGTACGTTGGGGCCTGGGTCTGTGCGGTACGACCACCCCCCAGAAGTGGAAGGACCGGCCGCTGTCACCGATGGCCACATCGGTGAGGCCCGCAGGGCTCGCTACCCTGCTAGAACAGAAGAGGTCCATACTATGTCGACATGGGGTTGTGTGCGCGGCTGTGAATGCATGCGATATATACGCGACTGTGAATGCCTGCGGTATGTGCGCGTTTGTGAATGTCTGCGATAGGGTACAGGTTGTGAACACCTGATGTACTGATATACTAGTGGAGCTATAATTAAGAACTGATATGCATTGCTGCTGTTTTTCCAGTTATACTATGTTGCACATCTTTATAATTGCTCATAGCCTATATATATGAAGTGTTGTGCAAACTCTCCCTTGCTTCAGCTATCTACTTTTGATTGGGTGGGTGTGTACTCGTCGCCAGGATATGGATCCGGGGAGGATATTTGTTTCTACTTACCTCTGTGACTAACGGTTATTTAAATAACCATTTACAGAAAATGGAGCACCGTAGCAACTAGCTGCTGCAGGACGTTACGCCAGCTGATAGGACTACCCAAGCAAAGACATCCCCATCATCTCCAGGGTTTCGAGTCATGAGTACTAGCGAGCAGAGTAGACAGAGGAGTTGTTAGTTGTAGTGCTATTATAGCCTACGGGCTTCGTGTATAAACTGTGGCTACGACCTTTTGCATTTTCTGTTAAATATATATTGTTATATATATTTGTTGTGCCTTTCTGTTAATGCTTCCGCTAAACTCTGTGATGTGATGTGAATGTTGTGATTCAAGCCGAGCAAGGCAGCCAACTAGTGTTTAATAGTGTGGGTTGACACTCTTAAGGAGCACTGGGTGGATGCTTTGGGCAGTAAGATCCCCTCCGGCCCGACCCGGGGCTAAGGTTGGGGGGGGTTCTACATATGTATCAGAGCGATCACGATCTATCCTTGTGGAGCAGTCTCAGGATCCCTCCGACCCTCGCTTTGTTCTTTGGTTCGGAATGAACCATGCAACGAAAGCCTGGTAGACCCTAGTGTAGAGGCTTAGGGATTCTAGACTGTGTGATAGCATGCCCGCACACCTTTGTTTCCGCTTTGTTAGTCTTTTGCAAATATCCCCTACTTTTACAAATTATTGACATTTGTTTTCTTGTTACTTCTCGAGACATACCAAAGTCTAGTAATGAGAGATCCTCCTCCAGAGGATATGTCCTTGCCACCCCACCTCCAAACACAATTACCCCTACAGTTGTACCATTTACCGACACGAACTTGGGTTCAAATATTGACAATTATCCTGACGACCTTTCGGACAGCTTTGGCACAACCACCACAGCAATTGGTGGTACCCATTGACCTACTGACAACCTTTTGGGGACTAAGGCCTCCCATCTTCAGAGGCACAGAAACTGTCATACAGATAGAAGAGTGAGTTGATCGTGTAGAGGAGTTGTTGGTAGGAATATTATTCCCGGTAGTAGCTGCAGTGCACTAGCGGTGAGCTTGTTAGAGGGATATGATAGAGACTGGTGGAGAGCGGTCAATCACTCGACGTTTAGAGGACGACTGTTGAGCAATATCCTATGGGGGGAGTTTTCAGAGGCTTTCCTGGTGCACTTCATCTCAGACACCGACTGAGAGGCACTACAGGAGTGGTTCATGACATCCGCCAGGGTGACCAGACGATGCTAAACTACGAGAGAACGTTTAAACCACCTGACACGTTTTGCTGGGAACCTAGCAGCAACAGATAGAGATAGAGTTACTCGCTCCTATGAGGCTTGCGAGGTGACCTGAGACAGGTCTTGATCATGATCTCCCAGTCCACCTTCCACACTATATCAACTCACGATGATGCATTGCAGTTAGACCAGAGTATTATGGCCCATTAGTGCCGGGGATAGGTCGAGGTCCCCAGAGGTCTGGGACGAGAGAGAGGAGCCACTCCCCGCCAACATGAGAGAGAGAGCAGACAGAGGCTGTATAGGCAGCCTTATAAGCGCCCACCAGCACCCCCAGCACCGCAGCAGGAGCCCAGGCCAGCTCATGTACTACAAGCCCGCGCCAGTAGCTCGATGAGACGTTCCCTTTAAAGGGAACTGCTTTCTGTGCTAGCGGTCGGGACATTTGAGAGCTTTCTGCCCGCATGCAACAGGAAGGCTGGGATTAGGAGCAGTTCAGGGAGGACAGGCAACACGTGGACACGACCAGAGAGTATGAAAGGGTAGAGCTGGCAGTAAAGTTCTGCAGGTTCGAGCAATGCCCTTGGAAGGTTATGTGTTGTGTTGCAGTATGGAGGCCGAGAGGTCTGTTGTTGTTTGGAGGCTGGGCGGTCTGGTGGTTTTCCCAACAGCTTGTCTGTCGGGTTATTGCTATTTGGTATCTCAGCGGTCTGGCGGTTTGTATCAGGCGACTTGGAGACCGACGTCTAGCGGTCTCCTGTGGCGGCTTGTTCTCTGTGGCAGCTTGTTCTCTCCTTTTGGTGGTTGTCGAGCAGTTAGCCTGCTTGTCTAACCATGCGACTTGTTCGGTTTTTTTATTTGTAAAGCCGCATATACTTGTAATTATTTAGTCTCACATTGTTTATTTGTAATCTCTCTCATCTCCTTCATTCTATAAAAGGGAGGCTATACCTTTGTAATACACATCTTTTTTGGATAATAAAATTTGTTATTCCAATTTTTGGCCTGTTTGTTTTTGTTCGCACATGGTATCAGAGGCACTCGATCTTTTCCTCTGAATTCTGCGAGCCCTCTCTGTCCGTGCGACTTGATTCTTCTTCTCGCGACCTGTCTTTGCGACTTGTTTCTTCCGCATGCTTTCTCCCTGTTCGCGTAGTTTCTTCCTCTCCATGTCGTTGCCCTTGTGTGCTCCTTTTGTATGTCTTTGCGGCCTCTTTGATTCCTCTTTCTTCTCGTCGTGACCTGTTATTCAGTCGCTGCGACCTATTCCTCTTGCAGTGACCTGTCTTTAGTCACCGCATCCTCCTTTTATCGCCAAGACCAGTTCTTAATTCGTCGCGACCTGCTCTTACTTGTCTCGACCTGTGCCTAGTGGTCGCGCCCTACTCTTTGTCACCGTGACTTGTTCTTTGTCGCCGCTGCCTCTCCTTCTAGCCGCGACCTGTTATTCAGACGCCGCGACCTGTCCTCTTGTAGTGACCTATCTTTAGTCATCGCATCCTCCTTTTATCGCCAAGACCAGTTCTTAAGTCGTCGCGACCTGCTCTTCTTCTCGCTACTCTCTTCTATGGAAACCTCCGATATCTCTACAACCACTACTCCTGTTGCGCTCCCCCTCCTACTCCTCCCACTCCTTCGGGTAACCTTGGAACTGTTTCCAAACCCATCGGTCCCAACTACCCGGATTAGAGTGTCTCCTTCACCTTCCTTCTCCACTCTCAACGCAAACGTCATCATCTCACTGATGACCCTCCTCCGCATGATTCCCCTCTCTTTGACGATTGGGATGCCAGCAACGCTTTTGTTCGTACATGGCTGGCTAATAGCCTCTCTGATGAATGCCTACTAGTCATCCGTCATGATGAAACGGTCAAGGCTGCTTGGCTACATTTTGCCGCTCTCTACTCCAAGGGGTTCAGACGTCCCGCATCTATACTCTGTATGCGGACCTCTTTGCTCGTCCCTCCATGTCTCCTGATGCTGATTACCAACAAGTTCAAGCTCTCAGAGCCGAAATTCTCCAAAATTGCCACTTCTCTGTAGATCTCGCTGAGCAACACAAACACTTCCAGGAGCTTTTGGTTGTGTGTTATATTTCGTGACTTCCTGAGTTCGTATGACATGATACGTCAACAAATCCTTGGCGAGGCAGAGTCTCCCACCCTGGATGACACTGCTGCCCGCATAGCCGATGTTACCTCTCTGCTACAACATCCGTTGTTATCCTCCCCTTCTCAACCGGACAACTCCGCTCACCGTACTCATTGAAGTGGCTCTGGTGGCCACCACCTCCCATCCAGCAAATGTGGCGCTTCCCGCTTTCTCTGCTCTCACTGTGGCCCACCAGCCACACAGTTGATCGATGTTGAAAGAAGCATCCTCATCTTCGAGCATCTGGGGACGCTTCCACTTCTTCTTCGAAGCTGTCCTCCTTCATGGTCACATATTCAAGTAGTGTCCACGTCGCTACTCAAGGTAAATGACTAATCGACTCTAGTGCTACCAATCATATGACCGGCAATCCGCCATGTTTTTCTCTCCTAAAACAACATGACTGGTTGCCCTCGGTCCTTATTGCAAACGGCTCTCCCTCACCAGTCAATGGAATGGGTGTTGTTCAAATCACTTCATCTCTTCGCTTGGCAGGCACCCTCTGCGTGCCCAAGTTCTCTTGCAACTTGTTATCTGTTACTTCTCTTTGCAAGCAACTACAATGCTCTGTCACATTCACTTCTACTACTTGTTCTTTTCAGGATCCGGGCTCCAAGCGGACGATTGCTACTGGGACTGATAGTGGCTGCCTCTACTTCCTCGACAATGTTTCTGCACTGCCCGTCTTCTCCTCATCTTATACTGATCTTCTCCAGTGTCACCTTCGTCTTAGTCATGCACCTCCATGACTTCTTCGTCAGCTTCTGCCACACCTTCCTCCGCGGAGTCCTCCTCTCAACTGTGATGCATGCCAGCTTGGCATGCATCACCGCTCGTCCTTCCCACCAAAGCAAGGTCGTGTATCTTCCCGGCTATTTGAAATTGTTCGCTCCGACATTTGGAGTCCTGCTCCTACCCTCACCATAGGTCGGGGTAGTTCATATTTTGTAACATTTATTGTTGATTTCTCTAGTGTACGTGGGTGTATCTCTTAAAGGATAGCTCCGAACTCTTTTCTATTTGAACATCATTTTATAATATGATTAATAATCAGTTTGATATATCTATTAAAATCTTTTGCTCTGACAACGCTAAGGAATATCTTAGCACCACTTTCTCTTCTTTTTGTATGCAACATGACATTATTCATCAAACTAGCTGTGTCTATACCTCACCATAAAATGGGGTGGCGGAACGCAAAAATTGTCACCTCCTCGATGTCGCTCGCACTCTGATGACACAGATGCATGTTCCTCGTTCCTATTGGGGCTACGCTGCCCTCATCTCCTATTACCTCATTAATCGCATTCCGTCCACGGTTTTCCATGGACAAACCTCATTCTTTATTCTATATCCGGACAAGGATCTGCTTCCTCTCCATCTACGTATCTTTTGGTGCACGGCTTTTATGCACAATCCTTCCAATACTCATGACAAACTGGACTCACGTGCCACCAAGTGTGTCTTTTTGGATTACTCAACTGCTCAAAAATGCTACTGTTGCTTTGGTCCCGTTCTTCGTAAGCCATACATATCCGTAGATGTGACCTTCTTTGAGAATGCATCCTATTTCTCTTCTGACCCCTCTCCCTCTCCAGTTCTTTCATCTTCTCCCACCATCCCCTCCACCACGTCTACTCCTATCGAGATTTTCACACCATCGCCTCCACCGTCTCCTCCTTCCCTCTCTCCCTCCTCTCCACGGCTGTCTCTCTCCACTCCTGGGCCAGCTCTCTCCGCCACGGATGCTCCGATTACTGAGGAACATGCCGACTTAGATCTTCCCATTGCTCTTCGCAAAAGGGTACAGACGTGTACCCAGCACCTGCTGGCTACTATTGTTTCATATGATCGTCTCACTCCTTCTCGTAGGGAATTTGCATTGTCTATCTTTATGACTACCACTCCCCGCACCTACCAGGAAGCTCTTGTTATTCCTCATTGGAAGGCCTCCATGGATGAGGAAATTGCCACCCTCACTGAACGGGGTACCTGGACCCTTGTTCCTCCCCCTTTGCGCACTGATGTGGTTGGCTGTCGCTGGGTCTTTGTTGTGAAGTTTCGTTCGGATGGTAGCATTGATCGATACAAAACCAGCCTGGTTGCCAAAGGCTTCACTCAGACCTATTGTTTTGATTAATTTGACACCTTCTCTCTTGTTACTCATCTTAGTAACATTCGGGTCCTTCTCTCTATAGCTGTCAACATGGATTGACTCATTTCACAGCTGGATGTTAAGAATGCTTTTCTCTACGATGATCTTCATGAAGATGTTTTATGGAGCAACCTCATGGGTATGTTGCTCCGGGGAAGACACAAGTATGTCGGCTGAAGAGGGTCATTTATGGCCTAAAGCAAATCTCTCGGGCTTGGTTTGACAAGTTTAGAGGCATTGTTGCGGCCATTAGTTTTGTAAGAAGTTTAGCCAATCACTGTTGTTCATTCGCAAAACTGCCTCAGGTCTAGTAGTTCTTGCGGTCTATGTGGATGATATTTTTCTTACTGGCGATGACCAGGATGGGGTAGCTTTGACAAAGAAACACCTCCATTAACACCTGGTCACAAAGGATATGGGCTCCTCAAAATACTTTCTGGGGATTGAAATCCCTAGGAAGCCAAACTCCATGGTCCTTTCCCAATGGAAGTATGCTCTTGATCTTCTAAAAGAGGCAGGGTTGACTGGTGCTAACCATGCACGATGTACCATGACTGCTGGAGAAGACAAAACTTGGATAGATGACTCGTCTTTTCTATCCGATCTTATGAGGTACCGGCATCTGGTTGACAAACTCATTTATCTCACGGTAACCAGACCTGATATCTCCTATGTTGTAGGCAAGGTGAGTCAATTCATACAAGCTCCTAGGGAGTGTC
Source organism: Platanthera guangdongensis (assembly GCA_039583875.1). Classification (NCBI taxonomy): domain Eukaryota; kingdom Viridiplantae; phylum Streptophyta; class Magnoliopsida; order Asparagales; family Orchidaceae; genus Platanthera; species Platanthera guangdongensis. The sequence goes on along the minus strand of CM077161.1, from coordinate 137,565,062 downwards.
ATCTACAATCTGCCCTGAGGATATTGGAGTATGTTAAAGCAGTGCCAGAGAAAGGACTCCCTTTTTAGAAGAATGGTCACTTGAGGATTGAAGTGTACTTAGATTCGAGCTATGCTGATGACAAAGGTGACCGCAAATCAACATCAGATTTCTACATATTTATTGGAGGAAATCTTGTGATGTGAAGAGCAAGAAATGGTCTGTGGTCTCCGGGTCTAGTGCAGAAGCAGAATATCACAGTATGACATCGACCATATGTGAGTTAAAATGGTTACGAGCTCTCATGCTTGACTTAGGAGAGGTCTACAACAATCCTCTTCATATGTTCTGTGACAACAAGGACGCGATATACATCTCCAAATATCTGGTCTTTCATGAGAGAACAAAACACATAGAAGTCGACTGTCATTTTATTTGGAAGAGATCTTGAAGAAACAGATTTATACTTTGTTCGTCACTTCTGACAACGAGTTGGCAGATATCTTCACCAAGCCGGTGTCCGCTTTCATTTTCTACATTTGTGACAGGCTGGACATGATTGATATTTATGCTCCAGCTTGAGGGGGAGTGTTTGCAGTATGGAGGCTGGACGGTCTGTTGCTGTTCGGAGGCCAGGCGGTCTGGAAGTTTATCCCAGTGGCTTATCTGTCGGGCTGTTGCTGTTTGGTATCCCAGAGGTCTGGCGGTTTGTCTCGGGCGAATTGGAGATCGGTGGTCTAGCGGTCTTCTATGGCGGCTTGTTCTCTGTGGAAGCTTGGTCTCTCATTCTGGTGGTTGTCGAGCGGTTAGCCTGCTTGTCTAACCACGCAACTTATTCGGTTTGTTTATTTGTAAAGCTGCATATACTTGTAATTATTTAATCTTACATTGTTTATTTGTAATCTCTCTCATCTCCTCCATTCTATAAAAGGGAAGCTATACCATTGTAATACACATATTTTTTTGATAATAAAATTTGTTATTCCATTTTTTTGGCCTGTTTATTTTCTGTTCGCACACGTTGGACCTTCAGCATGGACCGAACATCGATGTAGTGATAGGTATATATCTTAGAGTTACGTCAGATATTAATACATATATTATATACTATATGCATATGTATGCCTACATCAGATGCGTGTTTTGATATACTCCCCATATACTTTACAATAAAGAATCAAGTTCAGGTGCTCACCAAAGTTCCGGTGGTGTGAAATTTTCCGGATGTTTTCCCTGAGTTCCTAGCCCTGTGGAGCCCCTGTACTATTTGTAAAGAGAAAGACGGGACACTGCGCTTGTACATAGACTACAAGAAACTAAACAAACTCACTATATGGAATACGATGAGTGTTCGATCGATTGCAAGGTGTATCTGTATTCTCCAAGATGGACCTAAGATCCGGCTGCTATCAGCTTCAGGTCCGGGAGGATAATATCCCCAGGACTGCCTTTAGCTCTTCCTATGGTCTATACGAGTTTATTGTGATGCCTTTTGGCTCGCTAACGCCCCCTCTGCCATTATGGATCTGATGAATCAGGTGTTTTAGCCCTTTATGGATCATTTTTGTGATTATCTTTATCAATGACATTTTGATTTACTCGAAGACCAAGATAGATCATTCTAGACATCTGCGGTTGGTGATACTTAAACTTTGAGAACACACACTCTTTACCAAATTCAACAAGTGTGAATTCTGGTTAGAAGAGGTCGGATTTTTGGGCCACACCATCGACAAAAGTGAAGTAGCAATGGATCAGGCCAAAATCCAGGCAGTTCAAGGCTGGCTGCCGCTTAAAATGGCAGCAGATATACAAAGTTTTTTTTAGTATTGCTGGGTATTACAGGAAATCCGTAGATATTTTTACCCCTTACATCTCTTACGAGAAAGGATGTTGCATTTAGTTGGATGTCGGAATGTGAGACTGCGTTCCTTGAGTTAAAGAAACAGCTAACTTCTACCCCAATCCTTGTGATCCCCTCGGGAGCCGAAGGGTTCCACATTAATATGGATACATCCTGAAGGGATTGGGAGTCATTGTTATGCAACAAGACAAGGTAGTAGCATGCACGTTGCACCAGCTAAAGCCGCATGAGCAAAATTACACAACCCACGATCTAGAGTTATGCGCCAATGTTTCACCCTCAAGATCTGGAGACATTACTTAAAGATGCGAGATCTTCTCTGACCATAAGAGCCTCAAAAAGAGTTAAACCTTCAGCAGCGCCAATGGTTAGAATTTCGGTGTGATTATAATTTCGCTCTCCAGTACCACCCCGAGGAGGCTAATAAAGTTGCCGACGTGTTGAGCCGACAACCCTCGATAGTCGATAGCTGGATGGAGCAGATTCTAAGGGAATGGTTTCAATATTTGATAGACTTGGAGATGACTCTTGTTGCTTGTAGGATCCGGAAGAATACCAGTCCTAGTTATAATAGATGGAAATACATTGTGACATCCAGAATCAAATACGAGAGGACCAGAAGGTCGATCCAGAAGTGGTCCCGATCATCCAGTCCCTACAAGATGGAGCTCAAGAGGAGTTCAACTTGCATGATGGAATCTTGCAGTTCAGGCACCGCCATCTACCCTCAGACAGATGAGTAGACGGAAGGGACAAACCAGATGATGAAGGATCTACTCCGACTATGCATAGTAGAGCAAAGCAAGCCGTGAGAACAGCTGATGGCTTTAGTGAAAGAATTAGTTCCTAACCACTTAGAGGGGGGGTGAATAGGTGTAATTCCTTTTTCTTCTAAGGCAGAATATCTAGTCAGTTAATTAATCAGAAACAGTTAATTCTACAGCTAACACAGCACAGAATTCACAGAATCACACAATCACAGATTGCACACAGATTTTATAGTGGTTCCCTAAGGTCTGGGTACATCCACTTTCCCCCATCGCCTATCTAGTAGTGTGCTAGATTCGGCCAAACTTCTTCTCTTCACCTCAGATCCTCAGATCATACAGTAGCTCAGAACCCCAACAAGGCTCCTACAACTCAGAGTGAGTCCACACTCCTACAGCTCAGGCAATCTGCCCTACCTCAGCCTTCAACAAGGCCTACAACTCAGAGATTACAATCTCCTACAACTCAGGCTCACAGCCCTACCTCAGCCTTCAACAAGGCCTACCACTCAAAGAAATTACTCTCCTACAACTCAGCCTTTATAAACACAGACTTACAACTCAGATCTTATAAAGATCCTACAGAAAATAGATTTAATAATGTATTTTACCACCACCCTGGTAGAGAGAGAAAGGATGGATGGCTTCTTGATCAGTTCTTGGAAGAATCTGATGGCAGAGAACAACCACTCTTAGCTTTCTTCAAAGCTTCTTGAATCTGAACTCAGTAGGGTTGAACTCCTTTGAAGATGATCTTCAATCAGCTTCTTTCTTGAAATTCAGATCTCAATCTGAATCCTTCTTGGCAGACTGGTTCAGGATCTACACTTGAGGGACTTGTTGATATAAGTCCCTTTCTTCACTCCAAAAGATGGAGATCTCTCTCTCCAAATTCTTCTTAGATCTTCTGACGAAAATCTTCTTCTATTTTTGTGTAACTGTATGTGTATATATTCTTTCCCGTCTATCACACTTTTTGTCCAAGGAAAATGCCTTTATATAAACTTTCTCCATGGTAACCGGCTGATCCGGTTTCTAACAAACTTCTGACAGCTCTGACAGTTGCAGTAGACCGGTTGGTAATGGCAGTTGTCAAGTCATTTAGTCACTTCTTGAAACTCTGTCTCTGTTAGCAAAGTGTCGAGACTGAACTTCATCATGTGTCGACACAAGTAGACTAAGTGTCGACACAAGACTTAGTAGTGTCGACACAGCTCCTTTGGTGTTGACACTACTTCTCGACACAACATTTGTAGAATGTGTCGACACTGATTTTGTGTATCGACACAATCACTTCTTTTCTTTAACTTTGTTGAAACTCTACTGTATGTCGACACAAGTCCTGTGTGTCGACACTGTCTCTGTGTGTCGACTCAGTTGATGTCGACAAAGTCTTCTGTGTATCGACACTGCCTCTGTGTGTCGACACAGTTGATGTCGACAAAGTCTTCTGTGTGTCGACACTGCCTCTGTGTGTTGATACAGTTGATGTCAACTAAGCTTTTCTGTGTATCGACACTGCCTCTGTATGTCGACACAGTTGATGTCGACTAAGCTTTTTTGTGTGTCGACACTGCTTCTGTATGTCGACACAGTTGATGTCGACTAAGCTTCTCTGTGTGTCGACACTGCCTCTGTATGTCGACACAGTTTCTTCAGGTGTTTGCACAGCCTTTCCAAGTGTCGACACAAATAACTCCAAGTGTCGACACAGCTTTTCTCCAGTGTCGACACAAGCCTTCATAAGTGTCGACACAACTTCTTCTGGTGTCAACATATGGACTTAGAAATTTTTCCTACATTCTTGCATTTACTTCACCTACACAAATAAACTCAAAACAACATCAAATACACCTTGATGCATATCATTGAGTAAGGTGAGACTTCTTCAAATCTGGTATATATTTTCTAATGTACCCAACAATCTCCCCTTATTTGGAGAAGTCATAACCCATTGTCAATGATATACACCATTCAAAATAAACACACAATATGATGTATAAGAATATTCTATGATAGGGTAACTTTTAAACAAAATATATATAAGATATCATCACAAAATAATAATGCTAACACAATGAGCATCAATCAATGTTTTGTTTCAACTTTCAAAAGTTTCTTTAGCAATAGTTTACATAGATTTTTAACACCAAAATGTACAAAGTTGTAAAATCTAGTAAATCTATCCTAAGGCTGGACTGGCTCCTTGATGACTATGCCTTTGCCTGATTGGATCTTGGCTTGTACTGGACCATCTGTAACTTTAGCTGGCTTCTTGCCCTTCAGATCCTTCTTCTTTTTGTTCTTCATACCTTATCCTTTATCTTTCAAAATAATGAAAAGGCTTAGGAAAATATTTGCTAGGCTCCTGAGCATTAGGAGGTAGCTTCCCAGCCTTTGCCTTTCTTCTATATTGCAAAATAGCTTCTTGTCTAGCTTCATGCTTTTGTCATTCTTGCTCTGAGTACCATTTTCCCCTATCATGGGTCTGGTCCTTTACAGCTTTCCAGGTAGTCAGGATAATATTCCTAGAAGTAGGACTCCACTACTCAAAATCAGGCTTTAACTCAGCCTGTTCTCTGAATCTCTTCAATGATAACATTTTTATTTCCCTCTGCAGGGCTGTACATGGACTGTACTTCTTGATGAATCATTTCAAAATATGCTGGAGGGTAAATGACTTGAGCAACTTCAGCTTGATCACCTCCAAAATAAGCAGGGTGTATACCTGACTCAGCTACATTGTCATCATCACAGAGAGGTGGATATCCAAGAGTGGCTCTGATGCTATTAGATATTCATTTAGCATGATTTGAGCCAGCTTTGACTAACACTCTCTCCCCCTTTTATGACATCTCTGGCAATATGATCCCTGAGGTCATCTTTCTGAAACCTGATTTGTTCATCAAGAAAATTAACACCATCTTTATAGAATGACTTTAACCTTAGGAGCTGGGCAGAAATGGTCTTTTGAGATTGCATAATAGCTGTTTGTACAACAGCTATGCCTTCCTGTAATTGCTTATCAAAATCTGCCTTGGCTGTAGCCCTTGCTTTAGTCTGAGTAGTAGCAATATTCTTCATTTTTGTAATAATCACATTATGTGATTCTGTCAGATTATCATTCATTCTAAGTTTATTCTCTAGAACATAGCCTCGTTTAACAGCAATATCAACAACATGATTCTTTATTCCTTCTTGGTGTTTTGCAAGAAAGACAACAACATTGCCACCCTTGTGGAAGCAATCTGTCATTTTCTTTTTGTTTTGATTTACTTCAAATCTTATTGATTTTATATCCTGAGCCAAGGAGAATTGTAGATTTTTATGGGTCTCATCCATATATTTCTCCATGGCAATCCTTTGTTCATCTAACTTTACTTGCAATGAGACTAATAAGGAACTATAATCTGTAGCTGGGGAAGATTGTGGAGCAGTTTGTAATGCCCTCTTATAACTCTGGCTTCTTATTTTGAATACCATTAGCTTTCTTTTCTTAGCTTGAATTTCTGCTTCCTCTTCAGAAGCTGAGGTACTGGCAATATCAACTCTTTCTTTAGGACTAGGAGGCAATTACTGTTCAGTCCTAGGTTGCTCCCCCTAAGTCTCTTGCTCCTTCCCCATAGTACTTACATGCTCCTCCTCAATGTTAACTTGCTTCCCCTCAAAATCTGCTTTCTCCCTCTCAAATTCAGTTTACCCTATATCAGGGAACAACTCTTCAAGGGTAAACTCTTGCTGAGTTGGGACTGGAGAAACTCTTATCTCTGAAGCATTAGTAGTAGCAGATGTATCCTCCATGATAATATCTTGTGCTTGACTGTTTAGTTGAGTTGGTTGGTCAACATCAATCAAATATTCAGTTAGTGTTTCATCCTTATCAATGAGAATTGATTGATTAACCTCTTGAATTACCTCAAGAATAGTTTGTGTAGTCATTTCACTTTCCAAGTGGGTTGGCTCATCCTCAAGGTGAGGCTCCCCCTGCACTTGAGCACTATCTACAATATCTTATGCAGGTGATTTTTCAGGAATCTCTTGCCTTTCTTCATCAGACATATCTTTAGTTAGGACCCTATCCCATCTGGAGATAATCCTTATGTCCATTTTTCTCATATAGTTGATTTTTGAACCAGCAGTTTGTTCGATTACTTCAGGAATTGTTCTAGCCAAGTACAGACTCATAATTCTTCCCAGATTTGGCTTTTTAATACTTTCCTTAATCTTTTCAAAAACTACTGCTGACCAATCAGTGTTTAGTCTGTAGATAATCCTGGTCATCAGGCTGAACATATAGGCAGAAATCTTATCATGCTCCCTGGCTTGCAGAGAATGACTTTTCCCACTACTTCTGAAAGGAATTTGCCTTGTAGATTCATTCTTTTTCTATTCATTGCTGATCCAATCTTCAAGGTGGGATCCAGTCCATACCATTGAAGTGCTTCCTTAGTCTTTGTTGAGGGAACTTCTTCTTATTCTTGTGATCTTGGGAGCTGAAGAGTTTTCCCTAAGCTCTTCAAAGTAAGTTTAACCTTAGTTCCCTGAACTGTAGATTTTATTTTAAGTCCAGTAGAATCTATAGTAGCTGCGCCATAGAAATCTAGTATTTCTTTCTTCCAAATCTTTGTTGGTTCAGGTACCAGACATTCCAACCCATTTTCAGCAATTAGGGATACCACTGCTTTAATTTCGGGTTCTGCATTATCAAAGGCGTGGCGTACCAGCTTATAGCCTTCGTTGATATTATCTTCTAGCTTTGGCGTCATTAGTGTTGAGAGAAATCTTGAATTTAGAAGAGAGAATTTGTCAACACAGAGTGTTGTTCTCGAGAGCGTGTCGACAGACTATGTTGTTGACCTATTTATACCTTTCTAAATAATGAAGGTGAAAAGGCACGTCATAATTCTCTTAATGTGTCGACACTATTGGAAAGTGTCGACACAGACTTCTAATGTCTCGACATCAGTTGACTGTTAGTGTCGACACAACTTCTGGGTGTGTCGACACAACTTCTGTGAAGAGTCAATACATATTCTCTAGATGTGTCGACACCACTTTTCTGGGATGTCGACCCAACTTCTAGATGTGTCGACATCACTTTCCTATAATGTCGACACCAACTACTATGTTTCGACACATAAAACTTCTTGTGTCGACACAATTTTACTTAGCCAAATTTACTAAACTAATTTATGTTCAACATTCCTAAATCAATTTTGAAATTGTTGAATTTAGTTTCATCTAAAAGCTTAGTAAACATGTCAGCTAGTTGTAAATCAGTACTAACAAATTCTAAAGAGATATCCTCTTTCTATACATGATCTCTAAGAAAATGGTATCTTATTTCTATATACTTTGTTCTACTATGAGAAACAGGATTATGAGCAATAAAAATAGTACTAGTAGAATCACATAATAATGGAGTTCTACTTACCTGAATACCATAATCTTCTAACTGATGTTGTATCCACAATAGTTGTGTACAGCAAATTCCAGCAGCAACATACTCAGACTCACCTATGGATATTGCCACACCGGTCTGCTTCTTACAGCTCCAAGACACCAATCTTCCTCCTAGGAATTGACAGGTTCCTGTTGTACTTTTCCTATCTACTTGCAAACTGCAAAGTCTGCATCTGAATAGCCCATTAGTAGAAAATCTCTATTCCTATGATACCAAAGGTCTAGATTAGGGGTGCCCTTAAGATATCTCAAAATTCTTTTGACAACAGTAAGATGAAATTCTTTAGGGCAGGATTGGTACCTAGCACAGACACATGTAACATACATGATATATGGTCTACTAGCAGTCAGATATAGGAGGGAGCCAACTATTCCTCTATACAAAGTTTCATCTACAGGTTTCCCTACATCATCTTTGCTAAGAGATATACTTGTCCCCATTGGAGTTCTCATGGTAGTGGAAGACTCCATACCATACTTTTTAATTAACTCCATGGTGAACTTAGACTGCGATATGGATAAGCCATCATCAGTCTGTCTTACTTGGAGACCCAAGAAAAACTTAAGTTCTCCTATACTGATCATTTAAAATTTCCCTTGCATAAGTTTTACAAACTTTCTACAAAGGTTACTTTTAGTAGAACCAAATATTATGTCATCAACATATATTTGGACTAGGATGATCTTTCCTTTGGATTCTCTAAGGAATAGAGTCTTGTCTATTTTCCCCTTGAGAATTTGTTCTCAATGAGGAAATTAGACATGGTTTCATACCAAGCCCTTGGAGCTTGTTTTAACTCATACAAAGCTTTCCTAAGTCTATAGACATAAGTAGGATTGAGTGGATCAACAAAATCTGAGGGCTGCTCTACATAGACCTCCTCTTTTAAGTCTCCATTTAAGAATGCAGACTTAACATCCATCTGGAACACTTTGAAGCCTTGATATGCTGCATAGGCTAGGAAAAGCCTGATAGCTTCCAACCTATCCACTGGAGCAAAAGTCTGATCAAATTCTATGCCCTCCTCCTGTGTTTATCTTTTGGCAACTAGTCTTGCCTTGTTCTTCACAATGATCCCACTCTCATCAAGCTTGTTTTTATAAATCCACTTTGTCCCTATGACAATGTGGCCCTTTGGTTTTGGAACCAAATCTCAGACCTTGCACCTTCTGAATTGATTTAACTCCTCCTGCATAATATCAATCCAGTGAGGGTCTTGTATAGCTTCTTCAAATCTCTTGGGTTCCACTTGAGATAAGAAGCTAGAGCAAAGAACTGTGTTCAAGTTCCTGCTCCTTATTTGTACTCCTTGTCTTGGATCACCAATGATCTGGTGTGTAGGATGATCCTTCAAATGTCTAACTGCTGGAGGTAATCTATCAGCAGTTTGACCTTCTTCAATCTCTTCATTATGTTGCATCTCATGGTCTTCATCAGCATTTTGAGTGTCTTGTACTCCCCCTGGACATCAACTATCATTTTCCTCATCATGCTTTGCAGTTGAAACTTCTCTGATAGTAAGATGATCCATCTTCTGTTGTATACCTGTGGAGCTACAAGAACTACTTGACAACTCACTATTAATAAGTTTAGTTTCATCAAAGATGACATGAACTGACTCTTCTACAACTTGAGTAGCCAAATTGTAGACCTTATAAGCCTTACTATTATTGTTGTACCCAACAAATATCCCATCTTGAGATTTGGCAGCAAACTTAGTTAGGTGAGATTTTCCATTGTTAAGCACATAGCATTTGCAACCAAAGATCCTAAAATAGGATAAGTTTGGTTTTCTGCCCTTCATAACCTCATAGGGTGTCTTTTTGTGGCTTTTGGTAATGGAAGCCCTATTGAGTACATGGCATGCAGTGTTTACTACCTCAGCCTAGAAATATTCTGGGAGAGAAGTATCACTCAATAGTGTTCTTTCATCCTCAATCAATGTCCTATTTTTTCTCCTTGCAATGTCATTTTGCTGAGGTGTTCTAGGTGTGGAGAATTCCTGAAGAATTCCAAATTTTTCACACAGCCTTGTCATACTTTCAGATTGGAATTCAGTTCCATGGTCACTTCTGATTTTGACCACTGAACTATCTAATTCATTCTGAATTTGTTTGACAAAATTGTAGAAATCCTTTAGGGTTTCAGATTTCTGTCTCAGAAAAAATACCCATGAGAATCTAGAATAGTCATCTATAACCACAAAAGTGTAGACCTTCCTACCTAGGCTCTAAACTGGCATAGGACCAAATAAATCCATATGCAAGAGGTACAAGCACCTCATTGAATCCTTGGTTTCAAGGCTATAAAAGGAGGATCTAGTCTGCTTGCCTTTTTGACAAGCTGAACATATTCCATCTTTATAACACTGAACTTGAGGATCATTCCTCACTAACTCTTTACTAAAGAGTTGGCCAATTGTCTTATAGTTAAGATGGGCTAGCCACTTGTGCCATTTGATATAATGAGAGACTTTATCATCAGCCACAAGACAGATAGGAGAATTCTTATTCTCACACACAAAATCTAGGCAATACACATTTCTTTTTTATATCCAGTCAATATGACTTTTTGATCACTTGACCTCTTGATATGACACTCATTCTTGACAAATGAAATGTCATATCCTAGATCACTCAGCTGGCTTATGCTTATTAGGTTATTTTTCAAACCCTCTACATAGGCCACTTGAGTGATTGTAATTGAGTGGTTAGAAATGTTACCAAAACCTTTGATGACTCCTTTTTCAGAACCACCAAAGATTACTTTAGGCCTATTCAGCATATGTGAGTAGTCCTTCAGCAATCCCCTTGTTCCAGTCATGTGCCTGGAACTTCCACTGTCCAAGTACCATATAGGGGCATGAAAACTTGGACTCACCTGCAACAAAGTTTACTTAACCTTAGAACCCAAATAACTTTTAGGTCCTTGGTTCAGGTTAGTCTGAAACCTAACAAATCTGCATGCAACTCTCTTAACAGGCAGACTGTTATTCTCCTTGACACTGGTATTGTGTAAACAGTCTAAGGCATAATGGTCTATCTTGCCACAGTACCAGCACTCAAACTTATTATACCTCTTCTTAGGTATAATCTTAGTTGTATTGTTTACAACAGGTCTTTTGTTTTGTGATGGGGCTTTGCCTTTCTTAATGGACTGTGCAGCCCATGCAGTTTCCTTAAAGCCTATTCCTGCCTTACCCTTTTGTGACACAAAGTCATCTATTAAGGGTAGGATAGATTTTGGCTTAGAGAAACTAACCACAATCTCCCTCTCTTTCTGAAGTCTGTTTTCCAGACTTTTAATCTGATCATTCTTGAATATGATTGTTCCCATTTGAATAACAGTTATGTTCTTCAATTTGGCAATCTCATTCATCTTTTGATCCAGCAACTTCTCTGAATCAGATGCAGTCAACTTAAGAGCTGCAATTTCCTTAACCTGATTTTTGGCCAAGTTTTTGCTTCTCTTAAGTGCCTGCAATAAATCTCCATATTCATCTATCAGCTGATGAATATCTCCTTCAAAATCAGACCCATCTTCATCTCTTGATATAGATGCATCTGATTCTGACCCAGTGAAGTAATCAGAATCTACAGATACACATTTTACCTTGTTGGGGCCAGGCTGATCCTGACACTTGTCTTCTTCAGACACAGCCATCAGTCCTTTGCACCGATGGTCTTCCTGCTCATAGATAGAGTCTAGTAATTGGATGAACTCATCCTCTTCTTCTACAAACAGACCAATAAATGCCTTAGCCTCAGATTCAGACTCTGAAGTTGATTGATCAGTCAAACTTTTCTCTTTCTCAACAACCAAGGATTTCTCCTTCTTGCTCTTGTGATGAGACTTCTTTCTATTAGCTGACTCCTTCCTTTTGTCTGGACAGTCAGCCACAACATGTCCAGCTTTGTTGTAGCAATATCATATGATCTTGGATGTATTTGACTTGCCAGACTTTGTCCCATTCCTGTCCTTCCTGTATGATTTCCTCTTCTGATAATAGTCATCCTTGTACTGAGATGATGATGGCTTAGATTTCCACTGCTTCTTCTTTAAGAACCTCTAGAACTGTCTTGTGAATGTTGCAAAGTCTTCATCAGAATTACTGCTATTTATACTGTGATTATCAGAATTTTCTGAAAACACTTATGCATCCTTCTTAGGAGATGATGGAGACATTCTCCTATTCTTCCTTGTGGCTTCTACCTTGAAGGCCACAGACTTTTCTCTATAATCACCCTTGGTATTTTTCTCTTCCTCCTTCCTGACTAATAGCTGCATCTCATAAGACAGCAATTTTCCAAACAGTGTTGGAGGAGAAATCTCACCCAATCTGGCCACTTCCCTTATGACACAGATCTTTGTATCTCAATCCTTAGTCAAAGACCTAAGAAATTTATCATTCATCTCATAAGTACTGAATATTCTTCCATAAGACATGAGTTTATTGACAATCCTATAGAACTTCTTATAACATTCAGTTATATATTCAGACTTGGCTTGTCTGAAACTCTCATATTCTTGATTAAGCATAGACTTTTTGTCTTGTCTGACCTCTTCAGAACCCTCCATGTAGACAATTAATGTGTCTCACATCTCCTTGGAGGTTTTACAGTGAATTAGATTCTGGAATGTTGAATCATCAATAACACTTACTATAATATTTTATGCTCTTTTATCCATTGTTGCCAAGATGATCTCATCTTTAGTCATCTCAGAAAAATCCTTTGGAATTCTTTGATTGGCATCAAGAACAGAAATCTTCATAGGAACATATGATCCTTTCTTAAGTGTTATGTAAATTCTAGGATCAGATGCCTCCATAAATAATCTGACCTTTTCCTTCCATATTCCAAATATCTCCTTCCTACAAATAGGCAATTTCATTGCACCAAGTTCTTTATGGTTTTCTCCTGAACCCATTTTCTTGAACTTATTTCTGCCTTACAGATCTCACTCAGACTGTTAAGTCTACCTTTTGAGAAACCTACCTCTGATACCACTTGAAAGAATTAGTTGTAATTCATTTTTCTTCTAAGGCAGAATATCTAGTCAGTTAATTAATCAGAAACAGTTAATTATACAGCTAACACAGCACAGAATTCACAGAATCACACAATCACAGATTGCACACAGATTTTATAGTGGTTCCCCAAGGTCTGGGTACATCCACTTTCCCCCTTCGCCTATCTAGCAGTGTGCTAGATTCGGCCTAACTTCTTTTCTTCACCTCAGATCCTCAGATCTTACAGTAGCACAGAACCCCAACAAGGCTCCTACAACTCAGAGTGAGTCCACACTCCTACAGCTCAGGCAATTTGCCCTACCTCAGCCTTCAACAAGGCCTACAACTCAGAGATCACAATCTCCTACAACTCAGGCTCACAGCCCTACCTCAGCCTCCAACAAGGCCTACCACTCAGAGAAAATACTCTCCTACAACTCAGCCTTTATAAACACAGGCTTACAACTCAGATCTTATAAAGATCCTACAGAAAATAGATTTAACAATGTATTTTACCACCACCCTGGTAGAGAGAGAAAGGATGGATGGCTTCTTGATCAGTTCTTGGAAGAATCTGATGGCAGAGAACAACCACTCTTAGCTTTCTTCAAATCTTCTTGAATCTGAACTCGGTAGGGTTGAACTCCTTTAAAGATGATCTTTAATCAGCATCTTTCTTGAAATTCAGATCTCAATCTGAATCCTTCTTGGCAGACTGGTTCAGGATCTGCACTTGAGGGACTTGTTGATATAAGTCTCTTTCTTCACTTCAAAAGATGGAGCTCCCTCTCTCCAAATTCTTCTTAGATATTCTGACGAAAATCTTCTTCTATTTTTGTGTAATTGTATGTGTATATATTCTTTCCTGTCTATCACACTTTCTGTCCAAGGAAAAATGCCTTTATATAGACTTTCTCCATGGTAACCGGCTGATCCGGTTTCTAACAAACTTCTGATAGCTCTGACAGTTGCAGTAGACTAGTTGGTAATGGCAGTTTTCAAGTCATCCAGTCACTTCTTGAAACTCTGTCTCTGTCAGCAAAGTGTCGAGACTGAACTTCATCATATGTCGACACAAGTAGACTAAGTGTCGACACAAGCCTTGGTGGTGTCGTCACAGCTCCTTTGGTGTTGACACTACTTCTCGACACAACATCTGTAGAATGTGTCGACACTGATTCTGTGTGTCGACACAATCACTTCTTTTCTTTAACTTTGTTGAAACTCTGCTGTGTGTCGACACAAGTCCTGTGTGTCGACACTGCCTCTGTGTGTCGACTCAGTTGATGTCGACAAAGTCTTCTGTGTATCGACACTGCATCTGTGTGTCGATACAGTTGATGTTGACAAAGTCTTTTGTGTGTCGACACTGCCTCTGTGTGTCGACACAGTTGATGTCGACTAAGCTTTTCTGTGTGTCGACACTGCCTCTGTATATCGACACAGTTGATGTTGACTAAGCTTTTCTGTGTGTCGACACTGCCTCTGTATGTCTACACAGTTGATGTCGACTAAGCTTCTCTGTGTGTCGACACTGCCTCTGTATGTCGACACAGTTTCTTCTGGTGTTGGCACAGCCTTTCCAAGTGTCGACACAAATAAGTGTCGACACAGCTTTTCTCCAGTGTCGACACAAGCCTTCATAAGTGTTGACACAGCTTCTTCTGGTGGCGACATATGGACTTAGAAATTTTTCCTACATTCTTGCATTTACTTAACCTACACAAATAAACTCAAAACAACATTAAATACACGATGCATATCATTGAGTAAGGTGAGGCTTCTTCAAATCTGGTACACATTTTCCAGTGTACCCAACATTTAGTCAGGTTTTCTTATAATAACAGCTATCAGGCCAGCATTAAGATGGCACCGTACGAGACTTTGTAAGGAAGGCGTTGTCGAACTCCATTGACTTTAACTCAAGATGAGGACCCAGAAGACTTAAGGGTGGCTTATATTGATGATATTACGACAATGATACGGCTAATCCAGGAGCAAATACGGGAAGCGCAGAGTCGACAGGCTAAATATTATGATGCGCGGCACCGACTGGTGGAGTTTAGCGTGAGAGAAATGATATTCTTAAAAAATTTGACCATGTATGGTGTCTCCCATTTGAGAAAGCAAAAGAAACTAGATCCCCGCTATTTGGGCCCCTATCAGGTGATAGAGCGTGTTGACCCTGCTGCCTATCGGTTAGCCCTGCCCCTAGTATTGGGAAATCTCCATGATTTGTTTCATGTCTCTTCATTGAGGCAAGTCCTCCAGCAACCAGAACAATACCTTCCTACACCGCCATTACAACTGCAGTCAGATAGATCCATCCAACTTTAACCGGTCAGCATAGTAGATTATAAACTAAAGAATCTACGCAACAATACTATTCCGATGGTCAAGATTTTGTGATCGAATTGCGGACAAGGCGAGTATACATGGGAACCTGAAGCACTCGTCTGAGAAAATTACCTAGAGCTCTTCCCAAGGTATGTCACTTTTCTCCCTACTTTAAGCACATTTTCGGGGACGAAAATTCTTTTATTTTTATAGGATTATAACATCACGACTTTTATTGGGCCACCAGAACCCTAATGGGCCCAATAAAAGTGACCAGAACCTCTACTTATGGCCTATACCAAGATAGGAGGTAACCCTAGATGGGAATATAAGGCTAGAGAATTTCGATTTGAGTTCTGTCAGTTCCTGTGGCCTCATATGTTCAATACGAGTGCGTCAGAACTTGTTTCGTTGAATTCCGAGGTTATATGGTGGATATGGCTGTTCCTCGTAGAACGACGCGAAAATGTGATTTTTGAATATTGACCTAGAGAACTCTGATTCGAGTTCTGTCAATTCTTGTGGCCTCATATGTTCAATACGAGTGCGTGGGAACTCGTTCCGTTGAATTCCGAGGTCATATGGTGGATGTGATCGTTCCTCGTAGAATGACGCGAAAATGTGATTTTTGAATATTGACCTAGAGAACTCCAGTTCGAGTTCTGCCAGTTCCCGTGGCCTCATATGTTCAATACGAGTGCGTCGAAACTCGTTCCGTTGAATTCTGATGTCATATGGTGGATGTGGCCATTCCTCGTAGAATGTCGCGAAAATGAGATTTTTGAATATTGACAAAGAAAACTCTAATTCGAGTTATGTCAGTTCCTATGACTTCATATGGTCAATACGAACTCATCGGAACTCGTTGTGTCGTGATTCAAAGCCTAACGATAATTTTGAGCATTTTGGCCATTTTAGCGTGCCGCGACGTGCAGATATTTAATACCTAGCAAACGAACTCCGATTAAACCCCGGTCAGTGACATTTGATTCGTATGATCAATACAAAGTCAGCGGAATTGGTCCAGATAAGTTTCAATGACGGGTGGTCAAACCGTGGTCAAATCAAGCATAATTATGCACCGAAAAGCATGCACATATCAGTTGTGTCACGACACCCCAAATTTGACCCGACCCCCGATGTCATGGACCTTTTTTGACTTTGACCACCATGGGGACCCACCCCATGGTTGACTTGGTCAAACCTCTCTAAAAACCAAAATTCTCTTAAGGAAATTTATTTTCAAATGCCTCCACTTGAGGCCATCACTCCAAGGCCATCATAGCCCCTTATGGGCTCTAATTTTCATGTAAGCAGCCAAGAGGAAGGGGCCTTGGGCCAAGCTAAGGGAAAACTCCCTCTCCTTTTCTCTCTTTTTCTCTTTCCCAAGCCAAAAAGCCCACCAAGGCCCAACCCACCAAACACTCTCCTTAGATGGATCCATGTGGCCTGTACTATGGCCCATGGATGGGTGCCATGTGTTCCAGTCAGCTCGAGGGGAGAAGATCCCTTCTCCCTCAAGTGGGATTAATCCCACACCTCCCCCAAGCCAAATGACTCCTCCCCTTGCCTATATAAGGCCTTGACCCCTCAGCCCTTCCTCACACTAGCTCAGAACGAGCTTCCCCCACCTGTCCGGAGCCCTAGCTCGCCGGGAAAGCCAACCCGATGCTTCTTCACAGCCACCTCCACACCTCCCATGGCGGTTCTCGCCGGAAGACTCGAAGGCCCCGAAATCAGGTAGAAAGCTTCTCCTCTCCTCCCTCCCTACCTTTCTGATGTAGTGCATGCAAGCACCGGCGGTCAGAGCACCACCGCCGTCACCCCTCCCCACCGTTAAAAAAAATAAAAATAGCTCTGGCGATGGTCGGCGGCGGCAGGCCGCCAGACCACCGTCGGAGGGAGCGCCCACCCCCGGGCAGTCGGCCGGGGGCGGGGTCACGGCCGGCCAGCGGCGGGGAAGGCCCGTAAGGGGGGCAGTGCGGTACAGGTTCGTGAAGAAGAAGGAGATAAAAAAAATATAATATATATATATATTATAATTATTATAATATTATAAATATTATAATTAAAATTGATATTTATTTTTGGAGACTAATCTAGGCGCCTAGGTAAAAAGTTTTGAACATGAAAATTATTCCCCTTAATGAGGGCAGTATACACAAAAATTTTAGGAATTTTTGGAATTGATTTGGTATTTTAAAAAGCCTAAATAAGGATTATTTGGCCAATTTGGAGGCCTAAAATTGCTCGGAAAATTTTAAAAAAATTACTAGACTCTTTTTAGGCCATCGTAAAGATTTTATTAAAATTTGAGAACCACGGAATAAAAATTAAAGATTTTCCAATTTCTTGGAGCCTTGGGTCGCGCTCGGAAGTTATGTGCTCAAATTATTTTAAAATGAAAATCGAAGCGCGCGACCACCTTATATATTGAATATTAAGTTCAATTGATTAATCGACGAGGGTTATCGAGAAAAGATTCCAGCTCTGAGAATTTCAGGATTTTCGCAAAACCACCGAGCGCCTCATTTTCAAATAACTCTTGAGCATTTGGGTAGACTCGGAAGATGAAACTACGAGCTTCGAGAAAAATAATCCACAACCTCGTTCCGAGTTAAGAAGTTCGCTCATGTTTTGGAAACGATTTTCGAGGTTGAAATTCGAGTAAAAATATGCCCTCTAGCGAGATTCTCAGATTCAATCCGACACAAGCAATTGAATTGATATTTATTCTCGGATGAATAATAATAAGCTTCCCTTGATCTGATTAAGCCATGATTAAAAAGGGCGCAAGTGAATACTTATCGAACCTTAATAATGGGTGAAACCCAAAGAATCCTCCTGAGGACGGAGATGGAACCGAATGTGCCTCCTGAGAACGGAGATGGAACTGAATGTGCCTCATGAGAACGGAGATGGAACTAAACGTGCCTCCTGAGAACGGAGATAGAACTGAACGTGCCTCCTGAGAACGGATATGGAACTGAATGTGTCTCCTGAGAACAGAGATGGAACTGAATGTGCCTCCTGAGAATGGAGATGGAACTGAATGCGCCTCCTCAGAACAGAGATGGAACTGAATATGCCTCCTGAGAACGGAAATGGAACTGAAGCCTCCTAGATAGAGTGATTGGACTACTAACCATTTTCTTTGTGATTATTCCAGTCTTGCACTGGTCCAGCTCCTTTATTCATTTCAGTTCAGTACATTCAATTCAGTACTACTCAAGTCTCGTACTGGTCAAGTTTATTTTAGTTCAGTACTTTCAATTCAGTACTACTCCAGTCACGTACTGGTCAAGTTCATTTCAGTTCAGTACTTTCAATTCAGTACTACTCCAGTCACGTACTGGTCAAGTTCATTTCAGTTCAGTACTTTCAATTCAGTATCACTCCAGTCACGTACTGGTCAAGTTCATTTCAATTCAGTACTTCCAATTCAGTACTACTCCAGTCTCGTATTGGTCAAGTTCATTTCAGTTCAGTACTTCTGTTTCAGTACTACTCCAGTTTTGTACTTGTCACATCTTATTATGCAGCATTTATTATCAGCAGCTTAAATAATTGCATTCTCGTTACTGTAATTTACTATCATGAGCATGAGTCCTGCTTTAACGAGCAGTTGTTTGTTAAGGTTGAGCCTTAGTTGGGGATAACCAGAGTTGAGGTGATCCTCCGGGTTCAGCCTCAAATAAAGCGCTCCCACGCTCCTTGTCGAAAGTTGAGCTGAGCGTCGCCGCCTGAATGTTAACGTGTTGGAACACTCTATTACTAATTTGGGTCAGGATCACTATGTCTCTAGGAACCTTTGCTTGACCTCCTGTATAGCTTAATAGGTCAATTAGAATTGAGTCTAAGGGTTAGAAGTCTAGGTTTGGAGGCTGCCTTGAAAGACCAGGATTCTCTGTCTGAAGACCAAGTCATATCGTCGAGCTCAGCACGACGATTCGTCGAACTCCGGTCGACGATCGTCTAGCTCAACTTCGACAGATCGTCGATCTCTGTTCGACGATCGCTGAGCTCCACTTCATAATATCGTCGAACTCCATTCGACGATCGGTGAGCTCAGGTCGACGATTTTGACTCTGCTCTGGATCTTTATCTCTGAGCTCAGTTCGACGATCTTTGAGCTCAGATCGACGATATTTTGCTGCTGTGTGTTTCCAGGTCGCTGAGCTCAGCTCGACGATAGCAGAGCTCAGTTCGACGATTTCAGATAACTTCCAGAATTCAAATTCAAATCAGTTAGGAGTTATTCTGCAATTAATTCAGAGATTTGCTAGCCGTTTTCATTCAATTCTGGACCAAGTTTCAAGGGATTTTTCAAGGAATATATCTGTGAACTTTCCTCCAGAAGAGATTATGCAATTAAGGATGCAATTAATGCAGGCTAACGGCTATCCTTGACAGAGAATGTTATTCTACTCTCACCAGAGAATAAGTGACAGGATCTTTGAATCTCTCAACAGAGAACACACAATACAGAGAGAGAATACTGATTACAGAGAAATATTCAAAAAATCTTATGTCACAAAGAATTCTCAAGAACACTCATCCAAGGAGATCAAGCTTTCTCAAAATCTTCAGATCTCTGTAGTTTTCTAAGTGTTCAAGGCCAATACATTTCCAAGACTCCAGACATTCAACATTTTAGCTATTGCTGAAATCATCTTTTGCTGGAGTTCAACCTTTGAAGGCCTATCACCCTCAGCAAAGCTTTTCTTCCTGAAGATCTCAAGGATTCAGGGGGAGCTTTGACAATATCAATCCACATAGTCTTCTCAGTTGTTTGAGAAAGAGAAGACTTCCATCACTCTCTCACCCCCACTCTGTAAAGGGTTTTTCAAACTCCCTTCAAAAGTTTGAACCTGGTTTTTGAGCACCTTGTCAAAAGCACATTGGTGGCAAGACACCTGATCAAAAAATCTGCTTTGGTTTTTGAGCACCTTATCAAAAGCTCATTGGTGCCCAGGACACCTGATCAACTCATCCTGCAGTGGATTCCTTCCTAGGGTGGTAGAAGAGTGGATGTACCCAAGTTTGGGGAACCACTATATTTCCTTGTGTCTTCTGGTTTTTCTTGCTTTTATGTTTGTTTCTGGCCTTGATTCTCTGTGATTGGCTTTTGTTTAGCTTAGTACTGTGATTAGATTTATTATTGCTTCCCTGCTCACACATATTACAACAATAGTTATAAAAGTTTGTAAAAGTTTTTAAAGCACCATATACTCTATTCACCCCCCCCCCTCTACAGTATATCAGATCTAGTTGCACTTTCATAACGTATAGTAGGGCAGGCCGCCGCAGACCCGGTGCGTATTAGCATGATTGTTTGATTGATTGCTTGTGAATTGCTAGCGGTAAATTATGGCGGGTCAGTCCCTTTCGCAGACCATTCGTACCGGTGCGGGAAGGTTGACGACTCAGGATGACAGGGAGATGTGTACCACGGGTATCCGGCCGTTGTATTTTCCCCGTCAGGTTTTCCTCTGCTGGTCAGCCAAAAATATCGAATCACCGGATATCTCTCACATCCAGGAGTACACAGAGATGTACATTGGGGCCTAGGGCTGTACGGTACGACCACCCCCTAGAAGTGGCAGGACCGGCCACTGTCACCGACTGCCACATCGGTGAGGCCCGCGGGGCTCGCTACCCTGCTGGAACAGAAGCGGTCCATACTATGTCGACATAGGGTTGTGTGCGCGTTTGTGAATGCATGCGGTATGTGCGCGGCTGTGAATGTCTGCAGTATGTGTGTGGCTGTGAATGCCTGCGGTATGTACGCGGCTGTGAATGCCTGCGATAGGGTACAGGTTGTGAACACCTGATGTGCTGATATGCTAGTGGAGCTATAATTAACAACTGCTATGCATTGCTGCTGTTTTTCCAGTTATATTATGTTGCACATCTTTATAATTGCTCCTAGCCTATATTTATGAAGTATTGTACAAACTCTCTCTTGCTTCGGCTATCTACTTTTGATTGGGTGGGTGTGTACTCGTCCCAGGATATGGATCTGGGGAGAAGGTTTGTTTCTACTTAGCTCTGTGACTAACAGTTATTTAAATAACCATTCATAGGAAATGGAGCACCGTAGCAACCAGCTGCTGCAGGATGTTACGCCAGCTGATAGGACTACCCGAGCAGAGACACCCCCATCGTCTCCAGAGTTTTGAGACATGAGTACTAGCGAGCAGAGTAGAGAGGAGTTGCTAGTTGTAGTGTTATTATAACCTACGGGCTTCATGTATAAACAGTGGCTACGACCTTTTGCATTTTCTATTAAATATATATTGTTATATATATTTGTTGTGACTTCCTGTTAATGCTTCCGCTAAACTCTGTGATGTAATGTGAATGTTGTGATTCAAGCCAAGCAAGGCAGCCAACTATTGCTTAATAGTGTGGGTTGACACTCTTAAGGAGCACTGGGTGGACGCTTTGGGTAGTAAGGTCCCCTACGGCCCGACCCGGGGCTAAGGTTGGGGGGGTCCTACACCCTACTCATTTCACCAGTGTCTCAAGTTCAGTAGCGGAGGAGTGCAGGTCCGGATCAGGGGGGATCCAAAGGTGGCGAGGCAGTGCTATGTGACTGTCGTCAACACCATTTCCTGGATGGCAAAGGCGGCGAAGATGGAGAAGGAGATGGCGATGCTTGAGGTTGGAGAGGAGGGAGAAGTGAGCCTAGGTGAGGCTGGAGAGGAGACTGCAGAGGAGGTTGTGGAGAAGGAAGGAGTGAGCCTAGTTGAGGCTGGAGAGAAAGCTGTGGAGAAGGAGAGGGAGGAAGGAGAAGCTGAGGTGGAGGCCCAGGGAGGCGGAGAAGTGGAGTCAAGGGAGAGCCTATTGGAGGCAATAGAAGTGGAGGAAGTGGGAGTGGAGGAAGAGTTCGGGGAGGAGGAAGAGCCGAGGAGCGGCGGAGAACAGTCCAGGTTGGAGCCAGCAGAGGAGGTTGTGGAGATGGAAGTCTTCACTAAGGCGGTGAGGATAGAGAGGGTGCGGGAGTGCATCCAGAGGAACGTCGATGTCTTTGCCTGGAGAGCGGCAGACATGTCAAGCATTTACACGGATGTGGCGTGCCACCGTCTGAACCTAGACCCCAAGACGCGTCTCATCCGCCAGAAGATGAGGATCATCGCCACCAAGCTGGAGGAACCCATCTGCGAGGAGGTCAAGAAGCTTCTCGATGCAGGTTTTATCTCAGAGATCCAGTACCCACGCTGGGTCTCCAATGTGATAATGGTAAAAAAAGGGATGTGAGGTGGCGTATGTGTGTGGACTTCTCTTTATTAAATAAATCGTGCCCTAAGGATTGTTACCCCCTGCCTCAGATCGATGCGCTGGTTGATTTAGCCGTTGGTTTTTCTATTAGGAGTTTTTTGGATGCTTTTTCAGGTTACCATCAGATTTGAATGCATCCCCTGACGTAAAGGATGTGTCTTTTATCATAAGGGAGGGATGCTTCAGCTACAAGATGATGCCCTTCAGGCAAACGAATGCAGGAGATACCTGTAACATCCCGACTTTTATTGGGCCACCGAAACCCTAATGGGGCCTAGGGCTGAGCATTTATTTGAAACTCGAAAGTCGCTCGAAAATCGTTCAAAAATTAAGCATAATCAGAATCAGTTAAAATTGATTCGACTCAATTTGAGTCGATTCAATTTGACTCGAATCTGATTTCGAGTCGATTTCGGGTCAGCCCTGAATCGCTCGAAATATGATTCGAATTACTTTAAAAAATTATGTATTTATTAATATATTTATATTTTAAGATTAAACTTAACAAAAATTAAACTTAAAAAAATAATGAAGGCTTTAAGTGTTTCATTTGCTAAATTTATAGGTTGACAAATTTAATTTTGAGCAAAAGAGGAATAAAATGAAAAATTGCTCAATTTCGAGCCGACTTCATTCGATTTTGAGCTGATCTGCTTCGATTTCGAGCCGACTCGATTCGATTTCGAGCCGACTCGGAATCAAGTCATTTCGAGTCGAGCTATCTCGACTCGAAATCAATTTCGATTTTGAGTCGATTTCGAGCCGACTTCGAGTCGAAAATTTCGATTTCGAGCCGAGCCAAAATCGCTCGAACTCGACTCTATATTAGCCCTAAATGGGCCCAATAAAAGTGACCCTAACCTCTACCCGTGACCCGGTAGAAGGCAACCCTAGGAAGGGTATAGATCTAGGGAACTCCGATTTGAGTTCTGTCAGTTCATGCGACCTCGTATAGTAAATACGAGCACGTCAGAACTCATTCCGTTGAACTCCGAGGTCATATGGTGGACATGTCCGTTTCTCGTAGAACATCGCGAAAACGAGACTTTTGAATATCGAGCTAGAGAACTCCGATTTGAGTTCTGTCAGTTCCTGTGGCCTCGTATAGTCAATACGAGTGCGTCAGAACTCATTTCGTTGAAATCCGAGGTCATATGGTAGATATGACCGTTCCTCGTAGAACATCACGAAAATGAGATTTTTGAATATCGACCTAGAGAACTCTGATTTGAGTTCTGTCAGTTCCCGTGGCCTCGTATAGTCAATACGAGTGCGTCAGAACTCATTCTGTTTAACTCTGAGGTCATATGGTGGATATGACCGTTCCTCGTAGAACATCACGAAAATGAGATTTTTGAATATCGAGCTAGAGAACTCTGATTTGAGTTCTGTCAGTTCATGTGGCCTCGTATAGTCAATACGAGTGCGTCAGAACTCATTCTGTTGAACTCTGAGGTCATATGATGGAAATGACCGTTCCTCGTAAAACGTCGCAAAAACGAGATTTTTGGATATTGACCTAGAGAACTCTAATTTGAGTTCTGTCAGTTCCTATGACTTCGTATAGTCGATCCGAACGCATCGAAACTTGTTGTATCGCGAATCGAAGCCTCACGATGATTATGAGCATTTTCACCATTTTAGCGCGTCGCGACGCGCAGATTTTGAATATTTAGCAAACGAACTCTGATTCGACCCCGATCAGAGGCATTTGATTCGTATGGTTAATACAAAGTCAACGGAGTTGGTCCCGGTCAATTTCGATGACGTGTGGTCAATCTGTGGTCAAACTAAGCGTTGTCGTGCACCGAAAAGCACGCACACACAAATTATGATGCGACACCCCAACTTTGACCTGAATCCCGATGACATGAACCTATTTTGACTTTGACCAGCAAGGGGGGACCCACCTTAGAGTTGACTTTGGTCAAACCCCCTAAAAATTCATTTTTTGGAATTTTTCCAAAGGAGGTGCACACCTCCTCTTCATTGATAGCTAAGGCCCTACCCCCTCACTCTTTGGGACACCAAACCAGCAATGGCATGATGAGAGTTAGGCCTTGGGCTAAAGGAAAAAGGCCCACCCCACTGCTCCTCTCTTTTTCTCTCTCTCCCTCCTTCCCCAACAAGCCAAGCTCCAACCAATAGGGGGTTGACACTCTAAATGTACCTCACAAATGGAAGGCTGACACCTGACCCCTAACCCAACTCTTGTTTGGCTGAAACCTCTCTCGGGTTGTCATGGCCATGAAGAAGGAGAAGAGGGGGGGGCTCTCCTCCTCCCCTATATAAAGACCTCCCCTCCCACAGAGCTTTGCACCCCTCTTCCAAGCTGAAAACGAGCCACCACCGCCCCTGTCGGAGCTCTGCCTCGTCGGAAACAGCCTACCCGAGCTCCACCGCCACCTCTCATGGCAACTTTGCTAAGAGTCACCGGAGGCCCCCAAACAAGGTGGAAAACTTCTCCTCTCCTTCCTCCCATTTTTCTGGATGGGTTGCATGCGAGATCAGGCCGCTGGAAAGGCCCATAAGGGACAGCTCTTTGGTACAGGTCGTGAGGAAGAAGATAAAAATTATAAATTTTATAATTTTTATAAATATATTAATAATATAATTAAAATAGGTATTTTATTTTCTAGAAGATGCACTATGGACCTGATGAAAAAGTTTTGAATATAAAAATTATTTCCCTTGATGAGGGAATTCTACACAAAAATTTTGGGAATTTTCGGAGTTAATTTGGTATTTTTCAAAGCCTAAATAAGAATTATTTGGCCAATTCAGAGACCCAAAATTACTCAAAAAATTTTGAAAAAATTACCAGGCTCTTTTTAGGCCCTTGTAAAGGTTATATTAAAATTTGGAAATCTTGGCATAAAAATTGAAGATTTTCGAATTTTTTGAACCTAGTGTCGCGTTTGGAAATTTACGCGTTCAAATTCTTCGAAATGGAAATCAGAGCGCGCGACCACTTTATATATATTGAATATTAAGTTCAACTGATTAATCGACGAGAGTTATCGAGGTAAGATTTCAAGCGCTGAGTATTTCGAGGTTTTTACGAAACCACCGAGCGTCTTGTTCTTAAAATAACTCGTGGGAATTTTGGGTAGACTCGGAAGATGAAAGTGCGAGTTTCGAGGAAAATAATCCACGATGTCGTTCCGGGAGAAGAATTTCCCGCATATGTTAAAAATAATTTTCGAGGTTGAAATTCGAGAAAGAATGTATTCTCTGACGAGATTCTCTGATACGATCCAACACAAATAATCGAGTTGATATTTATTCTCCAATAAATAAAAAAGGTGCAATTCATAATAAACCTTCTGATCCGGGTAAGCTATGATCGAAAGGCGCAACTGAATTATTATTGGATCTTAATAAAGGTGAAACCCAAGGAAACCTCCTGAGAGCAGAGATGATACTAAACTAAATCTCCTTAGAATGAAGATGGAATTGAACTAATCCTCCTGAGAATGGAGATGAAAATGAACTAAGCCTCCTGAGAATGGATATGAAAATAAAGCCTCCTGAATGGAGCGATTGGATTACTAACCATTTTCTTTATGATTATTCCAGTCTTGCACTGATCTAGTTCCTTTATTTATCTCAGTTCAGTACTTTCAATTCAGTTCTACTCAAGTCCCGTACTGGTCAAGTTCAATTCAGTACTTTCAATTCAGTTCTACTCCAGTCCCGTACTGGTCAAGTTCAATTCAGTACTTTCATTTCAGTTCTACTCCAGTCTCATACTGGTCAAGTTCAATTTAGTACTTTCAATTCAGTCGCACTCCAGTCCCGTACAAGTCAAGTTCAATTCAGTACTTTCAATTCAGTTCTACTCCAGTCCCGTACTGGTCAAGTTCAATTCAGTACTACATTTCAGTTCTACTCTAGTCCCGTACTGGTCAAGTTCAATTCAGTACTTTCGTTTCAGTACTACTCCAGTTTCGTATTGGTCATAATTCATTCCAGCACTCTAATCATGCAGCTTATATTATCAGCAGCTTTAATTACCACATTTTCATTACTGCAATTTACTATTATCAGCACGAGTCCTGCTCTGATGAGCATTCATCTATTAAGATCGAGCCTTAATTGGGGATAACCGAAGTTGAGGTGTTCCTCCAGGTTTAGCCCCAAATAAAGTGCTCATATGCTCCTTATCGAAAGTTAGGCTGAGCATTACTGCCCGAAGATTGAAGTATAGTAGGGCATGCCGCCACAGACCCGGTGCGCACTAGCAAAATTGTCTGTTTGATTGCTTGTAAATTGCTTGCAGTGAATTATGGCGGGTTAGTCCCTTCCGCAGACCGTTCGTATCGGTGCGAGAAGGTCGACGACTCAAGGCTACAGGTAGATGGGTACCACGGGTGATCGGTCGTTATGTTTATCCCTATTGGGTTTTCTCCGTTGGTCTGCCAAAATGTGGAATTACCGGATGTCGCTCATATCCAAGAGCACACATGGTTGTACGTAAGGGCTTGGGCTGTGTAGTACGACCACTCCAGAAGTGGCAGGACTAGACACTGTCACAGGCGGCCACATAGGTGAGGCCTGTGGGGCTCGCTATCCTGCTTGAAGAGAAGCGGTCCATACTATGTCGACATAGGTTGTTATGCACGGCTGTGAATGCCTGCAATGTGTACACGATTGTGAATGCATGTGATGTGTACACGACTGTGAATGCCTGCGATGTGTACGCGGCTGTGAATTCCTGCGATGTGTACGCAGCTGTGAATGCCTGCGATGTTTTCACGGGTTGTGAATACTTGCTATGTTGTTGTGCTAGTGGAGCCTAAATTATAACTGACATATAATGTTGTTGCTTGTCCTGTTATACCATACTACACTTCTTTTTGGTTGCTCCTAGCTTATTCATGAAATATTGTACTAACCCTCTCATACTTCCGCTATCTACTGTTCTTGGGTGCGTGAGCTTGTCCCCATGATATGGATCCGGGGAGGAGATTTGTTTCCACTTAACTCTCTGACTAACAGTTATTTTAATAACCATTCACAGAAGATAGAGCACCGTAGTGACCAGCTGCTGCAGGACGATACGCCAGCTGATAGGACTACCCGTATAGAGGCACCCTTGTGGTCTCCAGAGTTTCGTGATACAAGTACTAACGAGCAGAGTTGATAGATAGAGAGGAGTTGCTAGTTTAATACTATTATAGTCTACGGGCTTCATGTATAAACAGTGGCTACAACCTTTTGTGTTTTCTGTTATATTGTTATATATTTGTTATGGCTTTCTGTTAATGCTTCTACTAAACTCTGTGATGTGATGTGAATGTTATGGTTCAAGCCGAGCAAGACAGCCAACCAGTGCTTAGTGGAGTGGGTTGTTACCCCTTATGGAGCACTGGGTGGACTTCTTGGGCAGTAAGATCCCCTCCGGCCCGACACGGGGCACGAGTTGGGGGGGTCTTACAAATGGATCAGAGCGAACACGATCTGTCCTTGTGCATCAGTCTCAGAATCCCTCTGTCCCTCACTTCGTTCTTTGGTTAAGGACAAACCATGCATCGGAAGCCTGGTAGACCCTAGTGCAGAGGCTTAGGGATTCTAGACAGTGTGATAGCATGGCCGCACACCTTTATTTCAGCTTTGTTAGTCTGTTACAGATATCCTCTACTTTCGCAAAATACAGATACTTGTTTTCCTATTACTTCTCGAGACATACCAGAGTCTAGTAACGGGAGATCCTACTCCAGAGGATATGTCCTTACCACCCCACCTCCGGATTTAGTTACCCCTGCAGCTGTACCGTTTGCCGACACCGAGTTGGGGAAAACATTGATAACTATCCTGGCGACCTTCCAGACAGCTTTGGCACAACCATCACAGCAGTTGGTGGTACCCACTGACCTACTGACGCCCTTTCAGGGGTTAAGGCCTCCCACCTTCAGAGACACGAAAAATATCATACAGACAGAAGAGTGGGTTGAGTGCGTAGGGTAGCTGTTGGTAGGAATGATGTGCCCGAAGGTAGCTGCAGTATCGCTAGTTGTGACCTTGTTAAAGGGGTATTCTAAAGACTAGTGGATAGCGACCATCCACTCGACGTTCAGAGGATGACCGTTGAGCACTATCCTGCGGGGGGAGTTCTCAGAGGCTTTTCTAGGGCACTTCATCTCGGATGCCGACTGAGCTGCACTGCAGGAGAAGACCATACACATCCGTCAGGGTGACCGGACGATGCCAGACTACGAGAGAGAGCGTAGACAGAGGCAACATAAGCAGCCTTATAGGCGCCCACGAGCACCCCCAACACTGCAGCAGGAGCCTAGGTTAGCTACAGTACCACAACCCACGCCAGTAATATGACGATACGTTCCCCTTGCAGGGAACTGATTTTTGTTCAGCAGTCGGGACACATGAGAGCTTTCCGCCCGCAAGCGATAGAACGGTCAGGATTAGGAGCAGTTCAAGGAGGACAGGCAGTGCGTGGACAGGGCCAGAGAGGCCGAAGGGGTAGAATTTGCAGGAGAGGTCAACAGGGACGGGTGGCGCACCTGAAAGCTTATGCATTGGACCTTCAACATGGACCGGCCCTCGATGTAGTGATAGGTATATATCTTAGAGTTACGTCAGATATTGATACCTATATTATATACTATATGCATATGTATGGCTACATCAGATGCGTGTTTTGTTATATGATATGCATATACTCCTCATCTACTTCAAAATGAAGAATAAAAATTCAAGCGCTCACCAAAGTTCCAGTGACGCGAGATTTTTCGGATGTTTTTCCTGATTCCCTCCTGGGTTTGCCACCACAATGAGAGGTTGACGTTCAAAATAAGCTTGTGTTCAGAGCTCGACCAGTGTCCCGAGCTCCCTATCGAATGGCCCCTAAGGAATTGGCCGAGTTGAAGATCCAGCTTTAGGAAATAATAGATGTTGGATTCGTCTGCCCAAGTCCCTCGCCCTGGGGAGCCCCTGCACTATTTGTATAGAAGAAGAATGGGACACTGCGCTTGTACATAGAGTATGGGGAACTAAACAAACTCGTTATACGGAATACGTATCCACATCCAAGGATTGACGAGTTGCTCGATCGATTGCAAGGTGCATCTGTATTCTCCAAGATGGACCTAAGATCAGGCTGCTATCAGCTTCGGATCCAGGAGGATGATATCCCAAAGACTGTCTTTAGCTCCCGCTATGATCTATAGGAGTTTATGGTAAAGCCTTTTGCACTCACTAACGCCCCCTCTGCCTTTATGGCTCCAATGAATAAGGTGTTCGAATCATTTCTATATCTTTTTATGATCGTCTCTATCGTAACATCTTGATCTACTCAAAGACCAGTGAAGACCATTTTAGACACCTGCAGATGGTGTTACTTATGCTTCATGAGCACTCTCTCTTCGCCATGTTTTGCAAGTGTGAATTTTGGTTAAAAGAAGTCAGATTTTTGGGCCATACCTTCAACAAGAATGGATTGGCGGTAGATCAAGCTAAAATCCGTGCAGTTCAAACCTGGCTGCCACTTAAGATGACAGCAGACATACAAAATTTCCTTGGTCTTGTCGGATATTACAGGAAATTTGTGGAAATTTTTTCCAGGATTGCGTTACCCCTTACGGCTCTTACGAAAAAGGATGTTGCATTTTGATGGATGCCGGAATGTGAGACTGCATTCGTTGAGTTAAAGAATCGTCTAACTTCTGCCCCAATCCTTACGATCCCCTCGAGAATCGGAGGATTCCAAATCTATAATAATGCTCTCTGAAAGGATTTGGAGCTGTTCTGATGCAACATGGTAAGATGGTGGCTTACGCATCTCGCCAGCTAAATCCGCACAAACTGGATTATGCAATCCATGATCTAGAGTTGGGCGCGTTGTTTTCGCCCTCAAGATTCAGAGACATTACTTGTACGGAGTATGATGCGAGATCTTCTCCGACCATAAGAGCCTCAAATACATCTTGACACAAAAAAAGTTGAACCTTCGACAACACCGATAATTGGAATTTCGGTGTGATTATGATTTCTCTCTCCTACCACCCCAGGAAGGAAAATAAAGTTGCTGACACGTTGAGCTGCCAGCCCTCGATAACCGGGAGCTGGATGGAGCAGATTCTTCGAGAAGCACACCAGTCGAGGCACTCTATTCAACTTGGTGTGGTTAAGATGTATATTGACCTGAACAGAACTACATACTGGCCAGGAATGAAAATAGACGTCACTAACTTCGTGGCCCAGTGTCAAACCTGTCAAAGGGTTAAAGTTGAATGCCACAATCCAGGAGGCCTGATACAGCCCCTGCCGATGCTAGAATGGAAATTGGAGGATATTCCCATGGACTTTGACCACGGCTTACCTCGATACCATGCTAGAAACGACTCTATATTGGTTATCGTGGATCGACTTACCAAGGTAGCATGGTTCGTTCCAAACTGACTTGGTAATGGAGTTGATGTTCCCGTGGTAGTTTTAACGTGAGAAGATGAAGGGGAAAAAGCTCTTTAGATTAGCATAATAAAAATACTTAACAATTACTCTCCCTTTTATAGGGGATTACATTCACGGGACACAATGAAAAGTAACAACTTATGGAGGGAATAACACCTAATGGCGGGAGACACAACTTCCTGGGGAGACACATCCGTTGCTATAACATTAATTTATATTATCACTTAACATTATATTAACTGAGCTCTTTGACTGCTGACTTTATTTATGCAGGTTTACGGGAGTCTTGATTACTGCACTCAACACTCCCCCTTTAATCATGACTTCCACTAGGTTCACGACTCCGGCTTTCGTTCGCAGCTCAATAAAAATTTCTGCCAGAAGGGGCTTTGTGAGGAAGTCGGCTATCTGATCTTTAGTATTGCAATATACCAGCGCTAATTCTTCTTCTCTTAATAGATCTCTGGTATAGTGATATTGAATCTCCACATGCTTGGTTCTTTTATGCATTACAGGGTTCTTTGCCATTGAAATAGCAGAGGTATTATCCACGAAGATACTTACAGGTCCTTCACCCAACTCTTTCATTTCTTGCACCAGCCGCTTCAACCAAATGCTCTCCTTAGAAGCTTCTCCTAATGCAACATATTCGGACTCAGCTGTTGACAAGGCAGCGCACTTTTGTTTACTTGCATTCCAGGAAATAGGTTTTGTTCCTAGGAAGAAGATGAATCCTGTAGTACTCTTTCGATCATCGACGCTCCCTGCCCAATCACTGTCGGAGTATACTTTGAGATTAAAACCGTCTGACTCACTTCTGAAGAGCAGACCTAAGTTTCGTGTTCCATTGAGGTATCTTAGTATCCGCTTGACGCCCTCAAGGTGTTTGTTACTCGGTTCCGACATAAATCTAGATGCCACATTTACCGCATATGCAATATCCGGTCGGGTATGAGTTAGATACATTAGGGACCCAATTAAGCTTCTATAAAGTTCTACACTTACTTTACCACTTCCGTCTTGGAGGCATGGTTTCTCACTTATTGTAATGGGGGTGTTGATTGGCTTGGATTCCAGCATTCCAGATCTAGTGAGGAGGTCAAGCAAATAACTTTGCTGAGATATGCTGATTCCTAGAGAGGATTGCTGAATTTGTAAGCCAAGGAAATAACTCATTAATCCCAAGTCGTTCATCTCATATTCTGCTTTCATGGCTGATTTAAAAGACTCAATTAAGTCTTTATTACTCCCAGTGATTATAACATCATCCACATATATGCTCAGGACTAGATAATCCCCTGATTCAAACGTTTTGATATAAAGGGTGGCTTCACTTGAACTTCTTATGAATCCTGCTTTTCTTAAGTAGGTATATATTTTATAATTCCAAGCCCTTTGTGATTGCTTTAAACCATAGAGTGCCTTGTTCAATTTGTATACAAGGGACTCCTTACCTTCTATAATGAACCCTTGCGGCTGCTCCACATAAACATCTTCAATTAGATCTCCATTTAGAAAAGCGGACTTTACATCTAATTGGTGTACTTGCTGTTTTCTTTGGGTTGCCAATGCTAGAAGTAATCTTGTTGTTTCCATTCTAGAGACAGGAGCAAACGTCTCTGTGTAATCTCTCCCGGGCATCTGTGAATATCCCTTGGCTACTAAACGAGCCTTGTGCTTATTCATTGAGCCATCTGGATTTTTATTTAACTTATATACCCATTTAAGACCAATTATAACTCTATCGGGAGGTTTGTCCATAAGCACCCAAGTATTATTCTTCTCTATAGCTTGTATTTTTGCATTCATGGCTTCTAACCAAGGGGTTTGTGTAAAAGCTTCTTGGAAGGATTGTGGCTCAATTGTAAATAGAGAAAAATCACAGGTTTGATAAATATCGTCCAATCTTCTATATTTCTTAGGAGATGATGAGTCTGTAGTATCACCTTCAGTAAATGATGTTGGGGATTTGTTTGGTGATGGTGAGAATGAACAATCTGATGGCTCCTTGAGTGATGGCTCACAGGAATTCTGATCAGCAACCTCATTGAAGGAAGGCTCGACAGGTTCCTTGTTTGCAACTTCATTGTGGTCTATGAGAGTTTCATTTTGCTGGTCAAGACTCTGATCCTGTTGTTCCCAGTTCCAAGCTGTTGTTTCATCAATGATGACATCTCTAGCTTCAAGACTCTGATCCTATTGTTCCCAGTTCCAAGCTGTTGTTTCATCAATGATGACATCTCTAGCTATTACAAGCCTGTGTTTGATTGGGTTCCAAAGTCTGTAACCCTTTGATTCTCTGTTGTAACCAACTAATTATGATATTTCTGCTTTGGTTTGCAGTTTATCTTTACCATTTTGGGGTTGTAGATGATACACGATGCTCCCAAAGACTTTAAAATGTTGGACATCAGGTTTGATAGAGTAGAGAGCCTGATATGGGGTAACTTCCAATAAGGCTTTAGTGGTACTCCTATTGAGTATGTAAACAGCTGTATACACTGCCTCTGCCCAAAAGGGCCTAGGTAAATGCTTGTGATCCAACATACATCTAGCCATCTCCACAACAGTCTTGTTTCGTCTCTCTACGACTCCATTCTGTTGTGGGGAGTTGGGAACAGTAAGTTGACGGGAGATACCGTTGTCTTTACAAAAAGTGTTGAATATGTTACTTGTAAATTCTCCTCCTCTATCGCTCCTGATTCTCTTTATTTTCAGGTCAAACTCATTTTCCACTAGAGCTTTGAAGTGGACAAAGTTAATGAAAGCTTCTGCCTTAGTGGACAAAAAATAGACCCACATAAAACGAGTGTAATCGTCTACTATGAGTAAAAAAATACCATTTTCCTGATAATGATTCCATTTTAGCAGGTCCCCATAAATCTATGTGGACTAGGTGTAGTGGTTTCTCAGCTCGCCAGGTAGTTTTCTTTGGAAATGGCAGTCGATGGATTTGTTTTTGGCGCAATGCTGACACGGCTGTTTTTCATTTTTGAGGTTGGGCAACCCAGTAACTAAAGAGTTTTTACTCATAGCATGGAGTTTTTGAAAATTTATATGTCCATACCTATACTTCCATAGTTGAGTTTCATCTTTTTGGGAAGCAGTTAATGCAAGAACCATGTCCCTTTGAAAATTGATTGGGAACACTCTGTTAGATGTCATCAAAACCTTGAATACAACTGTGTTGGAGAGGGGTTCAGATATCCTGCACATACCATCTTTAAACACAATTGTATAGCCTCCTTCAATCAATTGTCCTACACTCAGCAAATTGTGAGTGAGGCTTTGAACATATTGTACATCGTGAATCAGTCTCCTAGAGCCCTGAGTGGTCAAAACTACCACTGTACCTTGACCTTCAACAATCTGAGAATTTCCATCACCCAGCAAAACTTTTGATTTTTGTTCAAGGTCGAGGGAAGTAAAAGCTGCTCTTCGAGATGTCATGTGGTTAGAACAACCACTATCTAGAAACCATATCTCATTTAATTCAGGTCCAACCTCTTGGGCTGTTAGTGCAAGGGGAATGTCCTGATGTTGTTCAACCAAAAGTGTTGCGTTAACTTCTTCTTCTGCAGTAAACTTCGCTTCTGCCGACTATTCTTGGCCTTTTGAATCTTCTTTGTACCAACAATTTCTATCAATATGTGTGGGATTACGACATCTCTTGCATCTAAAATAGCAGTTTTTAGTTTCATGGTTAGATTTATTGCAAATAACACAGGTATTAGGGAGTAAATTTTGTGTTGTTTGCCTGTCAAAGTGTTACTTCTGCCTCTCCCCCGTCCTCTGTTAGAGGGCTTTCTCCAAGGTCTTGTTTCAGTTTTCATATCTGGTTGTAGCAGAGTACTTTTGAGAGCTTGCTCTATAGGTGGATCAAATCTTCTTAGCCTTGCTTCATGGGATTGTAATGACCCCATTAATTCAGCAAGGGAAAAACTATTTAAGTCTTTCGACTCTTCAAGTGCAGTGACTATATGATCAAACTTTAGTGGAAGGCTTCGTAAAAGTTTTAATACTATTTTCTTTTCATCTACAACATCACCAAGACTACGTATTTGATTTATGATCCTGGTGGCCCTAGTAAAAAACTCACTTACTTTTTCAGTTTCTGTCATGCTGAGGCAGTCGAAATCCTTCCATGATGCTTGTAATTTTATTGATATTAGCTTGTCAGTACCTTTGAATTCAATTTGTAACAGATCCCATGCTGCTTTGGAGGTGCTGGCTGTAACCAGTCGTGGAAATATGGTTTTACTGACTCCTTGCAAAATGTACAACGGTGCCTTTGAATCCTTTTTAATGTTTTCCTGGTGGATTCTTGCGGTGGCTGGATCTGTTAAGGCTTCTGGGTCTGGTGAAGTGTACCCTTCAGTTACAAGGTCCCATAGGCCTTGAGAAAGAAAGAGAGTTTTTCATTTGGATATGCCAAAATTCGTAGAATTCACATCAAAAATTGGTACTCCATTTTGTGAGAAATAGAAGTTTTGATTGCTACAAGCCATATGATGTTGTGGGAATGGAGCAAGAGATCGTAGAATGTCTCAATGAACACCAGGCAGGCTGATGGATTCCTTAATTTCCCAAACACCTCTCTCTATTAACCACTGCTCTGATACCACTGTGGTAGTTTTAACGTGAGAAGATGAAGGGGAAAAAGCTCTTTAGATTAGCATAAAAAAATACTTAACAATTACTCTCCCTTTTATAGGGGATTACATTCACGGGACACAATGAAAAGTAACAACTTATGGAGGGAATAACACCTAATGGCGGGAGACACAACTTCCTGGGGAGACACATCCGTTGCTATAACATTAATTTATATTATCACTTAACATTATATTAACTGAGCTCTTTGACTGCTGACTTTATTTATGCAGGTTTACGGGAGTCTTGATTACTGCACTCAACAGTTCCTGCCAGATTGTTCATAGAGCAAGTGGTCTGGTTCCACGGAGTGCCGAAGTCCATTGTATCGAATCGTGATGGACGTTTCACATCCAAGGAGTGGAGGCAGGTGCAGTCATACTTGGGGACCAAGTTGGACTTTAGCCCCACCTTCCACCCTCAGACATATGGGCGGGCGGAAGGGACGAACCAGACAATGGAGGATCTACTCCGACTATGCATAGTAGAGCACAACGAGTCATGAGAACAACTATTGCCTTTAGTCGAGTTTTCTTATAGTAACAACTATAGGGCCAGCATTAATATGGCACCGTATGAGAATTTGTATGGAAGGCGTTGCGGAACCCCGTTGACGTGGGCTCAAGATGAGGACCCAAAAGTCTTAGGAGTGGCTTATATTGATAATACTACGACATCTATATGATTAATCCAGGATCAAATGCGAGAAGCGCAGAGCCGGCAGGCCAAATATTATGATACGCGACACCGACCGGTGGAGTTTAGCATAAGAGGAATGATATTTTGAAAATTAAGCCCATGCATGGTGTCTCCCGGTTAAGGAAGAAAAAGAAAGTAAATCCCCGCTATTTGGGCCCCTATCAGGTGATAGAGCGTGTTGGCCATGTTGCCTATCGAATAGCCCTGCCCCCAGAATTAGGAAATCTCCATGATGCGTTTCATGTCTCTTCCTAGAGGCGAGTCCTACGACCATCAGAACAACACCTTCCTACACCACCAGTACAACTGCCGTCAGATAGATCTGTCCAACTTGAACCGATCAGCATAGTAGATTATAAAGTAAAGGATCTGCGCAACAAGACCTTTCTGATGGTCAAGATTTTGTGGTCAAATTGCTGACGAGACGAGTATACATGGGAACCCGAAGCACTCGTCCGAGAAAAGCACCCAGTGCTCTTTCCCCAGGTATGTTATTTTCCCCCTACTTTAAGCAAATTTTCGGGGTCGAAAATCTTTTATTTTTATTGGATTGTAACGTCTCGATTTTTATTGGGCCACTGGAACCGTAATGGGCCCAATAAAAGTGACTCGAACCTCTACCCGTTACCCGGTAGGAGGCAACCCTAGGCAGAGTATAGAGCTATTAAACTCTGATTTGAGTTCTGTCAGTTCATGTGGCCTCCTAGAGTAAATACGGGCGCCTCAGAACTCATTCTGTTGAACTCTGAGGTCATATGGTGGATATGACTATTCCTCATAGAATATCGCAAAAATGCGATTTTTGAATATCGAGCTAGAGAACTCTGATTTGAGTTCTATCAGTTCCTGTGGCCTCGTATAGTCAATACGAGTGCGTTGTAACTCATTTCGTTGAACTCTGAGGTCATATGGTGGATATGACCGTTCCTCGTAGAACATCGTGAAAATGAAATTTTTGCATATCGAGCTAGAGAACTCAGATTTGAGTTATGTTAGTTCCTGTGACCTCGTATAATCAATACGAGTGCGTTAGAACTCATTCTGTTGAACTCTGATGTCATATGGTGGATATGACTGTTACCCGTAAAACATCGTGAAAACGAGATTTTTGAATGTCAAGCTAGAGAAATTCGATTTGAGTTCTGTCAGTTTTTATGACCTCGTATAGTCAATACGAGTGCGTCAGAACTCATTCCGTTGAACTCTGAGGTCATATAATGGAAATGACTGTTCCTCGCAGAACGTCGCGAAAACGAGATTTTTCGATATTGACCTAGAGAACTCCGATTTGAGTTCTGTCAGTTCCTATGACTTCGTATAGTCGATAGGAACGCATCGGAACTCGCTGTATCGCGAATCGAAGCTTAACAATGATTATGAGCATTTTCACCATTTTATTGTGCCGCGACGCACAGATTTTGAATATTTAGCAAACGAACTCCGATTTGACCCCGATCAGAGGCATTGAATTTGTATGGTTAATACAAAGTCAGTGGAGTTGGTCCCAGTCAGTTTCGATGACGTGTGGTCAATCCGAGGCCAAACTAAGCGTTGTCTTGCACCGAAAAGCGTGCACACACAAATTATGACGCGACACCCCAACTTTGACCCGAATCCCGATGACATGAATCTATTTTGACTTTGACCATCAAGGGGGGACCCACCATAGGTTGACTTTGGTCAAACCCCTAAAAATCCATTTTTTGGAATTTTTCCAAAGGAGGTGCACACCTCCTCTTCATTGATAGCTAACGCCCTACCCCCTCACTCTTTGGGACACCAAACAAGCAATGGCATGATGAGAGCTGGGCCTTGGGCCAAAGGAAAAAAGGCCCACCCCACTCCTCTCTCTTTTTCTCTCTATTTCTCCCTCCTTCCCCAACAAGCCAAGCTCCAACCAATATATGGCTGACACTCTAAATGTAGCTCACCAATGGAAGGCTGACACCTGGCCCCTAACCCAACTCTGGTTTGGCTGAAACCTCTCTCGGGTTGCCATGGACATGAAGAAGGAGAAGACGGGGGGGGGGGGGGGGGCTCTCTCCTCCTCCACTATATAAAGACCTCCCCTCCCACAGAGCTTTGCACCCCTTTTCCAAGCTCAAAACGAGCCACCACCACTCATGCCGGAGCTCTGCCTCGCTAGAAACAGCCTACCCGAGCTCCACCACCACCTCCGCCACCTCTTATGGCAACTTTGCCAAGAGCCACCGGAGGCCTCCAAACAAGGTGGAAAACTTCTCCTCTCCTTCCTCCCATTTTTCTGGACGGGGTGCATGCGAGATCCGGCGGCGGGAAAGGCCCGTAAGGGGCGGCTGTTTGGTACAGGCCCTGAGGAAGAAGATAAAAATTATAATTTTTATAAATATATTAATAATATAATTAAAATAGGTATTTTATTTTCTGGAAGGTGCACTGGGGACCTGATGAAAAAGTTTTGAACATAAAAATTGTTTCCTTTGATGAGAGAAGTCTACACAAAAATTTTGGGAATTTTCGGAATTAATTTGGTATTTTTCAAAGACTAAATAAGAATTATTTGGTCAATTTAGAGGCCCAAATATGCTCGAAAAATTTTGAAAAAATTACAGGCTCTTTTTAGGCCCTCTTAAAGGTTGTATTAAAATTTGGGAACCTTGGGATAAAATTGAAGATTTTCCAATTTTTCGAGTCTAGGGTCGCGCTCGGAAATTCACGTGTTCAAAATCTTTGAAATGGAAATCGGAGCGCGCGATCACTTTATATATATTGAATAGTAAGTTCAATTGATTAATCGACGAGAGTTATCGAGGCAAGATTTCAGGCGCCGAGTATTTCGAGGTTTTGCGAAACCACTGAGCGGCTTGCTCTTAAAATAACTCGTGGGCATTTTGGGTAGACTCGGAAGATGAAAGTACGAGTTTCGAGAAAAATAATTCACAACCTCGTTCTGGGAAAATAATTTCCCGCATATGTTAAAAATGATTTTCGAGGTTGAAATTCGAGAAAGAATGTGCTCTCTGACGAGATTCTCGGATACGATCCGACGCAAATAATCGAGTTATATTTATTCTCCGAATAATAAAGGTATAATTCATAATAAACCTCTGAATCTGGGTAAAACCGTTATCGAAAGGTGCAACTGAATTATTATCAGATCTTAATAATGGGTGAAACCCAAGAAAAACTCCTAAGAACTGAGATGAAACTAAACTAAACCTTCTGAGAACGGAGATGGAACTAAACTAATCCTCCTGAGAACAGAGATGAAACTGAACTAAGCCTCCTGAGAACAGAGAGGGAACTGAAGCCTCCTAAATGGAGCGATTGCACTACTAACCATTTTCTTTATGATTATTCCAAACTTGCATTGTTCTAGTTCCTTTAAGGCGCCATCTCGCTGCGTCCAAATCATCTTGGCCAGCACCTCCACCATCCGCTCCTTGAGTGTCTCGGCATTCTCGGGATCTCCAAGGAAGCTTGCGAGCTTGCTGGGAGATGGTGGGGGCGAGAACTCCTCTTCGTCGACTTCAGGAGCCCCCGCTGAGGTGTCCCAATAGCTTGTCGAGAAGTTGTGGTTAGTCATAGTGACCACGCGAAAAGGGGAGGACCAGCAATTTACCTGGCGTTGGTATGGAGCTCCCTCCTGGGGAGAAGGGCTAGACCTTCCTTCAAAGGATCCCACAAAAAGATTATGACCCGTTTTTACCCGTCTCAGACAGGTCGGTTTGCGATGGCAGGAGGGTCTCAAAAGAAGGAATTTTCGGTGCTTTTCTGGCCAAGGGGCGAGAGTATGACATCGGTTCTTTGGGGATCTCGGCATCCGGGGTCTGGGGTGCTGGGCTGACCAGGCTAGTGGTCCCAAAAGGAGCTAAAAAGGAAGAGGCATAAGCAAGAGCTTAATCAACGGAAGGGATGCGTGAAGATAGCCGCCATTCATACCTGGGGTGGTCGCGGTCTCAACACCGGTAGCTTGGGCGCAGTCTCTGGAGCTGGCTACTTGCGCTCTTCAGGGAGCGGGAGGGTCTCAGTAGTCGTCGGGGTAGCGCCAATGTCGCTCACTGGCGGGATCTCTTGCGAATAGGCTTGAAGGTCAGGTCAGTAAACTTAAAGATGTTTATCAGAGTAGGGGCAGGTGGGATACCTCCGCGGGAACAGTGAGGTTCTCACGATTGGAGGTTGGTGTCGGAGATGCCACCTCTTCCACCGCTAGCTTCCGCCAAATGATTTTTGCCCTCCTTGGCTGATAGGGCATGTCGGCTGGCCTCTTGGACGAGAGCCAGGGGTGTACTTGGAGGCCCCGGAGCTGGCCTTCTCTTGCGCGGCAACAAGGCAGTCTAGAAGCTCTTGTGAGAGCGACTTTGCGGTCAGTTTAACATACATGATGGCGAGGGCGAAAGCTTAGAGGATGATTTGGGGACGAACATGGATATCAACTCTAGGGCCGTCATGTGGTATTTATAGAGCCGTGGAGGGACCCACAAAAGATTCCATTCGAAGTCAGCAAACGCTCATCAAATACCTGGGGTTGGATGATTCTTTTCGAGCTTCGCAAAAACTCGCAAAGAGCGGGGATTGTGTACAACTCCGTATTTGCTGTGCGGATCCCTCCTCCAGGTTCAAGCCCTTGCAGGACCTTCAAGTCCGAAAGGGCCTAGGAAGGCGACTGAAACCTCCCAGAACGACACTCGCCCAAGGGAGAGAAAGGGATCCCGCCCATAGCAGGCGGGGAGGCTCTCTGTCGTATCAGTCATGAGGGGTCTTGCTAGGCCAGTCGACGAGTGACCCTCTGATCCCGCTTCCACCCTCGGGTCCGCAGAGGCGAGTGTGTGGCCTCCCAGCAGGCGGGCGAGCCAGGATAGATTTTTTGACTACATATTCTAAGGCTTTGAGTGAAGCTTGTCCTATCGACGCCTTCTGAGCTTGGTGTTGAGTGAACTGGCTTCACTCAACATTTGGCGTTGAGTGAACTGGCTTCACTCAACATTTGGCGTTGAGTGAATTGGCTTCACTCGACGATTCTTGTCTTGTCGACGCCTTCTGAGCTTGGCGTTGAGTGAACTGGCTTCACACAACGCTTGGCGTTGATTGAACTGGCTTCACTCAATGCTTCTTATCCTGTCGACGCCTTCTGAGCTTGGTGTTGAGTGAACTGCTTTCACTCAACGCTTCTTGTCCCGTCAATGGCTTATGAGCTTGGCGTTGGGTGAACTGACTTCACTCAACGCTTTTGGACTTGGCAAGATTTTTTCTCAGTTTCTCTAGATCCTGCCCATAGCAGGTGGGGAGGCTCTCGCCCGTAGCAGGCATGAGGGGTCTCGCTAGGCCAGTCGGCGAGCGACCCTTGGATCCCGCTTGGGCGAGCGAGCCACATGAGCCAGCTCGACCAGCCCGCTCTCTCCTAAGTGACCATCTGACCGAAATCGCCGGTCTACCACCGTGCGAGGGGCAGGCGAGTTAAAGGAGCCCGACTCGCACTCGCCTAAAGAGAGAGGCAAGTTGTGAGAGCCTGGCCGTGTCTACCCAATTGAGTGGCGAGCTGGTCCCGTTTTCCAACTATGAATGGGGTATAAGTATCGTGTGTTTAATATAATTTGGTCTGCTAAATGTGATTAGGTCTGTATTTAGCTCCTCAGAACAATGAAGTTTCGTTGTTAGCAGACCTCCTTTTGGCTGCATATAACCGTTTAGAACAGCGAAGTTAAGCTATTTGCAGGGGTCAGACCTAGAAATCTATAAATAGACCCAAGAGGGTACCTTAGAAGGCAAGCTCTCCAATTCTCCAATTCCCAGATCTTTTTTCGCTTTCTAAAGTGCCCTTAGCCCAACACTGACTAAGGAGGGAAAGTGCTCTAAGATTTTCCATGTGTGTGGTGGGACCTCCGCGCTGGAGCTTTGGGTCAGTTCTAAGCTCTAAGTCTTCGGTCAGCCAGGCTTGCTAGGAGAAGTAAGTGGACAGTCACTTCTTCCCCAAGGGTTTGAACTCCACAGAAGCTGATTTTCAGTTTCAATACGTTTACTTTTATGACTGTCACCACCATGCCAAATGAAGCCTAACAAGCTAGGCTCGGACCAATGCACTGATAGCAAAAGCCTGCGCACTACAAACTCGGTCCCAACCCAAGCTTGTGGGGCTTTTTTTTGGACCGGCCTATGTACCGACTTTTTGGCAGATTGCACCCCCCAATTGCACCTTTTGACACTTTGCACCTCAAAATAATAAATAAGACACTTTGCACCCCTCATTTAAACAATTTTGGCACTTTGCACCCTAGGATAATTTTTAGAGGGGTATTTTGGTCTATCTGATTTAAAATGCAGATATTAGGGCCAGATCTTTTTTTCCTCCAATCACTTCTCCCACCAGCCCAACCTATTCTCTCCAGCAACGATAACTTTGGTCACCCATGGGAGCTCCAGAGTCGTTAGATAACTGAGCTCGTTGGAGCGTCGTACTTTCGTAGAAGCTGAGATCGTCCAAGGCTGGGCTCGCGTCTGAACGCAACATTCGTCAAAGTGTTGTGCTTATGGAAATCAACATTTATCGGGTTTCTTCTCCGACTTTAGGTACTATAATGGTAGTCCATCAGTACTAACATTTATGCTTTTTAGAGCTTTTTCGCCTATTTTCCCGTTGCTCTTTTAGGGGTTTTTCTCATTTAGGGTTTTCTCCTCTTTTTCCATATTTAGGTGTTCATTTAGGGACATACTCAGTGGCGGACCTAGGATTTTTGCCTAACCCGAGCACTAGTTAACAAGTACTTGGACTTACCCCAAAAATATGTAAAGATGTTTTTACATTGATAATTTTCTACCCAATTAAAAATCAAGATGAATCTGGTTTCTATTTAA
Organism: Platanthera guangdongensis; assembly: GCA_039583875.1. Lineage (NCBI taxonomy): Eukaryota > Viridiplantae > Streptophyta > Magnoliopsida > Asparagales > Orchidaceae > Platanthera > Platanthera guangdongensis. Next base: position 137,521,740 of record CM077161.1, on the reverse strand, counting down.
TATTCTTTTCTTTTTAGTTTTCTAATTTTTCCTAAACAAAAAATGGAAAACCTTGTCGTAGGCATTTTTTCTTTATCTCTCCCAACCTGGACCGCTTATTTTGACTTCTCCAAAAAATAAGAAAGATAAAACTGTTGCACTTTTAGAAAGCTGTCATTGCATTTTCTCCCAGGAAAAATCAAGGAGTCAGCAGTATTATGCTAGTTATTTTATTGAAATTATTTTGTCCATCTCTACAATTTTAACATTCAATATGTTGTAGGATTTTAGCTTGCAAAAAATTTCTTCTTTCTGTGAGAGCTTTTGTTGTTGCTTGACCTTGAAAGACAAGACCATTGAAGCTTGCAAGTTGTTTGTTGTCGTTATTTGCAAAGGACCAAAGAAGGTCAAATCACTTCTTTCAAGCGAAAATTAAATTCCAAAATCAGTAAAAATTTCACCAAAATTAGAAATTTAATGACCCGATCTCTTCTTCCAAAGAAATCCCAAAACAATATGTAAATTGGTTGTTTTTCTCCTTCACAGAGCTGAAAACATGGAAAAGAATAAGGTACGTTTTTGTTTCATTTCCAAAAGCAGAGACTTGCTATGGCCCCAAAACTCTTCCAAAAAGTTGAAAAAACCTATGGCCTGTATAAAGTAACTAGTCATTTTTTTTTCAAAAAATCTATACCCAGGCACTTGCCCGAGTGTGCCTCCACTCAGGTCCGCCTCTGGCCATACTCAACCCAATCATCCCCAAATCTGAGGTATTGTCTTTTTTTGTTCACATTCAATCCGCATTTATTTCCAGATTTCCTATATCTGTTTTTTATTGAGATTTACGCTTTGACTATTCAGTTCACATTCAATAAACATGTTTAGTCCCGGAGATGCTGAGTGTCAAAATATGTTGATTGATGAAGAGAGATTTGATGTTGATAGTAGTAGTGATTCACTATGCATGGATGAGGAATCAGACCAAGATATTTCGTCAGTTAGTGATGATTTGCATGATCGTGAATTTGAGGTGGATGCTTTGTTAGACGATGATAATGTAGAGAATGAAATTGAAGTGGTTGGTGAAAGAGTGAGAAAAAACAACCTTTGAAAACGAACGTCAGAATACATATAAGGGAGCCCGGTAGTTATTCCTCATCCAGATCACGAAAAGGAATGCAAGTTTATCGAGAAGATGGAAATGATTCTGATTTTGAGTTCGACGTGAGATTGTGTTTCAATAGTGCTTCTGACTTTTGAGATGCCGTGAGATTGTACGCTACAAAACAAAGAAAGCCTTTAAAGTTCACTAAAAATTGTAGTGACAAGATTCAAATAACATGTGATTGTGGTTGGATTGTGTTTGCTTCGTTCATGTCAAACACTGAAAAAACTTTTCAAGTTAAAATGATCAAAGGTGAACACACATGTTATAGAGTTCCAAACTCCCGACATTATAACTCTAAGTTTCTTGCGAGGAAGTACGAGCACATTATTAGGAGCGATCCATAGTTGTTTGAAGTTGAAGGGTCATTCCATACAATGAACTTTAGAGAATAATAAAAAAATGCACACAATTACATTTTATTGTGGAATGAGCATGACAAATTTGAAGTTGAGGGTGAACGGGAGACAAATGGACGGTTGATTTGAGTTCAAGAAGTTGTAGTTGCAGACGATGAGATCTAATGTGCATTCCTTGTGTGCATGCAACATCATGCGTATTTTATCGGAGAGAAAATGTTGAAAACTATGTTGCCCATTGGTATAGAAAAATGTTTATGAGGGCATATGAACACATGTTGCATCTCATAAAATCACATAAAGAGTGACCATTAGCCAATTTGAATCCAATTGTGTCGTGGTGTAATATTGATAAGAAGCCCGAAAGACCGTCTAAACATGCTAGAAGAAAAGAGGAAGATGAATTACAATGGAAAAAAATACGGAGTAAATAGGCACGGAAAGAAGTGCACGTGCTCCAACTGTGGGATGAAAAGATATATCAAGAAGAGTTGTGTTGAGGCCCCCAACAGCCAAGATACAATAACTAGTACAAGATCAAAACATCCCGTAATATGTTAAATTCATCGTTTTCTCTTTTGTCATTATGTATTATTTGATTGTTACTTTACTCATTAATATATTAATATGCAGGTGAGGAGGAAAGCTTGACTGTGATCATGGAAAGAGGAAGATGATCGTGTAATATGGGTTGCTGTGGTCCGGATAGTTGATGTTTTACTATTGTCATAGTAGCTGTTTTAGAACAACAATATGAGTTGTTCAAATATCTGCTGTAATAGGTGTTGTTTTGGTCCGAACAATTTTGTTGTAATAGTAACTGTAATATGAGTTGTTTTGATCCGGACAATTTTGTTTTAATAGTAGCTGGGGCTGTTTTGGTCCGGACAATCTTGTGTTCCGATTCTTAAAGCAATACGAGTTTTTTTGTTTAAATCTTTGCTGTTTAAATCTCTATCGTAATATGGGTTCTTTAAATTTTTGCTAGTTTGTGAGGCCAATCTCATGGGTATTATATTAAGAGTGAGACATATAAAAAAGTCTCTTGTTTGAGTGATGTAATATTGTTCGGCCAATGCTAACCTCTTAATTATAAAGAGTGCTGTTATTGCAAACCCACTTTGTTTCTACCAAATCAGAAAAAAAAACAATTATTTTTTGCATTTCTTTCTATTCTCAAAAATTACTACTTCGGTCTCAAATGTTTCTTATTTGAAAAAGTGATAAACATGAAAGTTGTAATCCATCTTAATTGACATTTTTTAAAGTCGTTTCCGAAAAAAGACCAATTTTGGTCCGAAAAAAGACACGCACAGAATGAGTCGTCTGTACAGATTTTTGGCGTGACTTTTTTCGGGGCCCAAATCGAAGGTCTAAACTGATTAATTGTATTCTACATGAAATTATAGATCTTGTAGAGATATGCAACTTTCATGTTGAACACTTTTTATTTTGAAGCCGTTTAAGCACCCGATTTGGCCTCCGAAAAAGGTGATGCCGATCCCAGGTGTCTGTACATATGTTCGGCGTGACTTTTTTCAGGGGTCAAATCAGGTTTCATCAAAAAAAACATGAAAGTTGTAGAGGTGCAAAGCAGTTTAGGCCAATGTGGGCCCGAAAGAAGACACGCACGGAATGAGTCGTCTGTACAGATTTTCGATGTGACTTTTTTCGGGACCCAAAGCGGAGGTCTATACTGCTTCAAATATAAAAGTCTTTAACATGAAAGCTATAATCTCGTCCAGATCTACAAATTTTATGTTGAACAATTTTGAAGGGCCATCGATTTGTCCGAAAAAAATTATCAACTTTTTTCAGGGGTCAAATCGGGGCTCTAAATTACTTAAAATCAAAAAATTTCAGAATCTACAATTTGGACATGAAAAAATGCCCCAAAATTTTTTATATTGATTTGCTATTGTTTTCAAATAGCCATTTTGAAAAATGTGCTAATAGTAATGATTTGTTAGAAATCAAATTGGATTTGCTAGTAACAGCACCCATTATAAATCCTACTATAATATTAATTATGTAATTGAGGTGCAAAGTGTCTTGTTTAAGAATTGAGGTGTAAAGTGCCAAAAATATGCAATTGGGGTGTAATCTGCCAAAAAGACCCTATGTACCTAACGTATTTGCAGTTCCTCGTCCACCAGATCAAGATAACGTTTATGGCAAATATACACTACGAACATTTCCGACTATCCCGCCACCGCTCCCCATCGTTTCCGACCGCCATTGCCGCATGTCACGTATCGTCGTTAGAAAATATGCCCCCTGGGCACTGTAGTGCTTGTAGTGAGATCCGCGCTGCTATGATCAAATTTCCTGCTTCGAGTTAGCAGAAGTCAGTAGCCGTCCTTTTATTCGGCGGCGGCGTGCGGTGGATGTAGTTAATTGCTGCCGGCGGTCAATGCTCTCAATTTTCTTTCTCGAAAACATTACCATTCGTCGTCCACTTACTATCTTCCTCCATTTTTGCAGTATTTGGGGTTCGTCTCCGCCTCTCCCTCTTTATCGTCACGCAATATGCGCTTAGTTATTGATTATATTTCTATTCAGTTTGTTTTACTTAGTTTTATGATCTTCTCCACCTGGAAGAAGATGTAGTTTTCTGAGATGGTTGGAGTTCATGCCTAGGTTTTATTTATCGACGATCGGGGTTTAAGCCCTTGAAGCTAGGGTTTATGTGTGAAGCTAGGATTTGTGTGTGTTCATTTTGGTTGGCTTCCTAATTGACTCATGAAGTATAACTTTCAGGTTAAGGGAGAATGCTACATTGTATCAAAATTGCAGTTTAATACTCCCGCATGTTGTTCTTTTCATCTATGGTTTCTGATTTGGTCTGTAATGTGGCTAATTATGGCATTGGGGATTCTCATTAGCTGTTTCTGGCTACATCTGGCAAAATGGAGATGCCTTAAAGAAGTTTGAGCTGTTTCCTTTTTTTTTACACTTACTCTTCTATTCTGCAGGTGTCTGATGGCTGCTGAGCACAAATTATCAATATTATGCCGGGAGATTTTATGAACTTCTCTGATTTTTCAAAAGATTTAGTGCGAGATACACGCTAAATGGCTGACTGTTTTGCTACTCCATCATGTGCTAACTTGCAACCTATGAGTATTATTCCGAAAGTAGTTCTTCTCATGCCTAGGAATGTAAATTTGAGAAGTCAAAAAAGGTATGAACTAAATTTTATAATGAACTGGTTTTGATCAAGGATCATAATTCATAAACATTTATATCATGACATCATATTCTTTAATTTATTGCTTGCAATAGATGCAATATTTGTTACCTAGATCCACAATGATGTATTTGCATATTGTATTTCCCTTTTGTTGTTGTCTTTATAGGGAATGCCTTCTTTTTGGTAAAAGCCTTCATGCATTCTGTCTTTCAACATCAAGATTTTATGTTGTTCAAGCTCCCATTCTTGTTTGTGCAAAAGGGGGTCGTGGATTGAATGAGAAGTTATTAAAATGTTATTGCTGGGGAGCACTTGTTGACCCGGAGAATACTGCACCAACTAATCTTGTTTCTGCTATGAATCAAGTGCTTTTAATGGTTAGTGCTATCTTTGCATACATGGCTGGGGTGGTACCACAAAGAAGTAGGCTTGATTTCACGAGTGACTCCACGAAGAAAGGCTTTGGTTCATCTTCCACAACTTATGGTAGGTAAGTGTAAACTTCCACTGTTAACCGAGTGCTAGTTGTAGTGTCTAGTTTAGACTGCTGGAAGCCTGTAAACTGTGGTCCAGTTGATTTATTCCTTAAGAACTAGGTGTATGATATAGTCAATTTTGTTAATATGAAGTTTATTTGGCAGGTCTGAAATTAGTGAGAATGAGTCTAGTTCGAAGGCCGATGCTGTATGGGTTGAAGTTAACAAGAAACTTCTTGGTGCATTGGATGCTAATTTGGATAACAGGGCAGTGGTTGTTGATATTGAAGGTGCTTCTACCACTACATGTAAAAGCAAACATATGCTTTAAGTCTCTGTGTCCGGCGAGCGGGCCCAGCCCGGGGGGTTGAGCGGGCCCGGCCCCCGCGACCCGCGCCAGGGCGGCACTACGGCAACCCGCTCCCGAGGCGAGCGGGTGGCGACCCGCGGCGAGCGAGCTGGACCGGTTGGTGACTCGCCGGCCAACCCCCCCCACACGCGATCAGGCTGCCGATCCGCTGGCAGCTCGCCCATACTGGCTCGATCGCCCAGTGAGGATGCCAGGTCGCGCCCGCCTCCCGCTGTGGGACTCCCCATAGGTGCGAATAGCTATTCAGAACAGCGGACACTATGGAGCTATCCAAACAGCGGAGTTTAGTTGTTGCAAAAAGAGGCAGGCATTGCTTCTACTCACTACTGACTCTCATTCTCAAGCGTTCTCTGAGGGAGCTCGGCTCTTGGCTAAGGAGGGGAAGCGCTCATAGTTTGTGGTGGGACCTCCCTGCCGAGCCCTTGGGTCTGTTTTCTCTTGTCTCTCTCGTTGTTTTTCTTGCAGGAGCAAAGTACCCCTTCCCCTCTCGGATTTCCGGTTTCAACACTTACTATTTTTCTTTTCTATTGAATATACATGGAAAATTTGTTAAATTTGTTTTCTAGCGTAGTCTCTACGGGAGATTTAATTTTATCGAGTTATGAATTGTCGTTACTCCATTGTTACATAAAACTATAATGGTATTCTGCTCCTGATATTGACATCTAAGCATGTTTCTCTATGGAGAATATACATGGAAAATTTGTTAAATTTGTTTTCTAGCGTAGTCTCTACGGGAGATTTAATTTTATCGAGTAATTGAATTGTCGTTAACTCCATTGTTACATAAAACTATAATGGTAGTTCTGCTCCTGATATTGACATCTAAGCATGCTTCTCTATCAAATTTTAAAATATCAATATCATCCCTCATTAACTCAGTTGAATTGCTGCATCCAACAGAACAGATTGGTTAAGATTTTATTTTTTGCAATTGTATGTGTATCGACAATGATACGCTTTTGCGGAATTAAGAGATGCCGATGAAAGGAAATATTAACTTAATATTTTCTCTCTCATGATAAACAACAACATGCTAACATGATGAAATCAAGAGTGAGAATCTTTATAGCAGTATAGAATATGCCCACAATAAAGAGCTGCTAACAATTGACATGATAGCATTACTTGCTGATGATGATTATATTTAACCTTTATAGCTCTTAACCCGCTTAACAATTTTATAACTTCTGATCCATTTTTTTCCATGGATGTAACTACTGGAGAGGAAATGACTACAGGAGGGGGATGTTGGATAAGTGAATAAAAAGACATGTATTGACCATAGTTTAATGGGAGAACAAAGAAATGCAACGGTGGAGAATATTTTCCTTGTATTTTAGAATCTAGTAACTACAATTTTAAAAACAATGGAGATGATCTCACTAGAACGAGGGTTTGAACTTCTGTCTCACAAGAGTTGTGGGCTTGAAACTATATTGGGTCTTGAAAATATCTCCCTTTAATTTCATGAAAATATCTCCCATTGCTCATCTTTTTTTTATTTATGGGTGCCTTCAAACATGGGAACATGGGCATGCAAGGAATTAGTCCCCCAAAGCTGATTTTGTCAAAAAGAACACTAATCCATCATTTTTGTTGGGATAACAGTAGCAGACATCCATTTTGTTCGTGAGTATTTTCAACGAGGACCTTTGCAGTCCGACGAGTTGTGGACTGGTGCCAACCCATATCTTTGTCCTCAAGGCTGCTAGTAGTCACTAAATCAATATGCCCAATTCTCCCTTGTTTGCCAAGGTCTTGAGTGGAGTACTCCAGCGTACTAATTCCTGGGTGATGACGTTTACACGGTAACTGATTCGCAATGTACGATAACTATAAATAACATATTTTCTGTGGCCTTTATTTCTTTTTGATTTATTCTGTTCAGTGGACTTACTTATAGGTTCTTTTTTCCTTGTGAATTATTCTCTTCAAAGCATTTCTGCATTTTTGGCTAAGTTTACTCATCTAGTTACCTTTACTGCAGTTCTACTAGAATATAAGCAACTTTTTGAGAAACTGGATTATCTTTGTTAAGTAACACTCTACAACCTAGACTTTTTGGATTGATGGCTAATCTTAAGTTCTTTCAAAAGTCTGATAAATCATATCTGAACTGCTTTCATAATCATTCAATCACATTGCACATTTACCTGCTAAATTTAAGTTATTTGGCTTTTGTGTTAGGGTTCCTACGACATCACGTATAAATCCTAAAGGATATCGTATAGAAAAGCAATTGATGCAGCCCACCTTTTCGTCCAACTTTCATACTCTTTTCCATCTTAATGATTCTGTTATGGACCGCTCATTCACGGGCCTAATCCCGCCGGTCGAGCCCACAACATGGGACGCGACCCTGCACACCCAACCCTTCTCCGCACGTGTTCTCGGTGCGGCGGGGTGTTGAGGCCGGGTCTCGAACCCTTTCCCTCCTTGATAAGAGGCACTTATCAAGGAGGGAAAGGGTTCGAGACCCGACCTCCACACCCCGCCGCACCGAGAACACGTGCGGAGAAGGGTTGGGTGTGCAGGGCCGCGGCCCATGTTGTGGGCTCGACCGACGGGATTAGGCCCGTGAATGAGCGGTCCATAACATGTTACATGCCTACTTCCGTAACAGTGGTAACTCGTCGGAATGGTGGCCGGAGGTGGAGTTGACGATGACGGAGATACCGTGGAGCCGGAACCGCGGATGCCTAGGCGGGGTTGCTCGTTAGAGGACAGAGCTACCAAGACCTCACACTCAAAGACGGGAATTAGATTCTTTCATTACTTGACCTCTCCTTACAAGACTAAGAGTCTATTTATAGGACTCCGGATGACACACCGGTAATTACATGGAAAAATTAAAATATTAAAACACTACTTGACTTGACTCGATGCAACATGACACGACATATAAGTTGACTTGAATGCATATAATAATAAAATAGATAACCAGTGGGTCGATCTGTAAAATCTCATCCGCCCTTGAAATCGTGCTTGCCCTCAAGCTCGAACTCCACGTGGTGATTGGATCATCTGGCAGCTTGATCTCCCGCCAGAACAATGCATGATATCGCGTAGCGACAACGACAGTGAGTGGCGGCGACGCTGTTGGAAAGACGAGCGACATAATTACTGGCTTTGACAAAGTCGATGGAGCGGTGAGGAGCAGCAGTAACAAGTAGGTCAGAGAAACGACGGTCGGCAGAAGGAACAGATCTGTAAGCGGTGAGGTGACCGTCGAGGTTGGCGGAGCGGGGGTCGGCAGAGCAAGTGCTGGCGGAAAGGCGGTCATGATGTCTGATGAAGGTGACCCATGGTGGGGCGGTACCGCCACGACAGGTGATGGCGGAAGGGCAAGTACCGCTAAGAGTGGTGGAACGTCAGCGGACGACGCAGATGGCGACTGCACGAAGAAAGACGGCGGTGGAAGCGGCAGAGACTCGGGCTGCGGCAGAAAGACAGCTGTTAGATTCTTAATGTGGTGGAGTGCGTCGGCATTCCGAAGGCGTACATCCATGGAGCTCATCATTTCTTGTAGCGTCGATTGGATGACGGCGGCATCCGCTACAGTCAACTTGGTTGTCGCCATGATATCACTTGATGACTTAATTAATTCTTTGGAAAGGGGCGACTGCTCATTTAATAGGGAGTGGAGTAAACAAAATGAGGTGAGGTTTACTGGAGCGGGTTAAGAGGAAATAGGACTAGAGGAGGGTTTTAAATAAAAATAAAAATAATAAAATAAAAGAGTAAAGCTGGTGTGGGCTGCTGAAATAATTAAAAAGAATACCAGGTGGAGGAATGATTGGGTTTGCTGTATTGAAAAGGGAAAGGGGGCCCACAAGTCTTTGTAATAAGGAGGGACTGTTGAAATAATGGCAGGGAAATAATCAAATTGTTATGTGGATGAGTCACGGGCTTAGTCTGAGTAATAAGGAGGAGGGGCGGGTTAAGGCGGAGTCACGGGTTGCTGAAATGATGGCCGGCTGAGTCCGCCTAATTAAATAAGCGGCACGGGGCTCCAGAAATGAAAAGGAGACAACATCAGAGGCGCGCGGGGCTCGAAAACAGCCGGCGCGTGCAACACTCTTGTTGTCGACGCGGGAAGAGGCGGGTGAGTCCGTCGTCGCTGGATGGCGAAGCGCGTGCGGGTTCTGCCGGATGAATCAACGACGGAAGCGAGGAGTTGCGAGGAGAAGGGCGATGCGGGGTAGGCGCGCTGGGTCGACACTGGAAAGGGACACAACGGCGATGGGGATGAGATCGAACTGGAAGAGGATCAACGACTGAAGGTGCGTTCGATGCAGGCGACGAGAATGTTATGGAGACTAGTGGCCGTGGAAATGAGTCGAGCTTGTAATAGATGAAGTAGAAAGCGGTGTAAATGGCGATGTCGAGAGGATCGGCCGGGTTTGATGAAGCTGTAAGGTACCATGGAAGGTGGGAGACGCGGAGGGTGAGTGATATTGGCGTCGGAGCTGCTGCGGCCAGCAGAGGAGGGTTTTGAGGGAGGTGGAATGTTTGCATCCCCGGAAGAGGACCGATCCCTCTGATACCAAGTTGTTACGGCTCTTTTTTCGTAACAACGGTAACTCGTCAGAATGGTGGACGGAGGTGGAGATGACAATGACGGAGATACCGTGGAGCCAAAACCGCGACTGCCTAGGCGGGGTTGCTCGTTAGAGGAGAGAGCTACCAAGACCTCACACTCAAAGACGGGAATTAGATTCTTTCATTACTTGACCTCTCCTTACAAGACTAAGGGTCTATTTAAAGGACCCCGGGTGACACACCCGTAATTACATGGAAACATTAAAATATTAAAACACTACTTGACTTGACTCGATGCAACATGACACGACATATAAGTTGACTTGAATGCATATAATAATAAAATAGATAACCAGTGGGTCGATCTGTAACAGATTCCCATCCCTTTTTTTATCATCAAGATTCATATGATTATAACCATTGAATTGTAGGAAGTTTAAAGCCCATGCTTAGTTAGGAACTGGGAAAGAGTTATCTGGTTGGTTCATCCTTATTACCTCTTTAAGATCAAGTCACTTTCCAGCTTGTCTTTTCAATTTCACAAATGTCTTGACCATGATCAAGATGCCGTGGGACTCTATACAGTGGTCCATCATATTAAGAGCTATATGCACCATTTGAACCTCCCATCCAGCAGCAATTGAGGCAAGTGGGAGGCTATCAGTAATTATTGAGACAACCCTCTCGTGTCACAGGTAACTGTATCCCGCAACCTCACAAATGAAGGTAAATATCATCACAGAAACATTGTCCACAAAATCTTCAATAGATTTATTAAGCTCTAGCAATGAGTTTGATGTTTTTCCAAGTGGAGTTGTGATGCTGATTCGGGTGAAGACATAATGTTTGACTAGCTGGATTAAAGGTTTAGATAGACTTATGGAATGTTGCCAATATGGAGACTATGCAAGGCATGATTTCCACAGTAATAGAGGTCAGTTAAACGACCACATGTCTATCAACATGGAAGCTATGAGAAAGGTTCATTTGGAAAATGAGACGACTTCAAGCTATGGGTCAATACTCCATCTTCCATAGAGACCATACATTGATGAGTTCACAAAATGTTTGCCAGAGTCAAATTGGTTTTTCGAATACATGGAAATTTAATTTGATAAAACGATGAAATTAGTGACCTGTCAATTAATATTAGGTGCAACAACTTGGTAGGAAGGTTGCAAGAAGAACGATAGTGATAATGGAAGATGTTTATCACTTTTGAATGTGCAAAAGAAGATACTTAGTAATCGATGACTATGACCAATTTCTTTTTCATGAATACTAATAATGTGACCAGGGTCTACTAATAATTTGTCATGTGCTTCAGTTTGAGATCGAGTGCTAGGACGAGTGAGGGAGAAGTTCCTCAAGGGATTTAAGTCCCCTTTCCTAGATCCAGGTGGACCTATGGTTGCAAGGGAGAAGATCAGGGGAGAAGAGGGGAAGGGCGCAACTATTTTCGGTGTGGGGAGACCCAACATGACACCTGCGATTGCTGTTCGCAGAAGGAAATGCGCAAATGCGCTGCTTGCGGGAGATACGCGAGTTGCGTTGCTTTCGGCATAAATATAGGGTTATGAGAGATTAGAGACAGAGGGAAGGAAAAATAAGAGAGAAAGAAAGAGGAAGGAGATAATAATTTCTTGGTTACTAATTTCATCTACCAAAATCATCCAAAGAGGTTCAAACCCCTCATTCCGGCCATAAGACAAGCGAGTCAATTAACCTATGCATGTCATTATAGAAATATTAAAGATGCGACAAGAGAATTATCAATCTCTGATGGATTGTATGCGTCGCTGATACGTGCGCCCCTAATGTGGGTCCATAACGTCCATAACATCTCCTTTCTTGTTGCGATGCAACCTGTCCTCAAGATATGGCGGAAAATGAACCAATGATTCAGTCAGAGGGCCGCCCACAGATGGCTTCAGCTTCGAGACGTGGGGGACATCATGTATGCGGGCCTTCAGTGGGAGTTGGAGCTGGTATGCCACCTTGCCGATGCGTTGGAGGATCTAAAACCGCCCAAAAATTTTAGGCCCAATTTGTTGGAGGAAGGGGCCGAAGCCGAAGTTTGGCGGTAAAATCGGCGTTTCAGCCAAACCCAATCCCCAATGGCAAGAGAAAGCTTTCAGTGGTTCTGATAGCGGAGCGGAGGAAGGTCGACTGGTGGTCCTGATTGCGGGGTGGAGATACACGCAAAGCATGGAGCTTCGTGGACCAAGAAGGACGTGATGGCTGCCATTTGGGAGTGCCTGTGCTACTAAATTTGTTGAGCGCCCTGGTTCCAACACACAGTGAGGCGGTCAAAATACCATGTCAATGTTCCTAATGTCCGGAGCCAGTGTACTCCAAACACCACTTCGAACCCCTGAAGGTCCACCACATGGAGGTATACGAGGGTGTGATGGTCTTCCACCACAATGGGGATCCTGCGGCAAATTACTGGGCACTCCATCTGGTGGCCGTTGACCATAGACACATGCACATTACTACGTGGTGTGTTCAGAAGGTGAAAGCGGTGAGCTGTTGCCTGATTGGTAAAACAGTGCGTGTTGCCCTAGTTCATAAGGCGATGGTCTGGACGCCGAGTGTAACAACCATCTGGATCGTAGGACCCTTCTGAGGGCTGGAGATGGCATGCAAGGAAATATCTGAAACACATGTGTCTGGATCATCATCATCATCAGACGGGTCGCCCACTTCCACCTAAAAGGGATACTTGCATTTGTGGCCCGGTCCGAAGGTCTTGTCTTAATTGAAACAGAGGCTCCTGACATGGCGGTCAGCCACCTCAGAGACGAAGAGGGGGCGACTAAAGGGAGAATGACTTGAAGCGGCCCCCTTCGATGATCCTGAGGGTGGTTGCCGTGGGGTGCTGCTGTCTCAAAAAGGCTCTGTCGTATCTCTGCAATTACCCTGAGGGCGGTCTAATAGGAGGCGGTTCTCACAAACCCGTGCGAGACTCATCGCGGTTGTGAGGTCAGGAGGGGCATGGACATCCACGTTGAGGCAAAGGCGCTCATGGAGGCCTGTCGTAAAGATGGGGGCCTACTAGGGAGGACTCACAGAGGGAGCGCAAGGAAGGAGAACCTGTAACTTCTCCAAGGAGTCTTTAATGAGCCCATTTTCTTGAGGGTGTGGTCGCCAAGCTGTTTGCTACGTAAGGGGGGGGGGGGGGGTCCGAAATTGATGCAACCCGCGTCGCTTCTTTCTATTATTATTATTATTATCGCTCGTGTCTTTTGTTATTGTAGCGCACGCTTTTGCGCATTTTATTGGATTATTGTGTAGCGTTGAGTTGTATTGCTCGTGTTATAAGTGCTTGGGCGTATTTTGTGTCCCGCATATCTTTCGCGCAATTTTGTTTGACTCGTTGGTGTGACCGGTCAACGAGACCCTAAATGCATAAGTCCGGTAATTGTAGGAGGTAGGTTAATTAGGGCAAACAAATTTTAATTAACTATTTTAATTATGTTTTATAAGTCTGAAATTATAAATGAGTTAATTGTAATTTGGGTTTTGAGTTGGTAGCTTTTCTTTGAATCTGCTGGCCCAGTTGCAAAGCCCACCCATTCAGCCTGACCCACTAAACCTCTTATGAGACAAACCTTAATCCCCCTATAAGAAGTATTCCTTATCTCCCTGTATAGGGGCTGGAAAAAGAATCGAACAACCATTCTTGGTGTCGTTCGATTTCGTCCAGCGCTGCCAACTCTGTTCGACGACTTTCCTGCCGGAATCGTTCTCCGCTGGCTCGACATCACTGCTTCTTCCCTCGCCATTCAGTGCCACCGGCCGCCGTTTGCTGCCAGAACCCTTCTAGATTGCCGACGGCTCTTCCTGAAGCCGCGACCACATTCCAGTGGCCCTCTTCTTCGACGACGTCACCGTGACGCCATCTCTAAACGCCGACGAGCACGCCCGAGTCTCCCTCAGCTCCGTCAACCCCTCCCGCACTGCCCTTGACAGAATCCGCGCAACTCCGACGTGTTTCCCCTGCTTCCCGTCAGACCTACTCCTGTTCCAGAGCCGGTTTCTCCACCAAAGCCCAATCTGATTCTGGCCAACTTTCCCCTGCCGGATACCCTCATTTCCAGTGACCTCCAAGCAATCCCAAGCACACATCGTCCTGTAGCTTCTCCTTCATCCTACCCGAAAACTTGCAATGGCTGCCACCTCTGCCCTTGGTATACCTCTCCATCCCCTTTCCCATACATTAGTCATTTTATGCTAAATCATAAATGAATAGTCAAGTATTCTGAGCTTGCCTTAATTAATTGTTATCTCCTCATTACCGTTTATTTCCGAACACGTGAATGCCATCTTTTAATTTCTCCGCCCGTGGAATTGTGAGTCATAACATGATTATGTGTATGCGGTAGCTTTGCGAGTATTTGCGACGCTTAGGTCATTATTCGTTCAAAAATAGCCTGTGTTTCTCCCGCGCCACAATTTTTAAAAGATTGCAATTTTTATGTTTAAAAACTACAGCCCTATCGAGATCACATCGGTTTGGTGTGACTGCTGGGATAACTCACTCCTATCGTGGGATAGTCGAGTGCTGATCGTTTTCAAATTCTAGGTTTAGAATTTTCCGTTTTTTTTATATAAAAAATGTGTGATTTAGATGCACGTATTAAAGTTTTGCGGAAAGATGTTGAGTGTGTCATCGCAGACCACAAGCAGATTCTGAGTGGGTTCTGCACCTCTGTTCACAACCTCGAGGTGTCCAAGCGCATGTCTTATGCCGCTCCTGCATACCTTCCCACTTCATATCACGTAGTGGAACCCGAGGTTAGGTGTTTCGATAGTCCTCCACATCTCGTCAGTTTCACGATGAGCACTTCGGCTCCACCCACCCCCACCGTGACACTCACTTCAGTCGAGGAGATTCTTCCTGGGCCCTTGCTCCAGGAAGAAAAGCTTCCTCCTATTTTTGTCCCCCGACTGAAGTTGTGACTCCATCTATCTCCGTTATAGCGCCTCCTTTGATCGAGGAGTTTCTTCCCGAGCCCCTGCTCTAGGAAGAAGAGCTTTCTCCTACTTTTATCTCGCTAGCTGAAGTCGTGGAACCACTTGCCCCTAGGACGACACCTATTTTAGCAACTGAGTTTTTTCCCGAGCCCCTGCTCCAGGAAGATGAGTTTTTTTTTCCGCATCCCTTCACCCCGATTGACATGATGTGCCCCCTTGCCCACACTGACTCACATCCCTCAGTCGTCGAGTTGTTTCCTGTGGTCCCGCTCTAGGGAGGACTTACTAGGGATGTGTCACTCACCTCGAATGACACATCATCACTCTCTCTTCTCCCAGAGGAGTTGGTTAGTGATGACGCCCTCATCTTGGGTGACATAGACTCGTTCGTCTTATGTCCAGATTTTCTTAGCCCACTGCCGCGACAAACCGTTGAGGCCACATACATTGTGCTTGGTGCCCACTCGTTAATGTCATTAGAGTCACCACCTTATGTAGATTTTATTTTTGGTGAGCACGCCTTTTGTTCACATAACTACCCTCTGGTTTTAGGTGAACATGTTGAGCCACCACCGTCACTATCTTTTGAGTTCTGACACTTCTATGTTTAGCAATATTGAGGGAGTTAAGATGATCTTTAGATTTTTTACTCCTCATCGGGACACCCGCTTCAAGTGTTTTTTATGAAAATTTTACACAATAAAATTGGGATCCTCGTAAAATTTTGTGACTCGAGTGAGACTTATTCGTGTGAAATCATGACGATAGACGGTCCTGGTTTAACGAACGTTCGTAGGTGTCTATCGAGAGAGCGTATGTCGCGTTATGAATTACTGATTCCACAGGTTGACCACGCTTGCTTCCTGCTTTGCTTCCCACCTTGCACTTGCCTCCTGTTTTTCTCCCTACCTGATGTTTGCTCCCCACGTCATTTCTGCTATTTTTTCAAGCTCTAATAGTTGCTATTCATTTAAATATTGGACATGAAATTTTGACTGATGGTTTGCGAGCTTGTTTGGGGCCTTATAATCCCACAGTTGATTTCATCAACCGGGATTATGATTTTCCGAAGGAGGTTTGTTTCATGTCTCTTGTAGAGATGAGAGGTTACCTCCAGGTTTAGAGTCACAACGACAGTTTTGGCAGGGCAGTTTGCATCACTTCTTTGAGCGACAATTGGATTTTCTACTTGCAAGTTACATCGAGTCTCGTTGGGGTCGAGCTCTATCAACTCCGGGAGAATTGATGCAACCCGCGTCGCTTCTTTCTATTATTATTATTATCGCTCGTATCTTTTGTTATTGTAGCGCACACATTTGCGCATTTTTTTGGATTATTTTGTAGCGTTGAGTTGTATTGCGTGTGTTATAAGCGTGAGTGTATTTTGTATCGTGCATATTTTTCGCGCAATTTTGTTTGGCTTGTTGGTGTGACCGACCAACGAGACCCTAAATGCATAAGTCCGGTAATTGCAGGAGGTAGGTTAATTAGGGCAAGCAAATTTTAATTAACTATTTTAATTATGTTTTATAAGTCTAAAATTATAAATGGTTTAATTTTAATTTGAGTTTTGAATTGGTAGCTTTTCTTTGAATTTGCTGGCCCAGTTGCAAAGCCCACCCATTCAGCCTGGCCCACTTAACCTCGAATGAGACAATCCCTAATTCCCCCCCATAAGTATTCCTTATCTCCTTGTACAGGGGGCTGGAAAAAGAATTGAACGACCACTCTTGGCGTCGTTCTGTTCCGTCCAGCGCCGCCAACTCTGTTCGACTACTTTCCCGCCGGAATCGTTCTTCGCTGGCCCGACATCACTGCTTCTTCCCTCGCCATTTAGTGCCACCGCCGCCGTTTGCTGTCAGAACCCTTATAGATTGCCGACGGTTCTTATTGAAGCCGCGACCACCCTCCAGTGGCCCTCTTCTTCGACGACGCCACCGTGACGCCCTCTCCAAATGCCGACTAGCATGCCTGAGTCTCCCTCGGCTCCGTCGACCCCTCCCGCACTGTCCTCGACAGAATCCACGCAACTCCGACGTGTTTCCCCTACTTCCCTTTAGACGTACTCCTGTTCCAGAGCCGGTTTCTACGCTAAAGCCCAATCTGCTTCCGACCAATTTTCCCCTGCCGGATTCCCTCATTTCCAGTTACCTCAAAGCAATCCCGAGCACACAATGTCCTGTAGCTTCTCCTTCATTCTACTCGAAAACTTGCAGTGGCTGCCACCTCTGCCCTTAGTATACCTCTTCATCTCCTTTCCCATACATTAGTCATTTTATGCTAAATCATGGATGAATAGTCAAGTATTATGAGCTTGCCCTAATTAATTGTTATCTCCTCATTACCGTTTATTTCCGAACACGTGAATGCCAGCTTTTAATTTCTCCGCCTGTGGAATTGTGAGTCATAACGTGATTATGTGCGTGCGGTAGCTTTGCGTGTATTTGCGACGCTTAGGTCGTTATTCGTTCAAAAAACAGCCCGTGTATTTCTCTCGCGCCACAATTTTTAAAAGATCACAATTTTTTATGTTCAAAAACTACAACCCTAAGTTCGAGATCACATCAGAAACGGAGCATGCAAGAGTATGTGAACTCCTCCCAGGTGAGCTGGGGTCGCTCCCTTCGGAGTTGAGTGAACCAAAGTTATACTGGGCCCATGAAATGGAATGAGGGAATGCCCAAATGGTCTTCCCACAATGTCCTTTGGTTGCGGAAGAAGAGCTCGCAATGGGTCATCTATGAGAGGGGGTCTTCGCGGCCCTCAAAAATGGGGAAATCCATTTTCACATCGCGAGGGATGTCGCTACCTTCAGAGCAAGTGTAGCTATACTTGGGATGGTGGCAGCTGCAGGGGCCGTCACGACCCGTCTCAACAAAAGTTAGAGCGCGCTTCAGGCGGGTCCTGATGCCGCAGACATGGGCAAAAAAAAATTCCATGCCTGAAAGGCTGAAGCAAAGATACTGATAATTAAGTTTAAAATAATTTTTTTGGAGTAAAAATAGTTGTTTTTATGCTGAAACTTTAAAACATGATAGTGAACATTAAATGTACATATATTTTAATAAATCCCATGATATAAGTTCAGATACAAATTTTATGCCATGATAAGATTAGAGAAATGAACATGCAAATAATGTTAAATTCTAGTACATAGATTATTTAACTTAGCAGTTGTCCATAATACAATAAAAATATCTAATCATAATTATTACATAAAAGTAGTGTCTGACAGTAAATGAAATGAAACATAAACATATAACCTGACACAACAAGAAGATAAACTTCTAGAAGCTGGAGATTGACGCAGATTGGGCTCGAGAAGCAGACAGCGCAGTCACGATGCTATAACAATTACAAAACAAAAAGGAAAAGCCTCAGAATATTTATAACATAAGATAAGTACATAACTAGTAAGAGAAGCAAAAATATATGTGTATCAGTTTTCATGAAGCAAAGCTAACAAAACATATAAGTAAATGAGTCAAGCAGAAAAAGTAGAATTATTAGACCACTCCGAAGGATAAAATAGATTCGGTCACGTAATGACATAAGCTGTAATCAGTGAAAGATGTAATTGTTTCTATTTGATGCACATAATTCTAATATAAGTCTAAATGAAAGGCTTATCAAAATAATTGTTCTTGCTATGACCATTTATTGATTCCCGTTACAAGTTATGCGGAAACTCGAGTCAAAACGTCACATCAATTTAACACTACCTTTCAATCATTGTTTATGACATTAATGAATTTAAGGATTCCTGATTTAGAGATTCATAGTATATCAAGACATGTTACAAATTTATCGATTCTGATATACACGAGTAGATTTTACAGACATGAAAATAGAGGAATCAAGTTATGCAACAATATTCACTTAAGTCTTAGGACCAGACAGTTATAAAAAACAAGATTCGATGCCACCAAAGAAACTAGATAATGAGATTTATATTTTACGGGTTCAAGTATTCGCGAGTGGTACGATTATGATGCGTCATTTTCTTGGATAACAGGTATTCATTTAGTTTAATTCATCCCAAGGCACGAGTATCTCCCAAATAAGCATTTGTACAGTCCAAACATTATAAAAATCACAATTTATCCAATTGGTAATTTTTTTTTAATAATTATCGTTATGATATTTGTTAATCATGCCCAAAAATCCACGTTATACATCAAACGAGAAATTCATTCATTTAGGTGAATATTCAAACAAAATTATCTGCGATCGCAATCTCATGACCTTTCAAACATATTAACCCTAAAATATTAACTTGTCAGATTAGGCATACGATATTTCAATTCATTTGATGGATCAAATATTCAGTAGTGAAGTCATAAAATCACAATAATAGACACATTAAATTAAACTTAATGTTTGCAAAAGAGAGAGATCTCAGCTTGCCTTAAGGTGAGTCTGAAATTGACGACGACGGCTTAACGGTGCAAGCACAATTAACAATCCTATCTTTTGATCCTGATAAGAACAACGAAAGAGATACTTGACATGACGAAAATTCTACGCTAGCACATGCATTTCTATTTTACAAAATCTAAAACACGAGAGGGTTAACGATTTACCTCCCTCAAAAGTGAGTGAAGATGAGATTATCACGCAAAAACGGAGACTTGGCGGCGCTTGGCTAGGAGAAACCCTAAATCGGAGAGGGCTTTGGAGATATTCCGCTGGAAGCTTCGACGAACGACATCGGAAATCACAAATAAATCTGGATTAGATGATTTTAGGAGGGACAAAAATCTGAATCACAACATATACGCAGCTTGGAGGCAATTAATCCCAAAGAAATTTCAAGGAAATCTGAAAATGAAGGTGAAAGATGAAATCCTTACCCAAGGAAGTCAAATCCGGGCTCAAGGAGGAGAGGGGCGGAAACCCTAGGCGTCCCTCTTGCAAATTCCCGGCCAAGACGAAGAAGAAATGAGGAAATTAGGGTTGTACGCCCTAGGAGAGGAGGCTGTCGCCCCTTGGAAGGAGGAAGAAGCAGTGCTGTCCTTGAGGAGGGAAGAAATTGGCTACTGGAGATGACACCTTTGGACGAGATGTTGTCGACGGCCTGAGGAAGGGGAGGGGATTCCCGACACTTGGAGGAAGAGAGCTTGATGATTAGAGGTTGAGGAAGGGGTGCCGGCCAGAGGAGGAGAAATAGACTGTTGTAGCTTCTGCCGATCAAAGCAAGGGGGAAGAAGAAGCTGTCGGCTTCTTGAGAGAAGAGGAAGAGGCACATGCGAAGGCTTGGGGAAACAGGGGGACGAGACGCCAGCAAGCGGGGAGGCGGGGTCGTCGGGGCGCACAGGATGCGGGAGCAGCGGGGGGAGACAGGATCGGGAGAGTCGGCGGGTGCGGCTTGCGGGAACGAACAAGGAGCGGGTTATGCGAAAGCCCTAGCGCTGGAGGATTTATCGGGGGGGGGGGGAGCATGGGCTGCAGCTAGAGCAATAGAGGAACTAAAATAAAACTCAATTTGCTTATTTACAAATTTACCCTTATAATGGTTATTATTATGATTATTTTTACTGTACTTTTAAAGCATGGGTTGTTACAGGGGCCATCATTGTAGGAGTCAGAGGTGTGCGGTGGGGGAGGGTGCGAAAGTGGCAAAATGCTGGAATTATGGTTGGGGCCGCAAAATGTCGGAATTATAGCTGGGGCCGCAAAATGTCGGAATTATAGCAGGGGTGGCAAAATGTCGGAATTATAGCAGGGGTGGCAAAATGCCGGAATCATAGCGGGGGTGGTTGTCCGGAAGGCCGTCGGTCGCCGCCGGGGCTGGTTGTCCTGCTTGGAAGAAGCCCGTGTTGGAGCGAGGGTTGCAGGGCCTGACTGGTTCGGTCGACAGAGCGTAGGGCGGTCTCGGTGCGAGTGGTAGAGGGTGGAAGGTGTCGTTGTTGTCGACGTCGGCAAGGAGTGGCTCTGATTAGGGGTGCAAGCGGTTCGGTTTGGGTCCGTTTGGACCCAAACCGAAACCAAACCAAAAAGATTCGGTTATTTTTTCTCCAAACCGAACCAAACCTAAACCGATCGGTTCGGTTCAATAGTCGGGGCGGTTTTCGGTTTTAAAAATTCCCCTTAATTATAAGTTATTTTAGTCAGAAAAAACGGCATTAAACCAAAAAATAGACTTGGAAGCTTAAAGATTGGGTTCTCACAAGTCCACAACACAATAACACCTACTTCCACCAAGTTAGCCCTTACTTTAGCATAATCGTAACCTCCCTCACTGAGATACATAATCTTCAAATTTACCACATACCTACCTGTTTTTTCTTAAGATGAGTCCATGATTTATTGATCTTGCTGAATGCACTTGTATCCAACTATCCATATAATATTTTTTACTTAATGATTCAAAGCTCATAAAAAGAAAAAAAGAAGAATAGTAAGGTAAATAGGTAACAAAAGTAAATGGATAGTTGTAGTTTGTCATGATAAATTAATATTTTTAAGGTATTGTTTTTAATTAATTCATTTATTTTTAATACATGGATGTTTTTTTGTGCATGCTTTATCTGTTTAGTATTTGCATGGCCGTAATTTTTTTAAACATAGGTACATAACCGTAATAACATAACTTCTCGGTTCGGTTTTCTCGGTTTATAAAAATCGAAAGCCGCACCAAACCGAAAGGGGGGTGGTTATCCAAAATGAAAAACCGCCCCTACACCGAACCGAGCGGTTCGGTTTGAATTTCGGTTCGGTTCGGGCGGTTCGGTCAGTTTGATCGGTTTTCGGTTTTTCGTGCACACCCCTAGTTCTGATACCAAGTTGTAGTGTGCTCCTGTTTGAGATTGAGTGCCGTGGAGAGTGAGGGAGAAGTTCCTCAAGGGATTTGAGTCTCGTTTCCTAGATTCCGGTGGAGCTATGGCTGCAAGGGAGAAGACCGTCCGAGAAGAGGGGAAGAGCGCAACTATTTCCAGCGAGGGGAGACCTGACGGGATACCTGTGACTGCTACATGTGGGTAGGAAATGCGCGAAAGTGCTGCTTGTGGGAGAAACGCAAGTTGCGCTGCTTGCAATGTGAAGTTGGGGTCGCGAGAAATTAATGAGAGAGAGAGAAAGGGAAAAGAAGAGAGAGGAAATGAGATAATAACTTCTTGATTGCTAATTTTATCAACCCAAGTCATCCAAATAGGTTCAAGCTCCTCACTTGGGCCATAAGACAAGTCAAATTAACCTATGCGCGACAGATGCCACAAGAGAACTATCAATCCTGACAGATTTTATACGCCGCTGATACGTGCGCTCTCAACATGGGTCCATATTGTCCATAACATAGTCATCCTTTACGAGCCATGATCAAGCATATTGCGTAATGCATGCTTACCGAACGAAACCATCTTAATGAGGCAAATGTTGACATGTATCACATTACATGGATACACACTGCCCGTCTATTCAAGATTGAATCATATCCCAATGCATTTCTAACCTATTAGAAGCCAGAAATTTAGCTTTACAAGCTGCTAGATAGTTGTAAGAGAAATGACGATCTAATAACCTAACAAGATGACAATTTGAGTAGGGGAAGCACTTTGGAAATAAGCTGACAAGTGAAACACTTCAGGACACTAAAGTAGCGTTTGGTTGGGCTTTTTGCCTCCGGTGCGTTTGAACCGCACCTCAATTTTACGCATAAGTTATGTTTGGCGTTGCTGTTTCAAGAACCGCCGGTTCTAAAATTCCGCGGCTTCCTATTGATCACGATCCGCTGTAAAATGTTGCGTTCAGCCGCAACCGTGGCATTCTCCCGCAACCCTAGAGCTCGAGCGGAGCACGCCACAACCCTAGAGCTCGAGCGGAGCACGCCGCAACCGTGGCGAGCGGAGCACGCCGCAACCGTGGCGAGCGGAGCACGCCGCAACCTCTTCTTCTTCTTCTTCAGATTTGGAACGAATTTAGCTACAACAGATTCAGAACGAATTTTAAATCATGAAGCACTTCAAATTACTAATTCCTATCTCACGGATTAAAATTACAGTAAAATTCAGGATGAACGAAATTGCTTAACATTTGCATTAGAATCTTCAGATTTGGAACGAATTTAGCTGCAGCAGATTTGGAACGAATTTTAAATCATGAAGCACTTCAAATTACTAAGCTCACGGATTAGAAAACATTTTACATTCAGAAAATTGCATAACATTTCCAAATTTGACCCAAACAGTTCTTTTTATTAGGAAAAAAAATTTCACTCAAAACTCCGTTTTGTATCCAAACAACTTTTTAACAAAACTCTGTTTTCCAAAATCAGCACTTTTTCTATCAGCAACAGTTCATCAGCAGCTTTCCATCAGCAACAGCCCAACCAAACGGAGCCTAATTTAGTGAAGAAGTATGAGGGTAAAAAGTCATTCAATGTGATTACTTGCTGTTAGCAAAACCAAAATCCTAAATTCTATTGATATTGTCTCCTCTATATATGGAGGCGGATCCAAGATATAGTAGCAATAATACACATGTAGAAAATAAAAACATATTACAACATATTGTAAACACTCCCCCTCAAGTTGGGTATGAGATGTTGATCATGCCTAACTTGACAACAATTCTTCCAAATATACTTCCACTTAGGCCTTTCGTGAGAATTTCAGCAAGTTATCTATCTGAGGGAACAAATGGAGTACACACAAGTCCCTTTTTGATGTTCTCCTTGATGAAACGACGATCCACCTCAATATGCTTAGTACGATCATGTTGGAACAGGTTGTGTGCGATGCTGATAGCAGTCCTGTTATCACAATACAACCGTATAGACTCATCTTCAGAGAGACCCAAGTCAGTTAGCAACGACCGCAACCATAGACCTTCACAAGCACCATGAGCCATAACCCAAAACTCTGCTTCAACGCTTGATCTCACCACGACATGTTTTTTTACTCCTCCAGGTAACAAGATTTCCACCAACAAGAGAACAATATCCTGAGGTAGATCACCGATCGTCGACAGACCCGGCCTAATCGGCATCGGTGTAGACCTCAATTTTTAGAGCCGAATTGTGGGAGAACAATATTCCATTCCCAGGCGAGGACTTTAGATATCTGAGGATTCTGTTGGCAGCATCAGCATGACGAGTCTTCAGAGCGTTCATAAATTGGCTGATAACACTCATAGCATAAGCTATATCTGGACGAGTATGAGCCAGGTAGATCAGTCTCCCTACAAGTCTCTAGAATTCAGGAATATTTTCAATTCCCTTTCCATCATCACGACCCCATTCTGTGGTTCGCTTCAATTGGAGTATCCACTGGTCGACATCCACTCATTCCAGTCTTCTCAAGAAGATCCAGAGTATACTTCCCCGAGAGATAAAGATGCTATGCTTGGACCTTGCCACTTCAATGCCCAAGAAATATTTGAGAGCACCTAGGTCCTTTACCTCAAACTCAGAACCCAACTTTTATTTTAGAAGCTTGATTTCTTCCATATCATCGCCCGTGATAACGATGTCATCAACATAAATAATGAGAGCTGTAAGTTTACCGGTCCTGTGCTTGATGAACAGAGTATGATCGGCATTGCTCTGGTGATACTCAAAAAGACAACATAGCTTTGTGAAATCTCCCAAACCAAGCTCTTGAAGACTGTTTCAGTCCATATAGGGATTTCTTCAATTTTCAGACATGTCCCATTGAACTTTTAGGAGTAAGGCTTGGTGGGAGAGACATATAAACTTCCTCATCCAAATTTCCATGGAGGAAGACGTTTTTTACATCAAATTGCCAAATGTCCCACCCTTTACAAACAACACATGATAGAAGGACTCTGATAGTGTTCATCTTTGCTACATGAGCAAATATTTCTTGATAGTCAATTCCAAGAGTTGAGTGTACCCTCTTGACACCAACCTTGCTTTACACCTTTCAACCACACTATGAGAATTTTGTTTGATTGTGAACACCCATTTGCATCCAACCGGTTTCTTCCCAGGAGGAAGAGACACCAAATCCCATGTGTTGTTCTTTTCAAGCGCAACCATTTCCTCAAACATCGCTTCTCTCCACACGGGAATCTCTAGAGCACTCTGCCATGATGTTGGTATGGATATGGATGCAAGGGAAGACACAAATGTCTTATGAGAGGTAGAGAACGAGTCATAAGAAATATAATTAGAAAGAGGGTGCTGAGTGCAGGACCAGATACCTTTGCGGAGGGCAATTAGAAGCTCGGAAGGCCCCAAGTCCGGGTCCAATGACTGATCTGGTGGCAGGTCAAGTGTGTCTGTGGGCCTCTTTCTTCGCTGAGTGTACACCTGCAAAGTAGGAGAAGGAATGAGCAGAGGTACCGACGGTGAGGGCAATGACGAAGTGGGCAAAGAAGGAGAGTCACCAAGAGCAGGATAATTAGGCCTAGTTTCACGAAACGTGACATCCATGGTAACAAAAACCATCTTCGTAGAAGGATGAAAACATTTGTACTCCTTCTGAGTAGGAGAGTAACCAATGAATACACACCGGGTCCAGTGACTGATCTGGTGGTAGGTCAAGTGTGTCTGTGGGCCTCTTTCTCCGCCGAGTGTACCCCTGCAAAGTAGGAGAGGTAGGAGAAATAACAGGAATATCACTCACTTCCGACGACACAAGCTCCCCCTGATGTGAGGAATACGAAGGAGGAATGGGCAGAGGTACCGACGGTGAGGGCAATGACGAAGAGGGCAAAGAAGGATAGTCATCCGGGGCAGGATAATACGCCTTAATTTCACGAAACGTGACATCCATGGTAACAAAAACCATCTTCGTAGGAGGATGAAAACATTTGTACCCCTTCTGAGTAGGAGAGTAACCAATGAACACACACCAGAGAGCTCAATGATCAAGCTTGGTGGAAGGAGGGTGATGGATGTGAACAAAGCAGACACAACCAAACACCTTAGGAGAGAGCTGAGAGGGCGGGATCCGTAGAGTCCCGAGGGGAGTGTCATTTCCAAGAATATGAGATGACATGCAATAATAAGGTAAGCGGCTGTAAGGACAACATCCCCCCGATAATATTTGGGAAGATTTATGGTTGCCAAGAGACAACGAGCCACCTCCAAAAGGTGCCAATTCTTACGCTCTACAATCCCATTTTGAGCAGGAGAATAAACACAAGTGGTTTGGTGTATAATACCACGATCATCCAGATATTCAACAAAGTGTGAATCCAGATATTCACGACTATTATCACTGCGTAGGATCTAAATTTTAACATTGAACTGTGTGGAGATCATGTTATGAAACATTTTGAAGGTGGGAAATACATCATTTTTTTACGCAATAAATATAACTAAGTAGTGCTAGAAAAACAGTCAATAAAAGTGACAAACCACACATCCAAAAATAGAGGATACGGGATAAGGTCCCCAAACATCAGAGTGAATCACAAAAAAAGAACTGAACTTGACAACGAAACATGATTAAAAGTAGTACGACAATGTTTGTTAACAACATATACATCACAAACAAAAGAAGTAAAGACATCAACAGGCATAGCAGGTAACAAAAACTTTATAACTGGGATAGACAGGGTCCTAAGCGATAATGCCAGGAATATAGGTCAGATGTGCTTGAGTGAAGGGCTAGAGGAGCTGCCACCGGGTTGGAGTCGAGCACGTACAGACCATCGACCAGACTACCAGAGCCAATCATCGTTCATGTCTTCAGGTCCTGAAACACATAAGAGGAAGGATGAAAGATTACTGAACAATTCATAAAATTAGTCAAATGGCTAATAGAGAGCAAATTACGAGTAAAATTTGGGATATGTAAAGCCGACGATATGGTGAGAGAAGAACAAGAGATGGAGCCCTTCCCAACAATAGAGGAAAGGGAACCGTTAGCAATGCTCACCTTATCACGACCAGAGAGAGGAGGATATGAGATAAAACCTGAGGCAGAGCCAATCATATGGTTGGTGGCTCCGGAGTTAATGATCCAATGAGTAAAAGGATGAGCAACAACAAAGTGAGCACCTGGACTCCCAGTGTGGGCATACAAAGACAAGCCATAAGACTTCATTGAAAGACCTTACATCATGCGGCGAAGGGCAAGGAATTCATCAGCCGAGAAGGCACCGGTGAGGACAGAAGGATCAACACCAGACAAGGCAGGAGAGGTATCCTGAGCAGCATCCGTGAGGTGAGCAGACCGAGGAGGTGTGCGGCCAGAGGAGCGCCCAAAGCCACGACCACCACGAGGAGAAGCACCTCCTCTCGGTGGAGGAAAACCATGGAGTCTGAAACAGGTGTCTCTGGTATGACGGGTCTTCCAACAATAATCATTAATCACAAAGGAGACTGTCTTTATCAGTACCTTTCATTTTAGAATCACGGGTAGGACGAACCCCCAACAAAGGAGTACCGGCAACAAGAGCAGAACTCTCAGGAGCAGGATCAGGAAGAAGAGTCAGACGACGATCAAACTCATGTTGGACATTGTTATAAACCTCTAGAAGGGATGGTAACGACAAACGTCCAAAAATATGAACACTAATCTGATCCAAGTCCCGATGAAGACCATAAAGAAACTCAAAGATCCGGTTGCAATCCTCCCGAGCACGGACCATAGCCTTATCAACAGGGCTAATAAAGACGAGGGGATCAAAATGATCGTATTCCTGATACAACCGAGTGAACTCCAAATAGTAAGCCGATGGAGGAAGATCACCCTGGCGGAGTAGGGATATCTTCCGTCGCAACTGGAAGATCTGAGCAGCATTGCCCTTTCGAGAATAAGTAATCTCTGAACGTTGCCAAATATCAACTGCAGTATCCAAAAATAGGTAGTGGCAAGCGATGGACTCCTGCATGGAATTCGTTAGCCAAGACATGACTAAGGAATTTTCGGAGTCCCATTGAGGCCACTCAGGGGTTGTCTTCTCCGGTTCCTCAGTTTGTCCCGTGACATAACCAAAGAGGCGACTACTCTCTGGAGCAAGTGTGATAGAGCGAGACCAGGACATGTAATTAGAATCATCTAATCAGAGAGTAGTAATCTGTGGTGTATTGTGATCATGACTCCCACGCAGAGAACTTGCAGGAGGAAACGGTGTGGAGGTAGAATCACTGAGCGAAGACATAGTAGCTCCATGAATAAAAATCTGGAAACCACACACCACGCAAGGCAAAAAGGGGCAACCGATTACACCAAGTAACGATCGAAGTAGAAGAAAGGAGGAATAGAAATCAACTCCATCCAATAACAAGGGCAACAGACCCTAGTAGGCGGCGCCGAAAGGAATAACTTGCCTCACCACATATCTGACGCCGGAAGAGAAAGGGCTACAAACCCTATGAGGCGGTTTGGAGAGAGGAGACTGGCCGAGAACCAGCGTTGGAAGAGTCGTGGGAGGCGCTGCGCAGGAAGAGGAGGAAGCGGCGCTAGAAGAACGGCGGAAGAGGCGGTGCGGGAATCTTGAGCGGTGCGGGAAGCCTGAGCTGGTGCGGGACGCGCTGAGCGGTGCAGGAAGCCTGAGCGGTGTGGGACGCGCTGAGCGGGTGAGGCGGGGCAAGCGACGGATGGGAGAGGAAGAGCGGCTAGGGCATTCGTGGCTCTGATACCATGTTAGCAAGACCAAAATTCTAAATTCTATTGATATTGTTCCTTTTATATATATGGAGGCGGACCCAAGATATAGTAGCAATAATACACATGTAGAAAGTTAAAAACATACTGTAACATATCGTAACACTTGCCTTGCCAACTCTTATTCAAAGCTTATTGTTGTTAAATGTTACAAGTGCAACCAGCCTAGTCAATGGTTGACCAATTGCCCATGAAAGACATGCAACATTTGTGGATTATGAAGCGTCAAATGACAAATCTGGGGACAACTACATATGGGCGGAAGGATATTTCAAAGAGCTTACCTCTTGGGATAGTGCTGAAGGTCATGATGAGACACAGTCGATGATTCTTTACATCGAAATTGACGCTACAAAACCAGTTGCATCGTTAATGATAGATGGTTTGGTGCTCTGTCAAGTGATTGACACCATCATTAGCGGCAAATGAGCAACGCCTCTTAACAACACCACACTCACCATTATTCCATTGGATGAGTCCATAATGTACTAGTGTTAGGGTGGCCTAGAGATCTATGATATCATACGTTGAATCGAATGAAGATTTTAGAGGAGGATGAGGTTGATAACAATGGATGAATAATAATAAGTATTATTTCCTCTCAATTCAACTTGGTATCAGAGGCCAGGTAACCCTAATCCTGTTTTCCGCTACCGCCCCCTTTCCGCTTCCGTCTTCAAGCTGCGAAACCGATCCCGCTCACCTTCGTTCCCGTTCCCGATCTCTGCTCGCCCTACAAGAATGACAGGCGGCGCTCACGCCGCTGCCGGTCGCTGGGAGGGACGCAGCCGCCGTCCCTCCATGAAGCTGCCAACCTTTTTTCCTCTACACGCCGATCGTCCCTCTCCTTCTGCGACGCGACCAACGTCGCCCATGGTTTCTCCGGCGCGGCTCCTGCGCCTCTAACTTCTACTCCAGCAAGGCTCTTGCTCCGTCTTCTCTTGCACCGGGACCTCACCAGCTCCGCGCCTCAGGCAAGGCTTCAGCTGATCTGCGCCTGCCCTGTTTTCTGCTCTTCGACCACCGCCGATCCTGCTGCTCCGCCTGTTTTGCTCCTCTGATTTGTCATCTATGGTGCTGCCAGTGCGTTCTCTTGCTGCGCCTCTCCCAGATCTGCTGCGTCGACGTCTCCGACATGGGTGACTCTTCAACGTCGTCGCCGGGTGTGATTCAGCCTCAGATGAGTGACCCTCAACGGTCCTATGGCCACACCAGCTCCCTGAAGATTACTGCCGTCCCGTTAGATAACACAAACTATCTTGAGTGGCCCCGGGCGACGCAACAGGTCATACACACCATCAGATGTTTGGGTACATTGATGGAACGATTCAGGAGCCTCCTAACGCTGATCCCTTTTGGAAGCGATGAGACTCAGAGAACTCCCTGGTGGTTTCATGGCTTCTTCATTCAATGTCTCCAAAGGTTTACCAGAGTTACATACTGATGGACTCTGCCTTCGATATTTGGACCCGTGCCCGTGAGACGTATTCTCAGATTGGCAGTTCCACACAGGCTTATGAACTCACTTGCCGTATTTTAGAACTGCGACAAGGCTCTATGATGGTGTCATCGTTCTTTTTTGAGTTCGAGCGTCTATATCAGGAATTGGACTATTTCTCGCACTTCACCCAGCGTGTACTGCGGACGCTGTTCAACTACAACACCGGGAGGATCCCTTTCGTCTCCATGTATTCTTGATGTGGCTGAATATGGAATTCGATATGGTACAAACACATATCCTCCACCGATACTCTCTCCCGTCTCTCCGGGAAGCCTTTCGCATGGTCCTCGGTGATGAAGATCGTCAGAAGTTTCTTAGTGCAAGTACTCCTCCTGAGCGGTCTGCCTTGACTAGAGTTGGACGTGGGCTCCCTCTCAGCCCTAGCTTGCCTGTTTCTAGTTGTGATTATTGTGGTCGCAAAGGCCACAAAGGCCATACTCGGGAGATGTGCTATAAGCTCCACCCACATCTTGGCCCTCGTGGTAGTGGCCGTGGACGGGGCCAGAACGCGGGGGACATCACCAGGGTGGCTCTAGACCTCATGATGCTGCTTACTCTGCGGACGTCTACGATGAGCCTTCCAGTGCTGTACCGGGGCAGCTTATTGCTCTTGAACAGGATGCTTTCCTCCGCCTGCTGCACTCTCAGCCTGATCATCCTTTGCCTGTCAGTGCCTCTATTGCTATGCCTAGTGCCCATGCTGCCACTGCCTCCTCTGAGTGGGCGATTGATTCTGGTGCCACCCACCACGTGGCTGGCTCCTCCTCAGGTTTTCTCTCTTACACTCCTTTGTCTGGTAAGGACAAAGTTATCTCAGCTAATGGCTTGTTGTCTCCCATTATTGGCAAAGACCTGATCTCATGTTCCCCTTCCTTGTCTCTGCCATCTGTTCATCATGTTCCTTCCTTTCCTCACAATTTACTTTCTATCAGTGATCTTACTCGATCTCTTAATTGCTCAGTGACTTTTTTCCTGATTCTTTTGTTTAGGAACTGGGTACGAAGCGGAACATTGTCAGTGGTAGGAACCGAGGTGGTCTGTAATACCTGGATCTCCAGCCTTCGCCTACTATGGCTTTCTCTTGTGCTACTGTTACAGCTGATGATGTTCGTCGATGACACTTGCGGCTTGGACATCCCTCTCTCACTTATCTTCAAAAGTTGTTTCCTGCTTTTGTACCTTTTTATATACTTTTGTCTGTGATGTCTGTGATCGGTCTAAACATGTGCGACACAATTTCTCACATTTATCTTCTCCTAGTACTACGTTTGATGTTGGTCACTCTGATTTCTGGGGTCCTGCCCCCTGTTGTATCTCTTTATAGTTTTTGTTGGTTTGTTACCTTTATTGATTGTTTTTCTCACACCAATTGAGTATATCTGTTAAAAAAGAAAAGTGAAATCTTCTCGTGCTTTCAGATATTTCATAAGATGGTCCAAACCCAGTTTAAGGGCTCTATTCGTGTCCTGCGTAGTGATAATGCGGGAGAATATAATGATCGGGGGACATTTGGTTCATGCCTCACTGGTCATTGTATCATCCACCAGATTACTTGTGTCCACACCTCTACCCAAAATGGAGTAGCCGAACAGAAAAATCGACACCTGTTGGATATCGCCCGTTGTCTTCTGACCACTATGCATCTTCCCAAATCCTTTTGGGGGGACGCCGTTCTCACCGCTGCGCACCTTATTAATCGGCTTCCTTCACGGGTTCTTGATTTTACTACTCCCCTTGCTCGGCTATCTACCAGAACCGTGGTCTATACTTCCCACCCGCCTCCTCGTGTTTTCGGGTGTGTTTGTTATGCCCATATTCATCTGCCTCACCGAGACAAATTGGACCCTCGGGCTCATCAGTGCGTGTTCCTTGGATACTCTTCTACGGCGAAAGGGTACGACGAAAGGGTATCGTTGTTACCACCCTCCCTCGGGGCGTATGTTTTGCACTATGGATGTCACCTTTAGGGAAGAGGAATCCTATTTCTTACCTTCGACTCACTCTCTTCGTCAGGGGGACAGTAGTCGTGATGCTGATGTTCCTCTTCCTCTTCTTTCCCCTTTGCCACCACAACTTCCTCCTTGCAAGGAACTGGGACCTCCTATCCCAGTTCCTCTGTCTGATACTCCGATCTCTCCTTTTCCTCACGTGTATCACCGACACCGCCCGATAGGTATATAGACTACTAAGGTTCCGTCTCTATTAGTGCCCACTTCTGCCTCAGATTCTGATGACGCGAATTTGCATATTCCGCTTGCTCTGTTGAAAGGTAAGGCTGCATGTACAAAACATCCAATTTCTAATCATGTTGCTTACCACTACCTTATCCCGACCCATCAGGCCTTTGTTGCTTCTCTCTCTTCGGTTGTTATCCCTAAGACATGACAGGAAGCTTTGGGTATTCGGGCCTGGAGTCAGAGTATGAAGGAGGAGATGTCAGCCTTGGAAAAAAATCATACCTGGGATGTTTCTTCCCTTTCTCCTGGAAAGAAAGCTATCGACTCGAGATGAGTGTTTTCTGTCAAATAGAATCCAGAGGGGAAGGTCGAACGGTACAAGGCGCGACTGGTTGCCCCGGGGTAGTCGTGGGTAAATAGCCCGGGCTCGGAAATCCCGCCCGGGCCTGGCACGGCTAGGCCCGATTCGGGCAAGGCCTAGCTTGGGGCCCTTACCGGGCCCTTGTTTTTTCCGGTTGCCCGGGCCGGGCCGGGCTGGGCTAGCCTGTGCCCGGCGCCGGGCTAAACAAAAACCAGCACCAGGCGGGATTTTAAACCCTAAACCCTAAAAATCCCGCCTAATCATAAGAGGGATTATCATAGGCTGGCCCGGCCCGGCCTGAAGGGCCTAACCGGGCTCCCCTGTTGAGAGGGAGCCCGAGCCCAGCCCGACCCGGTTCAAACTGGGCCCGAGTCGAGCCTGTTTGATAAAAAGCCCGGGCCTGGTCGGGCCGGGCGGGCTTTTTGACCACGACTATCCAGGGGTACACTCAGACTCAGGGAGTTGACTATCAGGAGACCTTCGCCCCTGTTACTAAGATGGACTTTGTTCGAGTATTATTGTCATGCGCGGCTTGCATGGACTGGGAACTTCATCAGCTGGATGTCAATGCTTTTTTCCATGGTGAGCTTGATGAAGAGGTATATATGAAATTCCCCCTGGGTTTGTGAAAAAGGGAGCTGAAGATCTTGTCTGTCGGCTAAGAAGATCGTTATATGGCTTGAAACAGTCTCCGAGAGCATGATTTGACAAATTCCTCTCAGTTATGATCAAATTTGGGTATAAGCAGGCACAGTCAGATCACACTATGTTCATTCAGAGACGTGATCAGGGTATTGTTGTCCTTATTGTCTATGTGGATGACATCGTGATCACTTACAGTGATTTGAAAAAGATTGTGAAACTCAAGTCCCTCCTGTCTGCCGAATTTGAGGTGAAAGACTTGGGTAGATTACGATACTTTCTGAGTTTTGAGGTGACTAGATCTGATCAGGGTATCTTTATATCTCAGTGGAAGTATGTTCTAGACCTGTTGTAGGAAATTGGGATGCTCGGCTGTGTTCCAGCAAACACCCCGATGGAAGAAAATCATGGAATCTGTGAGGATGGTAACAGTGATTAGGCCGATGTCACGCGCTACTAGAGATTTGTTGGAAAACTAATATACTTGTCTCATACTCGTCCCAATATTACCCATGCTGTTGGGAATCTGAGCAGATACATGCATGCTCCCAGGATTAGACATCAAGAGGCAGCTTACCAGGTGTTACGGTACTCGAAGAAGTCTCCAGGTCGTAGTCTTCTATTTTCCAAAAACGACCACTTGAGGATTGAGGTTTTTACTGATGCTGATTGGACAAGATGTCGTGATGATCGGAAGTCTACAACATGTTATTGTTCTTTTGTTGGAGGAAAACCGGTGTCTGGCGCAGTAAGAAGCAAAATGTAGTGGACAAATCAAGTGCCGGGGCAGAATACCGTGCAATGTCACAAGGCACGTGTGAAAGCCTGTGGTTGTGTACAGTTCTACATGACTTGGGGTTTCCCGTGACGACACCGTTCTCTTTGTTTTGCGACAACAAGGCAGCAATCAGTATAACCCATAATCCTGTACAACATGACAAGACAAAACACATTGAAGTGGATCGACATTTTATCAAAGATCACTTGGATAAAGCGGCTATAGTCACACCATTCGTTCACTCAAGATCAACTGCCAGATATGTTCACAAAAAGCTTGGGGTGTGATGCATTCAGTGACGACATCAAGAGACTTGGAATGACTGATATCTTTCGTTCGACTTGAGGGGGAGAGTTGAGAGTTATTTATAAGTCTGAGTCATTTTTCGTATTATTATTATTATTATTACTAGCGCTTATGTGTGTACGTGTGGTTTAGTCCCACATCGGGTGTTTACGTTTACGAGTCTATTGTAATATTATATATAGCCCTCAATTGATGAATAATAATGAGTAAGTATTATTTCCTCTCAATTCAACTGTTTGTAGAATATGTTTTGGTCCTCATTGTAATATAATAGTACTAATCACTTACAAATAAACAATCAAATTGAGGTGGCTTAGAATGCTGACAACATTCTATGAAACATATGTGAGAAATTAAAACAATAGGATTTCGCTCCTGCACATGCAAAATTTATGTATAATAATAATTCAATCATCAACTGGTGAGTCACGCTTAAACATTGTTTGCTGTTACTGGCTGCGGGTTGAGTTATCTTATTATGCACGGGTCAATCAAATCTTATTATATGATGTGTTATGGGCATATGATAGTCACCCTTTTAATATTGGGTATCATAATATGTCTGTCTTGAATGAAGTTATGAGTTGTCATGGTCGTTACCATTAGTTGCTTTGAGTTATTAGTTATGAATCAATGTCATTAGTAGTTTGGTAATAAGTCCAATTGTTAAGACTTATTACTCTTATGCTATTATGCATTTCTATTTAAGGGACCCTTTGGGTCATGAAGGAGGTATGCAACATTAATCTATTCTCCTTGTCCCATTATAAGATATTTTGGTAGCCCCCACACTTCTCTCGAGCGCACCCCGCTTAGACAGTCACGATTCGGGCTCTATAGGATCCTCCTTTACCATCATCTCCACCTCTGACCACCCTCCGACAAATGGACCAACATTCTATGAGTTGACTTGCAACAATTTGGTATTATTGTATTAGAGCTTTGCGTTTCGCTATCCACCACTTTCGTCGACATTACCTCTCCTCCTACTGCTGTCCACTGCTCCACCGTGAATCACACGTGGCTAAGCCAACAAGTAGCGCATTTCGTGACAAGTGTTGTGCACGACCAACGCCGCACGCAACTGGTAGTTTCCCTTTGTGCAGCCTCTGCATGTCCATCTCTTTCCTCAGTGCATCACACCTTCCTTGAGCTTCATCGTCACAAAAAAATTCATAATCGTGCCACAAGGATGTTGCAGATCCTGTTTCTTCCTCTTGCATCTGTTCGAGCCTAGAACAATTGTCATATTCTCGGTTAAGTGGCCCTCTTCCCCTTTCAACATCAACATAGACATCATCATCATCAATATACTTTCTCATGCCTATAACTGGTTCTTTTGGTAAGTCTCCTGATCTCCGCACGACACGCTTGATCGTCTTTCCCGTAGCCTTGAGCCCTAGCCCAACAAATCATCAACCTCTTTCAGTGCCTTTGTTCTTGGCCTCCTTCGTCGAGCCACGACGCCTTCGTTCCCAACACCGTCATTCAATCGATCATTTTCGTCAAACTGTGTCTATCATCAAGCCCCTGCTCTGTCTAAGTTACAATCATCGAGTTACTGATTCGTTGAGACATGAACCGTAGTTTAGTAAGGGATGACTCTACCTCTCGAGCTACATCTATCATCGAGATTCAAGCCCTGCTTCACTGAAGTTACTCTCCATCGAGCCTGTTGTTTTGGAACCGCACGCCTTCTACCCTCGAGCCCAACACAACGTCCTCTAATTAGTTGGATTAATTCCAATTCATTTCTTGATTCAACAAAAAACTATATACAAAAGAGAGAAAATGAATTAATTAATTATCGATTTAGCAGTTAATTAAATTAAAAAGGCCTCTTTTATTGTTTGGAATCATCATGGAAGAGTTGCGGATCTTGCGACAACCCAAGTACCTCGTCAACGTCCATTTATGAGGAATTGATCCGGCCTATAGCCCGCTCATCCTCTTTTGCTCCGACCTCCTCACTTCCAGCACTTACGAGCAACATGGGGAACTCATCAAACCAAATAAATAGTGTTGGGTACATTAGAAAATGTGTACCAGATTTGAAGAAGCCTCACCCTACTCAATGATATGCATCAAGGTGTATTTGATGTGTTTTGAGTTTATATGTGCAGGTTAAGTAAATGCAGGAATGCAGAAAAAATTTCTAAGTCCATGTGTCGACACCAGGAGAAGCTGTGTCGACACTTATGAAGGCTTGTGTCGACACTGGAGAAAAGCTGTGTCGACACTTGGAGCTAATTGTGTCGACACTTGGAAAGGTTGTGTCGACACCTGAAGAAACTTAGTCGACATACAAAGGCAGTGTCGACTCACAGAGAAGTTTAGTCGACATCAGCTGTGTCGACATGCAGAGGCACTGTTGACACACAATGAAGCATTGTCGACATCAACCGTGTCGACACCAAGAGGCAGTGTCGACACACAAAAATAGCTAGTCGACATCAACTGTATCGACACACAGGACTTGTGTCGACACACAGCAGAGTCTCAACAAAGTTAAAGAAAAGAAGTATTTGTGTCGACACACTGAGGCAGTGTCGACACATAAAAGATCTTGTCGACAACAAATGTGTCGACACACAGGAATTGTGTCGACACATGACATAAATTCAACAAAGTAAATTTGTATGAAAAAAAGAAGTGACTGTGTCGACACCACAAAGGCTTGTGTCGACACATTCAACAAAAGGCTGTGTCAAGAAGTATTAACAACAACAAAGGAGATGTGTCGACACCACCAAGGCTTGTGTCGACACTTAGTGTACTTGTGTCGACACTTAGTCCACTTGTGTCGACACTTTGTCTACTTGTGTCAACACATGATGAAGTTCAGTGTTGACACTTTCAGACAGAGACAGTATTTCAAGAATTGACTGGATGACTTGACAGCTGCCATTTCTAACCGGTCTACTGCAATTGTCAAAGCTGTCAGAAGTTTGTTAGAAACCGGATCAACCGGTTACCATTGAGGAAGACTATATAAAGCCTTTCTCCTTCAACAGAAGGTGTGATGATTACAATTAAGTTTGAAGATCTACACAGATATCTAACAACACAAAAAGAAGAAGACCTTCGACAGAAGATCTAAGAAGTTGGGGAGAGAGAGCTTCATCTAAGAAGTGCAGTTGCTGAACCAGACTGCCAAGAAAAATTCAGATTGAGATCTGAATCTCAAGTCAGAAGCTGATTGAAGATCAACTTCTCAAGAGTTCAACCATACTGAGTTCAGATTCAAGAAGCTTTGAAGAAAACTAAGAGAGCTTGTGCTCTGCCATCAGGTTCTTCCAAGAACTGATCAAGAATCCATCCATCCCTTATCTCTCTACCTGGGTGGTGGTAAAACACTTTGTAAACACTATTTTCTATAGAATCTATTCTAGATCTGAGCTGTAAGCCTATTTTATAAAGGCTGAGTGTAGGAGAATATATTCTCTGAGTGGTAGGCCTTGTTGAAGGCTGAGGTAGGGCTGTGAGCCTGAGTTGTAGGAGATTGATATCTATGAGTTGTAAGCCTTGTGCAGGCTGACGTAGGGCAGATTGCCTGAGTTGTAGGAGCGTTGTTTGGGGTTCTGAGTTGTAAGATCTGAGGATCTGAGGTGAAGTGAAGAAGTTAGGCCGAATATAGCACACTGCTAGATAGGCGAAGGGGGAAAGTGGATGTACCCAGATCTTGTAGAACCACTATAAAAATCTGTGTTCAATCTGTGTTGTGATATTTT
Source organism: Platanthera guangdongensis (assembly GCA_039583875.1). Taxonomy (NCBI): domain Eukaryota; kingdom Viridiplantae; phylum Streptophyta; class Magnoliopsida; order Asparagales; family Orchidaceae; genus Platanthera; species Platanthera guangdongensis. Next base: position 137,483,597 of record CM077161.1, on the reverse strand, counting down.
TGTGAATCTGTGTTGTGTTAGCTGTAACATTTACTGCTGCTAAGTAAACAACTGAATTGATTTGCTGCCTTAAAAGAAAAACAGGAGTTACATCTATTCACCATCCCTCTAGGTGGTTAGACACTAATTCTTTCAAGTGGTATCAAAGTCAGGTTACTCAAAGAAGGACTTAACAGTCTGAGTGAGATCCATAAGGCAGATTCAAGAATCAAGAAAATGAGTTCAGGGGAAAATCATAAGGAACTAGGGTCTATGAAATTACCCATATGCAGAAAGGAGATATTTGGTATCTGGAAAGAAATGGTCAGACTGTTTATGGAGGCTTCTGATCCAAAGATCTATATTACAGTCAAGGAAGGTCCTTATATTACAATGAAGATTTCAATTCTGGATGCAAAACAAAAAATTCCCAAGGATTATTCAGAGATGACCAGGGATGAGATCATCCTGACAACTATAAATAAGAGATCCCAGAATATCATAGTTAGTGCCATATATGATGCAACTTTTCAAAATTTGATTCACTGCAAGACCTCTAAGGAAGTGTGAGATACTTTAATAGTCTACATGGAGGGTTCTGAAAAAGTAAGACAAGATAAAAAATCTATGCTAAAGCAGGAATATGAGAGTTTCAGACAAGGAAAGTCTGACAGTATAACTGAATGTTATAAAAAATTCTATAGAATAGTTAATGAGCTGATGTCCTATGGAAGTATCTTCAGTACCTATGAACTGAATGATAAATTCCTAAGATTCTTGACAAAGGATTGAGATACTAAGATTTGTGTCATTAGGGAAGTGGCCAAACTTGCAGATATCTCTCCACCAACCTTGTTTGAAAAACTGCTGTCATATGAGATGCAACTATTGGCTAGGAAAGAGGAAGAGAAAAGTGCAAGAGTGGAGCATAAAGAAAAGTCTGTGACCTTCAAGGTTGAAGCCACTAAGAAAAATAGGAGGATGTCTCCATCACCTCCTAAGATTGTTGCTGAAACTGCTTCAGATAATTCAGACAACCAGAATTCAGACAGCAGTGACTCAGATGAAGATTTTGCAGCATTTACAAGACAGTTTCAGAGATTCCTGAAGAAGAAGCAGTGGAAGTCTAAGCCTTCCACATCTCAGCCTAAGGATGAGTATTATCAAAAGAGGAAGTCATCCAGGAAGGACAGGAGCAGGTCTAAGCCAAGCAAATCTACAACATCCAAGATAGTTTGCTACTGCTGTAATAGGCCTGAACATGTTGTGGCTGAGTGTCCAGATAAAAGAAAAGAGACTGCAGATAAAAAGAAGAGTCAACACCAGAGCAAGAAGGACAAATCCTTTGTTGCTAAGAAGGAGAAGAGCTTGACAGACCAATCTACTTCAGAGTCAGAATCTGAAGCTGAGGCCTACATTGGTCTATATGCAGCAGATGAAGAAGAAGAGTTTCTCCAGGTGCAGAACTCTATATATGAACAAGAAGACCATCAGTGCAAGGGACTGATGGCTGTGTCAGAAGAAGACAAATGTCAGGATCAGCCTGGTCCTAGTAAGGTACAATGCATTTCTAGAAATTCAGATTGCAGTACTGAGTCAGAGTCAGCAACATCTGCATCAAGTGATGTGAATGGGTCTGAGTCTGAAGGTGATATTCATCAGCTGATAGATGAATATGAAGACTTGCTGCAGACACTTAAGAAGAGCAAAAACCTGGCCAAAAATATGGCTAAGGAAATTGCAGATCTTAAGATGGCTGCATCTGATTCAGAGAAATTGCTGGATCAGAAGTTGAATGAGATATCCAGACTGAAAAACATTACTGTTATTCAGATGGGTACTATCACATTCAAAAATGATCAGATTAGAAATCTGGAGGTTAGACTTCAGAAAGAGAAATAGATTGTAGCTAGTTTTTCTAAACTTAAATCTGTATTACCCTTGATTGATGAGTTTGTACCTCAAAAGGGTAAGACTGGGTTAGGGCTTAAGAAAACTGCATGGACTGCTAGGTCCAAATCTAAAGGCAAAGCCCCAGCACAAAATAAGAAACCTGCTGTAGACAATTCATCTAGGGTTGTACCTAAACAAAGGTACAACAAGTTTGAGTGCTGGTGTTGTGGCAAGGTAGACCACTTTGCCTTAGATTATTGGCACAATTCTAGTGTCAAGGAGAGTAGCAGCCTGCCTGTCAGAAAAGCTGCAGACAGATTTGTTGAAGTTCAGACTAACTTGCACCAATGACCCAAAAGTTATTTGAGTTCTAAGATTAAGTAATCTGTGTTGCAGATGAGTCCAAGTTGCAATGCCCCAATATGGTACTTGGACAGTGTATGTTCCAGGCACATGACTGGAACAAGGGGGTTGCTGAAGGACTACACACCTATCATGGATGACCCTAAAGTAACCTTTGGTGGTTCAGAAAAAGGAATCATCAAAGGATTTGATAACATTTCAAATAGCCAGATTACTATCTCTCAAGTGGCTTATGTGAAGGGATTGAAACACAACCTTATAAGCATAAGTCAGTTAAGTGATTTAGGATATGACATTTCATTTATTAAGAATGGATGTCATATCAAAAGGTCAAGTGATCAAAATGTCATATTGACAGGATATAAAAAAAGAAATGTGTACTGTCTTAACTTTGAGTGTGAAAACAATGTTTCTCCTATTTGTCTTGTAGCTGATGAAAGAGTCTCGCATTGTGTTAAATGACACAAGAGACTGACTCATCTTAACTATAAGACTATTGGGCAACTCTTTAGCAAAGAGTTATTGAGGAATGATCCTCAAGTTAAGTGTATAAAGGATGAGATATGCTCAGCTTGTCAAAAAGGCAAGCAGACCAAATCCTCCTTTCATAGCCTTGAAAACAAGGATTCAGTGAGGTGTCTATACCTCTTGCATATTGATCTTTTTGGTCCTATGCCAGTTCATAGTCTAGGTAGGAAGGTCTACACATTTGTGGTGGTAGATGACTATTCTAGATATTCTTGAGTGTTCTTTCTGAGACAAAAATCTGAAACACCAAGTGTTTTATATAGTTTTGTCAAACAAATTCAGAATAAGCTGGACAGTACTGTGGTCAAAATCAGAAGTGAACATGACACTGAATTTCAATCTGAGAGTATGACAAGACTGTGTGAAGAATTTGAGATTTTTCAAGAATTTTCTCACCTAAAACACCACAGAAAAATGGTATTGCTGAAATAAAGAATAGAACACTGAGAGAGGCTGGTAGAAAGCTCTATTGAGTGACACTTCTCTCCCAAAATATTTCTGGGCTGAGGCAGTAAACACTGCATGTCATGTGATCAATAGGGCTTCTATCAACAAGAGCCACAAAAAGACTCCCTATGAGATTGTGAAGGGCAGAAAACTAAACTTATCCTATTTTAGGATCTTTGGTTGCAAGTGCTATATACTTAACGATGACAAGTCTTATTTAACTAAGTTTGCTGCCAAATCCCAAGATGAGATATTTGTCGGGTACAACAACAATAGTAAGGCTTATATGGTCTACAACTTGGTTACTCAAGTTGTAGAAGAGTCTATACATGTATTGTTTGATGAAACAAGACTGATTAACTGTGAGTTGCCAAGTAGTGCTTGCAGTTCTACAGGTATAAATGAGAGAATGGACAAGCTTACCATTACAAAAGATTCTACTGCAAATCAGCAAGTGGATAATGGTAGCTGCTGTCCAGGGGAGTACAAGACTCTTCAGATGCTGAAGAAAATCAAGAGGTGTAACATAATGAAGAGACTGGAGGTATTCAACCTGAAGATGGACTACCTCCAGCTATTAGACACTTAAAGGATCATCCAGCAAATCAAATAATTGGTGATCCAAGACAAGAAGTACAAACAAGAAGCAGGAATCTGAGCACAGTTTTTGCTCCAGCTTCCTATCTCAAGTGGAACCAAAGGAATTTGAAGAAACTGTTCTAGACCTACATTGGATTGATGCCATGCAAGAGGAGCTGAATCAGTTCAGAAGATGCAAGGTCTGGAAGTTAGTTCCAAACCAAAAGATCACAACATCATTGGAACAAAGTGGATTTTTAGGAACAAATTGGATGAGAATGTGATCATTGTGAAGAATAAAGCAAGACTTGTTGCAAAATAATAGAGGCAGGAAGAAAGTATTGACTTTGATCAAACCTTTGCCCCAGTAACAAGATTGGAAGCAATTAGGATGTTCCTTGCTTATGCAACATATCAAAGTTTCAAGGTATTTCAAATGCATGTAAAATCAGCATTCCTAAATGGAAATCTAAAGGAAGAAGTGTATGTACAACAACCCTCAGGTTTTGTTGATCCTCTCAAACCTGATTATATTTTTAGACTTAGAAAAGCTTTGTATGAGTTGAAACAAGCCCCAAGGGTCTGGTATGAAACCTTGTCTACTTTCCTCATTGAGAATAAATTCTCAAGGGGGAAAATAGACAAGACTATATTCCTCATGGAATTTAAAGGAAAGATAATACTAGTCCAAATATATATTGATGACATAATATTTGAGTCTACTGAAAGTAATCTTTGCAGAAAGTTTGCAAAACTTATGCAAGAAAAATTTGAAATGAGCAGTATGAGAGAACTTAAGTTCTTCTTGGGTCTCCAATTAAGACAGACTGATGATGACTTGTCCATATGCCAGTCTAAGTTCACCCTTGAGTTAATAAAGAAGTATGATATGGAATCATCCACTACCATGAGAACTCCTATGGGGACAAGTATGTCTCTAAGCAAAGATGATGCAGGTAAACCTGTAGATGAAACTTTGTATAGAGGGATAGTTGACTCCCTTCTATATCTGACTGCTAGTAGACCAGATATCATGTATGTTACATGTGTCTGTGATAGGTACCAATCCTGCCCTAAAGAATCTCATCTGACTGCAGTAAAAAGGATTTTGAGATATCTTAAGGGCACACCTTATCTAGGACTTTGATACCCTAGGAATGTAGATTTTCTACTGACAGTCTATTCAGATGCAGATTTTGCAGGTTGCAAGGAAGATAAAAAAAGTACTACAGACACCTGTCAATTTCTAGGTGGAAGACTAGTGTCTTGGAGCAGTAAGAAGCAGACCAGTGTGACAATCTCCACAGCTGAGTCAGAATATGTTGCTGCAGGAAGCTGCTGTGCACAACTTTTGTAGATTCAACACCAGCTAGAAGACTATGGTATTCAAGTAAGTAGAACAGCTTTGCATTGTGATTCTACAACTGCTATTTCTATTGCTAATAATCCTGTTTCACATTGTAAGACTAAGCACATAGAAATTAGATACCATTTTCTTAGAGAACATGTAGAGAAAGAGGACATCTCACTATAATTTGTTAAAACAGATTATCAAATTGCAGATATGTTTACTAAGCCTTTAGATGAAATTAAATTCAATAAGTTTAAAATTGAATTAGGAATGTTGAACATAGATTAGTTTAACAAAATTAGCTAAGTAAAATGGTGTCGACACAAGGAGTTGTCTGTGTCGACACATATAAGTGATGTCGACATTCCTGAGAAATGATGTCGACACATCTAGAAAATTGGTGTCGACACTTCAGAGAAGTAGTGTCGACACATCCAGAGTAGGTGTCGACACATTTAGAGGATTATAACGTGCCTTTTCACCTTCGTTTTTAGAAAGGTATAAATAAGTTCACAACATTGTCTGTCGACACGCTCTCCATAGTTTCGAGACCAAAACTTTGTGTCGACAAATTCTCTCATCTACATTCAAGATTTCACTCAACCCTAATGACGCCCAAGCTTGAAGAGAATGTCAATGAAGACTATGAGCTGGTACGCAACGCCTTTGACCATGCAGATTCTGAAATTCAAGCTGTAGTAACCTTAGTTGCTGAGAATGGGTTGGAGTTTCTAGTCTCTGAACCAACAAAGATTTGGAAGAAGGAAATCCTAGAATTCTATGGCGCTGCAACTTTAGATTCGACTGGATTAACGATCAAATCAATAGTTCAGGGAGTTAAAGTCAAACTTACTTTGAAAAGTTTGAGAAAAACTCTTCAACTACCAAGAACTCAAGAAGAGGTAGATGTACCTGCATCTAAGACAAGGGAAGCACTTCAATGGTGTGGATTGGATCCCACCTTGAAGATTGGAGCTGGCATGAACAGAAAATGAATGAATCAGCAAGGCAAATTTCTTTCAGAAATAGTTGGCAAAGTCATCCTCTGCAAGCAAGGGGGACATGATAGGATTTCTGCCTACATGTTCAGCCTGATGACAAGGATCATCTACAAACTCAACACTGATTGGTCAGCAGTGATTTTTGAAAAGGTTAAGGAAAGTATTAAGAAGCCCAATTTAGGAAGGATAATGAGTCTGTACTTAGCTGGAACTATTCCAGAAGTCATGGAACAAGCAGCTGGTTCTAACATTAATCATATGAGGAGGATGAACATTAGGATTATCTCAAGATGGGATAGAGTCCTAACTAAGGACATGCCTGATGAGGAAAGACAAGAGGTTCCTGAGAAATCTACAGCACAAGAAATTCCTGCACAAGACCCTGCAGATGAAGCACAAGTGCAGGGGGAGCCCCATGTTGAGGAAGAGCCTACTCACTTGGACAGTGAAATGGTAACACAAACAATTCTTGAGGTAATCAGTGAAGTAAATCAATCAATTTTCAACATTGAGGATGAAATGCTAACTGAATATTTGATTGATGTTGACCAGCCAACACAACTAAACAATCAAGCACAAGATGTTATCTTGGAAGATACATCTGTTGCTGCTGATTCTCCTGAGATAAGAGAATCTCCAGTCCCTTCTCAAGAAGAATTTACCCTAGATGAGTTGTTCACTGCTATGAAGCAAGAGACTCAGGGGGAGAAAGCAGATTTTGAGGGGGAACAAGTTAATCTTGAGGAAGAGCAGGCTAACCTTGAGGGGGATCAAGTAGGGTCTCATGGGGAGACTGCAAGAAATGAGGAGTAAATTAGAACTAAAACTGAGGAGCAAGGGACTCAGGGGGAGCTACCTAAGACTGCACAGGACTTGCCTCCTAGTCCAAAGGATAGAGTAAATATAGCCAGTACCTCTGATTCTGAGGATGCAGCTGAGGTTCAAGCTAAGAAGAGGAAGCTTATGGTCTTCAAAAAGAGAAGCCAAAGCTATAAGAAGGCATTACAAACTGTTGCTCCACAGCCTGCCCCAACAATTGGTTATAGTTCTTTGTTAGTATCCATGCAAGTGAAGTTGGATGAGCAAAAGATTGCAATGGAGAAGTATATGGATGAGACACACAGAGATTTACAACTCTCCTTGGCTACAGATATAAAATCTATAAGGTTTGAAGTTAATCAGCATAAGAAGGAGATGACTGATTTTTCCACAAGAGTGGAAATGCTGTGGTTTTCCTAGCCACACACCAAGAGAAAATCAAGACACAAGTTGATGATATAACTCTTAAGCAAGACTATGTCTTAGAAAATCAGATTAGGATGAATGATAATCTGACTGTATCACATAATGCAATTGTTACAGAACTGAAAAATGTTGCAACAGCCCAGCCTGCTGATAAGTCTAAAGCTATGCCAGAGTTTGATAAGGACTTCCAGGAAGGCATAACTACTGTCAAAACAGCTATTGAGCTATCTCAAAAGACTATTTCTGGACTGCTGCTAAAGTTAAAGGGATTTTATAAGGATGATGTTAATTTCCTGGATGAACAAATCAGATTTCAGAAGGATGACCTTAGGGATCATGTGGCCAGAGAAGTCATAAAGGGGGAGAGAGTATTAGTCAAAGCTGGATCTGACCACGCTAAATAGATTTCCAATAGCATCAGAGCCACACTTGGATATCCACCCCTTTGTGATGATGACAATGTGACTGAATCTGGCATACACCCTGCTGCTTTTGGAGGTGCACAAGTTGAAGTTGATCAAGTAATTTATCCTCCAACAGATTTTGAGATGATACATCAAGATGTACAGTCCATGTACAGTCCTCCTGAAGGTGCTCAAAATGTGATCATAGAGAAAGTAGACAAGCCTGTGTCAGAGGCAGTTTTGAAGGAGCAAGAAGCTCTATTATCTAAGAAGAGATTCAGAGAACAGACAGAATTGAAGCCTGATTTTGAGCAGTAGAGTCCAACCTTCAGGAACATTATACCGACTGCTTGAAAGACTGTAAAAGATAAAACTCATGATAGGGGTAAATGGTACTCTGCACAGGAATGACAAAAGCATGAATCCAGACAAGAAGCCATAGTTCAGTACAGAAGAAAAGCAAAACTAGGGAAGCTACCTGCTAATGTTCAGGAGCCTAGCAAATATTTCCCTAAGCCCTTTCACTACTTTGAAAGACAAAAAATAAGTGCTGAAGAACTTAAGAAGAAAGATCTAAAGGGCAAGAAGTCTGCTGATGACACTGATATTCCTGTACAAGCCAATGTTCAATCAGGCAAATGAATTGTCATCAAGGAGGCAGAGCAGCCTTAGATTAGATTTACTAGATTTTATCACATTGTAAACTTTAGTGTTTAAATCTATGTAAACTTCTCTTAAAGAAACTTTTGAAGTTTAAACAAAACTAGAATGAATGCTCATTGAGTTAGCATTATTTTCTGTGATGATATATTCTATATGTATTGTTTAGTAATTACCCTGTCATTTAGTGCTGTTATACTTCATAATGTGTATTTGTTATGAATGATGTATATCATTGACTAATGGTTATGACTTATCCAAATAGGGGGAGATTGTTGGGTACATTGGAAAATGTGTACCAGATTTGAAGAAGCCTCACCCTACTCAATGATATGCATCAAGATGTATTTGATGTGTTTTGAGTTTATATGTGCAAGTTAAGTAAATGCAGGAATGCAGAAAAAATTTCTAAGTCAATGTGTCGACACCAGGAGAAGCTGTGTCGACACTTATTAAGGCTTGTGTCGACACTGGAGAAAAGCTGTGTCGACACTTGGAGCTAATTGTGTCGACACTTGGAAAGGTTGTGTCGACACCTGAAGAAACTTAGTCGACATACAAAGGCAGTGTCGACTCACAGAGAAGTTTAGTCGACGTCAGCTGTGTCGACATGCAGAGGCAGGGTCGACACACAGTGAAGCATTGTCGACATCAACTATGTCGACAGCAAGAGCCAGTGTCGACACACATAAATAGCTAGTCGACATCAACTGTGTCGACACACAGGACTTGTGTCGACACACAGCAGAGTCTCAATAAAGTTAAAGAAAAGAAGTATTTGTGTCGACACACTGAGCCAGTGTCGACACATAGAAGATCTTGTCGACAACAAATGTGTCGACACACAGGACTTGTGTCGACACATGACAGAAATTCAGCAAAGTAAATTTGTATGAAAAAAAGAAGTGACTGTGTCGACACCACAAAGGCTTGTGTCGACACATTCAACATAAGGCTGTGTCAAGAAGTATTAACAACAATAAAGGAGATGTGTCGACACCACCAAGGCTTGTGTCGACACTTAGTGTACTTGTGTCGACACTTAGTCTACTTGTGTCGACACATGATGAAGTTCAGTCTCGACACTTTCAGACAGAGACAGTATTTCAAGAAGTGACTGAATGACTTGACAACTGCCATTTCTAACCGGTCTACTGCAACTGTCAAAGCTGTCAGAAGTTTGTTAGAAACCGGATCAGCTAGTTACCATGGAGGAAGACTATATAAAGTCTTTCTCCTTCAACAGAAGGTGTGATGATTACAATTAAGATTGAAGATCTACACAGATATCTAACAACACAAAAATAAGAAGACGTTCGACAGAAGATCTAAGAAGTTGGAGAGAGAGAGCTCCATCTAAGAAGTGCAGTTGCTGAACCAGGCTGCAAAGAAAGATTTAGATTGAGATCTGAATCTCAAGTCAAAAGCTAATTGAATATCAACTTCTCAAGAGTTCAACCCTACTGAGTTCAGATTCAAGAAACTTTGGAGAAAACTAAGAGAGGTTGCGCTCTGCCATCAGGTTCTTCCAAGAACTGATCAAAAATCCATCCATCCTTCTCTCTCTACCTGGGTGGTGGTAAAACACTTTGTAAACACTATTTTCTGTAAGATCTATTCTAGATCTGAGCTGTAAGCCTATTTTATAAAGACCGAGTGTAGGAGAATATATTCTCTGAGTGGTAGGCCTTGTTGAAGGCTGAGGTAGGGCTGTGAGCCTGAGTTGTAAGAGATTGATATATCTGAGTTGTAGGCCTTGTGTAGGCTGAGGTAGGGCAGATTGCCTGAGTTGTAGGAGCTTTGTTTGGTGTTCTGAGTTGTAAGATCTGAGGATCTGAGGTGAAGCGAAGAAGTTAGGCCGAATCTAACACACTGCTAGATAGGCGAAGGGGGAAAGTGGATGTACCCAGACCTTGAGGAACCACTAAAAAAATCTGTGTGCAATCTGTGTTGTGATATTTTTGTGAATCTGTGCTATGTTAACTGTAACATTTACTGCTGCTAAGTAAACAACTGAATTGATTTGCTGTCTTAAAAGAAAAACAGGAATTACACATATTCACCCCCCCTCTAGGTGGTTAGGCACTAATTCTTTCAAATAGGTTGATGGACATGATTTAAACTTTCATGACGACTCTTGCCACAGTTGAAGTGCGACATCAAGAAGCCGAAGCCCGACACCAGTAAACATTGCCACATTATCCAACAAGCTATCAAGTATCACACCAGTTGTAGATGCTCTCACCATTCCAACGCATGAACACGCCAATAGTAGTTAAGGGATTCCCCTACCTCTTAGACACGTGGTTCCCCGACTTATGCACAACCCGAAGCTCATATCGTTCCTCTCTAATCCAAGTTAAACTTCCCAACCCATGATGAGAAGACTCCTCCATTGGGTTGGCTCACCCGATGCGATCAATTTTTCAGCTACCAACCAATACCGATAGTGCAACAGATCAATCTAATGTTCTCTTACCTTCTCATTTCAGTTCAAATATGATTTGCTAGTTTGCAAGTTGATAAGCTAGAGATGACTTAAGACGATTTCAAAAGGTTCTGCAACATGCAATTCAGTTTTCTCATTTAAAGCAATCCCCTTGATTCACTAACTACCGTTTATTAATTAGGTTTTGTGGATGCTTATCTGGAACAGTTCCAGGTTCTTCCATCTCATTTTACGATACACTCGAACCAGTAGGTCACAATCTTTAATACAAGACTTCATGAACGCTTGCGACAAAACATCGAGTTTGACGACCCCAGAGATTTTGTTACTGCGATGAGTTTTACCAGACTTTGTGAGCGCCATATGGATATGAATCACAATAATTATAGACCCACAGGCGCTATCTTAGACAACCCAACAAACAAGCCCGAGGGAGCCCAACGCTGGTGCATGCTGTATGCGGCACTCGCTGAATTTCTCGTAAAAGAGTTATGTTATAACTTCAATGAGCAGTATACTCACGACACTTGCTACAAATGACTTTTTGATGCAACCTGAGTCTCATCATATTTTATTACCCGCATTTTATTTTGTGAGTCGCGCATGTTTTCACACAAGTTTATTTTGGTTATTGTTGTGCATGTTACTAACGCATGTATCTTGTTCCGCGCATGTCAGCCACGCATGTTTGTTCGGCTTGTTGGCGTGACAGACCAACAAGTCCCTGAATAAATATGTTTGTCAAATTAGGCTAGTGTTAATTAGGACAAGTTTTGAACAAATGTATTTTTATTAAGTGCTAAAATATTCTAAGTTCTGAAATTATCATTAAATTCAGAATTTAATGATTCGCAAATACTAAATGAGAGTCTCTTAAATTATTAACTAGTTGTAAACTCCCCCCCACTTAATTCAGCCCAACCTTTGAAATTTCCTCTTAGTTATTATCCTATTAATATCAATTAAAACAACCAACCATTTCTTTTTGTAACCTTTGGAATCCTTGAGAATTAATATTGATGAATTCAATTCTCCCTTTATTAAACTGATGCCTGTAGCTGATAAAAGACAGACATGATAGAATCAAGATACATGGAAAATAATCCTCCGTTTCTTGGTAATACCAACCGAAGCTCCAATTTTCCTATATCATATAGTGAAACCTGGGGTTAGGTCTTTCAATAGTCCTCTTCCTTGCCTCGTCAAATTCCCGACGAGCACCTTGGTCTCGCCTACCCTCACCATGTATTTACCTTCAGTCGTGGAGGTTCATTCTGAGCCCCAGGTCCAGGGAGAAGATCTTCCTCCTTATCCCCTCATCCTGACTACAATAGTGTTTCCACTTGCTCCCACTAAAACACAACCTCTAGTCACCGAGTTTATTCCAGAGATTTCACTCCAGGAAGAACTTACTAGTGATATGTCATTCACCTCAGATGACACAATTTCGATCTCACTTCTCCCGGAGAAGGAATTGGTTAGTGATGAGCCCCTCATCTTAGTTGACATAGAATTGATTTTCATGTCCTGATTCTTTTAGCCTGCTGCAGCCGCAAACCCTTGGGCCGTAGGCCCGTAGGCATTGTGCTTGGAGACCACGCGCAAGTGACATATGAGTCACCACCTTATATAGACTTTGTATTTGAAAACCGTACTTTTATTCCCCCTCCCGAGTCTAGGCATGCATGCCAAAACTTATCCCCCTAGTATTTATCTGTTTTAAAAAATTTATATTAGGAGAATAGTCACGATCCCTATGATTTTCACTCCTTATAGGGATACGCGTTTTAAAGGTTTTCTTTGCATGCTTTTTAATGTTAAATTTGGGATACTTTTACAATTTTGTGACACTAGTGGGACTTCAGCGGGTGAAAACATAATGGTAATTGATCTTGGATTTGCGGACGCTTGTAAGTGTCTAGTAGACGAGCGTATGCTGCGGTATGATTTATTGTTTCCACTGGTCGATCATGTTTTCTTCATACCTTGCTTCTTACCTTGCTTTTTACCTTGTTTTTTCAATCCACCGTCTCTTCCACTTTGTGATTCTCTTCTATTTGATGCTCTGAATTTTATGGGTCATTTAAATATTTTGCCTAAAATTATTTCTAACTGTTTGCAAGCATCATTGAAAATTATAGCTTCGCGGTTGATTCTGTCATCGAGAGTTATCATTTTCCAATGATGATTGATTGTCTACCTCTTTTAGGAACGAGTCGTTACCTAAAAATATTGGGTATTAAGCAGCAGGGTGGTAGCACATCAGATTGACATTTGGACTTTATAGTTGCAAGTCACATCGTAGTCTCGTCCGGGTCGAGGTATTTCAACCCCGGGAAAATTGATGCAACCTGAGTCACATCATATTTTATCACCCACATTTTATTGTGAGTCGTGCTTGTTTTCGCCCAAGTTTATTTTTGTTATTGCTGTGCACGTTACTAGAGCATGTATCTTGTTTCGCACATGGTTGTTCAACTTGTTGGCGTCACCGACCAACAAGTCCCTGAATAAATAGATCAGTCAAATTAGGCTAGTGTTAATTAGGGCAAGCTTTGAACAAATATATTTTTATTAAATACTAAAATATTCTAAATTGCAGAGAAGATGTGAGAGAAGATGCGGGAAGCTCGTCTAAGACGGTTTGGACGCATGCAAAGGAGACCATTAGAGGCACCTGCTAGACGTTGTGAGAGTCTAGTCACTAGACATGTTAAACGAGGAAGGGGTAGATCAATAGAGACTTGGAATGAAACTATAAGGAAAGACATGATGTACTTAGATATTAGTGAGATTATGACAAAAAATAGGGCACAATGTCAACAAAGGATCCATATAGCCGACCCCACTATTGTGAGATAAAAGCTTGAGTGTTGTTGTTGTTGCACTAAAATATTCTAAATTATGAATTATCATTAAATTCAGAATTTAATGATTTGCAAATACTAAATGAGAGTCTCTTAAATATTTTTAGCCGGTTATAAACTCCCCCCCCCCCATTTAATTCAGCCTATCCTTTGAATTTCCTCTTACTTATTATCCTATCCATATCAATTAAAGCATCCGACCTTTTCTTTTTGTAAACTTTGGAATCCCTGAGAATTTATAATGATGAAGTCAATTCTCCCTTTATAAAACTGCCGCCCGTGCCAGGTAAAAGACAGATCAGATAGAATCGAGAAATAAGGAAAATAATCCTTTGTTTCTCGGTAATACCAGTCGAAGCTCCCAACTTTCCGCCTGTTCGTATCTTCTTTAGCCTCGACGCTCCTTCCCGTGGCCTGTACGATCGCCGACGTGCCTCCCTGTGGCGGTTTAGCTACCCGCGAGCTTCAGGCACACTAGTTGTGGCGCCTGACCAGTCACCTCTCACGCCCTAGTTGTGACGCCCCCGCCCGCTCCAGACGCCTCGATGGAACACGTTTCCACCAGCCACCACCTCCTCGAGCTCCGATGACCTGACATTCGCGTGTTCCCACCGGTTCCAATGAAACCGTCGCCTGTTTCCATGTCTCCCGATCATGTCAGCAAACAGAGCCCACCTCCACTGCCCTGTTCCCTTTCAGACAGCCAACTTCAACCCATTTCTGTTCATGACTGATTTCGGCTCTGCACAAGTCGATCTCCTTCCCTTGGTGCTCCCTAAAGTTAATATAATTTTATGCTTTGTTTTTAATTTGATCTTTAATTTTTTCAGAGCTCGCCTTAGCTATTGCCTTACATGTTTGTCATCAATTTAAACTTTTGACTATTCTCGCACTTTCAGTTCTAGATTTGCAAGCTTGTGGATGTCGTATCTCATATTGTGGAATGCGCGTAATGTCCAGCTTTATGAGTCTGTACGAACCCTAAATCAATTATCGCTAAATAATGCTCACGAACATTTGAAAAGTGTCGCTGAATTTAATTTGTTATCAAATTTATATTTTAAAATTATTCTCGTCATTTTAGTATACATCACTTTTCTATATTGAAGTGGACTCTGCTGAAAAGGGAATTGAGTGAAGATGACACGAGAATTTGATCTCCCTCTGAGCTTGAGAGCAAGCTTGTTTTGAAAGACACGAGTGATGTTATGAGCTTCAGGCCTAGTTATCTTATTATGCACGAGTCAGTTGAGTCTTGTTGTATGCCGTGTTATGGGAATCAACTATTATTCCTTGTTATTTACTGTATCGTACTGTGTCTTGAATGAGATTATGACTTGCCGCGGTCATAACAATTAGTTGCTTTGAGTTATTAGTTGTTACGAATCAACGTGGCGTTAGTAGTTTGTTCATAAGTCCAAGTGTTGTGACTTATTACTCCTCTGCCATTATGTAGTTCTATTTAGAGGACCCTTTTGGGTCATGAAGGAGGCATGCAAGAAATAATCCATCCTCCTTGTCTCCTTATAAAAGATTTTGGTATCTCTCTCAAGCACACCCTGCTTAGGCATTCACATTTCCGTCTCCATAGTATCCCCCTCCATTGCCATTTTCGTCCATCCTCCAACAAAGCGACCAAAGTTTTGTGGGTTGAACCTTAACATCTACACTATGGCCATGTTCGTTTGGTAGGTTTTGATCAAAAGGGATTGGAATTGGGTTTCCCAATTCCAATTTTTGTGTTTGTTTAATCTTATTTTATGAAGGAATTGACTTTATCCCAAAACCTATGAGTTTTGATTTTTCAAAATAAGGCCTATTCCCCAGAACAACCACTTTTGGTTGATTTTGGTGCTCGCTCGACAATGCACGCAGGAGATCGCAAGTTCACGATTTCTTCCTTCTCTTCTCCGGCGACGGCGTCCAGATTCTCTGGTTACGACGTCCAGTTTCTCCTCCTTGAGCGTCGGCCGGATGCCGCTGCCATTGGCGTTCTCCTGATCGAGCATGCGAATGACGTCGGCCACGCCAGAAGCCATCACCATGGAGGAGAAGCCGGACGACAGGTCAAACTTTCTGTCTTATTAACTGGGGATCCAGCGCCTCCAGAATCTCCTCCAACTTGTAGGACATCGATCTCTTCGCAGAACGTGCCAAATAGTCTTGAGCCTACAAGGAATGGGAAGACGAAGCTTGAAATAATTTTTTTTCTTTCTTTTGATAAAAATAGAAGATGCTACAAAAATTCAGTCGAGTATGTTAGGATGCTGGGAGTTTGAATGAAAGAAAAATGATATGCTCATATTTATAACAATATTGGTTGAATATTTAGGTTGGTTGTTAGGCTACTTAAGATTATTCTCTATTGGAATCTGTAATGCAGATTATTTTGTTGGCTGAAGTCAACCATCCTATTGATGATCTAATGATTGATTGAAAAAATTTCTGGGTAGCATGTTTTTGGTAACATAAATCTGTGTATGATTTTTTTTAAGAAACTGAGGTATTTTTAAATCTTTGGATGTCTTAGATATAAAATTTTTTGCTTCATTAATATTGAAGTAAACAAATTAGCTTTAGAGTCTTGAAAATTTATTTGCTGCAACACAAATGGGTGAGCATGTAATCTGGTTCATGTTTGAGCTTGATTCAAATTTTTCTGAACCTATATTTGCCTTTTTCCCTTGTTTTAAATCGTAAAGAATCATTTTTTCTATTCTTGATTTGTTAAACTCCTGAAAGTTCAAGTTTTTCTGAACCTATGCCTTCTGCAACACTAATTTTCCGGCATATCTGCGATCTCCAAACGTTTGAACTTCTTATGTCCAATTATGAATATGATCTATGAACTTGTGAATTGCTTGCAGCATTGCTGAGATTGTTATCATGGTTTAGTAATGCATAGTTTCTCCATATTATACGAAGCCTTGTTGTTGAATATTCTACCTTGCAAACAATAATCTAATATGTAACATCGATTTCTGTCTTTGAATTTCATCTTGCAACCGAACAAAAAATTGACAGATTCAATTCCTGAGCTTGAAAACCTTCCTGCAAACAAACAAAGTAATTGATTCTGACCCAATTCCATGACCTTTGCACCGTAGATTTCCGGCCAAAACCATTTCATTTCTATTTGTAGAAATATATGGAAATAGAGAAAAATAAAATATATTTTTATTTATCTCTCAAAAATTGTAAATACATACAAGTTTTTGTACATTTATATAGGAAGAGAGAGAGAAGAAGAAATTCCATTCTAAGATGTGGGACGAAACCCTAAAAAGGTTGTGGTCTCTAAATGAGCCTTATTTTGGGCCTTTTTACATATTTTCTTCAACACTATGCCGCAAGCTTAGAGCATATAGATCGTAAGCACCAAGCTTGGACAAGAACTGATAGTATAACATTCGAGGTAAGGCCTTGGTGTGAATATCGGCAACTTGCCCAACAACAGAAACATGTTTTAACTCCAGCTTCTTCAATTGAACCTTCTACTGAATGAAATGACAATCAACTTCAATTTATTTGGTTTGTTCATGGAATACAAGATTCTTGACAATGTGTATTGCAGTTTGACTGTCGCAAAATAGAGTATCTGGTGAGGAAAGTTCGACTCCCAATTCTCTTCTGAGACTCTCTAGCCATGTAAGCTCAGACACATCGACCATTGAACAATACTCCGCTTCAACAGATGAGTGAGCAACCACAGACTGCTTCTTGCTACGTCGAGTAATAAGGTGTACTCCAAAATAAGTATAAAATCCACTTGTGGAGTGTTGATCACCCAGAGAGCCAGTATAGTCTGTAACATCTGTTCACTAATACAAAATATAATTAAATTACAGGGCCTGATCTCAAGCATGTTTGATCGAGTCGACATCATGTCAAGGTACGATTTTAGTAGGATTAAATTTTGTTACGTTAATTGTTGGAGTACATTCGGTCGTTGTGTACGTGATTGCCGCATGAAATTTTAGTGCGAGGGTGTAGCACAATTTCTAAAGTATTGGAGTGTAGTGGAATGACGTTCTGGTAATAATTTTAAAGTTTGAAATTCCTCCTAATGTTATGTGAAGCACGATTTGCCTCTCCTCACCCGACAGTTACTAAAACCGATCCAGCCGCTCGACATTAAACCTGCAACCCTTCTTTCTTCCCGCACGTCATTCTTCCCGTAACCTGATTCTGCGTTTTTCGATGTTCCTCCTTCCGTAAACCGTCGACGGCGACCGCGGGTTTCCCCCTCTCCCTCGCCTCCCAACCGTATGTCGAGGCTCCCGCCCCCTTCCTCTCACCCAGTCGAAGACTCCTTCCTCTCCAGACACAGCCGACGGCCCGTTTCGGTAGGGTTTCACCGCAGACCGACGGTTTGTTCCCGTTCTTCCCGTATAGGTTAGTGCGGGTGTCTTGGTTTTCTGTTTTCCTTTCTCAGTAGTTCCACAACCTAATAATGTTAAAGAACTGCTCTTTTGTTGGACCTACGATTTCTTTTCCTACTATTTCTGAAATTTCAGTTTAGTGGCATGATGTTTAGTTTCTCTAAATTCTGCAGAAATTGTAGCGGCTCTCATCGACTCCCCTCGATTAAAGCTTGTGGTTGATAACCCCTCTTTTTCTAATCCCGCTCAGGGTTTCAGGTTATTTTTCAAAAGTGCTATGCACCGCGTTTGGTGTACGAGCGCCGAAATACCACTGTAAGAAACTCTAATTCTTTTGGCTAGACATATTGATAATAACCAATTCCAAATCTCTCAAACAGTTAGATCACTTGCATTGCCCCATACGGAACTTCTACACGTAAATACGCATAGATACGAATATCTAACGCTATGGGCACGAATGCAAATTTTAGCCAACTATATAAATTTGATGAACGACTTTTAGTACACCAAAGAGAAATGTCACTAGCAGAGTAGTACTAGTTCAAAGATGATTAGTCAGCACGTATGAGTCCTCCTCTCGTACTTGATAGAGACGCACTATCTTTCTCATAGAGCGTAGTTAAGGGCCTCAGAGTTTTTGAAGATGGTTTCTCTTTTAGACAATTAGTAGATTCGAATTTGTGTCCACGTGGCACTAGAACACCTGAGTTCGTTAGTTGGACTTGGATCGTTAGAGTGAAGTTGCGCGTTAGGAACTACTCTGCTTAAAGCTTTAAAAAGGAGTTCAAACATGACCCATCTAGAACTCAAGAATAGACCGTGCGTTAGAAAATCCTTAGATAACCAACGTCGGAACTTGAGTAATTATACAAGAGTAAACATATAACCAACAAATTTATGTTGCTAGTGATATTTTGCCAGAGCATGCATAACATATTAGCATAAAGTTTTTCTGTAGTATAAAACTGATTTTTTTTTAAAAAAACATGCATTCATTTATTTTTAGATAATTTTAGTGAATAGGAGGAATGATTTTTCTTACTCTCCCGTTGGGCAGACCCATTTTTGGGCATGTTTTTACAGGGTCCATCAGACCCAGATTAACGTTTAAGATTTTCTTGTACTAGACTTGTTGTAAAAATTTCAGATATGCAGTTATTTGTTTCCTATTCTTTTCTAGTGGCTCTCTTAAATCATCAGGTTGAGGTACACTTTTAACCTTAGTCGCATGTTCAACTCCCGCTGTAAGTTTACTTTTTAGTCTTTTTCTTTTATACTTGCTATGTACTAGTTTTAATACCGTTTCTTAGTTTTCTTCATATCGCTGACCCGGCCGGACGACTGAATTGTTGTTAAACTGGGATGGGGTGTTACATAGTCAACATCAGAATATACAATCAGAGATAAAAAAGAAGAAAAAGGTTTGTATACAAGTCCTTGTCCACGAGTAGTCTTCAAATATCTACGGACGCGCTCGACGGCCTTTAGGTGAGAGGTTCATGGAGCATGCATGAACTGACTGACAACTCCAACAACAAATGAGATATCATGTCTTGTAATTGTATGATAAATCAGTTTTCCTACAAGACGACTATAATACTTTGGGTTTGGAAGTAGTAGATTAGAATCAGAGTCATGAACGCAGAACTTGTTTTTATATCCATAGGAGTATCAACAGGCTTGCATCCAGAATAACTAGCATCATGAAGAAGCTCAAGACAATACTTCCATTTAGATAGGACGAGACCATTAGGACATCTCACTATCTCAAGACCAAGTACCAAAGATTTCCCAGATCTTTAGTTTGAGAGACCGAGTTCAAGTGCTACTTGATCATTTGTATTCCTTTGAAGTCATTACCAGTAATCAGAATATGATCAACGCAACTAAGAGAATCACCGTGTCTGCCGGTCGATGATGAGTAAAGAGAGAGAAGTCAGCCGAGTTTCGAGAGAATCCAACATCACGGAGAATCTTACTGAACTTGTCAAACCATGCGCGCGAAGATTTTTAAGACCATAAATAGATTTTTTG
Organism: Platanthera guangdongensis; assembly: GCA_039583875.1. Classification (NCBI taxonomy): domain Eukaryota; kingdom Viridiplantae; phylum Streptophyta; class Magnoliopsida; order Asparagales; family Orchidaceae; genus Platanthera; species Platanthera guangdongensis. Next base: position 137,463,412 of record CM077161.1, on the reverse strand, counting down.
AGGTGACATACACAAGACTCCCCCGCGGTATCAAACCCGAGAGGTTGGTACATGTAGACAGTCTCTGGTAGGTCGCCATTGAGAAAGACATTTTTAACATCCAATTTATGTAAGGGTCACTGTCGATGAACAACAAAGGAAATCAAGACACGAATAGTATTCAACTTGACGACTTGCGAGAAGATCTTGTTACAATTGAGGTCTTGTTGCCCTGTAAATCCCCTAGACACAAGACAAGCTTTTAGGCGTTCAATTGTCCAATCCGGAGCATGTTTGATTGCAAAGACCCACTTACATCCCACACAAGTCTATCCCATCGGAAGAGGGACAAAATCCCAAGTTTGATTAGCCAATATGACACATTTCCTCATCCATGACCGTATACCACCCCGAATGTTGGAGAGCCTCATGCAAAGAGTTAGGTATAAAAATTGAGGATAAAAAGTTGTGAATTTTAGAAGAGCCGGAGAGAGACGATGCAAGGATATATAATTATCCGGGGGATGAGCCGTGGAGATTGGTGTCGGATTTTCAGGCCACGAGGTATCAGTAGTAGAGGGTAACTGCTGTAGGGTCTCATATCAGGGAGGACGACGAGTGTACATATGTAGAGGTGGTTTGGTGGGAACTAAAGTCGTGGTTGGAAGGAGTGGTGGAAGATGAGACGTAACAGGGGACGATAGGACGTGGTAGTAGTGGAGGTGTAGGAGGAGTTGGTTGGGGACAATGAAAAGGTTGGTCTTCAATGATAGTAACATCTGCAAAAACGATAACCTTGTGATCGTTGGGAGAGTAGCACACACATACACTTGTTGAGTGCGAGAGTAATCAACGAACATATATTTGATAGCACGAGAAACAAGCTTGTCCGTGGAAGGACCAAGAAAAAGGACATAATATGTACATCCAAAAACGCGAGATGTGATGGATAAAGGGGGTGTTGAAGGAAAAAGAAGACAAAAAGGAGTCACAAAGTTGAGAATGGAGGAGGGCTTGCAATTGATGAGATGACAGGCTGTAAGAACCACGAAGTTCCAGTAGATGTTGGGTACCTACTTTTGAAACATCAGTGAGCATGTGAACTCAAGAAGGTGACAGTTTTTACACTTGACCACGCTATTTTGTTGGGGCATATAAACACATGAAGTTTGATGGATGTTCCCAAACTCAGTAAACAGATTAGTAAAAACACGGCTTGTGTATTCGCGCGCATTGTCAGTGCGGAGTATCTTAAGAAAACTGGAAAACTGAGTATGAGTCTCAGTAATAAAAACACGAAAGATAGATGTTACTTTTGCACGATCACGAAGTAAATACAATCATGTCATGCGAGAGTAATCATCAATAAATATAATAATGTAACGATAACCATAAACACTAGATGTTTTATATGGTCTCAAAATATCAAAGTGCACTAAAGCAAAAGGAGCATTGCTCCAAGTACAGTTAGGGAGAAGACGAACGATGCTATTTTCCAAAAATACACGATTCACAAGAAAAGTTATTGAGGGAGATATCGAGAATAGCTTTCTTGAGGATCTATAGAGGAGCATGCCCAAGACATCGATGTCAATCATTAGAAGTGACAGATGAGAGGACCGTGGGCGAAACATTAAAGATATAAAACTCATTAGATAGTTGTCCTTTACCAATGATATTCTGCATCCGTCGATCCTTCACAACAAAAGAGGAGGGAGGGAAGGTTACGCATCAATCAAGGTCCTGAGTAAGACGACTGACAAAAAAAGGTTAATAAGCGATCCCACAACACGAAGGACCGAATAAAGAGTGGGAGTTGGAGTGAGGGGCAGATCTACAGAGCCAGACACCAGGGTGGTGCCACCATTAGCCATAGTGATGAACTTGGGATACACATATTATAAGTGTTAAGGCGGTGTTGTGGAGTAAGATGATGTGTTGCTCCTTCGTCCACAATCCAAGTGGAGGTATAAGAGAGATAAGAGATACCTTCAATGGAGATCGACGCAACAAAGCCAGATGAATGACTCCCCTAAAGATGCTGGAGCTGGATTCACAAGACATCGATATCGTTACAAGTGGTAGAGGCAGTATCAACCGCAATGGATGCATGTTGTTGTGGAGACATACTATGTTTACGATAGCATGTAGGCTCAAGGTGACCGTCCTGTCCACAATGAGAACACTTAAGACGGGGTCTGCCGTTCCGTCCACTTCCCCGAGAAGCGGCACAACCTCCACGAGCCGAAGGTGGAGCGGGGGGAGATGTGACAAACTGGTGGAGGAGTGCTGAAGATAGAGTCACAGAAGCATCGAGTGGCGGTGTAACCTTTAATAGCATGGAGCATACATTCAAAAGAGAGGGAATTGTAGGGGAAGAGAGAAATTGAGCACGAACGCTGTGGAGATGTAGTGGCACATGTGCCATCATCATGACAATCCCTACCGCTTCTTTCTGTGCTCGTTGTGCTGCAAGGTCTGTTGTCGGAGGTTGATGTTGAATCCATGCCTCAACAAGAGTCTTGAATCGCACAACAAAGGAGGTTAAATCTCTTGCCACTCCAGAGTCAAGAATTTGAAGATCTGTGATGATGTCGAACATGTGCTGGAGGCTGTCCTTGGCAGAATAGAGGAAGTGAAGTTCCTCCCACATGGCCTTGACCATCTCATGATACATGACCATCTGATATGGTTCATTGTCCTTAGAGTTGAGGATCCATGATTGTAACCGACCGTCATCATGAAGCCATTTCTAGGTGGGTGCAGTAGGGGTTGCCTTTGTCAGATGACGGAGACCTTTGGTCTGAAGAACACGACTACCAGAGTGCATCCACTCAACAAAAATCTTCTTCCCACTAAAAGAGATAATGGTTATCCGAAGCTCATCACAAACTTCAGGGAGTGGTGGTGGTGGCAGCACAGGCAGAGGGAGCATCAGTCGAATCCATGAAAGACGAAATACACCGAGGATGCAGTCATGCACGATTAGGAGGAGCTGTTGCAGTAGTGCACGTGCGACAAAAGCAACGAAGGCCAACAAACAGACTTCTGCGGTTAGCCTGCTTCGGGTAGCCTCCCGCGGTTAGAAAGGAGAACCCTGCAGTCAGTCGCTCACGGGGAAGATCATGCCCTGGACGATCACGAAGATCAAACAACACACGACGATCACAATGATCAAACAACTCGCAGCTGGAAAGAGCACGACGACTAGGAGCTGCGAGTAGGCGCAAGCGAGAAGCCTCAACGAGATCGACGAGAAAGCACAACAAAAACCTCGACGACTAGGAGCTGCGATTAGACGAGCAGACCCGATGAGAAGCCTTGGCGACTCGGAGCTGCGAACCAAAGGCCTTATGGGCAGGAGAACTAGCGGGCAAATGCCCTGGGCGATCACGAAGAGCAAACACCACATGGCAAAGGCGCAAGGATTTGCGAGCAGGGTCAGCGATCGGTGGAGCTGGGCGAGCGGGAAGCAATGACGGCCAAGCGAAGAGTTGAAGAAGATCGACATGCAACAAGACTAGAGCGGTAAGGGCAGAGAGACCGCAAAAGCAACAGTTAGGTGGGGACAGATTGTTAGAGAGGAAATGCTATAAAAGCATATAGGAGGGAGGGAAGAAAAAAGGGGAAGGAGCAGGAGACACGCTGCTAGTGATGATAGATCCTTTCAAAATTGAAGAAGATTAAAGATAACTCCTATATTATTGACTTTCCCGTGTCACTGGGAATCTCGTCAATATTCAACGTCTCTAATGTACACCCCATTATTATGAAAATGAAGCATCATACCTATATGTAAACACACAACTTGCAGTGGAGTCTTATACATGTAAATATTTGATGGAATGAATATATCAAGAATCATAGGATTACTTGAAGCATCATATTACTCTCTTGAGTACTACGGTTCCAGACGAATATTCCTTTCAGTTCCTACTTGTTTACCGGGCATTCATGCCAAACACTTATGTTGTGGGCCCTCTCAATGTGTAAACATGGAAAAATGGTTGTTTTGGCTACTCTAATTTGAATTAACAGTTGAATGTATTATTTTTACATTAAGGAGCTATTGTTTTTTTGGCCTATTATCTTTGAGGTCATTGAACATGGCTCGTGTTTAGTTGGAATATTCTAATCCAAAACCACTTTGTGATGTGGAACGACGCCGCAGACCCGCGGCGAAGCACAAGTTTTGGGTTCGTTCTGGGCCGGTTTGCCACCTACCATATTTAGTATCTTCAAATTGGCGATCCGACTCCATGGATGCGTCAGACTCATCGTTTACCTACGTTTTCATATATAATATCATTTTATTTCATGTAATCGGGATCGCCGCTTCTCCGGCCAATCATAGTCGTTGATGTCGGGGGTGCCCTAATATTATTTTTTTAAAATAGGAGGTATGAAAGCTGTTTGGAGGCATTGCAGATTTTGAAGAGATTATTCCCGAAATCTGGTGATCCCATCATGGTGATAGTCTCTGTGAGACCTAAGGTGATGACTCTTAGGTGGTTTCCTTCCTCCACAAGTTACTCTCTATCCCTAACCTTCATTTCCCCCCACCCAAAACCCTAGCCGCAACACCCAAGCACCATCAAAGCCTAAGCTGAACAATCAATCCCTGCTGCCAGCTTTACTGAACTAGCCCTCCCCACCAAAACTCTCGTTTCCTGCCTCCCCTTGCACCAACTGACACCCTACCCTTCCTCTATACCAGCCGACCATCCCACCTCCTATGTTACAATAGCCAACCGACTGTTTGCCCTCCAACCGCCCAGATCCAGCTTCCAATCCCATCCTTTACCCAACCAGTCCCTTCCCTACTGCTTCCGCCAACCCCGACCAGCAAATCCAGAACCCAACACCCCTACAACCGCCTACCCTCTCCCAAACCCCCCTCTTCTCCGATCCACTCCCGCTCAAATCCATTCCACCGCTTGCCACATCTTCAGATTTCACTCACCCTCATGATGTACGTCGCCGGATCTATTCTCCTACAATAGCCTTTTTGTGAGTATTTTATTGTTGTACGAATCTTTATTTTCAATAATAAAATATGTTGTCGTGATTTCATTCATGTTTGGATCTATCACATTGTGAAATTTTGTTCTAGATTATTTTGTGATTTGCAGGAACTATACGCCATGCGCTCTTACTTTGAACCTCCACACGGAGGAAAGCCTAAACCTGCTTGCCTAAATATTTATTTTATTTTGCTTAAAATATATGTGCGTGATTCAATTATTTATTGCTTTGTTTGACTCCTCCGTCGGGTCTTACATGTGTGATGTGTCACATATAATATTGAAGGTAATAAAATTATCTTCCCACACTTCACCTAAGGTTGCATGTTAGTCGCCGCCTATAGATTCGTTTTGCGTGAAGTGGTATCAGAGGGAGGTTGCGAGCACTCAATTGATATGTAGTCATTGCGTCTACAGGTCCCTCCTTGACTAATTATCACCATTCATTCCTCTCCTCTATTTGGCGATCCCGAGTCTATCCACACTCGATCCCATAGAGCTCCTTCTGTGAGATCCTCACGTTATTACGATGATTATTCTCAACCGCAGTACACCAAATATGGAGAACGTGTTGACTCATCGACGCGATCCCGCTATGCTAGAGAAGATCACCATGATGATTACCATCGTCCTTATCCCTGCGCTCGAGCGAATCATGTTGATCCTTTGACATAACTTTTGATTATTTTAGGGATGATTTTTGTTGAGGATCATCATTTTTGGAGAGATCTATAATGTAGGTTTCATGATGTTGCCTCATCTTTTGACGGTTCATAGAGTCTCGAGTCTTTCAATTGTTGGCTTGCAGACATGGAAAATTATTTTGAATTATCCGGTGAGCGTCACATAAAATTTATGAAACTTGGTCTTCTAGATCAGGGAGAGCATATGGGCCTAACATTTAGAGGACTCGTGTGCGAGATCGTCTTCACCGCATCACTAGTTAGGTGAAGATGAATCATATATTGTGTCAGAGGTATTTGCCGATATCATATCAGAGTCGACTGCTCGACCAATTATTTTCCGTTTAGCAAGGATCTATGTCTGTCACTGAGTATATTGATCGTTTTGATGAGTTAATTGTGAGGAGCGACATCCAAAAAGAGCGAGCTATGACACTTCCCGATTTCGATTTGAATTTCGATCTGAAATACATATTGAGTTATCTTGAGCAGACATATCAACTTCCCCTTCATCATGAACAGTCCTTAAGATCTGTTAGAGTTGGCCGTGTGGATTCACACCTTGATCACCCCAGTATGAGCCCCTCCCGTACTGAGGACACTTCTTTACGTACCCTTGTCCTGTCAGACACGTCAAACATGATACTTGATACAAATTTCTCTCACCCTAGTGAGGTATTTAGTCTGGTGAGTGGTCCGCCATTTTTTTCTAACTTGTTTCTTGTGACCTTGACTAAGGGTGAGTCCGAGCGACCTACCGATCTTATAGTGATGTTTTCCTCACCCCCCTTCCTTCTGCCCTGCCTAGGGTTAGTTATAGACCCCACTATAGACCCACTTATTGACACCATACCATTCTTGAGAGTAGGTATTTTCACTCTTCCTTTGTCATGGTCCCGAGCCACATCATGACCAAGTGACAAGATCCTGGTGTAGATCTTGTAGTGGATGCCTCACATGTTTATGATGACACTTCCCTTTATGATGTTATTCATCTAGAGGATCATGACCCTGTTAACGGGTTCTTTGACGAGCTCCTTGTTGAGCCTCCCGATGAGTCACCACGTCCTGTTGAGGATGAGATTCAGGGGAGCCACTCATTTATGAGTATCGAGTAATTGACGTTTCTTCCATTATCATCCCTGATCTTTCCCTAGAGAATGGATCTTGAGTACACTTGAGCATACTCCCGATATTTCGAGAGCCTACCTTATGAACTATCACACTCTTAATGAATTTTGGGATACACTGTTGATCCGTCAGATGAGTTCTTTATTTTTAGGGGCACTCACCACACACTTGAGTCACATCCTATTGTCAGTGTCTCTGGTATCCACTCAAGTGATCGTCACATCCGCGATGAATTTTCATACATACTTCTTAGTGAACTCCCTGATGCTTCACGTTCCTCGAGAGACATTTGACATTCTATGAGCTTATATTTGAGTGTTGATGTCTCACAAAATCATTTGGACACTCGTCGCACACTCAATGTGTTTTTCTACATTCCACCAAAAGAGCCTCCTGACATGCCACCTCATTCTAGAGACTTCCAGGCCATTGCCAGATTGCTCCCTAGAGAGCGGGTTGTACCTGTTGTGTTTTATTTGTCTCAATTGCATGAGTTTGTTGAGTCGTTTGTTCATCATTTGCATGTATCCGTTGAGTCATCTGCTCATCATTTGCATGGTTTTATGATTCGGTCTAGTGGAGGATCAATACTTGTGATGAATCTTATAAATCACATGCAAATGTTCAGAATAAATATTTCATGACGGCTAGCAGGTGATGGTGAGAATCTGCACTGTGAGGCTCCTTCGGGGGCCTGCTAAAAGTTTGAGCGTTAAGGGAATGAATACCTACACAATCATGAGAAGGAACAAAGCAAATATCTATAATCTTGATACCCATACGAGCATGAGTATCCATCCCATATTTAATGTTGAGGTCTTGACACCATACTACAAGTCGCACAAGTATGTGGACCCGTTTCTCAGAGATCCTCTTAAGCCTACACCTCACATCCTTTTGAGTATATACCTCCACATCCTCAGTCCCCCAGTCCACTCCTGAGCCCCACCTGCCTTTGGGTCAGTCGCTTATGGCTTCACCGTTTGCACCTGTGATCGCACTGCTAGTACTTGCACACCATTTGACGTTTGAGAGCATTCCCTATATCGTGGCCTACGAGTGTATAGTCACGCCTGACGAACAAACATTGTAGCACTATTGGAGCGGATTCCTAGCTGACAGATAGGTTTCATTTCGAACGCTGCAAACATTAGTAGTTTTTATACGCCGTTCGCACCATGAGCCTCTATGTGCAGTTCACAACTGTGCATTTCCTTTTGACCTAGTTCTCCATTGAACCTTTGATCTCGATCGTTTTGCATTTGTAAAGGTTTGGAACTCTTCTTGTCAGTCCCACGTCAGTCCTCGTTCCACGAAACACTCCTCTCCAGATCGATTTGCGTTGGTGAAACTCTCTAGCCATTTTCCATATCGACAGAGAACTCCTTAAGCCCGATCGATCCGCTCCGGTGAGCCATGAAACTCCTCTAGTTGGCTCCGTATCATTTCCCCCTCGACGAAAAACTCGACTACTTGATCGATCTGCACCATTGAAGGGAGATCCTGCCCTACTTCTTGATCGACGGAAAGGAGCCATCTGCCTTTTCCGGTGGCAGATCAACTGCAGAGAAGAACCTCCAGCAACAACAAGGTGAGTTTCTTGAGTTTATTGTTTTCTTATTGCATTGGCTGTGACGAATATATTTTGCTCTTGGCTGTGAGAAATATATTTTGCCTTGACTGCGAGGAATAAAATTATTGATCCGGTGGCTGGGTACTGATATTCCTGCTATCTGCTGGCTTCTGTTACTATGACATTTTCTGTAGGATCGGAGCCATGGAATTGTTCATTATTTTAGGAATTTATGAAATTTTTTGGGAGATCAACCATTCTATTGATTATTTTTTCCATGCTGAAGAAAATGTGACATTGATTTCACATTCCTCATGATTCAACATGAAGAATTTCATGATGAATTTTGATAAAATTGAACTCCTTAATGTTGATATTACTTGTCTTTTCCGGTACTTGATATGTTCTGTACTTTGGGATGGCTTTATTGTTTCCTATAATAAAATTTTATGTATTTGTTGTGTTGCCTCTTTCGCCTGTAAGTTGGTTTGATATTGATTATACTAAGTGCGTTTGTATTGTTTTCTGTATTATGCTTGTTGTGAGAAATATGTACTTGGCCTTTTGATTTCTTCAATGTTTGTTAGCTTCTTTATGGTTTGATTTTTCTTGCATTTAGTGTGCAACCTATATGAATAAATTTACAGATGACAGTTTCTGCAACTTGAAGGTCAATAATATTATGATATTTTGCGAGCTATGTTTGAAAGAAATTGAGTTGTGCAGTAGACCAACAACACATTTTAACAAGGAAGGATGGACTAATCTGATGAATAATTTTCGGACACACAGTAAAGTTGTATGATCGAATTCAAATGAAAAATAAATGAGACCAGTTAAAGAAAGAATGAAAGTTATGATGAGAGCTAAAGTGTGGTGAGACATGCTTGGCCTGAAATTCTACTTGCAAAACTATTGATGTTTCAGATGAATGGCGAAAAGAAAGATTGGAGATGAATATGTTTCTTTTGATTATATTTTTACATTGCCTTTTAAATTTGTAATGATTGTTTGGATTAAGTAGATATATATTAATGTTAGGTTGTGCCTAATGCTTGACTACTCCGACATGCCCACAGATTTGGAAGAGAAATTAAACATGATGTTTAGCTAAGTAGTTGCAATTGGAGATCTAGCATGTTCCCAAAATTTAGGTCACAAATCAAATGACAAACATGAATATCTGATGATAATGTTCAAGTTGTGGAAGATTATCTAGTTCTTCGCAAGCAAACAAGAAGAGGAAGGATAAAGAAAAAAAGAATATGACGGAAGCAAAAGAACAATGAGTTCCACCATGGATGAGATAACATTAATATCATGTATAATTGGTCGTTGCATGATGGACCTTCCAAAAATTCAAATATCCTCTGCCTTGTTTACAATCCCAAAACTCGGAGAATATCCAACTATTATATAAGATTTTGGTTTTTTTGACTTTTTAACAATGTTTAGGAGGAGGTCCGGAGCTTTTTGTTGGTGTTTCCACGGTGATCTAGAAGTAGTCAAACAGTTAGTCTCACTGCCAACGCAATATGAGCCTATATGGTCGCACATAAGAGTGTTTGGAGAAGTTCGAGGAATGATTGTGTTGACCTTACTCATATTGGATATGAAGTGAAGGTCTAATCCTATGGCTCGTTGGAGTTGTGTGTGTTAACTATGCAATGTTGTTTTGATAGACTTCATGTCTGTCAAAACGATATCGTCTTGTATGACAAGACAATATCGTTTTGTGCTTCAGTCTATCAAAACGATATCGTCTTGTATACAAGACGATATCGTTTTGTGCTTCAGTCTATCTAAACGATATCATCTTGTATGACAAGACAATATTGTTTTGTGCTTCATCCTATCAAAACGATATCGCTGCGTTCTTCCTGTCAGCACGACAACATTTGTGCTTACTCCAAATTGAATCACGGGTCTGCTGATAGCAGAAACACGTGTTTTATTACCTTGAGTATAAACAGACAGAGGATTAGGTTTTCCTCAGGCGATGCCCTTTTGAGAGCTTAGCGGAAAGTTGTTTCCGCCGCTGCTACTTCCGCAAGACCCATTCCGACACTTGCTGCCGCCGCCTCTCCCTTGGATGAATATAGCAATTCGTCGGAGACGTTGATGGCACTCCTACTCCGACCAAGATCTTGTTGGACAAGAGCTCGGGGTTCCCATCACTCGTGTGGACTGCTGTAGAGGCGCATATCTACTTCCGCGCTCAGGACTCAATCGCCTGCTGCTTAGACAGTTTTTGGATCAGATCTTTGGAGTACCTTGGTTGAGTAATCACTCAATCCCACTTAGGTATATTGCAATGTATTGCTATGGTTTTACTTCTTGATTCATGAAATCGCAAGATCCGTTTACTGTTTAGAGTTGTTCTTGTTTATTCATTCCGCCGCACACATATGATGTGCTGTTCCACTCTAGTATAGAAAACCCAACACTTTTTTTGAGCATTCCTAAGCATTTAAAGTTAATGGTTGATGACACGATATCAAAACAACTCGCAGTAATACATATATGTTTTTATCTAAGTATGATGAAGCCTAGTGGTCATGTGTTTTACTTTATGTCCGTTGAACTATATTTGCGTTGTATGTTTTAGATCAAAACTAATAAATTAGAGCTACAAGTGAACGATTTCAACACTTAACGGAAACTGTAAGCGAATATTTTTGTAAGGGTATATTTGCTATAAAGAAATTATCTTTGAGTGTTATAGCACATACAAAAATATTTCAGAGAGATCCCACGACATATATTAAATGATGCTCGATATATGTCATACTTTTACGATTGTATTGGAGTGATTGTTGGAACACATGTCGATGCACGAGTTGTCGTTGAGCAACAAGTTTTGTACACTAGATGACATAATACAAAACTAAAAATGTTATAGGGTCTGCTTGATGTAGGACCAAGAGTTCACCTGCCCGCCACCTTGGTGTCCACTAGGGGCCCACCTTGGAGCCCACCAAGAGGGTTTATTAGGGCCGCGACCCATACACCCCAACCCATCCCCGGTCCTGCCACAAGGCCGATAAGTTGTTGAGACCGGGGCTCGATCCTCTGACCTTCTTGATAAACGTCCTTTGGCGGAAGGAATATCACCAACTGATCCGCGACTCAGTTGGTGATGAATGCTCGCCTGAGTGCTCTTTATCATGGAGGTCTCGAGATTGAATCTCGGCCTCAACAACCTTTCGGCTTCCTGTGGTGGGACTAAAGATGAGTTGATGTGTACGGCCCGTGGGCCTGATAAAGCCGCCTTAGTGCGATGCCAAGGTGGGCCCCCTCGTTGGTTTTCAGGGTGGCAGACAGGTGTGACGTCTGTCCAGCATCATAAAAGTACACTTTTATGATGCGAGATCGGGAGCCCACCCGTCCACCACCCTGGAGTCCACCAGGGGCCCACCTTGGAGTCCACCAAGGGGGTTAGGTCCGCGACCCGTACACTCCAACCCATCCTTGGTCCCACCATAAGGCCTATAGGCTGAGTCCGGGGCAAAATCCCCAGACCTCCTTGATAAACGTCCTTCGGCAGAAGGAATATCACCAACTGAGCCGGCCCAACTGCAGCTCAGTTGGTGATATTCCTTCCGCCGAAGGACGTTTATCATGGAGGTTGAGGGATCGAACCTCGGCCTCAACAACCTATTGGCCCTGTGGTGGGACCGGGGATGGGTTGGGATGTACCGACCGCGGCCCTGATAAACCCCCTTGGTTGATTCCAAGGCGGGCCCCCGGTGGACTCTAGAGTGGTGGGCAGGTGGACTCCTGGTCTTGCATCACCGCTACTTCAACATGTGCTTTACATTTGTGATGGCTTGATGGGAGGGATTAACTTATGATACTCGTATTTTTCAATGTGCACTTATGGAACCAAATTATAATATCCCGTATCCACCTCGTAGTAAATTGTTAATATATCTATTTGCATAACATTTTCTTCTCCTTATATTATACTCACCATAGTAGTAAATTTTATCAAAAAATATTATTTGGTTGATACTGGATATCCACTGCAACGTGGATTCTTAAAGCCATATTCAGATACACTGTATCATTTACCATATTTTGCGAGGGCAAGTCGCCCTACATGGAAAACGTGAAATATCCAATCATGCCAATTCTTCACTGCATAGCCTTATAGAATGAGAATTTGAGGTTTGGAAGAAAAAGTGAGCTATACATAGGGATATGACATAATATAGTTTAGCAAAACAACATGACATTGTGATAACATTAATGACTTCGCATAACTATATTCATAGACATTCATCTCATTCAGACCCTAATTTCATTGCTTGTGATGATGATTACTTGATTTTCCCCGAGGCACATGAATACAAGCTTGCAAAACTTGAATTACTACTAATGTAAGATCAAATGCAAGTCATGTTAGAGGTGTGAGAGTGCTGATGAAATGACTGCAATTCATGACTCCATTGCCGAACTAATATATAGTATGCACGCTTTAAAATTATGCAACCCAATGTATGTACAGTTTTCGAACATCAAAGTTTTTTTTTTTGCGTAATTTATAATTTTAGATGTCATTATTAGTATCATTTTATAACTATTTAATATCTATACATATGTATAAAGATATCCCCTTAACGGTGGAAGGGTGTAATGCTGAGGCCAATCAAATGAATCACCACCATTGATTTAAAATAAAATAAAATAACCTCCCATAAAAAACCCTCCCCAGCCCGCAACCTACTCGTGGTCCCCCTTTGACCACGATCCCCTCTCCAGCTATGATCTGACAGCCCATTCATGATCCACTCTCCTCCCAATCCGCCGCACGCCCCGCCCATCGCCGTTATCATCCCCGGAGAGCAGTCGTGTCATGGGACTACAATCAAGTGCTCGGGGGGCTGCAAGTAGCGGAAATGTCGTCGCGCATGGGCATTGTCATGGCCCGGGTATTGTCGTTGGCCGCGCGGTGGATTGTAATCCTACGAATAAATTCATTTCAGCTATTTGCATTAAAATAATCACCACACTTCTATTTTGCCAAACCGTTAAAATGATTCTCGGTTCTGAATTGCTATGCAAATGAAGATCATCCAAACATATTTCCATTTGCAGCCGAAAGTTTCTTGCAGTTCCATTTGCAACTCTCCATTTACCACCACCAATTTCTCTATAGCTATTGCTCTCCCAAACCGACCCTTAGTTGGGTAGAAATTTTTTTTTAATCATATATTATAGTACACCTATTTTTAGTCATCGCTGTAAACTCAAATAATATTTAAGCTAATATTTCCAATCTCATGTCTGCAAACTTAAATTTTGACAATCAAGCTATGACATTGTTATCTCTTTTGAGAGTTAAAAACTATAAAAGAAGGTTGATCTGTATAAACTCCTGTTCTATAGCTACTGCTCTCCCAAACCGACCCTTAGTTGGGTAGAATTTATTTATTTTATTATATATTACAGTACACCTATTTTTAGTCATCACTGCAAACTCAAATAATATTTAAGCTAATATTTCCAATCTCATGTCTGCAATCTTAAATTTTGACAATCAAGCTATGACATTGTTCTCTTTTGAGAGTTAAAAACTATAAAAGAAGGTTGATCTGTATAAACTCCTGTTCTTTTTGGGTAAAATTACTGTTTTTCTCATCTTAAGTCGCATACACGCGGTGCTAATTTTGATGAATGTTTTTCTATTTCATATGCCGACAACCTATATATGCTTGGACAGGTTTTTGATATTCAGTCATCTCATGAAGCTGTTAACCGAGGTGCCTGGCTAATGGTAGTATCTGAACTCTTTAAAGGAATAATTTCACAAATATGGACAAAATGGTTGGAAGAGGAGCTCTCATTGCTTATTGGTAGCTGCAACATGGTACTTTAAAGTCTATAGTTTTAATTTACTATTTTGTCTTGCTTCTCATGTTAAAGCTCGACCTCTGTCAGAATTTTGTGGCTCAGATGCAAGAGAAATTGAAGGGAAATGATGTAATACTAAATAATATAAAGAGATCTGGGAAGACTGAACTATATGGAGATCTGTTATATTTCCTCAAATTTGGTTATCTCAGGTATTGAGTTAGATTCTTGTGGTTACTTGTCTCCCTCCGCTGATTTCTCTTTTTCATATTACCATTTTTTTTGAATCATGACCTAAACTACAAAAGGGTGAGTGTTAGAATGAGAAGAAAAGTTATTATTAATACATTAAAACTCTTCTCCATATATAAAGTGGAGGAGCTACGTTAATCTCCATTAGGAGGCGTGAGACAAAAATTAGGAATAAAACTACAATGAGTTCTTATAATGAGCTTTTCTGTAACGGACTTTAACACTCTCCCTGAAGCTAAAACATATGTATCGATCATGACCAACTTGGTACAAGTTTTTGAAAAAGAATTAGGAAGAGACATAGAGAAGCTGTCTACCAATTTTTCGTTGGATGTAACAAATAAAGTACATATTTGTCCATTAGTAATTCTTTGAGAATGAAGTGATAATCAACCTCTATATGCTTTGTTCTTTCATGAATGACTGTGTTCTTTGATATGAATACCCATGAAATGATACAATGTGTCCCTCTAGAATCCTTCATGAAGATTCTTAGACATTTTAGTCCCTAACTAGTCTGAGTAATACCCCGGTATTTTTTTCAGCACTGAACCTAATGACCACGGATTGTTTTTTGTTGCGCCACCTAACAAGATTTTCTCTTAAAAAGGTGTAATATCCAAAGGTGAATTTTCCTTTTGCTCTGTCATATGCATATCTAGCTTTAGAGCAAGCTTTAATGCGTAGATGATCATTCTTTTTAAACCAGAGACCCATACTAGTAATTGACATATTTTAATACCTTCATGGCAGTATGCATGAACTGTCTTACCTTTCCTACATCAATGACAATATCGGGTCTCGTTGTAGTCACGTAGAGTTTTCCAACAAGACGCCTATAGCAAGAGACATCCTGAAGCAGGGGGGGGGGGAGCTTCATCCTGTATACTGTCCGTGCTCACATGCATAGGTGTTCGAGTGGGCGTGGCACTAGGAGCGCCTGTCTCCGAAAGAAGACCCATCATTGTTATGTGTTGCAGTTTCAATGCCACATCCTTGTTATGTGTTGCAATTTTAATACCTAGGAAGTATCTCAGGTCTCCCATATCTTTTGGACAGTATTTCCGTAGATATACTTTGGTTTCATCTAAACCAATAACATCTTCTCTAGTGACTAGAATATTATCTACATACACACCGAGAATTACCGTACCTTTATCTGTTTTGCACGAAGAGAATGATTGTCATGCCTTCATTGGAATTCAATGATAGAAATGATATGACTGAATTTGCCAACCCAGGCTTTAGAGCTCTGTTTAAGACCGTAGATAGTTTTTTGGGGTTTGCAGACCCTATGAATTCCTATTTGCAACATATCCTTGAAGGTGCTCCTTGTACACCGTCACTTTGAGATCTCCATAGAGAAAGCTGTTCTTGACGCCAAGTTGGAATATTTTCCGGTCTTTATTGACGACTACCAAAAAAAATCTCTAATGTTGCTAATCCGAGCACATGGAGGAAAGTATCGAATAAATCCATGTCATAGGTCTGTGTAAACATTTAACCACAAATCTTGTTTTGTATGTCAATCTGCTCATCATGGAGAAATCTGACAACAAAGTGCCATTGAAAAACATCAGCACCAGGAGTAAGAACACGCATTCAAGTGTTATGGGATAGAAGAACCGTCATCTCTTCATCCATCATAGTCTTCCAACAAGGAGGGTTTAGTGCCTCTTGATATGTGGCAGGAATAGTAATGGATGGCAGAGCAGTCACACACATGCGATAGGCGGTACTCAACTGTGCATAGGTGGGACAATAAGATGCTAAGTGCAGGTGCGAACATCATTCCGTATAGCAATAAAAAGTCACAATTAGACGTGGCATGTGGCTCACAATCTTCAGAGGAAGAGGATGTTGGCCCGAAAATTGAGGGATGAACTCCAGGAGCCGATAATTGGATTTACTTCGAGATGTCGCTAGGAGAGATAACATGTAGGGGGATGAGGTGGAGTGATTGTAGATGTTGGTGGAGATGATGTTGAATGTAGTTTCAGATCCGAAGGAGCTGAATGTGGTTATGGATATAAAAAGATGTAAAAAAACTCAATACAATGTTTACTTCTTCTCCATGTGTCAATTATATACATTAAGCATTTTATTTAGATAGAAATAATAAATTATTCAAATCATATAACTTGCATGCATTATTTGGTTAGTAACTGCAAAAACCCAAAATACAAATAAAATTATTTATTTTCATTCTCTAAAAATCTACTTATTACGCGAGTGCACCCCTCTTTATATAGAATAGATGAGGTGAGAGAATGTACACGATGCAAGATTAAATACATAGGGCGGTTATAATACATGTAATTTCCCAAATTACATCAAGTAGCAACACTGGGCGGTTGCACTTTGTTACGAACAAGATTGAGAAAATTGAGATTTTGGAGAGAAAGGAGAGATCTAGGGTTTAGAGAGAGAAGAAGAAATACCTGGAAATACTTGCTTGTCTCCTGCCAGGAAACCCTAGGGATATTTATACCCCTCGGGCCATGGAGGGGCCGGCCGGCCCCTCCCATAGGGGCTGAATCCGTCCGGTTCAGCCCTCAACCGCCGTCTTGTTTTAATTAGGGAGGGCTGAACCAAATGGTTCAGCCCCTCTTGATTTCGCATCCTCCCGCCGTCTTTGATGTTGTTGGCCCACGATTAGATCATTATGAGGATTCATAACATTCCTTTCCCCTTCAAAAACCAGCTTCTCCCCAAGGTGGGGATCTAGGTAACGGTAGGGTTGAGTGTTGGTCTGCTCAATCCCTTCCTTCAGGCTCATCACAGCTATGTCGTTCTCTTGTTCCCGCAGTCCCTCCAAACAGCGAAGAGAGACCCCTTTCACCGGTAAGAGTCTGATTCCGTGCAGGAAGTGCTCTCTCCCATCCCGGGCAAACTCCATGGTCAAGTTGCCCCAATCCAGGGTTACCTTACCCAACAGTCACAACCACTGGACCCCCAAGACCATATCTGACCCCTGGATGGGCAACAAGTAGACATCCATCCAGCAGGTGTATCCCTGCACCCTGACCCCCACTCCATTCAGCACCCCTTCTCACCGCAGTTTATTTTCGTCTGCCACCATAACCTGAGACGCGGCTTCCTTGTTGATCTCTTGCCCCAGCTTCTGTGTCACCGCGGGGTTGATGAAGTTATGTGTACTCACTGTCAACCAAAATGGTCACCTTCTATTGACCGATCCACCCCGCAATACTCATAGTGGGTGGCGTGGACTCTCCCTCATGGCCAGGCTAGATACCCCGAACTCGATTGTATCTGGAATGTGCTTATGTTCCCCTCCTGTATATGGCATCTCGCCTTCCTCCTACAACTTGTACACCTGGATCATCTGACATATGTGGCCTGGGGTGAATTTCTCATCACAGCTGAAGCACAATTCCTTTTCCTTTCTTGCCTGTAGTTGTAACCATGTTAATTTCTTCACCGTCGCCCTTTTTGTAGCTCCTTGATCTTTTTTTGTGCCTGACAAATATGTAGTGTTCTTCGTATTTCCTTCTCGGGATTTCTGTCGGTTGAGTCGCTGCTTTTGAGTCTGGGTCAAACTGATAGCATGGGTTAAACTGCACGGCATGTAGGCATGTACCTCATCCTTGATGTGCGCCTTCAACCCTGAAATGAAACAACTCATTAATGTCTTCTCGCCCCATTGCACTCTGTTGGCTAACCATTCAAACTCTGCCCGGTATTCTATCATTGTCCCTTTCTGTCTTAATTTCTGAAGAAGTGCATCAAAATCTTCGTACTCTAGTGGGCCAAATTGGGTTGTGAATCCGTCAACAAATTCGTACCATGGCGCATGGTCCCGTCCTCGAAGGAACCATTGGGTCCATTGGTATGCATCCTTCTCAAGCTGAAACGATACTATCCTTACCCACTGTTCTTCTGGAATTCCTTCATAATTGTAGAACAACTCTGCCTTTTGGACCCATTCCAAAGCATCTCCTCCTTTGAATTTGGGGTAGTTCATACGTGTCACTTTTGGCGGCGTGTATGCCCTCGGTTGCGGTTGCCCGGGTCCTCCGTACTCTTGCCCGAGTCCTTGCGGTCGTTGTCGATCATCGGCCACGTGTGGGTACCCCCAATCCCATCCGCAGGGGTTTCCAACCACTAATGGCGGCCTAATCTTCCATCCGCCTCCTCCTCCGCCGCCATCGGCGGGAGGCGTGTCACGACATTCTTGGGATAGGAAGGAGGCCATCCCGATGTGGGTACCCCATCCCTCTGGGTCGTCGGTCCTCCTGCCGCCCTTCCCGGTAAGGAGGGAAATCGAAGGCAGACGCGTCGATTCTTCCTATCTGGGTTGCCTCGGGCCCTGTTGGTAGTCGTCGTGAGCCTCCCGCCCTTTCGTTGTCGATCCCAAGCCCCCTATTGACGTTCGAGGCCCGATCATTACCCTCCCTACCCCCACAGTCTTCGTATCCTGCTGTTGGGGCCGGAGGGAGAATCGGGGCTGCTCTGGTCTCTTCCGCAACAGCTTTACCCTTGAGGTGTTGAGTCAACAAATTTTTTATCTCGTCCATGCGCGCATCCAACTTTTCTTCCAGTCGTTTTTCAGATGTCTTCAACTTTTCTTCAATGGCCGCCACCGTGTCGGCCAACCCGGTGTAGTTCTCTTCGAGAGTAGTCAACCGATTGGATTCGTCCCGAGAGCGATTCACCATTGTGGAGAATTCAAGGGTCCTTGAGAAGGGCCGCTGGTTTTTTCGAAGTAGGGTGGTAGCTGCTCGCGAATGACATCGGGGCTGTGAAGATCGACGAAGTAATTCGACGCAGAAGAAGTGGCAGTCGACGAAGCGGTGAACTGCGGTAAAGAACTCCGTGGAAGTCGCAACAACAGTTGTTCGGTGAGGGAAGCATCGACAACAGTCGTCGATCTGGAGGAAGTAGCGATCGACTACAGTGACGATCGAAGCGGCAACATCAGTTGGCGAACTGCGGCTCGGGATCTGCGGTCGATCTGGCTGAGCGGGCGTCGATCGGGCAGAGTCGGCTGGACCCGAGGGAATCAAGCGGAAACGAGCGGAACTGTCGTCGATCGACCGTCCCATGCAGGCTGATGTTGAACGGGCAGAAGTCGACGATCGGGCGGGATTTTAAGTTGTTGACGATGCGGAAGATGAATGAGTGTTGGCTGAGTTGAGAGGAAAGTTCCTCTGATACCAAATGTTACGAACAAGATTGAAAAGATTGAGATTTTGGAGAGAAAGGAGAGATCTAGGATTTAGAGAGAGAAGAGGAAATACTTGGAAATACTTGCTTGTCTCCTGCTAGGAAACCCTAGGGATATTTATACCCCTCGGGCCATGGAGGGGCTGGCTGGCCCCTCCCATAGGGGCTGAACCCATCCGGTTCAGCCCTCAACCGCCGTCTTGTTTTAATTAGGGAGGGCTGAACCAAATGGTTCAGCCCCTCTTGATGTTGCATCCTCCCACCGTCTTTGATGTTGTTGTCCCACGAGCAGATCATTATGAGGATTCATAACACATTTCTTATAAACATTCGACCCGCATACAGAGCAACAACATTGAGTGGTTACACAAGGTAATCACCCGACCCTATATAGAGCAACAACATCGTGTTATTACGCTACGATAACCACCTAACCTTTATACAAATTACTTCAACACTCCCCACAAGCTGGAGCATACAAATTGTAGGAGCTAAGTTTGGACAAAAACTGATAATATAATGATCGAGGTAATATTTTAATGTAAATATCAACAAATTCCCAATAACAGACACATGCCTCAAGCCTAATTTTTGAAGTTGAATATTTTCCGGAATAAAATGATAATTGATCTCGATGTGGTTGGTACGTTCATTGAATACAAAATTCTTGTCATCATAAATAATAAATTTTAAATGTCCTCCGACCTGTCCGACATGTCTCCCGACATGTCATTTTTAAGGGCAAAATGATATATTTTTCTAAAAATTAGATTATGTTTTTTTGCAAAATATAGACCGACATGTCCGATTTTTCCCGAGATATCGACCGACACGACTTTTAAATATATCGCTTGATATTTTATTTTATATTATATTAGCAGACTAACAACATATGTTTAAACCACATATATATTATATTATATATGTTTAAATCAATTAGACTTATTGTTTCAATTTTTTAACATTTATTTCTTACAACCAATTTTATATAATTGTTTAACAATTTTTAATTTCATATTACAAAATTATACAACGACATGACAACCACACTCAAGCCTTTATCCCGCCAATATTACAAAAAATATTAAAATATTTAATTCATTTATTAGTTGATTGTTTGCATGTTTTTAACATAAATTTATAAGTTTGAAAAGGCTTATAATCAATCAAGGATTTTTAACTTTTAAATTTTCTTTATTTGCAATAAACATATTGTTATCAAATTAAAATTATTGTATACTATTAAATATATTTTACAATGTATCATTTTGTATTTGCTAATAATATTTTTTCTTAGACATTATTCGATTTTATTTCGTAATATAAATGACTCATTTTTTATCTATTTATATTATTTTTCTATTTTTATAATATATAATTATAGTTATTATACATACAAATAAAAAAATTATTTATAAGACATGAAAATCAGATATTTTAAAATATCCCTGACATGTCTCCGACTTCCGACACCCGACATTTAAAAAATCAATCTGATATGACGCATACATCCAATATTTACAACATATTCATAGAAGAGAGTGGCCGAATAGGGGAGTTTCACACCCAGATTACTCAAAAGACTCTCCAATCATGTGAGTTCTAAAATGACAAAAGCCATTTATCGATACTCAGCTTCCGCCAAGGTTGCCAGGATCGAGATCCTAGGTGGGATCGTTTAAGGGGTTGGATCGGATCAGATCGTAGGATCGGATCGTGGATCGTAAGATCCCACTATATTCTTAAAACAAGACTTAAATCAGGAAATTGAATTTGATATCAATCATATCATACAATTACACAAATATTTTATACCAAAAATTATATAATTAATCATTTTCATTTGTTTACTATAAGAGTAATAAGACTATTATTACGAGAAATCTAGAATAGATCATAAGTCTAAGACAAAATAAGAACATGTATAAAGAAACAATTATGATTGTAAATGTACCTGAGTAGTGTAACTTCAGACTCTACGTT
The DNA here is from genome assembly GCA_039583875.1 of Platanthera guangdongensis. NCBI lineage: Eukaryota > Viridiplantae > Streptophyta > Magnoliopsida > Asparagales > Orchidaceae > Platanthera > Platanthera guangdongensis. Next base: position 137,441,744 of record CM077161.1, on the reverse strand, counting down.
AGCAACTCTAAAGGCAAGATGAGTAAACATTTTTGTCGTAGCTGTCCGTCTGTCCCATCTTCGTCAAACTATCATCAGTAACCAAATTATGAAGATAAACCTATAAATGAGAAAACAAAAATCACAGAGACAATCAACCCAAATAACCCTTTTGTAAGTTATAACAATGACAAATTAAGTAATTAACAATGCTATCAGCCTATCAGATCGTTAAATTTGAAGTGTAAAATAAAAAAAATAACAAATTATTAACAAACACTTCAAATATAATTCCTCCAGCATATCAAATATGAAATACAAAAATAATGTCTAAAACAACAAAATTGAAGAGTAGCTTCATGATTCATCTAATGGTCAATGAAAACCATCAAAAATCAGAACAAATCCTTAATAGGTATGTCGATCATGTCCTCATCATCAAGTGTCACATTTTCCTCATCACCACTGACATTCTCGTCATCATCCCATTCACCCTCACTAATGTATTCGATAACATCGTGATCACTGCCCCTTATGGTGAGATCTTCAACTCCACCTATAAAAAAAAAGAATTTAATTAAGAAAAGAGAGCACGATGCAAGATCTATTAAGAAAAGAGAGCCTATCAGATCTATTTTAAATTTAATATGAAACTAACCTTCTTCATTCATTTCCGTAGTAGTTTGTTCAACATTCCTTTCAATGCTATCATCACTATATGTTTCCTGAGCATCTTTTTGTTGAATAATCCTCAACCAGTTGCCCTTGCGGGGAAGAACTGGATCTTCCATCTCTGTGATCCATTCATCATCAGAAGCAATATCCTCAAAATTAAAAAACTTTTCCTTTAACTGCATATCCCTTTTATCTTGTCTTTTCATCAACTTTTTGTTATACATCACAAACACTAGATCATTCATCTTCTTTTGATGTAGCCGATTTCTTTTTTTTGCATGAACCTTTGAAATAAAAATTATAATGTGTTAATGACAATAAGAAAACGCCTGAGATTATGCTTTTAAACATACAACAATAATTGAGGCATTGAGCCCACCATCTCAAATGCACTCCAGTTACGTTCACATCCGGAAGAGCTGCATGTTAGACTTAGAACCCGAATTGCAAATCTTTGCAATTCGGGACAATTATCACCGTATGAATCACACCAATCAGCTGTAAATTTGAAAATTTTGCAAATACTTAAACAGAAAAGTACATTACATGCTTATTGATTAATAATTTAAAATATTATAAACATAACTTGTCTCACCTGGAGATCTTTTGTTACTAGTGGCTTTTGCAGACTCTAACCCAAATAACCCTTTTGCATGTTTAAAATCATCCATTTGAATATCTATTTTCGTTCTCTCCTCTTCATTTGGAATCATCCGTTGGAGACAACTGTAAAATCCCAATTTTACTTCAGCATCTTCCCTAAATGATGGGCTAAAGTGGTAATGAGGATTCAAATAATAAGCTGCAGCATGTAAGGGTCTATGAAGTTGGCTTGCCCATCTCTCATCAATGATGACCCATATTGGTTCATATCTACAACATAACACATAAAATAATAATTGCATGTTATGATATAAATCCAAAACACAATGAAACTTAAATTAATAAGTAAGCTATAGGTACTTACTTTCTCTTGATGTTTTCAAAATTATTTTGAATTTTCTCCTTAGCTCGATCCATCTGCTCATATATAAATCCCATCATAGGGGCTTCTGAATCAACCATTCTAAGCACCTTGATGAGTGGAAATGCTGCTTTTAAACATGAAGTGACATGAGACCAAAATCTAGTTGTATTTAAAATAATTTTTTGAATTGATTTCCCCTCCTTTGAACCGGCAAACCTACTAGACTTCCATTTGGCAGACGTAAACATCGTCATCAAACCACCCTTATTCTCAGAAAGACATCCCAATGTCAAGTAAGCTGTGTCAAATCGGGTAACTGCAGGGCGGATCAACTCTCTACCCTTTGTAAAATCAAGCAGCCAAGTATGTAGCAAAGTTCTGGAGTAGATGTATGATGTTATCTTTCTACCTTTTGCTATTGTTAATTTATGCAATTCAATTTTTTTTTTCAAAATCTTCTAAAATTAAGTCAATGCAATGCGCAACACAGGGTGTCCAATATATATGTTTTCTCTTCTCCATTAACATTTGTCCGGCCGCCTTGTAGTTTGAGGCATTATCGGTTGCCACTTGGACTACATTCTCTTCTCCAGTTTTGGAGAAATCTGATGTATCTATTGATGATAAAAACACGGTACCTTTCGGGCTATTTACCAAGAAGTTACATATGGATCTTCTTTTTCTGTCTGACCATCCGTCTGACATAATAGTACAACCAACTTTCTTCCATTTCAACTTGTAATCCTCTAGCAACTCAAGAGTTCTGCTCACCTCTTGGTTTAGATATTTTACCCTAATATCATTGTAATATGGTGGTTTCATTCCGGGGCCGTGTTGTCCGATTGCTTCAATCATGCTTAGAAATTCTGGGTTCTTAACACAATTGAATGGAATTGCGCTTGTATAAAAAACCCGAGCAATTTGTTGACAGACTTTTTCACGTGCATCTTTTTTGAAAATATGACTAATAGTTGCTTGACTTGATTTTCTAACAAAAAGATCCATTGTTTTTTTCCTTTTTGCTTGGTTCCTATACCCACTTGTACTTCTTCGTCATAATGAATAACTTTCTCAATATTTCTTTTCTTTTTAACAATCTCCTCTCCATGAGCTTGAAGAATATTCAAAAATTGTATTCTAACATTTTCAGGTACTTTAGTGCAATGTTCTACGTTAAATTTAGTTCCGGCTATGTGATGTTTCAATCTATAAATTCCACCGGATCTAATCACTAAATAGTACTTATATTGCACTTTTTTGTTTGTACTATCAATTTCAATCCCATGCTCCCAATCCGGATCACCTCTCGAACCTGATGCATTCTTTCGGGACTTTTTTCCAACTGGCTTTGAACCGGACCCAGATGCAGTCATCTACAAAGTCAAGTAAGCATTTTAAAAATATAAGCATACATAAACAGAATCCAAATAAAGCTAATAAGCATAAACATAATTCTGGGCAGAAATCTGGACATAATTCTGGGCATACATAAACAGAATTCTGCCCAGAAATCTGGACAGATTTCTGGGCAGAAATCAGATTTCTGCCCAGAAATCTGGACTGATTTATGGGCAGAAATCAGTCCAGAATTCTGCCCAGAAATCAGTCCAGATTTCTGGGCAGAAATCCAGAAATCTGGACTGATTTTTGGGCAGAAATCAGTCTAGAATTCTGCCCAGAAATTTGGACTGATTTCTGGGCAGAAATCTGGACTGATTTCTGGGCAGAAATCTGGACTGATTTCTGGGCAGAAATCAAGATGTTTCTGCCCAGAAATCTTGATGTTTCTGCCCAGAAATCTTGATGTTTCTGTGCATACAACACATAGAAGGAGAAGAAATGTCAGTCCAGACTCCAGATTTCTGGGCAGAAATCTGGACTGATTTCTGGGCAGAAATCAGTCCAGATTTCTACCCAGAAATCTCGATGTTTCTGGGCAGAAATCAGTCCAGATTTCTACCCAGAAATGGACTGATTTCTGGGCAGAAATCAGTCCAGATTTCTGCCCAGAAATGGACTGATTTCTGGGCAAAAATCAGTCAAGATATCTGCCCAGAAATGGACTGATTTCTTGGCAGAAATCAGTCCAGATTTCTGCCCAGAAATCTCGATGTTTCTGGGCAGAAACCAGTGCAGATTTCTGCCCAGAAATGGGCATATAACAGAGGATATATCAGGGCATATAACAGAGGATATATCAGGGCATATAACAGAGCAGATAATATGGCATATAACAGAGCAGATACTAGAAGAATAACAGAGCAGATACTAGAAGAATAACAGAGCAGATACCAGGCATATAACAGAGCAGTGTGTGTGTGTGTATCAAGTGTTATGAAATCTAAATTTAGTAAAGCCTTTTAATAGAGCATGTCCCAATTCAGGTAAAGGAGTACAGCAAAGAGCTGCGTTTTTCATGTTTTAGATCTAAATGTGTTTATTAATGTGAGTGTGCATGGATCAATTTGGTGTCGTGTATATGTAATCAATTTGCACACTCAGGAAAAATTAATCTGTTATTAGTAGATGACTGCTTCTACAGAAATTTAAGAAACACAAAAAAACGAAGAAGAAGAAGAAGAAGAAGAAGAAGAAGAACCTGGAGCAGAAGAAGAAGAAGAACCTGGAGCAGAAGAAGAAGAAGAAGAAGAAGAAGAACCTGGAGCAGAAGAAGAAGAAGAAGAACCTGGAGCAGAAGAAGAAGAACCTGGAGCAGCAGGGAGCGTCGGGGTCGGGGAGCAGCAGGGAGCGTCGGGCCTGGAGCAGCAGGGAGCGTCGGGGTCGGGGAGGGGAAATAGGGTTTAGGTCGGGAATCGGGATCCGTGGTTGCTTTTAACCATTCCGCCGGATCGTGGAATCGTGCTTAGGATCACGATCCTAACGATTCCACGATCCGGATCGCGATCCCGTGTAAGCTTAACTTGATTTCGATCCGGGTTAAGATCCGGATCGAAATGTAGAATCTGGATTGTAGGATCGTACGATCCTACGATCCGGATCGCGATCCTGACAACATTGGCTTCCGCAGATGATCGCGCAACTATAATTTATTTCTTGCTCTGCCAAGTGACAAGATGCTCACCAAAGTATGTGCAGTACCCACTTGTAGATCAACGATCATCAAGAGAACAAGCATAATCAACATCAGAATAATTTGATTTGGTTTGATTTTTGATCAAAACCGCTAAACGAACCACCCGCATTTGGTTCCAAAAATTTGGAACCAAATCGAACCGCTTACACCATTGGAAGTCGAACCGTATGATTCGATTCAGTTTGGTTTGAGTGATTTTAAAAATGTACAAGTAGAAATTTAGGATAAAAAGGAAAACAAACTACCATTGTATGTAATTAATATTAGCGCAACCACAACATGCAACATTTGATATTGAAAGGGGAGGAAAGTATTAGCAAAACATGCAACATTTAGATTATTGTCACTAGTTACCTTTTATGAAACCAAAAACTAGACTTCTATGTAAGTTGTAACAAGAGTTAAGACCTAATTATATTGATAATAAATTCAATTTTATTAAAATTATTACGGTTCCATTCGATTTAGTTTGACATTTCAATTCGTGAACTGAACCAACCACACATATTTTAAAAAATGGAACCGTGACCGAACAGTAGGCTACTCAAACCAAATCGAACCGTGCGGTTTGGTTTGATTTGGTTCAGTTATGCGGTTTGGTTGGTTCTGACTTACAACCCTAGTCTTCAGACACTGGAGGGTGCACTCGACAGCTTGAAGATAAGAGATTCGTGAAGCATGCATAAATTGATTGACCACCCCAACGACAATGAATATATCAGATCTGAATGAGGTCACCATTCAATACAACATTTTTTGATGTCGAGTTGATGTAATGGACAATTCCGATGAACAACCAAGGAGATTAAGACTCGATCAATATTCAGCTTTGCGACAAGTGAGTAGGTCTCTTTGTAGTTGAGGCCGTGTTGCTGAGTAAAATCATGAGTCATAGGCAATGACAGACGCAAAAAGTTTTCCCAGTGTGGGCGGTCATATAAATTGAAACAAAAAATTTAATAGAAAATGTGATAAAAAACATTAATATCATAAAAATTATACAAAAACTACACATAATTGCTGAAACAAACTCAAAATATTGAAATTTTGAAATGCCTCACCTTCATTGATAAAACTAAATTTATAACCATGGTAACAACTATATTACTTAAAAACATTCATTGAGAACAAAAAGGATATGCAAAATTATTTAAAAAGGAAGCTTTCCTAGCAAAACGCTGTTCCCTTATATCCCTTGTTTCAACAGATTCACTTGTATTATTATGATATTTTAAAGGATTGTCACTTTGATCTTATGGGCTAAAGACATCATGCATGACGGCCTGGGTTAGAGTTCTAAAGTGAACTTAGATAATGCATGTTTTGCACACAAGCAAAAGAGATTCACAGATCATAGAACCATCAATTTTAGCAATGCAGATGCTTTAGCTGTTAATGCGAGTTGTGCAGAATCCTTTACTAAAACCACGAGTTTCTATCATGGAAAAGAATGTTAGATATCTCGAAGGATAGAAGAAGAACAATGAATAGAAACTGAGCTATAAATTCAGAGGATCATGAGTATATTTGAGAAAATGAGATTCACATTTACAACCAATAACGTCGTAAAATAGACAGTTAGGGATAAAAAATTATGTTGATTTTGCTTAAACAAATTTCTATCATAAATTAAAGAAAAAAGCTAGTAAAACTTCTTCAATATGTCATGGCATTCCATCAAACAACTTGTGGGCAACAAATTCAACATTTCATGGCATTCCATCAAACAACTTGTGGGCAATAAATTTATCTTGGTTCAAAATTAAAGCATAAAATCATAAATCCATGAATAAAAAAAGTCATCAAGAATAAAATCACATGAAACTGGAATAAAGAAGATAAAAAAGGACATAAAGACAGTTGCATTAGAACAACATGCAAAAGGCCAAAATCTTTTAAACTGGATCGGTGGCTGATGGATCCATTATAACAATATGCAAAAGGCCAAAATCATTCGAACATAAAACTGGATCGGTGGATCCAGAACAATATGCAAAAGGCCAAAATCATTTTATTGATGAAAAAACAACAGCTCAACCAAAAAAATAGGGGAGCAGGGTGGTCATGCTCGACACATTAAGAAAGAAACAGACTGGTCAAATAGAGCCGAGATCGAGGGCAGTGGCGGAAGAGCTAGATTCGGAAATGGCGGAAGAGATAATTAAAAGTAGGTTTGCTTCTTGCGGGTGGAGCTTGATGTCGGTCGGCCCTTGTAGTCCTCACTCGTCGCCGTCACTTGAGAGCTTTAGATGCTGATCGATGTTTTGGGGGAAGACAACCTAGGTTTTACTCGAGCAGCAGAGGTGAAAGGGCGGAGCGCCGGGGCCATCGTCACTATCACAGACTCACCAGAGCTGAAAGGCCGGACTGCTTAAAAGAAATTCGAGTGTGGGCGGCTCGCCCCACTGTAGGTCCGCCCCTGGTCATAGGACGAGCTTTCAGATGTTCAACTACCTTATCGGGATCATGATTCATAATGATGAGCCGCTTACATCCAACACATGTCTAGCTTGAAGGAAGTGGGACAAGATCCCAAGTGTGCTTAGCCCAGAGGGCAGCCATTTTCTCATCCATAGCTGACCGCCACCTTGGATGCTCGAGAACCTCCTATAGAGAAGAGGGGTGGAGATACAGGGAAGAGCGGTCGCAAACCTGTAAAGCGTCGATGATAAGTGATGCAAAGAGACATAATTTGAAAGCGGGTGAGCGATAGAGACTGTTGACCGATCAGCGGCCTACGAAACATCAGTAGGAAGGGCCGAAGGGGCGATTCCTGTCGAGCATCAAACCGAGGACGGTGGCGGTTGGAGACACTTACAGGAGGATGTGGCGACGGTTGGGGGGGGGGGGGGGTTGACGGTTGGGGGGGGGGGACAACCGGAGGATTGGGTAGCAGAGAAGGAGAATCAATGGAGGTAGGCACATGAGTACTTGGAAGGCATGGGGAGGAGGTGATAAGAGTTTCAGATTGATAGAATGATTGATTTTTAAGAAAGTTAACATTGACGAAGTTGACAAGTTTCTGAAGAAGTGGAAAGTAACAAATGTAGTCCTTCTGAGTACGAGAATAAACAACAAACATATACTTGGTCGCACGAAGAGTTAACTTATCTATGACAGAGCCAACATGATGAACAAAACAAACATAGCCAAAGACACGTTGTGTTAGGGTAAAGGGAGAGGTGTTGGGAAAGAGGATGGAAAATAGTGTGACAAAATTCAAAACAGAAGAGGGCATGCAATTAATGAGGTAGAAGACGGTTGACACGATGAAATGCCAATAGACGGTAGGAACCTGTGTTTGGAACATAAGGGACCTTAGCAACCTCGAGGAGGTGATGATTTTTTTGCTCGACCATGCTGTTCTGTTGTGGCGTGTAAGGACAAGAGGTTTGGTGGATTATACCCAAGGTATTATATGTGTCCTGAAAAACTGTGACTGGTATATATGCGATCATTATTGATTCGAAGAATTTTAAGGGAGCATGGGAATAGGATTTTTGATCACAACAAGAAAATATTGAAATATCCGCAACAACTCAAAGCGATCACACATCATATACAACCACATCAGTCAAAAATGATCATCAACAAAAATAACAAAATAACGATAGCCAGTGACACTAGTCACTTTGCAGGGCCCCCAAATATTTGAGTGCACTAAATCAAAAGGAGCATTGCTCTGCACACAATGAAGAAAAAAGTAGATCGATGTTGTTTCTCGTAACTACATGATTCACTTTGAAGATAAAAAAGAAAAATTTAGAAGAGCCTGCTTGAGAATAAGCAGAGGAGAATGTCCAAGATGCCAGTGCCAGTCAGTGGATGTGACAGAGGAGAGAACAATGGATGGAAGATCTAGAATGTACAATCCATTAGGGAGTCACTCCATACCAATGATATTCTGAGTCTGTCGATCCTGCATCACCAAAGAAGATGTAGAAAACATTGGTGAGCAGTCAGGATCCTGAGTTAAACGATTGACAAAAAGAAGATTAAATTGAGAACCAGGAACATGAATGATAGAGTGGAGAAGAAGAGATGGAGTGAGAGACACATCTCTAAAACCGCAGATCGGGGTGATATCGCCATTGGACTCCACGATAAACTTTGGAGAAGAGGTATTTGAATACCGAGAGGTTTGTGTGGGGTGATGTGGTTGGTAGCCCCAGAGTCCACTATCCACACTAGACTATGGGAAAAACTTGCTATACCTTCGTTGGAAGTAGAGGCATGATGGAGTCGGAGACCCGAGTAAGCATCCCCCGAAATTGCCGAAGTTCCTCGCACAAGATGTCAATGTCAGAGCGAGAGGAGGTGAAAACATCCACGTTGGGAGAAGCATGAGGCGGCATATTGAATGTAGGCGGTGGAAACCCATGTTTCTTGAAGCAAGTGACATCAGTATGATGTGGGCGGCCACAATAAGTACACAGACGATTGTCTAGCTGAGAGTAGTGATTGCGATCATCACGTCTGTTGCCATGAGAACCATTGCGACCACCCTAAGACCCGACAAGACAGTGCATAGCTGGGTAGTGGTGTAGAAGGGTAAGAGAGGGAGGCATTACAGCTTCAGAAGGCGGGCTGACTTTAAGGATCATGAATCACATATCAAAAAGAGACGAAACAGTGGTCTTGGAGCCTAGGCGCAAGGCGCACCAAGGAGCAAATGGGTTTTGGAGCCTAGGCTCAAGGCGCGCTCCTGACGAAGGTAAGGCGCAACCACATCCATTTTAAATAATTAGCATCAAACATCATTTCAGTTTCTCAATCAAATTCTTCATCTAGTTTACTAATTAATCATTCATTACTTTCGTTTATATCTCTTAAAAAATAGAATCAATGTGGTCACTTATATCATATCTAATGCTCAACACACAATTATCTTTTACAAATACTAAATCAATAAAAAATTATTGAGTTTCTTGCATTATTTTTTTCTTATTTTTTGAAGAAATAAATTTACAAAAAAAATTTCACTTAGGCGCATTTTATATTCTAAAGGCGCAAATAATGTGCAAACCTCTGAGCCTGGTGAGCCTGGAGTCTTAGGCGCACCTGAGGCGTGCCTTTAATAACATAGCTCAAGTAAACTTGCACGCTTACTGGGGGGTCCTAATTAGTAAGTGGTGTATGAGCAGTTTTGATATCTTGGATCATTTGGAAATTTAGCTTAAGGCTGGCCAAGGGAAATCCTTCCTCTTCTTCCCCGGAACTGTTAGGAAATCCTTTGGGGTAATGTTTTAACACTAAGATTTCTTATAATTTTTTCATCTTCTGGATCCAGGGTCTCTTGTCGATTCCAATCTCCATTTACCGATAGAATTTCCATTAGCTTCAAAGGCCTGAAGATTTGATTGCTGCAGTGTTTGATTAGGGGTCCTTTCTCACACCATTTATCTCACCAAAAATCTAAATTTCCAATACCAATTTCCCAATACATCCCCACCATGTGCAATTTATCTTTATTTAATTATAATGAGTAATATTTATTATTATGTGTTCTTTTCATTGCCATCCTTGAATCATCTTAAGATCCATTGTTTAATTCTATTTTAAAATGTATTGGCTTTTAAAACATATCTATGATATTTTCATTTTTTTTAGTTCAATGACTATAAAGAATATATATTTTTACTCTGATTTGGCATTGTCTTCTAATTCATTAGTCTGTATTGCTTCAGCAGATCTGGATGCTGTTTAGACACAAACTTTCTTGTCAACCATGGAGTTGAAATTTTAGAAGATTTGGTGATAACCTTGGCTGATACTGTGGCTTGCATTTTCCTAGAGCTTATTTCGGTCGACAGTGATTTTTCAGTGGAAATAAATTCAATAGGCTTAAAAATTTGCCCCCTTTCTACCAGAGTACTCCAAAGATTACGCAATGAGGTGAGAACAACTGCTTTTGTCTTGAAACATATACTTTAGTACTTTTATTATAGTTGTGCTTGCAAACCGCCATTTTTTTGTACGCAAATGCATGGATATTTGTTAAAATCAAAGCATTCAACATAAGATCAATTGGTTGAAGGTGGAGAGGCCCAAGATCAATATAAGTACATAACCTACATGGGACTATTCTCCACATGCTTCCTCATGTGTAGGGTCTTTGACCTTTAACCAATGGATTGGCTTTTAATTGAGCGACGTGGAATGTGTCGCTAGGCGTAGCCTGCTCTGATACCATGTTATAATCCAAACATCTAACATAAAGTCAATTGGTTTGAGGTACTTAGGTTCTATATTAAGTGCACACGAATATGTTAGTTTCCCAATATCGTACTGTTCTCAACACATCCCCTTGTGTGTAGGGTTTAGGGTTTCATCACTTGGGGTAGCTATAGATCACGAATTTTTATTTTTTATTGTGCTTGGATTTTGAACTTCCTAGTCCCTGACCACTTTCTAGCCAATTGAGATTATTACATTAGTTCTCGTTGACATTTTAGCAGGCTGTTTTTTAGTTTATAGATAAAAAATATGCTTATTCTACTCTTCTAGATTGTTATGCCTCGACAGAGGAATAGAGATTTGTGCCCTTAAACTGATAACGCCTGGGGTATCAGTGGGAGTAGGGAAAATGAAATTGAGATAATCCTAAGAGGAAATTCTCTTAGCCAACCCTAGGCTCTTTTCAATTTCAGCACGTAAGTCCAAGATAAACATAATACAAGAAATGGGGATATATATCCCCATAATGACAAACTAATAAATAAGTTAAACAACATTTTAAACTTAACTTCCTGTTAGATTTACCTTTTATTTGTATGTTTTTTCCTTTATTGTATTCCCCTCATATATAGGAGGGGAACCCCTCTTTATGGTTAAATGACATCATTTTCTCTCGATCAACATGGTATTAGAGCTAGAACCCTAATTCCGCTCCGCTCTGCCTCCCACCGATCCTGCGCCGCGCGTTCCGTCCCACGTGCTTCGTCCCGTTCCGCTTCTTCCCCAGCCCGCTCTGCTTCTTCTTCCTGCAGCCCGCTCCGCTTCTGCCGCAACCCGCTACTTCTTCCTCTTCTCTTCTTCTTCTTCCTCTTCTTCTTATTCTCGCAGCAAGCCCTTTTCCGGCTTTTCTTCCTCTTTCCGCCAGCGGCGGTCAACGCCGGTCAGCATCCTCAGCCCTCGCATGGCTGTTTGAGTTCTTCGACGCCAGATTTATTCAAGGATAGCTTCTCCGACGTCTATTTACCTTCCTTGTCGGGATGTCTTTTCTTCCCTTGGTGTGATTGCTCACCTCCGGGCTTCTCCTCTTTCTATGAATGAGATATCTCTTTGTCGGCAGCCCGGTGTTGTTCGGTTACCTCGCCTATGATGTCTGGGAGTGGTGAAACTCCGGATATCTCCTCCGGTGGGAGTGCTCCTCTGGATTCTCCGCCTCCTATTGGATCTCTTCTTGTCTCTCTTGATCACGAGACTCCTCAGATTACTACTAAGGTTGGACGGAACAAATTATCTTCAGTGGGATCATTCTGTCACTTTGGCCCTCAAAAGTTGCCGTCTATTTGGCTACCTCAGTGGTACTACCAGGGTGCCTTCACCTACCTCTCCTGATTGGCCACAATGGGATTCCAAAAACTCCTTGGTTATGTCTTGGCTCACCAACTCCATGCAGGAGTCTATTGCCCGCAATTATCTTTTCTTGGATACTGCAGCTGATATTTGGAAGTGTGCTGAGGTTACTTATTCATGTCGGGGCAATGCGACTCAGATCTTTCAGTTGCGGCGGCAGATTTTTCTTTTACGCTAAGGGGATCGTCCTCCCGCTGCCTACTACTTGGAGTTTACCTAGCTTTATCAAGAGTATGATCATTTCGATTCGCTTACTCTTGTCTCTCCCGAGGATGAGGTGCTGGTTCGTGCTTGGGAGGAACGCAACCGGATCTTCGAGTTTCTTCATGGTTTCCATCGTGACCTTGATCTTAACAGTGTTCAGATTCTCGACCGCTCTCCCCTACCTTCCTTACCTGAGGTGTATAGTTTGGTTCAACAAGAATATGATCGCCGACAGATTCGCCTGCCTGGCACTGTTACTGAGGGCTCTGCTCTTGCCGCTCGATTTAGTCCCGGGGGCCGCTTTTTTCGTAGCACTAAGGGCAAGCCTGTGGACAAGGATAAAGTGACATGTGATTATTGTGGGGAAGCCCGACATACTCGGTACACTTGCTTTAAGCTTCATGGATTTCCTTCTTCTCGCGGGGGTCCTGCTCCTCGTGGCAGACGTGGCTCTCGTCGCAGTTCGAGCCGACCTCCTCCCTCTCGCTCGGCTCATCTCTCCGATGTCGGTGATGATCCTTCTTATTATGGTGGATCTGCTGCACCTGAGGTTCCTTTTGCCCTTTCCGCTGAGGAGATTCTCGCCTTCCGCAGCTTCATGCTTGACCACTCCTCCGAATCTGCTAGCTCCTCTTATGCCTATTAGGGAGTTCCTGGTGCTCACTCTGCCACCGCCTGCTCTTCTTCCCAATGGATCATTGATTCGGGTGCCACCGACCACATGACAGGTTCTGTTAAAGGTTTCGTCTCTTATTCTCCTTTGTCTGGTTGGGACAAAGTGAGCATTGCTGATGTAACTCTGTCTCCAATTGTTGGGAAAGAGTTCATTCCTTGCTCCTTTCTTACTCTCACTTCGGTGTTCCATGTGCCTAAGATTACCCGTAACCTGCTTTCTATTAGCCACCTCACTAATTCTATGAATTGCTCTGCCACGTTTCTTCCCACCTTGTGTGTTTTTCAGGACCTGAAAACGGGGAAGATGATTGGCTCTGACAGGATGCGGGATGACCTCTACCTGTTTGACCCCTCCAGCTCCGTCGATGCTCCGCATGCTCTTTCTGCTGCCCAACTCTCTTTGGACTCCTGACACTGTCGCTTTGACCATCCATCTTCTTCTATTATGCATTGTTATTTCCGCATTTGTCAAATGTATCTTTGCAAGATTTTAAATATGATGTCTGTGCTCGTGATAAACACCATCGTGCTTCTTTTACTCATGTATCTATTCTTAGTGCTACTCCTTTTGCTATGGTTCATACTGATGTTTGAGGCCCCTGACCTGTAGCCTATATTTATGACTTTCACTGGGTTGTTACCTTTATCGATTGTTTCTCTCGTTGTACGTGGGTTTACTTGATAAAACATAAAAATGAGATTTTTCCATTATTTCAACACTTTCATAAAATGGTGGCTACTCAGTTCAATGCCACTATCAAAGTTTTGCGGAGTGATAATGGTTGGGAGTATGTCGACTCTTCATTTGAGCGTTACCTTAGTGATCATGATATTATCTATCAAACATCTTGTGTCTCTACCCTGACTCAAAATGGGGTTGCTGAGCGCAAGAATCGTCATCTCTTGGAGGTCGCTCGCTGTCTCCTCCCGAAGATGCATCTCCCTAAGTTTTTTTGGGGTTATGCGGTTCTCACTGCGGCGTACCTCATTAATCGGTTGCCGACTCGTGTCTTTGGCCACAAATCACCTCTCCAAACCCTTTTTGTCTCTCCCTCCTCTCTTCTACCTCGGATCTTTGGATGTGTGTGTCCTACATCCAAACTTGATCTTCGTGCCTTAAAGTGTATCTTTATTGGGTATTCTCCAATTCAGAAAGGATACAAATGCTTCCATCCAGCTTCCAAAAAGATCTTCGTTACTATGGACGTCACATTTCAGGAGTCCGAGGCCTACTATGAGTCCTCTCTGCAGGGGGAGTCCTCACTTCAGGGGGAGTTTCACCCAATGGAGGTGAGTTCTCTTCCTCTTCTTATTCCTCCTACCGTGACTATTCTCACTTCTACCTCTCCTTCGGTGATCGCTGCTGTGCCTAAAGCTCCTGACAGCTCCTGTGATAGCTCCTCCTTTACAAGTGCATACTTGACGGAAAAGGGGTCCAAGTACATCAGCATTTCTCAGGCTACCCGCTCCAACATCAGGTCCTTCTTTGGGATCTCAAGGTATCTCCACCCAACATCCGATGTCCCACTTTGTGTCCTATAACTCATTATCTCCTTCACATAAGCTCTCTGTTACCTCTCTCTCCTCTATTTCTATCCCCTCAAGTTGGCAGGATGCTATTGCTCACCCAAAGTGGCAGGATGCGATGCGTGAGGAGATGTTGGCCCTGAAAAAGAATTTCACTTGGGACTTGGTTCCTTTGCCACCTGACAAGATTGTGGTTGAGTGTAAATAAGTGTTCTCCGTCAAGCAGAACTCTGAAGGTGTTGTTGAGCGATACAAGACTCGGTTGGTGGCTAGGGGCTGCACCCAGACCATGAGGATTGACTACCAAGAAACCTTTGCTCCTGTGGCGAAGATGAATTCTAGAAGAGTTTTGCTCTCGTGTACTGCCTGCAAAGGACGACCTCAAACTCAATTGGATGTGAAAAATGCGTTTCTTCACGAGAACCTGAAAGAAGAAGTTTATATGTCGTTACCTCCTGGTCTTACCCTGACATGATCTGCGAGAAAGGTATGCAGGTTGAAGAAAGTCTTATATGACCTAAAACAATCTCCCCGGGCCTTGTTTGGGAGATTTCAGAGAGCTATGGTCGCATTTGGATACTCCCAAAGCAATGCTGATCACAACTTATTTGTAAGGCGCAAGCATGGGAGGCTCACTATCCTTATTGTTTATGTGGATGATATTATTATCACGGGTGATGATACTAAAAAAATTTAGTCTCGGAAACAGAGATAGGCAAAGGAGTTTGAAGTAAAGGACCTAGGAAATCTCAGGTACTTCCTTGGGATTGAGGTCGCTCGATCGAAGCATGGTATATTCATATCCCAGAGGAAATATATCCTTGACTTGCTCCAGTCGTGTGGGTTGAGTGAGTGCAGACCCGCTGACACCCCAATTAAAGTCAACCACAAATTGGGTAGAGATTATGGAGAAGCGGTTACTGATGTAGCTGAATTTCAAAGGTTGGCCAGTCGCCTTATTTATTTATCACATGTCCGGATATTTCATATGTTGTGGGTGTCATTAGTCAGGTCATGTATTCACCCCAGAGCACGTCATTTAGAAGCGACCTACCGTATCCTTCAGTATCTCAAGTCCTCCCCTGGAAGGGGTATCCTGTTCTCTCCTGGCAAAGAATTGACAGTTAAAATCTATATGGATGCTGATTGGGCAGGTTCTGTTGACGACAAGCGTTCCACTTTTGGTTATTGCTCTTTTGTTGGTGGTAACGTGGGTAACGTGGAGGAGTAAAAAAACATGTGGCTGTCAGTTCAAGTACAGAGGCAGAATTTAGAGCTATGACTCATGAGATTTGCGAAGGACCGTGGATTAAATCCTTGTTGCATGATCTTGGCATGGGGAATAAAGACCCCATAAGACTCTACTGCGATAGCAAAGCCTCCATTAGCATAGCTCACAACCTTGTCCAACATGGCCGCACAAAGCATGTTGAGGTTGATCGCAACTTCATCAAATAAAACATAGAAAGAGTTGTGAGCACACCATTTGTTCCTTCAGATCAACAACTTGCAGATGTTCTCACCAAGGGTTTAAGTCAGACTGCGTCCGAAAAGATTATGTGCAAGTTGGGCATGTAAAATATCACACGCCCAACTTGAGGGGGGGTGTTAGATTTATCTTTTATTTGTATGTTTTTTTCCTTTATTGTATTATCCTCATATATAGGAGGAGAACCCATCTTTATGATTACTTGACATCATTTTCTTTCGATCAACACTTCCTAAAGAAACCTCCCATCAACTGATCGCCTCATGCTCCGATTTGCTTCCTTCATGAATAGACTCGTCAAGTAGTGTCGTCATCTTCAAGGTCCACGCCATCCTCTTCTGTAATAATCATGGCAAAACTCTAGAAACTGATGGAGGAAGTAATCGCGGTCCCACCAAGTCGCGTCGGTGGTAGGTCGGCCATGCCAAGCCACCAGCACCTGTTCCAGTCTGTTTCCACATCCATCTTGCGGTCCATTATAGCCTCGGTCAAGTAGAAAATGATGCCATCCGGGCCGAGATTAGGCAGTATGGTCTTCTCGATAGCATGATTGCCCTCCATCCGTTTGAGCTGCGAGACATGAAAACCCGTGTTGACTCAGCCGTGGGTCGGAAGTTGGTGGCAATAGGCCACCTCACTGATGCGAGCGATCGCCTCAAAGGGGCCGTGAAAGCGGGAAGATAGTTTGGGATGGATGCATTGGGCCACCGAAGACTGGCAGTACGGTCTGAGTTTGACATACACCGAATCGCCCACCTGAATTTGGGCGTATCAGCGACGTTTGTTGGTTGATGGAGCATCTTCTGCTGAGCGGTGTGAAAGTGAGTTTTCAAAATCTGGAGAGTTTCATCCCGTGCCATGATGGTCTCCCGCACTGCCCCCACGAGACATTCTCTTGAAAGGTGCTGCAAAATGGCGGGCTGTTATAGACGACCTGTAAAGGAGTCATGCCAACAGAGTGGGGGAAGGAGGCATTGTAAGAAAACTCTGTCCATCCTAACTACTTTCTCCAATCTCGTGTCCGGTCCGAAATAAAGCAGCGCAACTGTCTCCAAACAATGCCAACTTATGACTGGACGTTCTTCTGCGGATGTCGTACCGAACTCATCTGGAGTTGTGTCCCGATGCAGTTGAACAATTCTTGCAAAAACGCGCTCATGAATACCGGGTTGCGAAAACCGACAATCGATCCCACCAGTCAATTCCCTAATCTCTCTTAATTCCTTCCCCTCCTTGGTCTACAACACATGTAGCCCCCCCCCCCTCCGCCCGCACACACACACACAACCATTTATCGCGCTCACCCTCCACCCCTCAACGAAACTGAGCCCCTCCCTCATTCTATCGATAGTCATTTACTCATTTGCAAGCTCCTTGCAAACCTCCAGTCCACAACCAACTGCCAGCTTCTGTCCAGGGACGTTCGGCTAGCCTCCAGCTATTGGAACAAACTTCCACCAAGCAGTTTTCGGCTCCCCATCCCTCCCAGATCTCCTACAAAGCCCTCCCAGCCCCCCTTCACTTTTTTTCTGTTCCTCACCTTCTCCTGGTTCACAAAGCCTTCCATCAGAGCTCCTCCCAATCACTCAGGAGTTGTATTCGCCTACCAATGTAGCCACATACTATTTTGTGCTGTCCAGGACTCCATCTACCCTATCCGGCCTTCACCATTATTCTCCACAACCCTCACTACTACCATAAGCTGCATCCAACAAATTCCAGCCATCAGGAAGTACATTTTCAACCGTGGTTAGTGTTGTTCAACAACCTGCAGCTCTATTGGGTTCCCAGAGTTCAGTGCCGACTTCAATCCCAACACCCGGAGAGCCCACCAAGTTTTTTTTTTATTTTATAGCAGTGTTCGTTTTAGGTTTGTCGTGAACTATTATTTATTGAATTAATGATTATTTCTATACTCTGCATCATATCTTATTTGTAAACTTTGTCTCCACACCATTTGTGGTTAGTGTTAAAATTCATTTACT
This sequence comes from Platanthera guangdongensis, assembly GCA_039583875.1. NCBI lineage: Eukaryota > Viridiplantae > Streptophyta > Magnoliopsida > Asparagales > Orchidaceae > Platanthera > Platanthera guangdongensis. The sequence goes on along the minus strand of CM077161.1, from coordinate 137,423,568 downwards.
TTCTTATTTATCATTTGTGCACTCTCAATATTACAGCCAGTGCTCTCTATTTTGTGAAATTTTATTCTATTGTGGCTTTTCTTGTGTTTGTTTTATAAATCTCAATTATTGCAAGTTAAAATATCATTGGATTAGTGTCTGCATCATCTATTGTCCCCCCGATAGGACCGTCCTTCATCATTGTTGATACTACTTCACGAGTATTCACCAAGCATAAGTCTTCATTATAAAATTGTCAAACTTCGGACGAGAGATAGTGGACAAAGTCACAAAAGATTCACAACATAGATTAAAAATAAAATTCATGATACAAGAAAACAATGGTAAGGTATGAATCTTTCCTCTTCATTAATATATTAAATTTTCAAGCATGACAAGTATTCGCGGTTATAAAAAACAATGCGAACCCTCAAAAATTTTTACGCAAAATCACTAAAACCCGACAAAATGATTCAAAAGAAAGAGTCAGAAGCACCGTATGGGTTGTCATCAAAAATATCTGACTTGACATCATCAGCAACCCGACCACTCGCAGACGCTTCATCTGCATGAACCGTGGAAGCTGGAAATAATGCACTATAAGTAACGTCTGCTAACTTTGGTTTTTATCATGTCAAGGTCCTTTAAAGCAGAAATAGTTTCGTCCCCTATTATTCACGAGACTCTCATCATTTCGTCAATGTACTTGTTGAAGGGGGGCATTAGCCTATATTATATAAAGCGTAGTAAAAATAATTACAGTGAGTGCATGGAGTCTTCTAAAAGGAGGGCCCAAAGGCTTTGGGATTGGGGCATACCCCTTTCCCAATAAAGATCATAACCGCATGCTTCCTTCGAGAAGTGGTCAATGTACTTCAAATTATCTACATCAAAAGAACTTCGACATTTCACATCCTATTAATCAATTTATGCATGACAAAGTATTCGCTCATTAAAAATCGAGAAAAGAGTTCATAATTGTTGAAGGAAAAAAATAGAAATGCTTGATACTATTATTCATCCACTTAGGGCATTATATAGGAGATACAACATGACATATAACACCGATAGGCGGTGTGGGACTAAACCTCAAACACATAAAGGCACTACAAGACCGACATTGACTCGATAATTCAAACACTCCCCCTCTAGATGAAGGGGGGACCTTTCATCTTGGACACAACAAATAATGACAATGAAGGTTGATGATGCGGGACAAAACATCAGACGAGCCACCGGGGAAAAATTCTAAACCGAGAAATCAAGCCGGGGTTTCAACCCTAAATCCTAAACCCTAAACCCCAGCCACACACGACGCTGACCCACACACGACACAGGACCCACACACAACATGGACTTTCAATAAACCGGTCAACCAACATCACCTACACACACAACATGCGAAAGAGAATGAAAGATGCGGAGCAAATCATCAAACGAGTGATCCGGGATAATCCGTTGGGGATAATCTGTCGGGGTAATCCGCACAAAGGGTGGTTCCACCCGACACAGTCCTGCACGACACGATCCCACACGACACAACCCGCTGAGATTAAAACACCAACATCAATCGTGTCCCCAACACACCACCAAATAGAAAGACATATGGGGAGACACATACGACAAAAGCCTAGAGGCTGTGTGGAACAAAAACGAAAAGTCGTGAAAGATCATCCTAGTCGCATTCGTCCCAATCACTCCCCCTCATGTGAATACCATGTGCATATAGACACGAAGACTCAAACAGAATACGTAAACCAGACACAAATAAAATTTCCACAAACAAACTCCAACACCCGATAATCGTCGAGAGAAGCAAGCACCAGGATACACAATACCGGCGAGATCAACAAAGGAATCCATCAATAACTGCAAAAAACGTCTTGAGAAGAAAGTGAAGCATCGACCAAGAGGGCAGCGGTATCGGAAGCCATCCTCCATAGCAGCAAGTGACAGAAAGCACATTAACAAAAGAAACCATCACCGTTGATGTCAGTCAGATCTGGTCGCCGCAAGAAGCTGCGAGATGAAAAAAGCAGAAGCCGCAGGCATGGAAGAAACCTCTCGAGGAGAGGCGCAACCAAGCAACAACAAGCAAGAAGCCATGCGACGGAGAAGAACCAGCCCCAGGTGGAGGCGTCGACGATAGCACCAGCCGCAAAAGGGACCGACGAAGGATGCGATTGTTGAGATCAGCGCAGGAAGCTGAGACAAAATCGGCGTAGGAAGCCCAAACGAGATCGGCGCAGGAAGCCCATCAGGTGGAGAAGGGGATTGGGCGCCGATGACGATGGAGGAAGCAGATATGCCGACTAGAACAGAGCTAGCCACGGGATCGACCAAGCAGACAAGATCGAACTCAAAGCACAAACATCGAGGGGGGGGGGTCCAAGATCTGCTCCCGTCGATGGAATCCGACGTCGATTCCGTCGACGGGAGCAGGAGCGGGAGACGAAAGCCAGAGTAGTCGTTGTAGCGGAAGTGGGAGAGGAAGACGCGGCCAAGGGCGAAAGAGGCTAGCGAAAGTGGGAGAGGAAGACACGACCGGGAGCGGAAGCGGCTAGCGAGCAAGAGTCGGAACAGAGAAGAGGGGGCGGCTACGGGAAAGAAAATTTAGGGCTTTAGATCTTTGTATTTGATACCATGTTGAAGGAAATAAAATAAAAATGCTTGATACTATTATTCATCCACTTAGGACATTATATAGGAGTTACAACATGACATATAACACCGATAGGCGGTGTGAGACTAAACCTCAAACACATAAAGACACTACAAGACTGGACCGACATTGACTCGATAATTCCAACAATAATTAATAAACTTCGCTTAACGTCTGTATTTTAAACCTTGACTTGATCTCGCTATGAAGCTATCTGCTTGACTTGATCTCGCAATGAAGCTATCTGCTTGACTTGATCTCGCAATGAAGCTATCTGCTTGACTTGATCTCGCAATGAAGCTATCTGCTTGCCTCTCCTAACTTGGCATGCTTAACTAAACTTTGCATGTGTAACCCCACGGCTATGGCGTGGAGATTAGACAACTCTATCTTCAATAAGTTCTCAACTTCTTCCTTATTATATATCATATGTTGGTAGTTGTAAAGATGTGGCGAGCTCCTCCAAGATATCAGCTGCGAGCTCACTGCGAACCTCTACGCCTCTTCATCCCAAAGAATCAATGGCTCACCTGCTAAATTCGCAACACCCTCGACAACATTTGGAAACAGGTGTCTACTATCCTTTAATGGGTATTTCCTCCTTGAAGCCCTGAACCTCGCTGCCACTGAGCTCCCAAAGACTTGTCAGTCTCTAGGAGCCTTTAGCTCCTTTTTGACATATCCGCGTCTTCTTACCCTGCGAGTTTCTCTTATCGCCGCAACTTCAGGGTCATTCTCGGGATCTCAATACCCATCATGCCGATATGATCTATTTTTTGGAAGAGTAAGTTTGGATGCAAAAACAAAAGAATTTTAGAACTCGCATATGGTCTTGCGAATACCTATAAAACTCGTTAATTTACCTTGGGATGGATCATGATCTGTCACCTCATTTATTCACAAAAGATAATGATCAATATCTAGTAAGTTGTTCGCTTTGAAGTCGACTCTCCATTTCAACCCCATCTAGATTCATTGTTTTGAAATTAGCCTCATCTCTCAATGCGGGTTTCAAAACCAGAGAACCAAAGTTTAGTTTAAATTGGGCAAAATATTGTCCAGAAGTGAACCTTGTTATGCAGATTGAGAACTTGCATCCGGTTTCCTCCAAAAAGTATCATCCCATCCTCACGAGACCTGACAAAAAATAGATTAAAAAAATCCTCATATTCCAAGATACCTTATCCATTCGAAGGTTTATCACTTGGACTATCTGGGCTGGAACAAGACCATAGTGGTTATTTACTCATGCGAATTCTGTCCAGAAGGGTAATCACAAACTAAAGTCATCAAAAGGAATGGAGATTGCTCATTCCGGTGTTTTGTTGATGTGCTCTCCAGTCCGCGACAATCTCGCTGTTATTCCTTGGGGTAAGGGGTATGATTTGAAAAAATTTGCGAGTTCAGCTACAGTTGTTAACAAAGGCTTAAAAGGTATGTCTCAATGATCATTCAAGAATTCCCAGTCTTTTGAACATCAAGCTCTTCCTCTTCTGCGATTTCCTCTTGTCAGCCATATTTTGAGCTCACCAACACCTGTGCCTCTTCAAAAGCTAAAGGAATGTAAAATGAAATAGAGATGGATGCTATTTATAGAAAAAGTCGTATCGAAAAATGAAACGCTGCATCAACGATTTCGCAGCCACAGTGACATATGCTTGTGAATACTCTATCTAATTCACAACTATTCAGTGCAAGCACAGGAGGATAGAAGGTGTATTATTACATGTTCATATTGCCAAAAATTAAAAAATCACTTGCATATGTGCAATGATATCCTTCATTTAACAAATGACTAAATCCTGCTGAGCTCTGTGGTGATGAAACTGAGCAAACAGTGCATGGAGCCTCCCGATGTCCTTTTCTATAAATCTGTATACAGTTGTAGGAGTATTCATAGGCTTTGGAACTAAAGGTGGGAGTGGATGTGATTGCTTATCCATAAGAGCCTTGAGACCACTCAAGATGTGTGATTTCTTCAGAATGTTGCGTCAGCTCTTTCTCCATGCATTGAACTCGCGGCTGCATTACAAGGACCTCAGGAAAAAGAATCAATAATCACGGAAGAAGAATAGTTGTAATAAAATATAAGGTTACCAGCTGTCCGCTCAAGATCCCGTGGATTGTCTCCGCTAATGCCAGGAGGAACGTCTCTATCATTTTTTGACAACCCCCCACCCCCCCCTCCCCAACTAACACCCTAATATTTTTCTAATAATTGCATGACTTTCCTCGACGATGATACAAATAAACATAAGATCAGTGACGTGATAAAATTTTCGTAAGTTTTTCATTTCTCATTTTGTGACGATGATTTTATCGATGGTATTTTTCGACACACATTTTCCGATATAATTTGCCGACAAATTTTCATTCATGTCGACTTTGAAGTCTTATAATATTTTGATAAATCATGAGGGTTTGATTAAGATTTTTGTGATGTCTGAGAGCTGGATGCAAAAAGAACCACTGGTATTTCATGGGCTAAGTTCGTGCAAGAGTTCATAGCTTGGTTTATGTCAATGTACGAGAAACGATTGTTGCATGAGAAATTTCTATGATTAGTGCAGGGTAGCCGCTCAGTGCTCCAATATGAGGTTGAATTCTCAAATTTGGCTTATTTAGCAATTCCATGGTGGCACATGAGGCGGATCGATGCCTTCTTTTTCAGCAAGGTCTTCAAGACAACATTCAAACATATACGGTACTGCTCGACATTACTTATTATGACACACTCATAGAAAACCCATTTAATTTAAATTGATCTGGAGAAAACATAAAGAGAAAGGAATTTAAGAAAAAGAGGTTGTCCGACGGACCGAGAAAAGAAACCTTTGGAAGAACATGTGTGTATTAGTGGAAGCGGAAGAAGTTTCTTAGTCTCCTCCATCTATAGTTGGTGGTAGTAGTTGTTCAATGGAATCAGCATCATAGGTTATTTAAGACGCAACACATACTAATGGACACCTAATCACTGATACTAAGGAGGATGGTGTCAAAAGATAAATGCGATGATGATCCAAGAAATGATAAAGGAAATAAAAAAGATGACAGTGAGATTTTATCTCTTTAATTTATGATTTGTTTTCACATATTTTAAATTATTTCATGCTACCACATTACTTTCATACTGATACTATTACTTACATGTGCATGTGCATAGACATCATTTGAATGGAATCAAAGAAGTTTGTTGTTTTCAATCACTAACACGTAAAGAATCGCTCAAATATGAAAGAGAATTCAAAAGCGATTAATGATCTGATGGGAAAAATATAAATAACATCCACATTGATGTTCATTGGAGTCGTTAATTATGTTTAACAAATTGAATGCGTTGATGCATATGTAAGGATAAGGATTGTCCGTGAGCTGAATTCCAATTCTGTTGGGCCGACGAGTCTTAAGCATGTGGGAATGCACTGGATCGGACTCCAGGGGGATGAAAGACTTGACGCATGTGGGAACGTGCTGGAGCAAATACAGAGTCTAATTCAATTTGGTTGGAAGACTTTAGCATGTGGGTGCCCACTGGATTAAGACTTGTCGACAAATTCAGGGGTCCAAAAGGCTCTAAGTGTGTGGTACATGTTGGATTGGTTGACGATGTGGACTCTGTGAGGTCGGGCCCAACGACATAGTGCTGATATTGATGCGGCTTCCCTTAGCAGTACCTAGACTGATAAATGAAAAGTAAATGTAACAAGATTGAAAATGAATAGTAAATGTAACGAGACTAAATAACGCGCCATGAATGGAATGAGAAGTTAATGTAACGAGACTGAAAAATGAGCAATAAATGTAATGAGAATGAACATGTTTTCGCTAATGACCAGTATGAATGGCAGTGTGTTGTGGCCTTCTTATCTAGACGACGCCGCTTCAAGCCCTCTCCATCAAGGACCTCTCCTTCCTCTGTGTGCCTCTTTGTCGGAGGCTTGATTTGAGAACCATGCTAACCCTTCTTACTCTTAGCCCGCGAGAATATAATTATATGTGTTGTACTCTCGATCTCACTCACACTTCGAGCATCATCCACTTCACTTTTTCTTCTCAACTCCTCCTGGAGTTGCAAAGATTCATTCTGAGCAGCGTCAGCTCTCATCGCCTCTTGCATCTCTTTTACTTTAGCAGCGACAACCTTAGCGACTGCAAGTTCCTCCTCAGTTCCTGTCCTTAAGTCCTTACCCTCGACATCTTTAGCTTTCTTTTTCACCACTTCCTCGACTTTCCTCTCCGACTGATTTCCTTGCCACTTCTCCTCCTTCCTCATCGTTTCTTTGGCTAACTTTCTTGACGCTTCTTCAACCTCTTTCTTTCTCGCTGCCTCTTTTTTCTTCGCCGCTTCCTCGACTTTCTTCCTCGCTGCTTCTTCAGTGGTCTTCTTCGCCTCTTCTTCCTTTTCACCTTTTTTATGACGACTATGTCTGTCTCTTCCTTCTCCTCTGTTGCTTTCCTCGCAGTCTCCTTGCTCTCTCTTTATGCCTTCCTCGTAGCCTCGTCCTCTTTTCTCTTTGGCCCCTTCCTCTTAACCTCCTCTGCTTATTTTTCTGCTAGCTTCTCCAGCTCCTTCACAACTCTCGTGGTTTCCTCTTCTGTAGCTATTGCGGTTTTCTATTATGCAAAATGAGCAGAAGACACAACTTCCTGTGCCCGCTTCATTGCCTCTTTATCAACAATCTTCTTGGACCCGCGTCTAACCTTATCAGCTTATTTGAAGAGGGGATATGACCGGACGAATTTTTCCCCTTTTCGAGCTCTCGCTCTTAGCAATCTCCTCAGAAGCTTTGACAAGATCATCTAGGGTAATGGACTTCCTCAGGTCATCCTCTAGACCCGCATGTCTCAATGCTTACTCCAGTCCAGGAATTACAGACACTTTGGAAATCCCTTCCCCGCTATCGTTGCTACTGAAACGATCAAAAAAGCCACCCTGCTGAGGATCATAGTTAAGATAAGTATTAAAGAATGTACTATCTGAAACACTAGAGGCGGTTGCAGACACGACCATAGTCTCATAAATTAAGGGAGTTCTCACTCTGGGATAAGCTGCCGCGAATGTGGTAATATCGATCACAAGAGATGTAGGAGTACTCGCCTTCCTAGCGGATTCATCCACCATTGGATAAATCAGTTTTTTGGAAGTTTCAATTTTCGCTAGATGGTGAGCATAAAGGTCAGCTAAGGTTGAAAATCTGCCATTTGTCATGTCTTTTAGGAGTTCTTGCACTGCTATCGGAGAGAATCACACCGTTGTCAATTTTAATATTTCATTCAAATGACCGCCTTATATAGACACACCGACATTTAAGGCGGAGCGAAACTCACATACACTGTTTTTTTCGAAATGTTTTGACTAATATTTGACATGTGTTTCTATTCAAGATGGGTCTCATAAACCATAAATACCTCACCGATCATTAGCAGGATTCACCAACTATTTATGAGGACTCACCGACCTCGGTCGTTGTCTCGCTAACCATCAAAGCGTATTTGCCAACGATATTGACAAACTCTGCTATCCCCCATACTCACATACCTTAAAACAGAGTCTGCGAGTACTAACCTGGAGCACTTAAAATACTTGTAAGTTGTAACTATATTGTAATAAACTATCAATCAATACAATCACCGCACAACTAAATGTTTGCGTTGTGGGAAGCCTGCTCTCGTCGTTTGCGACATCCTTTTTCTCATCCAAACATTTGCAACTCGGGGATCCCCTTCACCCACAGTGCCCCTCTTCCTTTTATTTTCATTAGGTGACACATACATAATATATAATACTTTATAACTAACCAAATTAATATTAATTAATTCCAATTATTTAATATTTACTAATTAATTACAAAGTATTATATTCCAGCATGAATTTATCTTGTTGACTTCCATATACGCGCTCTGGGGGTTCCGACAAGTGGGTCCACTCACGCAAATGCACGAGCATAATACTATATTGCCCTTGAAAATTGTTCTTGTTTGAATTTTTTGATGGGATCTTTATGAAATTTGGCGATGAAAGTGAGTTGGAGGAGAGGCAACAGTTGCACGAGCGAGGAGAACAAATGAGGAAGTGTGGAAAAAAGGAAGAAAGGATTTGGGTGAAAGTGGTGTTATTAGTGGGATATGAGCTAGATGGAGGCAACTAGTGTAGGTTTTGGAATGGGGCTAAAAGTTGGTGCCAACAACATGCGAAGACAAAAATTAAATTTGGCAGTTACTGAGGAGGGTAATACTGCAGTTTCAAAGGGAAGAGTAGGGGATAGATGCATGTGGGGTCAGACAATATTAAGGTGGGCATGAGGATGGGACGTCTGGAAAGAGGAAATTTTTCGGTACGTTCAATGTACCATGCTTAGTATGTGGATATAAACCTTTTTCGCTAGTGGGCCCACCTCTTTTCCCCCCATCGCGGAAAAAACCTGCTTGAGATTCCTCCTTCAACCCCCGGCGGAAACCTAGCCTTGGTTGGCTTACTGGGATATTGCGACCACCAAATATGTCGGAGCTTCCTCAAAATTTCCACCGTTAGCTCACTGCTTCTTCAGTTTTCGGCGAGGTTTTGAAATCCAATGACCTTTAGCTCACTGCTTTCAGGAGCTGTTCGAGCTGCGTTGTTGTTGGTTAGTACATGAAACTAGTCTCATTTTAATCATTATAGCTTCCTCAGGGAGTTTTGGTTTTCAAGCTAGTTTTTTCATGGCGATTTGCTTCAGATAAGTGCAAGAAAATGTCAGTTATTGGAGTAACAAGTACCTATGCGTACTTTGAGAATGTTGCTGAGGGAATGAACAATGTAAGCTAGTTTTTCTGTTTCAGCTCATTCATTGTTTTTGTCCTGAAACATCACCTTTTTCTCATTCTTCACACCCCTTTAGCTAGACTTTTTATATTTTATTTTTCAACTGCATTTAGTATTAAAATTTTAACTGTTTTAAAACGAACTGCATTTTATTCTTTATTTGCAGTTCGATTTTAGTTAAGAGTATACTAACCCTTCATATGATTTTTTTCCAGATCCAAAAACAGCATGTTGTGTTTCGAATTATGCATTCAGAAGATGTGCCGTATGCTATGTGCATTGTGAGTATGCCCATAGCATATGTTTCAGTGTTCGGAAACAACATTTGACCTACTGGACATGCACAAGGATTATAAAATGTCAAGACTATGACTGCACCAAAGTTGGTTTGAAGAAGATGAAACCGTCACAAAAAAGTACCGTAAATTAGAAACACGCACCAGTTGTCTTGCCTTATATATCTTTTATTGTTGATACATATGGTAGGACTTGGACAGTTACAAAGTTCGTCAAGGAGCACAATCATCCACCGACGACGGAAAAAAAGCAGCATTTACTAAGATCTCATCGCAACATTTTCAAGATGTAGGGTAGTCTTATTAAGAATCTGACAGATGCGAGAGTTAGAATAGTTCATGCGTACAATTTTCTATCTAATGAATTGATGACGTCAAGAATGTTGGGTTCTCTAAAACTTTATATGCTATGTATTGTGAGTATGCCCATAGCATATGTTTCAGTGTTCAGAAATAACATTTGACCTACATAACACACACAAGGATTATAAAATGTCGAGAATATAGTGCGCCAAAGCTGGTTTGAAGAAGGTGAAACCGTTACCAAAAAAGTATCACAAATTAGAAACACGCATCGATTGCCTCGCCTGTATATATTTTACCGCCGATACAAATGATAGGAATTGAAGAGTTACAAAGTTCGTCAAACAACACAATCATCCGCTAGCGATGGAGAAAGAACAACATTTACTGAGATCTCATCACAACATTTCAAACATGCAGGGTAGTCTTATTAAGAATCTGACAGATGCTGGAGTTAGAATAATTCATGTGTACAACTTTCTATCTAATAAAGTTGGTGGCGTCGAGAATATTGGGTTCTCTAAAACCGATGCCTACAACCTTGTGCAGTGGGAAAAAACGTCAATAGAAACATGTGACTCTATTAGCTTGTTGAAGATACTACGGGTGAAACAATTGGAGGACATGTTCTCATATGATGTTCGAACCGATGCATTGAATAGGTTGACAAGCTTTTTTGGGTGGATGAACACAACAAAATTTATTATGACTGCTATGGTGACGTCATTACTTTCGACACGACATAAAGACTGAATAAGTATAACTTGGCTTGTGCGCCATTCATCGCGGTCAACAATCATTGACCGAATATATTTGTCGGTGGCGCTTTCATTGTTGAAGAAACCATCAATTCGTTTTGTTGGGTCTTCGACACTTTTCTGAAATTTGTCGGTGAGAAACAATCAACAAGCATATTCATGGACCAAGACCTAAATCATGGCCGTTGCTATTGAAAGAGTATTTTCAAGTACTCGTTACCGTTTATGCCAATGACATATCTCCAAGAAAGCGCCTTCAAAAGTATGCTATAATAATGACAAAAGTGTGCGCGAGCTTTTTTTATCAATGCATTAGTAAGTGCGACGAGTTTGAGTTTGATAGATACTGGAAGGAGATAACTAGTAAACTTGCAAGAAAACTGATGGTTGGAGGATTTACATAGAGTTGGAAGGAATTGGTCTACAACCTTTAACAAGGATGTGCTGGATCTTGGTATATTATCAACACAACGAAGCGAATCTGACAACAATGGATTGCATGGCTGTTTTGTAACGACCCCGTCTAAACAAAAGTCAGAGTGCGTTTTGGGCAGGTCGTGATGCCACATGCATGGACGGAAGAGAATCCATGTCTGTTAGGAGGGAGCTGATTTAGCGTTATTAGGTTTAAAATAATTAATTTAAAGAAAAATAATTTGTTTTTATGCAGAAGTTTTAGAGTTTATTAGCTAAAAATTAGATGCACATGAAATTTTAGTAAAAACTCATAATACAATTGGTAACACCAATTTCATGCAATAACAATCCCAATGCAAATGTGATGCGGAGGAGAGACGAGGACGAGCTTTGGGCTCATTCGGGGCTGATTTGGAGACTTACAATATACGGCGTGCCCGAATCGACGATCCGACTCCGTGAATGCGTCCGGATTTGTGTTGCAAATCAATTTCATATATAGCTTTGTACTTTTCAGATTCTATTTCATGTAGTTTTGGCCCCGAGACCAACGACCAATCATAGCTGTTAATTCTGGGTGCCCTAATTTTTATTTCTTATAAATAAATGGTTTAGGTCTGCCGTCATTTCTCATTGCTGAATGTTTGGAGAAGAGAGTGTCTTCCTTCATTCCGGTGATCACCTCCGCGGTGCCGACTCCGTGGAGCCCACTTGGTGACGACTCCTTAGGGTATGTTTTGTTTCCTTTTTAATTCCCCCTCTCCTCCACCCCTTTTCCCTTGCTGTCCAGCCGCCGACCTCCCTCAAAACCCTCCAAAACCCTCATCCGCAGCCCCTACAACCCCCCAAATACCATGCCACTATTGTTGTCCAGGAAATGCAAGTGTTGTTCACGGTTTACTGTTCATTGTGACAGTGTTCATTACGTACTGTCCACGCGGCCACTATTCACCCGAACACTGTTCACCGTGATACTGTTCATCTGTCACTGTTCACGCCGAGCCCCCCTCCTCCCTTCCAGGCCGCCTACCCGCACCACCCAAACAACCACCTTGCTGTTTTCAGCCCTAAACAGTCCAAATCTGCCCTCTTTCCTGTCATAACCAACCGCTAAATCTTTCCTTTTTTGCTTCCGTTACTCCCCATCACGTGGATCCACCTCCCAACCACCGGTCATCACCAAACTTGTCTAGATCTGGGCATTTCAGCCCAGATCCAGCCACTTACCACTCCGATCCAGCCTTCCTAATCCCCCAACCAGCTATGAAGCACCGACACTTCAAAATGTCCAGCGTGTCGGTGTCGGAGAGTCCGACACTCGTCCGACTCTCCGACACTCTCCGACACTCGAGTCAGAAATCCGACACGCTGCCTCACGCGGGACTTGCGTGTCCCACTCAATCGGACACGCGTGTCCCTAAGTTAGCTACTCATGGTGAGGCGACTGACAATTTGTCTTGGAAGTGTCTTTACCATCTTCTAGCATTTCAAGTAGTGAAAGTGGATCTACTAGTGACGTACATATTTTCTCTAGAAAAAATGAAGATTGAAAGTGGAGAAAAAAATTGCATGAGAATCGATTATTTTTACTGATAATATATAATGGTAATGTGTTAATGTTCTACTATTTTTTGATCATTTTTAAATTTTGCATTTGAATAATTTATGAGTAATATTTAAACATCACTTAATTTATTGAAATATTTGTTAATTATTATTTTTTTATTTTTTGTTAAATGTTTTAGGATTTTCATAATTATAAAAAAATGAATATTTAATATACGTGTCCCAGCGTGTCGGAATATGGTATTTTTTTAGAATTGACGAGTCGCGTGTCGTGTCGTGTCGTATCGCGTGTCCCGTGTTGGTGTCGGCGCAACATAGCCAACCAGCCTTCCCCTTACCCGATCCAGTTCTCCAACCACCGGAACCCCTCTTTGAGCTCTCCAATATTCAGATTTGTTTTATATATGGTAGCCTTATTATTCGTATTGTGTTTTGTATGGGTTTTGGTTGTAAACATTATCACGGTTTGGATATCAAGTGTTTGCGTGAGATTATAGTTTTTATGTTATTTGCTCTTTGATAAATCTCTAATTGCAGGAAGGGTTTATCCGCCGCGTGCTCTAGCTTTGGCCCTCCACGTGGAGGAAAACCTACGCTTGTTTTTTGCCCAAACAAATTATTCTTGCTTGCTTTTGAATTATTTGCGTGAGATGATTTTATTTATTATCCAATTGTGATCTAACTGTCGGATTTTTGCATAGCATGTAGGGTTAGGTCATAGATTTCACGCCGCCTATAGATTTGCCCTGCGCCAATTGGTATCTGGGGAAGGTTGCGCACACTTTTCGATACCCAGTCGTAGATTCTATAGGTTTCTCATTATGTCTAGGTATCACCACTTGTCCGCACCTCACTTTGGAGGTCTTGAGTCCACTTGCACTCGCTCTCACAGAGCCCCGTCAGGGAGATCCTCACATTATTTCGACGATCATTCTCGATCGCAGTGCACCACTTTCAGAGATCGTGTTGACCCACTGACACGACCCCACTATGCTAGAGACGATCAGTATGATGATTGTCGTCGTGCTTATCCGTACACGCGAGCAGATCGTGTTGATCCTTCGACACGACTTAGTTACCTTAAGAATGATTATTATGAGGATAGTCATTCCGAGACAGATCTTGAGAGTCAATTTCGTACTGCTTCTCCTTCCTTTGACGGCTCATCGAGTCCCGAGTCTTTCAGCTATTGGCTCGTGGATATGGAGAATTATTTAGATCATTTTGAGTTATTTGGCGAGCGTCGCATCAAATTTGCAAACTTAGACTTTTAAATCAGGCGAGGGCTTATTGGGCTAGCGTTGAGAGGACCCGCGAGCGAGACCGTATTCGTCGCATCACTAGTTGGGTGGACATGAATCGTATATTGTGTCAGAGATATCTGCCTTCGTCATATCGGAGTCGCTTGCTCGACCAATTATTTTCCCTGCAACAAAGATCCATGTCTGTCGCTGAGTACATAGATCTCTTTGATGAGTTAGTTATGAGGAGTGATATCTGAGAGGATCCAGCCATGGTCAATACCAGATTTCGGTCTGAGCTTCAATCTGACATTCGTACTAAGGTAGTTTATCATAGCTCGGAGTCCCTCCGCAATACGAGTCCCTCCCATGCTGAGGTCACCATGACGCCTACCACTATCCTGTCAGCCACGACAGAAGTGATACACGAGGCGGATTGCTCTCACCACAGTGAAGTGCTTATCCCAGTGAGTGACCTATCTCTTGTCTCTGACCCGTCTCCTGCGACCCCGATTGAGAGTGAGCCTAAGCGACCTATTGAGTCTGCAGTATTGTGTGACTTGTGTCCCTCACCCACATCTCTTCTTCTGTCATGCACCGGGTTAGTTAACACCCTCACCGTAGACCCAATTCTTGACACTACACCCACAGACCCATTCTTGAGTGTAGGTATATGTTGCTCTCCCGTTGTCATTGCCCTGAGTCACATCACGACCGAGAGCCGAGAGTTTGATGTTGATCTCGCAGTGATTATGCCACCCATTCAAGGGAACACGGCCCCTTACGATGGTACTCACATGGAGGATCATGACCCTAGTGACGAGTTTTACGATGAACCCCCTGTTGAGTCTCCTGATGAGCCGCCACATCCTGGTGAGGATACGATTCGGGTGAGACGCTCGTTTATGAGCTTTGAGTTATTGACGTCTCTTTTGCTATCATCTATAGTCTTGCCCCAGAGAATTGATCTTGCGTGAAGCATAACGTATGTAGAGCCTTCCTTGAGTACGCTTGAGCATACACATATTGTGAGGGCCTATCTTATGGCTCATCGCACCCTCGATAAGTTTTGGGGCACACCACCCGCTGACTCACCCAATGAGTT
Source organism: Platanthera guangdongensis (assembly GCA_039583875.1). NCBI lineage: Eukaryota > Viridiplantae > Streptophyta > Magnoliopsida > Asparagales > Orchidaceae > Platanthera > Platanthera guangdongensis. The sequence continues at coordinate 137,408,439 of CM077161.1, read as the reverse complement.
CTTCCTTGTCGGGGATACTCACCACACTCGAGAGTCACGTCTTCTAGTCAGTGTGCACGATCTTCATTCAGGTGGTTGCCTCATTCGCGATGACTTCTCGTACACCTCCTGGTGAGCCCCCTGATGTGTCACGTTCCCTGAGAGATATTTGGCTCTTTACGAGCCTGTATTTGAGTATAGTTGTCTCTTGCGATCATCTGATCACTCGTCACACACGAGATGAGTTTTTCTACACTCCACCGAGAGAGCCCCCTGATAAGCCACCATATTTTAGAGACGTCCCGATCATTATTAGACTTTCCTGTAGCAGGTACGTTGTGTCGGTCATGTGTCATTTGCATCATTTGCATGCGTCTGTTGAGTCGTTTCGTCATCTTTTGCATGAGTCTGTTGTGTTGTCTGTTCATCGTTTGCATGTGTGTCATGAGTCAGTCCGAGGAATAATCCATATTGGTAATAAATCTTGTAAATCACATGCGGATGTTCATTGGCAAGTGCATGTACTTCATGAAGGAGAGCAGGTGATGATAAGAATCTGCGTTGTGAGGCTCCGTGCGAGGCTTTCTAAAAGCTTGAGCGTTAGGCGAATGAGTCCCTACTCAGTCCTGAGACGCATCGGGACAAATGCTTATGAGCTGGACATCCCCGCGAGCATGGGTACCCATACTGTGTTCAATGTCAAGGACTTGATGCCATACTTTGCACCTTACGAGTATTCAGGCCCACATCTTCGTGTCCCTCCCGAGCCTTTACCACCGTTTTTACCACCCACCACTCAGTCTACCACCGAGCCCTTGCCACCACATTCATTGCCCCGTGCCCAACCCATTTCTGACCCCCACTTACCCGGGATCCTGTCCCCAACAGTTCCACCATTGGCACCTCAGATCACACCAGATCCTTCTGTTACTATGTTGAGAGATGAGATTATCACTGAGATCTTTACGCACTAGTCCGTTCCCTCTACAGCCGGTCTTGTGTGCCGCTACCTGGTTTGCGGGCGTGTACGATACTTCATTGACGACACCTGGATGCTACCCGCAGAGCTTGATCGACTCGCCTTGGACTTCGACTTCAGTACGACCGTCTCCATTCATTGGAGGTGGAAGCTTTTCAGTCCGGAGGAGTTGATTGACGATGACACTTTTCCAGCGACGACACTTGGACGACCTCTAGTGGACCTCTTCGAGCTTTACCTGACATGTATCGAGAGAATTCTGATCCTTATTCATCGAGAGATGAATTCTTTCAAGCCGGGGAGAGTGATGCAGAGCAGAGACAAGTACGAGCTTTGGGCCCATTCGGGGCTGATTTGGAGACTTACCATATATGGCGTGCCCGGATCGACGATCCGATTCCGTGGATGCGTCCGGATTCGCGTTACGAATCAATTTCATATATAACTTTGTACTTTTCGGATTCTATTTCATGTAGTTTTGGCCCCGAGACCCACGACCAATCATAGCCGTTGATTCTGGGTGCCATAATTTTTATTTCTTATAAATAGATGGTTTAGGGCTGCCGTCATTTCTCATTGCTGAATGTTTGGAGAAGAGAGTGTCTTCCTTCATTTTGCTGATCACCTCCGCGGTGCCGACTCAGTGGAGCCCCCTTGGTGATGTCTCCTTCAGTAAGTTTTGTTTCCTTTTTAATGCCCCCTCTCCTCCACCCCTTTTTCCTTGCTGTCCAGCCGCCGGCCTCCCTCAAAATCCTCCAAAACCCTCATCCGCAACCCCTACAACCCCCCAAATACCAACCCATTATTGCTGTCCCGGAAATGCAAGTGTTGTTCATGGTTTACTGTTCATCGTGACACTGTTCATCACGTATGGTTCACACGTCCACTATTCACCCGAACACTGTTCACCGTGATACTGTTCATCTGTCACTATTCACGCCGAGCCCCTCCCCCCTCCTCCCTTCTAGGTCGCCTACCCGCACCACCCCAAACAACCACCTTGCTGTTTTCAGCCCGAAACAGTCTAAATCTGCTCTCTTTCCTGCCATAACCAGCCGCTAAATCTTTCCTTATTTGCTTTCGTTACTCCCTATCACGTGGATCCACCTCCCAACCACTGGTCATCACCAAACCTGTCCAGATCTGGCATTTCAGCCCAGATCCATCCACTTACCACTCCGATCTAGCCTTCCAAATCCCCCAACCAGCCTTCCTCTTACCCGATCCAGTCCTCCAACCACCGAAACCCCTCTTTTAGCTCTCCAATATTCAGATTTATTTTATATACGACAACCCTATTATTCGTATTGTGTTTTGTATGGGTTTTTGGTTGTAAACATTATCATGGTTTGGATATTAAGTGCTTGCGTGAGATTATAGTTTTATGTTATTTGCTCTTTGATAAATCTCTAATTGCAGGAAGGGTTTATTCGCCGCGCGCTCTAGCTTTGACCCTCAACACGGAGGAAAACCTAAGCTTGTTTTTGCCCAAATAAATTATTCTTGCTTGCTTTTGAATTATTTGCGTGGGATGATTTTATTTATTATCCAATTGTGATCTAACTGTCGGACTTTTGCATAGCATGTAAGATTAGGTCACATATTTCCCGCCGCCTATTGATTCGCCCTGCGTCAAAATGAACATGTAATATTAAATTCTAGTATATAGCTTATAGCTTAGCAGTTGTCCATGATAACATGGAAAATGACTGATCATAATTATTACATAAAAAGAAATATCTGACAGTAACAAAAATAAAATACATAGAACCTGACATGACAAGAAGATAAACTTCTAAAAGCAGGAGCTTGACGCGGATCGGGCTCAGGTAGCAGTCACAGACGTTAAGACATATTCCAAAATAAGAAGTAAAAAAGCTAAGAACATTGAAACAAAAGTGAGCAAAGATAAAATATGAACAGGAGAAATCAAAAATGTACGTATACCAGTTTTCATAAATCAAAGATAGCAAGACAGGCAAACAAGTGAGACAAGTAGAAACAATTAAGATTATTAGCCTACTCCGGAGTAGCATAAAAACGTTCATGTAATAACATACGCTGTAACCAATGAATTGTGTATGTGTTTTTATTTGATGCACAAAAGTCTTCAAGTTCAGATGCAAGTCTTATCAGATAATTTGTGCTTGTAATGTTCGTTTATTTGTTCACGAGTCAAGAGGGAACTTAAGTCAAGAAATTGTATCAATTAAACACTATTTTCAATAATTGCTTATGATATTAATCAATTAAAATATTCATAGATTGTGATTCTAACACACAGATTTATGTCAAAAGGAAAATCGGATCATGAAATAAATTTTTCGCAAGTCTTACATCCAGACATGCATAAAAGACGAGATTCAATGACACTAAAAACTAGAAAGTGAGTTTTGAATCTTGTGGGTTCAAGAGGTTGAAGTTTCATTAACTAAAAGATTTTTCAAGTAAACCGCAGGGATAAGTTTGTCATGCATCAATTCTGGGATAACAAGTAATAATCTAAATTAAATCATTTTTAGGCATAAATATCTTCCAAGTAAAGTGTGTATGATCCGATCATTTTATAAAATACAAATCATCTGCTTGCTAAAAGAAATCTTAAAATCTTAACAGTTATCATTATGATATTTGTTGATCATGCGCTAAAAAAATCTATTATTCTTTCAATTATACATCAAATGAGAATATCATTCATTTAAGTGAATATTCAGCTGAAAATCATTCAATCATAAATTTATTTGATAAATCAAACATTCAAGAGTAAAGTCATTTAATCATAGGAAAAGAAGTATTAATTTAAACTCAATGTTTGCAAGAGAGAGAGTGAGTTCTCTAATTACCTTAAGTGAGGTTGAATCTGGCTGCGGCGGCTAAGCGATATAAGCAAATTAAAAACCCTTTTTGAACATGTTTAAGATCACGTAAATGATATTCGACAGGAGGAAAATTCTTACGCTTACACAGACAATTTATTTTATATAACCTAAACAAGATTTGGATATGCTGTTTATCGACCTTGAGAAGGCTTATGATAGAGTTTCAAAAGTAATCTTATAGAGTCTTAGAAAATAAAGGTGTAAATGTATCATACATTGCTGAAATCAAAGATATGTATACAAATTCAGTGACAAGGGTGAGGACATATGAATGATTAACACAAAACCTGAATCTTGGTGAGACACTTTAGAAAAGAAGGGTTTTAGGTTGAGCAGGACAAAGACATAGTATATGGAGCTTAAATTTAGCAGTGCAAGAAGGACGAATGACTTCGTTATTAAGTTGGGTGATCAAGATATTTCCCGTAGTGAATGTTTTAAATATCTTGAATCGATAGTTCAAAAAGACGGAAGTATTGATAAAGATGTGACACATAGAATCCAAGCGGGTTGGTTGATATTGAGAGGCGTGTCAGGGATCTTGTGTGATCGTAAAGTACCATTAAAACTTAAGAGCAAGTTCTATCATACTGCGATTAGACCAACGAAGCTCTATGATTCTGAGTGTTGGGCAGTGAATTGTGTACATGAGCCAAAAATGGGAGTTAGGAGATGAGAATGCTTAGGTGGATGTATGGACACACAAGATTGGATAGAATTAGGAATGAATGTATCAGGGAGAAGACATGTGTAACTCTAATTGTAGAGAAGATGCGAGAAGCTCGACTAAAATGGTTTGGACACGTACAAATGAGACCATTAGAGGCACCTGTTAGGCGTTGTGAGAGTCTAGTCAATAGGCATGTTAAACGAGGGAGGGGTAGACCAATAAAGATTTGGAATGAAACTATAAGGAAAGACATGATGTGCTTAGGCATTAGTGAGGTTATGACACAAGATAGGGTACAATGACGACAAAGGATCCATATAGTCGACCCCACTATAACGGGATAAAGGTTTGAGTGTTGTTATTACTAACCTAAACATGAGGGGGGGGAGTTAGAAATTTACCTTCCTCAAAAGTGAGGGGTGAGAAGATTAACACACTGAAACGGAGATTTGACGTCGCTTAGGTTACAAAAATCCTAAATCAGAGAGTGTTTTGAGTGTTCCTGCTTATAGATTCGACGATCGGCGCCAAAAATCACAAATAAATAGTAATTAGTCGTTTATACGAGGGGTAAATTCATGAATCACAACATATGCGAAATTGGAGCACAAAGGTTTGCAAAAACAGTTCAAGCAAATCTCAATAAAGAAGGGAGGAGGAGATTCATACCCAAGGAGGCCAAATCCGAGCCCAATGACGAGAGGGAAGAAAACCCCAGGTGTTTTTTTGCAAACCCGGCCAAGACGACAAAGAAGAGGGCTATCAGAGGAAGAAAATTAGTTGTCAGAGAAAGAGATGGCGGCTGCCATCCTTGAGAAGAGGGAATAAGTTGTTTCCCTAGTTGAACGAAGAAGGAGAAGAGGAGGCGCTGCCGGAGGGGAAGGGGGCAGCTGCTGGCCTTGAGAGGGGGAGAAGAGGTACTGCTGCGGCTTGAGGAGGGAACACTGGTTGCAGCCGAATCTTTGGAGGAGATCAGACGACCTCCTGATTGAAGAAGAAGAAGTGGGAAAGGGGCAAGAGGAGGTACTGGCGGAAGCAGAGGAAGGCGGAAGTCACCGCTGGAGTGGTGGAATCTGGAGAGGGGGGCGCAAGAGCGGCGGAAGCGGGAGATCGAGCTTCGAGCGATTTGTGGGATCACCACAGGTGCGGGTTATAAGCGGGAGGCGGCTGCCCTGGCCGAAAATAAAGACTGAACTGGGTTGGGGGGGGTGATCGACTAGGATTAAAAAAAAACCTATTTTCGGCTGCCCTGGCCGAAAATAAAGACTGAACTGGGTTGGGGGGGGTGATCGACTAGGATTAAAAAAAACCTATTTAGGTTATTACAAATTGCCATTTCTTAAATTTGATTAATTTAGTTTTGTTTTTTGTCATGTTCAAAGGGAACTAGAACACTGATGAAGTGCTTCATAGGGTTAGAAAAATTGGTGGGGTCTTGGCGGATAGGAGAGCGCGACGAAGATTTTAAATGCAAGCAAGGTACGATAAGCTTAAAGTTTAGAAGTTGTATGATTCTTAAATATGTGTCAAGTTTTACACCCGTAAAATGTTTGCTATTTTCGAGAATGCTTTCATGGAGGAAGTTATTGGTGTCTACATAGTGGATGAAACAAAATATGATGAAAGTCATTTCTTATATATTAACTATAATTCCAATTCCAATGATACTGACTGTTAATGCAGAAGTTGCGAGATTAGTGGCATCGTGTGCAAACATATTCTTAGGATATATAATATGAAAACTGCAAGATAGATTCCGTACAATATTTGCTTAAATGCTTCTGTCATAACGCTAAGAAGGGTATCTACCTACCAAATACTCCACGCATGGCAGACTGTGATTCCAATTTGATAGTTAGAAACCCCTTAATGTGTTTTTCCTATGGCCTTACACGCCGAGTAGAGAACTGCCAAGCTGCAAAGTCACATATTTTGTTAGCCTTGAATGATTTAACAAAAGTAAACTGATGAGATAGTTGAGGTTGATAAAATGCAAAAGAGAAGGTTCAGCGATGAGATGGACACAAATATTCCAGAAGTTAGAAATAGTGAAAAATGAGCGAGAAAACAGACAAGAGGTAAATAAATCGCAAACTTTATTGCTCAACAAAGATACTCATTACATAGGTATGCTTCTTATTTATAAAAAACAGGGATATGAAAGAATACAACAATTGATGTGAGACTAAATACAAGTCGGACGGCTTGTGCGGTTTGTCATGGTCAAACATCACACTATACAAAGAACAACTGTACATCTGGCGACTACTAAGGAAAACCGTCACAAAGCTATGGAAGACCGCCAGTCCAGGCCGTCAGACCGCACCTGCGGGCTGCCACCAGATCGCAGTTGCGGCTAACCATCAGACCGCAGCTGCTGCAAGCCACTTGACCGCATACTGCGGGTTGCCACCTAACCGCAGTTGCGGCTAACCATCAGTCCACTGCTGCGACTTCATCCAAACCGTTGCGGCTTCACCAGACCGCTGCGGCTTAACTCTAGACCGCTGCTGCGACTTCCTGCCATACCGCTGCGGCATAACTTCCGATGCACTGCTGCGGCCTCAAACCAGCCCGCTGGAGATGCTACCAAATAGCCCGCTGTGCCAAACCGCCAGAAGGCTGAACAGAGCCCACAAGAACACACCGCCAGACCGCAAGATCAAACCGCATGATTGCTGACTAGACAAACCGCGACGACTAGTTCGGCTAACCGCCCGAACTATGGTTCCAACACTCCCCCTCAAGCTGGAGCATATATGTCAACCATGTCCAGCTTGCTACAAACATCCGTGAACGAAGTAACCAGTTTCGTTAAGAAATCAGTCAGCTTCTTATCAGAGGTAACAAACAGAGTACATATTTGATTCTTCAAAATCTCTTCTCTGATAAAACAACAATCTACTTCAATATGCTTCGTTCTCTCATGAAAGATCGGATTCTTTGAAATGTATATAACTGCTTTGTTGTCACAGAACATCGGTATGTGATGATCATAAAACTCTCTCAGATCCAGCAAGAGTGTCCGAAGCCACTTCAGCTCGCAAATAGTCAGAGCCATGCTTCTGTACTCTGCTTCTGCACTCGATCTGACAACTACAACATGTTTCTTGCTCTTCCAACTGACCATATTACCTCCAACGAAGGTACAAAAACTAGATGTAGACTTCCTGTCTCCCTTGTCACCTGCGTAGCTGATATCAGAATAAGCCTCTACATTTAAATGTCCTCTCTGCTGAAATAAGAGCCCTTTTCCTGGTGCACCTTTTACATGCTCGAGAATCTTTAGAGCTGACTGCATATGACATTCCCTGGGGGCTTGCATAAATTGACTCACTCTCCCTACTGCATAACAAATATCTGGTCTTGTGATTGTCAGATAGATGAGTTTACCGACAAGACGTCTGTACCTGGTGACATCTTCAAGAAGAGGAGAGGTCTCACTCCAGCATTTGTCATCTCCAACAGCTATAGAGGACCGAGTAGGTTTAGACCCAAGAAGACCTGTTTCTTGCAAAAGATCCAAGACATACTTCCGCTGTGAAAGAATAATAGAACCAGGTTTTCAAGATATCTCAATCCCCAAAAAGTACTTAGGAGACCCCATATCCTTTATAACAAAACACCGAAGCAGATGCTTATTTGTCATATCAATACCTTCCCTATCATCCCCTGTAAGAAGAATGTCATCCACATACACTGCAAGAATAACAAGACCAGCCGAGGTCTTCCAAATAAACAAAGAGTGATCTGCAGTGCTCCGAACAAATCCAACAACAGAAATAACTTCGTTGAACTTGTCAAATCAGACTCTCGGGCTTTGCTTAAGACCATAGATGCCCTTCTTCAACTTACACACATGATACTCCCCCTGAGCAGCATACCCAGAAGGTTGCTCCATATAATCTGTCTCATTCAAATCACCATAAAGAAATGCATTCTTGACATCCAACTGAGACATTTTCCAATCTCTGTTTACAGCTACAGAAAAATGCACACGAATCGTAATAATCCGAGCAACAGGAGAGAATGTGTTAAAGAAATTCACACCATAGGTTTGCGTAAACCCTTTGGCAACAAGCAGAGCTTTGTATCGATCAACAATGCCATCAGGAAAATATTTGATGACAAAGATCCAGCGACACCCAACCACATCAGCTCCAGGAGGGGTAGAAACAAGAGTCCAAGTACCCGTTCAGTCAGAGTTTTCATCTCTTCATCCATAGCAGCTTTCCACTGAGGAATAAGCAGAGCATCACGATAAGACGCAGGAAGAACATTTGCTGAGAGAGAAAGGGCAAACCTCTGAGCCAGAGGAGACAGTCGTGCATAAGATACCACACCACCAAGATGATGTTGAGTGCATGAACGGACACCTTTCCGAAGAGCAATTGAAAAATCAAGGTCAGTCCTGTCTACTGGTTTAGTTCCATCCGAAGGTGAGACTACTGAACCAGGAGCTGTTGGCAGCAGTTCAACAGAAGAATCAGAAACACAAGGGGAATCACAAAGGGAAGAAGGAAGTGCAGGCACTGGAAAAGGTGCCGACACAAGAGGAAGAGAAACTGAATCACCAGAAGAAGGGAGAATCGAGGAAGGTGAAAAGAATGAGACATCCTCAAATAAAGTGACATCGGCAGAAACATATTGTCGGTGGAGAACATGATCATAACACCTGTATTCTTTCTGTGTTGGATAATAACCCAGAAAAATACATTTGACCGAACAAGGAGACGGTTTGTCACGACCAGAAGAAGGAGAGTGAACAAACGCCGTGCACCCAAATACACGAGGAGGTAAAGGAAAAGGATTCGCATCAGGATGCAGGATAGAAAAAGAAGTCTTCCCATTAAGAACTTACGACAGAACTCGATTAATGAGAAAACACGAGAGAAGAACATCATGAACCCAATAAGACTTGGAAACGTACATATAAGTGAGAAAAGTACGAGCCACATCCAGAAGATGACGATTCTTCCATTCAGCAACGCCATTCTATTGCGACGTGTAAGGATAAGTAGTCTGATGAACAATGCCACGATCCACACAAAACGATGTAAATTGATGACTAAGATACTCTTTAGCATTATCAGATCGAACAATTTTAATAGGAGTATCAAACTATGTACGAATCTCATATATAAAACACAATGAAAATAAAAAAATTTTCAAAGCGTTCGTGGAACAAATACAACCACATACAACGAGAAAAAACATCAATAAAAGTCACAAAATATAAACTACCCCTACCAACAGTCTGAGTAGGAGCAGAGCCCCATATATCCGTATGTACAATTTCAAAAGGACCAGAAGAACTACGTCTATTCTTAGCAGGAAAAGTAGACCTGTGATGTTTGTCAAATTGACAAGCCTCACAATGAAGAAAAGAGTCTCCCTGAGGTAAATCTGGTAGAAGTTGATAAAGAATCCGAGGAGGATGTCCAAGCTGAAGATGTCACTGAAGCAAAGGAGATGAGATAGAAAAAACATAAGTATCAAGATAGAACAAGCCGCCGCTTTCAGTCCCAGTAGCAATCGTCTCCTTGGATTGAAGAACCTGAAAAGCACAAATAGAAACAGTAAAAATATCTTCACAATTCAACTGTTTGCAAAGGGCCGTAACAAAAAGAAGATTGCACGAAAAGTTCGGGACATAGAGAGTGTCCTGAAGCCGAAGAGAATGAGTAACATGCACTGTGTCAGACCCATGAACCGGGGACGGAGAACCATCAGCAATAAGAAACAGAGGTAACCGATTATTTTTGTCAAGAAAAGAGAAAAGTCGAGAATTCTCGGTCATATGATTAGTAGCGCCAAATTATTGAGCCACCTACCCGTAGTAGCTAACTGAGCAGCACCAGAAGTAGCAAGAGAAGAAGTAGACTTCTTGTCGGAATCAGCAGAAGCAGGACAAAGGTGAGGATGTTTGACCCAACAACGATCAACCAAGTGGCCAACTTTGCCACAATAAGAGCAGAGAAACTTAGAATAACCACGACCTCCACTACGACCACCTCGACTACCAGAGTTGTCATGACGTGCATGATGAGCAACAATATCAGGAGAAAGAGGGGGAAGCAAAAGACACTGAAGCAGAGTTGTAACAGTATAAATGCTAGCAACAATAGTATCCAGAGTCGGAGTATCTGCCTCTCTTATAATCTGCTGACGAATCATGTCATACGAGTCAGGAAGACGAAGCAACTAACAAATGACAAGAAGCTCCTGAAAGTGTTTTTGTTGCTCAGCAAGATCAACAAAAAATTGACGATGCTGAAGAAGTTCAGCCCCAAGACTCCGGACCTCCTGATAAGCAGCAACAGGAGTCATAACAGGTCGAGCAAAGATATCCGCATATAAAGTATAGATGCGCGAAGATTGAGCCCCATTTGAATATAAAGCAACAAGATGATTCCACGCAGCTTTGACCGTTTGGTCATGTCTAATGACAGGAAAACACTCATCAGACAAACTGTTCCCTAACCAAGTGCGAACCAAGGCATCGACAACATCCCAATCATCATAAGTGGCTGAGACAACAGGAGGGGGATCATCAGTCAAATGAGAGCGCTTACGCTGAGAGCGTAAAAGGAAAATAAAAGATACACTCCAGTCCGAGTAGTTTAGACCGATAAGCTTGAACGAAGTACCCAAATTACCAGAAGGAGAAATAGAAGAAAGAGAGAGAGGAGCATAGAAAGTAGCAGAAGAAGACAGAGTGTCCATGAAGAAAAATAGCAAGCCACACGGTTAATCAAACAAACCACGCGAACGAACAACGCGAACAAACCACGCGAACAAGAGGAGAGACCGCACGGTCTCGGTGTCAACACACCAGCAACAGGAAAGATGCCGCGACCCAAATGCGGAACCCGAAACAGAGAAGAGAAACTACGCGGACAGACAAGCGCGCAAGAAACAAGTCCCAAACAAAGCGACCAACAAGGGAGGGAAGAAGCCGAAAGAAGCCGGAAGAAGGGAGGGAAAGAAGTCAGAAGAAGAGGCCGCACGGTTACAAAAAACAAACCACGATCAATCCGGAGCAAAAGATTGATTTTCCTCTGATACCAAGTGAAAAATGAGCGAGAAAACAGACAAGAGGTAAATAAACCACAAATTTTATTGCTCGAAAAAGATAATCATTACATAGGTATGACCCCTTATTTATAGAAAACGAGAGGGATGAGAGAATACAACAATCGATGTGAGACTAAATACAAGTCGGGCGGCCTGTGCGGTTTGTCATGGTCAAACCGCACACTATACAAAGAACAACTGTACACCTGATGACTACTAAGGAAAACCGGCACAAAGCTATGGAAGACCGCCAGTCCAGGCCGCCAGACCGCATCTGCGGGTTGCCACCAGACCGCAGTTGCGGCTAACCATCAGACCGCAGCTGCTGCAAGCCACCTGACCGCATACTGCGGGTTGCCACCTAACCGCAGTTGTGACTAACTATCAGTCCACTGTTGCGACTTCATCTAGACCGCCGCGGCTTAACTCTAGACTACTGCTGCAGTTTCCTGCCAGACTGCTGTGACATAACCTCCGTTGCACTGCTGCGGCCTCAAACCAGCCCGCTGGAGATGTTACCAAATAGCCCGCTGTGCCAAACCGCCAGAAGGCTGAACAGAGCCCACAAGAACACACCGCCAGACCGCAAGATCAAACCGGATGACTGCCGACTAGACAAGCCGCGGCGACTGGTTCGGCTAACCGCCCGAACTATGGTTCAAACAGAAATCCAGCAGCGAAGTGACCAAAAGGAATTTCAAATGCACGTTTGAAAGGATATTGAGAGTTAGGAAACAAAAAAACAAGTAATATGCTTGACCTTTCAACAATTGTCCGCGCACTATTAATTTTTTTATCAGAATACTGTTAATTTTGTTATCTTTTGCAGAGAAGAAAGCCGCGGTTAAGAAAAGACAGTTGTCATACAAGAAAGTTTTGGAGAAGTGCGTGAGATCAATTTTCTTGATCCTTCAACAGAAGACCAATGACTGACAAAATCTGATGCTCCAACTGATACACCATCTAATTTTATCGATGACTTTTATGTAAATTTATTTTTTGATTTTCTTGGCATTCCCGATGTTTTCAAATCATAACGTTGTAATTGCATCGAGCAACAAGTAGTAAGTTGTAAGTATTGCTTGGCAGTAAGTAGTAAGCATTTCCGATTGATAAGGGTGTTATAATTGCATAAAACAGTAAGTAGTAAGCATAAAACAGTAAGTAGTAAGCATAAAACAGTAAGTAGTAAGCATAAAACAGTAAGTAGTAAGCATAGTAGTAAGCATAAAACAGTAAGTAGTAAGCGTTCACGATGACTTTTATGTGAATTTTTTCCTGGCATTCCCAATCTCAAACTCTTGCTTGGCCCGATGCCTACAAACCACAACTTATTGCGTAGAGACGCCAGGGCTCTGACGAATGGATGCAATGCGGGAGCTCCAAATTTTTGAAATGAAGGTGGGCCCCACTAGCGAAAAAGGTGTATATCCACGCATCAAAGCATGGTACGTTTAACGTGCCAAAAAATTTCCCTGGAAAGAGCGACTGCTAACTCGCTTTTGTTGTGTCGTAAGCCGCAAGAATTAGGGAAACTGCGTGGGTGGGGCTGTGCTGGTGTTGTCTCGAAGCAGGGAAGAGGCCTGTAGGGGAAGAGAAAACATGAAGTGGTTGGACGCCAGTTGTGAGGAGGCTGTGAAGAGGAATGAGGCGAGGTGAGAGGCACATGTGGTATTTTCGACTGGGAAGTGGTGGCATGAGTAGAGAGCGGAGCCTGAGGTCGTTCGACGACCATCATGGTGACATCAATGACGTTTGATGGGTCGAATGGTGGCTTAGGTGGCGAGAGTGCTGCAAAAATAACTGAGCAAAGTCAGGGCACGCCGCTTTTGATATGTGGTGTCGTGCGGCAACATTTCTACTGCCTCCACCGGTGTCGCCAACATAAGATCAAACACGGGGACGGCGAGGTTATCTTGGAGTGTTTGTTGGTGTAGCTATGCTTATTGCTCGTCAGTGACAATGTTCGGGGAGGTATCTTCACAATCATGTTGTCTGCCCAAAAATTGGCACATCAAAACGTACTCGTTGATGACAAGGGCTTAATAGTCCGCTGTGGATTCTTGCTTCCCCGTGGGAAACACGACAACGGAGAGACGTGGGACGATGGAAGGAACGAACTTGGTGGAGGATGCCGAGAGCAATGTTGGATGCTCTGTTTGCTTTGTAGACATGCCGATCTCATCCCATCGGTTAAGTTTGGATGAAGTTTGTTCGCCATAGTGAGGATGTTGGCATGGGCAGCGTCATATTGATCGAAGCCATCGTGGAACTAGTTGAAATCAAGTCCACCTTTATGTATTTTTTGGTCTTCATCCGCATAAGGGTATTTTGGGGTTTTGTTTGTTTTTCTCCCTTACTCTATATGTATGAGTAAAGGGAGCTCATAATGTAATTTTGGTTTTGTTTATTCTCTCAACTTGGTATTAGAGCGAACAAAACCGTCTGAATCTTAATCCCGCTCCAGCCGCAGTTCTCACCCCGTCCGTCTCTCACCCCGCCGCCCGCTTCTCATCCCGTCGCCCCTCCTCTCCGCTGTTTTGTACTCATTCTCAGGATGAACCGCGGCATCCGTGGCGGCGGTTGTGCACGCTGAAGGAGACCGCCATCTCTCCTCTCGATGCGTGACGTTTTACCGTCGACCTTCGTCTTCCTCTCCGCCTTCAACTGCTGCGCCTGATCCGGTCGACTTCTCGCCTCTCCACTGCACTCGACTGTCGCGCCTGTGTCGATCCTCTGCTGCTTCCAGATCCGATCGTCGGCTGCTTCCAATGATGTTCCGGTCTCCAGATCTGCGGTTCTCCAGATCTATCGCTGCTGCCTCCATTGCCGACGGTCTCTCCAAATCCAGCTGTTGCCGCCTCCAGTGATGTTCCAGTGACGTTCCTTTTTGTTTGATCCTGTCAGTTGCTTCTCATGGATGATTCTTCAACGGCTGTTGACTACGTCCTCGAGTGTTGTGGCACCCCGGATGGGTGACCCTCATCGGTCTTCTGGCCACGTTGGCTCCATGAAGATCACCACTGTGCCCTTAGATGGGACGAATTACCTTGAGTGGTCTCGGGCAGCACAACATGTCATCCGCAGTCATCAGCTATTCAGATATATTGATGGGACCATTGTGGCGCCCCCTCCGGATGACCCTTCTTTGAGGCGTCGGGATTCAGAAAATTCTATGGTAGTATCTTGGCTCCTGCACTCCATGTCCCCGATGGTGTACCGAAGTTATATGTTGATGGATTCTGCATATGAGATCTGGACTCGGGCACGTGAGACGTATTCCTAGATCGGAAACTCCACTCAGATTTATGAGCTGACGCGTTGGATGCTGGAGTTATGTCAGGGAACCATGACAGTGTCTACTTACTTCTCTGAGTTCGAGCGTATCTCTCAGGAATTGGATTATTTTGAGCAATTTACTCCCGTCTGTACTGCCGATGCAATGCCCTTACAAAAAAGGGATGAACGATTTCGTCTTCATGTCTTTCTGATGAGCTTGAACATGGAAATGGATTTGGTTCGAACAAATATTCTACACCGCTCTCCTCTTCCATCTCTTCGGGAGGCCTTTAGCATGATCCTTGGTGATGAAGACCGTCGGAGGTCCCTCAGCACGACTGCTCCTCCTCACTCTGATCGCTCTGCCCTTACTAGTGTTGGCCGAGGTGGCTACAACCCTACCAACACGATTCCTACTTGTGATTACTGTGGTCGTAGGGGCCACACTTGGGACGTGTGCTTCAAGCTCCATCCTCACCTTGCTCCACCTGGATCCGGTCGTGGTCGTGGACGTGGTCGCGGCCTGGGACGAGGACGTGGTCGTGGTTCTTATGATGCTGCTTTCTCCACTGAGGTTCACGACGACTCACATGGTCTGCCTCCGGGACATTTTACTACCTCATAATTGGATGCTCTCCGCCGCCTCCTGCACTCCCAGTCAGCCACTCCTCAGGGCGGTACCTCTACTTCCATTGCTACTGCTGCTGTACCCAGTGCTAATGCTGCTTCTACTCCCTCGTCTGAATGGATCATTGACTCGAGAGCTATCGATCACATGACCGGCTCCTCCTCTGATTTCTCTTCCTACTCTCCCTTGTCTGGTAAGGATAAGGTTATCTCTGCAAATGGAACCTTGTCCCATATTGCGGGCAAGGGCAACATTTCATGCTCCTCTTCTCTTTCTCTTTCTTCTGTTTTGCATGTCCCTTCATTTCCTCGCAGCCTTCTTTCAATTAGCAATCTCACTCGGTCACTTAATTATTCTGTAACCTTCTTTCCTAATTCTTGTGTTTTTCAGGAATTGGGTACGAAGCTGACCATTGACAGTGGTAGGAATCGTGGTGGCCTGTACTATCTGGATACTACCTCATCGACCCTTACTTTCTCTTCTACCGCTATTACTGTTGTTGATGCTCGACGCTGGCACTTGCGTCTTGGTCATTCCTCTCCAGTCTATCTTCAGAAACTATTTCCTACTTTATCTCCTTTTGTGAAAGCTTTAAAATGTGATGTTTGTGAAAATCTAAACATGTTCGACATTATTCGTTGCATTTATCTTCCCCTAGCACTACTCCTTTTGCTCTCATACATTCTGATGTTTGGGGTCCTTCCCCTGTTGTATCTTGAACTGGTTATCGTTGGTTTGTTACCTTTATCGATTGTTTTTCTTGCACTGCTTGGGTTTATCTCTTAAAGAAAAAAAATTAGGTGTTTCCAATTTTTCTAATCTTTCATAAAATGGTGCAAACTCAGTTCAATGGTAATATCCGTGTTCTTCGTAGTGATAATGGAGGGGGGGAATACGATGATCATGGAGCATTTGACTCCTACCTCGCTAATCATGGAATCATTCATCAAACAACTTGCGTTTACACTTCTGCCCAAAATAGTGTTGCTGAACGAAAAAACCGGCATCTCCTTGATGTTGCCCGGTGCCTTCTCACTACCATGCATCTCCCTAAATCATATTGGGGTGATGCCATCCTAATCGCTACTCATCTTATCAGTCGTCTTCCTTCACCGGCTCTTAACTATACTACTCCTCTCGTCCGTCTTTCCACTACCTCTGAGGTTCATACCTCTCATCTTCCACCCCGCATTTTTGGGTGCGTATGTTTTGTTCATGTCCATCTGCCTCATCATGACAAGCTTGATCCTCGGGCTCTCCGTTGTGTTTTTCTTGGCTATTCTACCACTACAAAAGGGTATCGGTGCTATCACCCCCCTTCCAGACGTTTTTTCTGTACCTTGAACGTGACCTTCTGGGAGGAGGAATCTTACTACTTGGATTCAAATCACTCTACTCGTCAGGGGGAGATTAATAATGATGTCATCGAGTCAGTGCTACTTCCTCTGATCACTCCTACACCTATCGCCTTCCACCGTAGCTACACCTATCATGCCTTCCGCCGTAGCGATTCCTACAACACCCCCTTCGTCACCTACACCTACGTCGCCTTCTGCTATATATCATCACCATCCGTCCCTCATCTCGCCGTTTCCTCATATATATCATCGTCGCGAAACAGGTAAACAGTCCTCCGTTGTTCCGTCGCTGCCCGTGCCGTCTTTGAACTCAAATTCTGATGTTGATATGCATGTTCCCATTGCGGTGCTAAGAGATAAGGCTGTGTGTACGGAACACCCTATCTCTAATCATGTTGCTTATGATTATCTTTCTCAGCTTCATCAAAGTTTTATATCTTCCCTGTCCGTCATTATGATTCCAAAGACGCGGCAGGAGGCGGTTTGCATTCCGGCATGGACTCGAGCAATGCAGGAGGAAATGTCCGCCTTGGATAAAAATCACACATGGGATGTCTCTTCCCTTCCTCCTGACAAGAAAGCTATCGGTTCTTGGTGGGTCTTCGCCGTTAAGAAAAATAAGGATGGTAAAGTTGAGCGAAATAAATCCCATTTGGTGGCTCGTGGTTATGCCCAGATTCAGGGAGTCGACTACCAGGAGACCTTTGCCCCGGTAGCAAAGATGGACTCTGTTCGTGTGATCCTATCTTGTGCTGCGTGTTTGGGCTGAGATCTACATCAGCTGGATGTTAGAAATGCGTTCCTGCACGGTGATCTCGATGAAGAGGTGTACATGACTTTTCCCCCAGGTTTTGTGAAGAGGGTACAAAAAGGACTGGTTTGTCGTTTAAGTCTTTGTACGGGCTAAAGTAGTCTCCCGGGGCTTGGTTTGGCAAATTCCACAAAGCCATGATCAAGTTTGGCTACAAACAGGGTCATTCGGATCATACTTTGTTTGTCAGGAATAATGAGGGAAAAGTTGTTGTTCTTATTGTTTACGTTGATGACATTGTTATCACCGTAGATGACTTAGAGGAGATCTCAAAGCTGAAGACTCTTCTGTCAGCTGAGTTTGAAGTAAAAGATTTGGGAAGGCTTCGCTACTTCCTAGGTATCGAAGTGACTCGTTCTGATCGAGGTATCTTCGTCTCATAGCGCAAGTATGTATTAGATTTGTTAACAAAGACTGAGATGCTGGGTTGTGTTCCTGCGAACACCCCTATGGAGGAGAATCATATGATTGATTAAGACAGCGATGGTGATCGCACAGATGCTTCAAGATATCAGAGATTTGTTGGAAAGCTTTTATACCTCTCACACACTCGTCCCGACATCACATATGCAGTTGGAATCCTGAGTAGGTATATGCATGCCCCAAGGATCAGACATCAGGATGCTGCTTACCGCGTACTACAATACTTAAAGAAGGCTCCGGGCCGGGGCTGATGTTTTCAAAGAATAACCATTTAAAGATTGACGTTTTTATTGACGCGGATTGGGCCGGAAGTCGTGATGATAGGAAATCTACAACGGGGTACTGCACCTTCGTTGGTGGAAATTTGGTCGCGTGGCGTAGCAAGAAGCAAAATGTGATGGCCAGATCTAGTGCTGAAACCGAGTACCGGTCTATGTCTCAAGACCTCTGTGAAGGTCTATGGCTGCGCACTTTATTGCACGACCTGAACCTCCAGGAAAATGCTCCTATTTCTCTGTTCTGTGACAACAAAGCTGCTATCAGTATAGCTCACAATCCGGTCCAGCATGACAGAACTAAGCATGTCGAGGTTGATCGTCATTTCATCAAAGATCATCTTGAAAAAGGAAACTTAGTCACTCCCTTCATTCACTCCAGAGATCAGTTGGCCGATGTGTTCACCAAGAGCTTAGGGTGTGATGTCTTTATTGATGATATCCATAGACTCGGAATGACAAATATTTGTCATTCGACTTGAGGGGGAGAGTTGAAATCAAGTCCACCTTTATGTATTTTTTGGTCTTTACCCGCATAAGGGTATTTTTGTGTTTTGTTTGTTTTTCTCCCTTACTCTATATGTATGAGTAAATGGAGCTCATAATGTAATTTTGGTTTTGTTTATTCTCTCAACTGAACTATGTTGCGGCAGATGTCAAGGAGGAAGACGTGATTGTGCTTGACTGGTTGAACCCTTCTGACGCCTGAAAGAATGGCCGGTGGAAATCAAGTGATGGACACCGCAACCAAAAATGGGCAGGTCGAACTAATTGTTATGAACAAGAATCTTCGATGAGCGACCTACTCAATGCGATGCACGCACACGAGAGAGTGAACCTCAATGATCAATACGATCCATCGGGAAGAGCGAACTCATAGCGAAGAACTTTGCATTGCCTTCATTATAAAAGATACATATGTGAGAGATACAAAGAAGAGTCCTAAGGAGAGGGGGATCTAATGAGATAGCTCAATACATATGTGATCCTCCAGGATGCCTAACCACCTGTGCCTCTCTCCCTTATAGGAGAGGGAGGGTATATCAATTGCATACATAATACTTTATAACTAACCAAATCAATATGAATTAATACCCATTAATTAATATTATCTAATTAATTACAAAATATTATATTTCACTGTAAATTTATCATGGTGACTTCCATATGCGCGCCCATGTGATTCCAACGAGGGGGTCCGCTCGGGCGAATGTGTGAGCGTAACACATTCGCTATATCGTATAATTTAGACTCTGCATTTTAGATTACTTGTTGACTTTTGTATACTGAATGCTGTTTTTGATTATTTTGTCTCCCGTTAATCTTTGCCTGAGTACATGGTCAAATTTTTTTGGTAATTATTATATTTTCATAACACATAATTAAATAGTAGTAATCTACGAGAATAAAACCAAGTATTTATTACCTCCATGTTCGAGTAAGACCTTTGACTACTAAACCTACTTCATGTGCAACTACATGTTTTTTGAATTAATATATTCATCATTCATCTTTATAGTTGTCTTCTAATATGCAACATCATTGTTAGGTGGTATTGAAGCAGTGGCTGCAGCAAAATTTTGAATCAGTAGTCTCTTTGTACGAGGATCGTTTCGAGCTATTTGTCTTATTCCGGGAAACAACAGAGGATAATCTCGAGAGTCAACCTAAAAGGTCTATTTGGCAGAAGCTCATCTTCAGAAAGGAAGCAATACCCTCCTCCACATTGAATTGCATTCAAATCATCTCGATTTCCTTGAGCGCAAAACGAACGAAAGAGCTTCAAGCCTTGACCGGATGGTAAGGTCACCTGACCTACATTAATTTAAATGTATTCACATTTTTTGTTTGGGAATAATTACCAAATTTTCCCCTAGAAGTTATCATAATTACATTTTGCAGCCCTCTTACTTTTGAAATTATAAAAACCTTCTCTATAAGTTTACATTTCATAATATTTGTAAAGAGAAGCCCAAAACCTTGTATATATTTCTTGAATAAAATAGTTACAAGTATACACACACTTATATAGGAGAAGAAAGAAGAGAGAAATCCTAATACATGATGTGGGACTAATACAAGGAGAGAGAAAGAAGAAAACATGTGCCCTTAATTGGGATTTTCTAACACTCCCCCGCAAGCTGAAGCGTACAAGTCGTAGGAACCAAGCTTGGATAAGAACTGATAGTATAGCGGCCTGGAGAGAGCTTTCGTCAGGATGTCCGCAACTTGGTCGGTAGCAGGAACATGCTCCAAATCTATCTTCTTTGACTGTACCTTTTTCCGGATAAAGTGACAGTCAACTTTGATATGCTTTGTTCGTTCGTGAAAAACTGGATTCTTGGCAATATGAATTGCTGCCTGACTGTCGCAAAATAAGGTTGCTGGAGATGAGAGACGAACGCCTAAGTCTCCCAGAAGGCCTTCAAGCCAGGTTAGCTCAGAAACAACAACAGCCATAGCCCGGTACTCGGCTTCAGCAGAGGAACGCGCATACATAATCTGTTTCTTGCTACGCCAAGTTATGAGGTGTCCACCAAAGTAAGTACAAAACCCAGTTGTGGAGCGCCTATCATCAACAGATCCTGCATAGTCAGCGTCAGAATACACAACAAGAGATAAAGATGTGGATGACTTGTACACGAGTCCTTGTCCGGGGGCGATCTTGAGATATCGAAGGATGCGCTCGACAGCTTGAAGATGAGATGTCCGAGGAGCGTGCATGAAACGACTCACAACTCCCACAACAAATGAGATGTCTGGTCGAGTCACCGTAAGGTAGATCAGCTTCCCAACCAAGCGTCTGTAATATTCCGGATTTGTAAGCAGCTTGTCAGAGTCAGAGCTATGGGCCGAGAGCTTGTGATTTGCGTCCATAGGAGTCTCCGCAGGTTTGCATCCGGAATAACCTGTATCATGAAGTAGGTCCATACAGTACTTCCTTTGAGATAACACAAGACCATCAGGGCGTCGTGCGACCTCGAGCCCAAGAAAGTACCGAAGGTTGCCCAGATCTTTGGTCTGAAAGGCGGAATTCAACTGTTTTTTGATCTGTTGTATTCCTGTCGTGTCGTCGCCAGTAATCAGGATATCGTCAACGTAGACCAGAAGAATCACAGTCCCGGTTGACCGGTGTCGGGTGAAGAGAGAAAAATCAGCCGAGCTCCGAGTGAAGCCACTAGCACAGACCACCTTACTGAAGTTTTCAAACCACGCACGCGGGGACTGTTTGAGACCATAAATGGATTTCCGAAGGTGACATACCAAAGACTCCCCCGTGGTCTCAAACCCGGGAGGCTGCTGCATATAAATTGTCTCCTGTAGATCGCCGTTGATGAAGACATTCTTAATATCCAGCTGATAAAGTGACCAGTGACGATGAACAGACAAGGAGAGAAGAACGCGTACTGTGTTCAATTTGGCCACGGGAGAGAAGGTTTCCTCGCAATCAAGACCATGTTGCTGAGTAAAGCCCCGTGCCACGAGGCGAGCCTTCAGACGGTCGATAGTGTCATCCGCCACATGTTTAATGACATAGACCCATTTGCAGCTAACAGAGGTGTGGCCAGCAGGAAGAGGAACCAGATCCCAAATCTGGTTAGCCCAGAGAGCCCGCATTTCATCGTTCATAGCGGCCCGCCACCCTGGGTGTTGAAGCGCCTCCTGTACATTGTTAGGTATAGAAATAGAGAAAAGAGAGGTGACAAACGCGTAGAGAGACGGCGTTAACCGATGTAGAGAGACGTAGTTGGCCAAGGGATGAGCTGTAGAGACGGGAGCGTGATCTGCCGTAGCCGAGGTATTGCTGGTGGCGGGGAGCTGAGTCACGGGAGCATCCTTGGATGGGCGACGAGAGTAGACACAGATAAGTGGTGGAGGAACCCGAGGAGGAACGGGGGGAGAGGAGGAAGAAGACGACACATATGACGTGACCGGTACAGCAGGCCGGGGAATAGAGGGAGCAGAAGACGAGGTGGTGCTGGGTAAGTGGAAGGGCTGGTCTTCGCAGAAGGTGACATCAGCAGAAACGACCAGCTTGTCGTCAATAGGAGAGTAGCAGACGTACCACTTTTGAGTGCGGGAGTAGCCAACAAACATATACTTGGCGGCCCGAGGAGCAAGTTTGTCGGAAGGAGGGCCAAGAAGGTGGACATAACAAACACACCCGAAGATCCGCGGTGTGAGAGAGGTGAGGTTGGTGGAGGGATAGAGGAGTTGGATGGGTGAGGCAAAATCAAGTACAGAGGAGGGAAGGCGGTTGATGAGATGACAGGCGGTGGATACAACAAAGTTCCAATAGTCGATTGGAACGTGCATTTGGAACATAAGGGAGCGCGCAATATCGAGAAGATGATGATTTTTGCGTTCTGCCACCCCGTTTTGCTGAGAGGTATACGCACATGAAGTTTGATGGATGACACCAAATTCAGTGCAGAGATTGGAGAAGGCACGACCCGTATACTCTCGAGCATTATCAATGCGAATTACTTTGAGGGGGGTAGCGAACTGCGTACGCATCTCAAGTAAAAAGGCGCAAAATACAGAGGTAAGTTCAGTTCGATCATGTAGTAAATAGAGCCACGTGATACGGGAGTAATCGTCAATGAACGTGACAAAATAGCGAAAGCGAAAAATACTAGGGATTCTATAAGGACCCCAGACATCAGAATGAACTAAAGATAAGAGAGTACTGCTCCTGATACAGGCAGGGGGGGAAGAAGAACGATGTTGTTTGCCGTAGATACAAGATTCACAAGAGAACTCCCGCAAAGGTATATCAGGAAGTGCCCGCCTGAGAATCGGAAGGGGAGCATGTCCAAGGCGACGATGTCAATCAACAGTGGAGATGGCGGAGAGAAGAGGTGGTGGGATATACAAGATGTACAACCCATTCAGCATCTGCCCCTTACCAATGGTACTCCGGGTGCGGCGATCCTGCATAAGAAAAGAAGAAGGTGAAAAGGTAATACAACAATCAAGATCGTGTGTGAGACGACTAACAGATAATAAATTGAAAGGAGACCCCGAAACGTGAAGAACCGAGGAAAGAGAAAGGGTCGGCGTAAGCTGAAGAGCAGCGGAGCCAGAGACTGGTAGAGTGTCACCGTTGGCCGTAGTGATGCGAGCAGGATGAGGCGTCTGTAGATACTCTGTGGGTTTCTGGGAGGTGATATGGTGAGTAGCGCCGGAATCAACGATCCAACAAGAATTATGAGAGAGACAGGTGATACCTTTCGCAGAGAAGGACGCAACAGAGGTGGCAACGAAATCATCAGACACCATGCGGTTAACAGAAGGAAAGACCGGGCGGCTAGCAGAGAGGAGGCCGGACGGCTAGCAGAGAGACGGCCGGGCGGCTAGCAGAGAGGAGGCCGGGCGGCTAGCAGAGAGGAGGCCGAGCGGCTAGCAGAGAGGAGGCCGGGCGGCTAGCATAGAGGAGGTCGGGCGGCTAGCAGAGAGGAGGCCGGGCGGCTAGCAGAGAGGAGGCCGGGCGGCTAGCAGAGAGGAGGCCGGGCGGCTAGCAGAGAGGAGGCCGGACGGCTAGCAGAGAGCAGGCCGGGAGCCTAGCAGAGAGGAGGCCGGGCGGCTAGCATAAGGAGGCCGAGCGGCTAGAGGGAAGCCGAATAGAGAAGAGCAGGTGCGGTAGAGGCAGAAGCCGCACGGTCTCGATGGACACACCAGCGACAAGAAGAGTCGCGACCAGGATGCGACTTGCAGCAAAAGAAGAGACCGCTAATCGACAAGACAAGTCGCAGCGGCTAGCCTAAGGAGAGAAAGCCCGCACAGTCACGGTTAGTCCACAAGCGGGAAGAGAGAAAACAGGCTGCGCGGATATGGAGGAAGACCGCGCTGATAGATACAAGATGAAATGGAACCCACGTGAGAGTTTATAAAAGAGAGAGAGGAGTAGAAGTGGAAGCCACGAGGAGAGAGAGCGGTTAAAAGGGGGCAGACCGCACGATATGGCAGCTAGGAGGGAGAAGAAATACACCGGGCAGTTTCCAGGAGAACAGGCCGGACAAGCAAGTCCGGGCGGACAGAACCTGTAGACCGCAAGCAGTAGATCGAATACAAGGTGGAGACCGGTGGCTCTGATACCATGTAAAGAGAGGCCCAAAACCTTCTATATATTTCTTGAATAAAATAGTTACAAGTATACACACACTTATATAGGAGAAGAAAGAAGAGAGAATCCTAATACATGATGTGAGACTAATACAAGGAGAGAGAAAGAAGAAAACATGGGCCCTTAATTGGGCTTTTCTAACAATATTCATGCACAAAAAATACTCCCTTGTAATAAATTTTTTGGAGGGTCTTTTTGTGCATGGATGTTATGAAATGTAAACTTACAAGAAAGGTTTTTGTAATTTCAAATGAAGGGTGCAATCTGTAATTTAGGAAACTTAAAGGGGAGGTTCCGGTAAATAACCTTTTTGGTTATGAAGTCATCAAGTTATGCATGCATTTTTTTTACCCAAAAATGATCTTAGTTTACGTACAAAAAATGATTGTATTTTACGATAAAAATGGTTGTATTTTTTCTCCCGGAAGGTCAAACGCTCGAAGACATAATTTCTTGGTATGATATGACAAGCTGCAACAGTTGACATATGCCCTATCTTTCAAATGTTGTAATGCACTAGTGCAATAACTTGAATTTATTGCAATAGAGCGAAATATTCGTTGTCGCAAAGGTTGATATTTACGATCATCATATCTACTAGCATAAAGCTAGTATATGAGAGAGTAATTAAAGCAGAGCCTCATATTTGTTTTTTCTTTCCGCGGGCTCCCAACCATATTGAGAGAAACTTGGTTTCTTATTTTTTATAATAAATAATTAATAATATATTATAATTCATAATAAAAAAGCTACTATGGTGGGTTAAACAGACATCGTAAAATTTAGTCACTCTTATGAATTTGAATCATCTGAGAAATTATGCAATACCCTACTATGGTGGGATAAAGGCTTGAATGTTGTTGTCGTGTCCCATTGGCTTAAAACATTTTTTCCTTATAGCTGACTTTAGGGTTTGCTAATTTTTATGCTGGATATATAGTTTGAGCATTATTATTATTATTGTTATTATTTTTAATATATATGCCTTCTGCTGCTGCAGGAGATACTATTTCAGCCTTTTTCTGGAATTCTCAGATGTTGCGTCGCCGTTGGTGATGACTCTATTTGACAAAGCGAGAAATGCGGTATCTTTCTTCCTTATGTGCATGATTGGTAGGTCTTTAGGACTTATTTTCTCTGGGATAAGGCAATCCCTGGGTTGGAAGTAAGCAATAAATATTATCCATAAATTTTTGACATTTAAAACAATATTTTCAAATTCAGTCCAAAAGAAAAATTTGTATTGGGAGCTCGTTTATAGCACAAATCAGCGCCTTTTATTTTCCACACGACTGTCTTTAATTTTTAATGTTGTATCCTTCAACTTGATTTGTTCGTCGTAATTTCCTGAACTTCCACATTGAAATCATTCATGATGTTCAATATCTATCCATTTCTGTTCACCGGAGTTGGAAAAAGTCATCTACAAGTAAATATGTGGAGCAGTGGTTTTTCATAGGGATGATTCTGATGAATTATGAAGCTTCTTTCTAAGCTCATCTGGGCATACATTGCTAGCTATGTATTTGTGGAGTAAATTGATTCTCATTTTTTGTATCTTTCCTTATGAAATTAATAAAAACACATCCTTCATCAAAATAAATAAAATAAAAACTAACATCTTATGTAAAATATCAATCAAATGAGGTATGTAGTGCCTCAACCAAAATTTTAACTTCATTAAGGGTCCTTTTAGCACTGTGTTTTTTCACCGATGAGTTTGGAAAAAAATGCTCATAGAATATATGTTGGCATGACAACGGTTATGAGTTATGACCGCCACCAAGAAAAGAGCAGTGGGTTTGAATGTAAAAGCGGATGGAGTTCCTTAGGTGAGATCGGGCGTTCACAAACAACGGTTCATAAGCATTGGGTCCACGGCCGTCTCCATTGTGCCAAACGAGCCCTATGTAATCACTAATCTTATTATTACCTTCACGAGTTAGTACCAACTTGTCCCATATTTCCTTGTAGTTAGAGGTTGAGAACTTTGGTTTAAAAGAATAATCATGAATGATAGTAATATGAATATTATATTATATTTTGGATAAATCCCATAGTAAAATTCATAATTTTGCATTATATTTTTCCAACAATTAAAGGTTATAGAGTCATCGATCCCAAACCCAACATTCTTACAAGCCAACAACTGGACTTTGCATTAGGGGTTGTGGCCACACTGAACAGTCAAGGAGGAATGTGAGGAAACTAGTTTTGAGAATATGTCAAGATGGGATTATAAATAAGTGGGAACATTAGTAGGTGTGTTTATTAGGTAATTAGTAGGTTTATATCGATGTATTAATGAGTGCCTTTATTAGGTAGTTACGAATCCTTATTATCATTAATTGGAAATTTCGTAGGCATGTCCTTGGAGGCTTTTTAAAGGAGTCATGTAAGAGGAAAATTATCTTTGGAGTTCTCATTTTGGGTTTTGTTTCGGAGAGGAATTGATCGAGGGTTAGATGGAATACCTCCGAGCTAAGCTTGGATATGAAAGTTTTCTTTCGTTTCTCGGCGGTGAAGTAAGAACAAACACATAGATTATTATCCTAGGTTGTAACAAGTTGATAGGATTTCTTTTGTACGCCCCCATGTCACCACCCGCACGCCTGACCCCTCTCTTTCTCTCGCTCGAGTCCCCCCCCCCCTGCTGGAGTCCTCTCTCTTTCTGTGTGTGTATTGTTTATCTTGTGTCATTTTGTGTACTGCATCCACCTCACCATCTCCACTTCTCATAAATCACCATTTCATAACAACATTCTGACCTGCCCAAAATCAACACCCCAAGCAGATCAGAAAAGATGGATCACGACCAAGATGAGTCTGGAGAACATCCTCAAGCTAGTATGCTAGCTTTTTTCCTCGTAGACAAGGTGCTTGTGATGACGACATTCCCACCACCATCCAGTGCAACGATGTCGAGTACTTTCGACTCAGGAATTTCGAGATACCATGTCCACTGTGATCTAAACTCCTACAACCTTGATCAATCTCACATAACTTACTTTGCCCTCCTTCCATCTTGCGTCCTCACGCAACACCTCTTACAACCTGACTGTTGCCTCACACCTCTCCTCCTATGGTATAATACCATCCTCTGCCACACCCGGCCTATTGACCAACCGACTTCACCTCCCTCTTAGCTTCTCACTGCACCAACTCCCTCTCGCAAAACCGATAGTTCACTTATTCAACACTAGACCATCAATAAATATTCCAAACTTGCTCGTCCTACCCTTTCTCCTCTGTAGACCCCACCACTCATTGCATTCTCTCCATTTTGATTGATACTTCCACCAGTGCCTTCCATGACCAATCTTCACCCCATCAACGACATATTTGCCATTCAAGATTTGTCACATTGCTTTGGTATCCCTTTCTCTTGCTTTTATTTCTCAGGTCCTAACAAGGCACATGGCCATTTCACGCTCCGTTATAACAGCCCCAATGTTCCCCCTTTTACAACTCAATGCCCCTGCAAAGTCAATCACCCCAAAATTTCCACTCGAAAACACACCACACTTTTCTGTTTAAATCCATTGGCCACACATCTCAAATCTGACACTTTCTAACTTTAATACCACACAAACTATCTGTAGGATCAATCATTTACCCAACTGGCCCATATGCTCAAACTTATGGAAAGGGCACAATCATTTCTCCGTAAACAAATGACAACGCAAAGCCTCATACGAAGAGTCGGGCGGACATGATGTACTGCATCATAAGCATTGTGGATTGGGTGGTTAGTCCCACCTGAGTCAAAGGGTGGAGATGGACGTAATAACTCCCCTCCCCCACCAAGCGCCACACAAGTAAGACAGATTAAGGGAAACTCGCGCATATTAAGATTGAATTATGTGCAGTATACCATTAAATCCTCCCCTAAAGGTTGGCGTCTGTCCTCTATCCTACAACCCTACTTTGATAACACTTGTAGGATCAAGTGTTTATGCAACTGGTCCACAATCTCAAGCTTATGAAAAAAGCGCAACGATTTCTTCTTAAACAAGTGATAGTGCAAAGCCCATACCAAGCGTCAGGTGGAAATGATGCGTTGTGTCCGTGGGCTGTATGGTTAGTCCCACTCGAGTCAAAGAGTGACGATGAATCCAAAATCATCTACCCTCCCAATAACCCAAAATCACCCCACCCGTACCCATTAGTAGATAATGCAACTAATGCCTGAAACTTCTCAATATATCACATTTTCTTTTCTGGTTCTCCATACCATTAAAGGTGAACTCTTCGATCCCCTTGAAAGACGTAGTCGTCACTTGGGCATCATCTTCGATAGAGATTTGGTCGTTTTTCGGACTTTTTTTCTTCTTCAAAAGTTGAACCTTACAAGATCAATAGTTTGTTGCGAGGAGAGGTAATTTCATAAACAATGCTTATCGTTAAAAAATGATATTTATTTGCTCAGCCTACTCATTCCTTTCCTATTGGTCCTCTTTCTTTTCTTAGAGTGTGGTATTAGTCCTCTTCCACTTCATTTCCTTTTCCCGATTTTCACTCTGGCACCACATACATGAACTGCTTCATCTTTCCTTCAATGACGAGCTTCCTCGATGAGCACTTCCTACGTCGATCCATTGTATTGTGGCTAAAAATGGCACTTGCAATATTATTTGTAATTTTTCTTCTCCGCGGGGGTTGCTCGATGGGGGTGGTCTCTTGAAAGTGGTGTTTATTATGTATGGCATATACAATTTCTGCTCCTATGTTGAGCGGTGTTTGTCGTCGGGCCATGTCGTCTGGTGATCTTGTTGGTTCATCCCGAGATGACACGCTGCTACTGCCACACTGTGTCTATCTCCCACAGTGTCAAACCAATTTTTTTGATTTTCCATGGCACTGAGTTCCTCCTACGTTTGCCTCCGTCCATATACACAGGCTCCTCTTGAGGCTGGGTATCTTTCTTTTTGTTCACCATATCACTTTCTTCGTTTGCCATTTGGGCATAGTATATATTGAGGATACCCTTGTTGGTCAGAGGGTCAGTGTTGAGAGCTGATATCTCAACTGCTGCTCCAATCCTCTCCTCAAAACTTCGTGCCAACTTGAAGTCTATGTCACTTGTCTTTACCATTACACTTTCAAAGCCCCTCATGAACACCCATAAAATCTTATGCTCTCTTTACCGAAGAACAAAGAGCCCGCCAGTCTAACGCTTTCTGCTTCTCGCCGAAGTGCGTAAAAAATGGTTGACATGAAAGTGTCGTGCATACCCAGTCGACAGACTAGTGAATCATTCATGGGCTTTGCCCTGCGACGTTGTCAGTAGGAGATGACCTCAAAGCAAGACCTCAAAATCAAAGACTGCGGATTTGTCCTCTATGCTAGTGGTGTCGTCATAGTTGCTAAGGTTGGGCTCTTTAAACCCTCATGCACTTCTTCTGCACTGAATGGTAACATGAAGATTCATATCCTTTCTTCCTTTCTTGCTCCTCGTTCATCCAAAGTTGGGACTTATGTGGTGGCACGGCTTATCTAGGCTATTCCAATGCCATCCTCATCGATCCCGCAACCCCGTAGACGTTCTCATAAACGTACTTTCTAGTCAGAGGTAGGCTCATCGTCTTGTTGGGGGGAGTTCATAGAGGCCCTTAAAGCTTCTCTCACAATCCTTTATATTCGCTCATCCATCGCCTAGTTGTAGTAGTTGTTGCTCGATCCTAACATTATGTGGTGTACACCAACATCTCGCTATCGACCCTCACCGCACCAATGGATTTTGTACCTTGAAATGGTCTGTGGATGCCAGAATGTTGGTCAGCCTCTGCGACCGAGCAAGCCCAGCCTTGAAATGTTATGCTGATGGTAGTCGAGTATTACACAACACCGACAGCTGAGCATGACCATATAGTAGGTAAAGAGCGGGAAACGCGAAAAATTTGAAATAAAAAATCTGTCACTTATTGACCCCATGAGTGTGAAGGGGTCTTCCCATTCTTCCGCCTCATAATCTCATATTTCTCCTTTTTTTCTCTTGTGCTCCGCAGATCGCCAATGCCGCATCCTTCAAGATCGTCTCTGCCTCCGTCTCTCGATACCGATCCCGACATCCATCGAGATCCCAATGCCATTCTCCATTTTCAGTCGAGACCTAGGGCGAGACCCTTCTTCTCCAGTCGCGACCTAGGGAGGGACCCTTCTTCTCCAGTTGCGACCTAGGGCAGGACCCATCTTCTCCTAGGGCCACTCGACCGCTTTCCCGATCTTCCGTCTTATCACTCGCCGGTGCCGCTTCCTTCCGATCTTCCTCCATCCCCGGCGCCGCCTAGATCTCCTAGCGCCATCTGCAGGTAACTTCCTCCCCCCATTTCCTCTCTTCCTCATTTCTTCCCCGAGCTATTGATGCCAACATATCCACTCAGGTCTGGCCGATGTTACATGAAAAACCTTTTCTGATTTCAGGTGCAAATTGATCTTTAATTCCTGTGACATTTTTAATGTAAAAACTAAAGGATTTCAGGAGCAAACTTATTTTTTCAAAAAAATTCGCTCATCATCTTTCATATGAGCATTTTAAATCTTTGCAATTGAGGCTCCGTTTGACACGGTGGCGGCGGTCGTAAACACATGGGTTAAACCGTCATTCATTAAAAATCACCTAACAAACATCATCTGTTTGAGCATAAAAGTGGATGAAGTTCCTTAAGTGGGCGTTAACTAATGACAATTTCACCTCCCATGTTCATTGTCGTCACCGTCGTGCCAAACAGAGCCTAATTTATCTTCATATGAAGTTCCTTAGGTGGGCTTCATGCGGAGTTTTTATGGATCTTAATTGCATAAAAATTTGCAAACTTTCTTCATATGAGTGTTATTTATTTTTATTGGTCTGTACATAACAAGTTTGTTTGCACCTAAATTTTTCCAATTTGCATATAATCTTGATTTGCACGTAGTCAAGATAGGTTTGCACATAAATTGCTCTTTTAAATAATATTCTCAAGCCTACATGTGAAGAGGAAAACCAAAATACTGAGCAATAACACTAATTTCTCAAATAAATATAAATAAATAAGTTTAAAATAGATAGAGCTTGCTATCATGGGCCGCCCTCTTAGACTCCGTTTGTCACAGTGGTGGCGGTCGTAAAGACGTAAACGCATGGGTTAAATCATCATTTGTTAAGGATCACCTAACAAATATCATCTGTTTGGCCATAAAAATAGATGAATTTCTTTAGATGAGTGTTAACGCATGACAATTTAACCCTCATGTTCTTGACAGTCACCACCGTGCCAAACAAAGACTTAGGCTCCGTTTGGGGGGACTTATTTTCACCGGTCAAGCGGTTACGACTGCATGAATCGGGCCTTAATTAAAGTCCGGTTCATGCGGTCGTAACTGCTTTACCGGTGAAAATAAGTCCACCAAACGGAGCCTTAATTGCAATACAATTTTCACATGAGCTCCCTTCATAAATTTTGAAATATTCTAACACAAAATATTTTGTGAAATTTTCATGTTATTGTTATTTTAGGGTGTTATTAGCAAATCTTGTTTTGCTAATAGCAAATAAAAAAAATAGATTAAAATATTTTAGGTCCTTTATTTAAATCCTAAAAATATTTTATTAGCAAACCTTCCCTCTTCTTTCCGTCTGAAACTCTCGCTTGTAAATCCGCCTCTACTAACGTGTAGAACAGTGAGCGACTCCAATACAACAGCATCCATGGAGGGATGGGGAGGAAAAAATGCACAGTGAGCGACTCCAATATCCGAAGAAGGAAACCCTCAACAAATGTGTTGAGTTGGTAGATTTAAGGCTCCGTTTGGCACAGTGGTGGCAGTTATGTACATGAGGGTTAAAATGTCATTCGTTAACGCCCACATAAGGAATTTCATCCACTTTTATGTTCAAACGGATGATATTTGTTAGGTGATTTTTAACGAATAACGATTTAACCCATGCATGTGTTCATGACCACCACCACCGTATCAAACGGAGCCTTAATTTCGAGCTTACTTTAGCTTATTTCATTGTTGTTGCCTTGTTGGTGATGAATTTTAAGTATCTGTTCTCCATTCATAAGATATTGATTGGTTTTAGACATCTTTCGATCTCCATTCATTGGTATCTCTGTTCTTCATTTAGCTTATTTCATTGTTGTTGGTGATGGGTTTTAAGGCTCTGATGGCCGGGTCGAAGATGCGAGGCGAGCATGGCTCTATGGCTTGGGATGCGCGGCGAACATGGTTCCATGTTGGGTCGAAGATGAGAGGCAACCTATGATGATGACTCCCGGAGCACCGAATCCCTCATTTGTGGCTGCCATCTGCAAACATGGCTTAGGTGGGGGAGCTAGCCAAAACTTGCTAATACCCAAACAAGAATTGCTCATATAACAACATCGTTCTTTTAAGTGAGCACCATTTTTATGGCTATAAATGTATGACGTGTATCACACGTCAAATAATTTTTGGTTAAGGGCAGCATTCTCCGAGGAAGGAGCGCGAGTAGCCTGCTCGTCGTTGGATCAATCCTGCTCGCCGTCCGATCAAAGCGTGTACTCGTCTTTTTTTTTAAAAAAAAAATTCTCGCCTTTATTGCTGATGATTAGATTGGTCATCCAGCGGCTATCTTTTTACTCGCTCTCAAAGCTAAAAATGCTACCCGAATCTAAAAATTACTCATCACACAATTTTCACATACGCTCTCATGCGGGAAGTTCACATATGATTTCATACACTTGTTTACACAATTATTATTCTTGGCGATGCTATTGCATGTGAGTATAGAAGGCAAATACTAGCATGTGGCTGCATAAAACACGTTTTTAATGAGTGGTACATGGCACTTGTTGCGAATTATTGGCCAAGGGTCCGTTTGGCGTAGTGGCGGAGGTCGTAAATGCGGTGGGAAAAATTGGTTCACAAAAGTTTGAGCCAAACA
This sequence comes from Platanthera guangdongensis, assembly GCA_039583875.1. Lineage (NCBI taxonomy): Eukaryota > Viridiplantae > Streptophyta > Magnoliopsida > Asparagales > Orchidaceae > Platanthera > Platanthera guangdongensis. The sequence goes on along the minus strand of CM077161.1, from coordinate 137,375,043 downwards.
GGTTGCCCGAGGTTACTGATCATGTGGTTCAACTCCATAGATTTGAGGGCAAGTGAGAGAGAGATTTGTCTACAAATTAACCTGATCCGAGTGCTGCAATAAGGAGGTCCTGCCACTTATCCGAAAGTCGAAAAGAACTTCTCATTCAAAGCCATGAGTTGAGCAAGACACTAGGAAGACACGAACTGGGGTAGTAGAAAGCAAAAGGGGAAGGTCAAAGATGTCATTTCTGGTGCCCCTGAAGTCTTATATATAGACAAATCCAGGGGGTGGGGGTACTTGTTCGTGGACCAGTCTCCTTGCGGACTATCTGACAGAGATGCTTCCTCGGAACATAGATGCCTCCCTGAAACGGACAAGTCTCCATGGAATGGAGAAGCCTCCTCGGAACAGAGATATCTCCTTGAAATGAAGATGGAGCTGCAAATAGAAGAATTTTAGTTACTCATTATTTATTGTTTTCTTTAATTATGTAATTATTACTATTTTTTCTACACTTTATTTCAGTATTTTACTTATCACACTTTCTTTACAAGAATCTATTTACTGCATTTTACTGGTGCTGTTAGGGTCCCTGTAAAATTTTCGAGTCAAGCCGGTCCAAGAACAAGGGAGTCCAACCGGACCAGTAGCACGCAGAGAACCACAAGCACCCGAGAAGACCAGAGGAGTACGCCAGGCCTGCGCCTGAGCACGCACGACCAGTGCTCGTGCGGCCAGCGCACACGTGCTCGGCCTGTGCACATGCGTACTGCGCGCGGCTGACCGGTTCAGCCGCGCCCGGCCAGCCTGCGCGGTTGTGCCCCCCCCCCCCTCCAGCCCCTGACGCCGCCAACGACCTCCGCCACCGCCTCCGGGCACCTTGCCCGGGCCGCCCTAACTGCCCGAGGGAAAGAGGGACACTCCTGTCATTTCGACAAAAATGGTGATCTGTGTGATCAAAATAAAGCGACGTCTTTCGCCAACACAAATCTCTCTCTGGCGCAATTATCACAGCGAACCTCCAGAAAATTATAAATAGGCCTCAGATCTTCATTTCAAGTCAAACAACTTCAGAGGCAAGATAGAGCTTTGAGATTTCCAACGAGATCGTGGACTTAGGCTGATTCTCTGCTTAGGAATTCTCTCCCTCTTCACCTTGCGCTAAGGTTTCCCCACACCTCAGATGACGTCAATCGCCTCCGTGTGAGCGCTCCCATCAAGGATCCACATCAACGAGAGAGCACCAACAGAGGCTCCGTGGACTCAGAGAATTTCCTAGCCAGAACGCTCCCACCAAGGTTCCGCGAAGTCAGCAATGACTCAAGGTCGGAGCGCTCCCATCGAGGCTCCGAAGATTTAGCCATTTTTTCTCATTTTCAGCTCTTCACCCTTGTAACGGAGTAGCAGCCTGTTGCCCTCTGAGGTCAAACCAATCTTTGTATAACTCCAAGAACTGGTGGATTTTGGCACGACACAGATCCAACCACATAATTTTTCACACTTTCCGGGTTTTCCACATAAAAAATGCCTCATCATTTGTTGCAGTTTTCTTTAACTGTTTGCCCGCCTGGTTCGACTCTGAGCTAAGGTGGTCCGATTCTCTGTATCGGGGAAAGACCGGGCGACCCGCAATAGTTTGACGTCGTCTGTGGGAACTGCGTTCCCAAAAGCTCTAACAAGTTTCAACGTTCCCCGGTCGACAGTAATGGCAAGAAGAAGTGCACGAACTACAAGCGGCCCGACCCCGGAAGAGCGCCCAAAGAGGCCACGACCAACTCACTCGCGGGCAACGCTCCTCTACCCAATAGAACGACTGCCATTTTCTTTCCCACTGATGTGGTTGAAGAGCGTTTCCGGCTGATGGAGGAACGTCAAACTGAAATGCTCACCCTCATACAGAGGATGGAAGTGTCCAACCCTCCCCGCGTGGGAAACGTGCCCAATGTGTGACCGGTGGCAGCACCAAAGCACGTCCCTCGTTAGGGCACGACCCATCCGGAGGATCTCCTCGCCGAAGAACTCTCCGACGAAGCAAGCTCCATGCATGCTGCCTGGAGGCCAAAGCCCCGAGCCGATGCTCAGCTTGACCCTCTACCGATGGAAGTAGATGCCCAACAAGGCAACCACGGACTCACCGCCAAGAGGTCAGAGACATGATCGAGGAAGAGTACGTCTAGGAATGACGCCGCCCTGTAAACCCACGATGCCCCTTCCACCATGGGTCCCTGCTCGCTCCCCAAGTCATCGCGCACCCCGTCTCGCACGGGTTCAAGCTACCGCATTTCGAGGCCTTCGATGGAGGAGAGGACCCGAGCACGTGAATCATTTCGAGATAATCATGCGCCTCTTCACCGCGCCCGATCAACTATTGTGCCAAGTCTTTCCCACGACTCTGAAGGGGCAAGCACACATGGTTCCACTCCATGCAAGAGGGAGCAATTCACAACTTTGGGGACCTCACCCGCCTCTTCCTCGATCAGTTCATAGCCAACTGATGGATCGTCAAAAATCCCTCGCATCTTTCTGGCATCCTCCAAAACGAGGGAGAATCGCTCAAATATTTCTTCCATCGCTTCACCTCCAAGGCACCTCTTCCCCACGACTCTGAAGGGGCAAACACACATATGCTTCACCTTTGAGGCACTACGTGGCGACCGAATCGGGGTGAGGAACTATAAGAATTGGCTTGCGCTCGTGGACAAGACAAATTACCTCCATGGAGGGATGCTCTTTGGATTCGTCCAAAATCCTTGGAAGCTGCCTGAGACTTAGCGGGATCTCCCGAGGTATTGCGGTTGTCTTGCGGTGCAAGAGTATGACTTTACTTCTGTGCTGGGTTTTGAGGATCCACACGAGCTGGCTGGTGTGATCCATGGTGTTAACACATTTGTTTGCAAGAAAAAGCTGATCCTGTCAGGCCTCTCTACTGACGTGGAGTGGAGTTGTGTCGTTCCCTTGGAGCGGGGAAGGAAGAGGAGGTTGGTCTTTTCGCTAAAGCGGGGGGAGGCAGGCCCGTCCTTAGCTACCTTCGAGACCGTCATAGAGGTCACCAATGATGGCCTAGATGTGCTTGGCGTGGGTCCTTCTCATGTTGCTCTTGAGGTTGAGGATCCACCATTGTTGACTGTGGAAGAATCATCTTTGTAGGAAGGAATAGTGTTGCTGCTTGTTAGCGCAAGAGGTAAAAAGCCAGTCTTCTTCTTTCCGAGCTATTATGTCGAAGGTACACTGTTCATTCTACTTGCTTGCTCCCTTGCTATGTGCTTTGTCATTGCCTCTATCCTGCTTTAGTCTTTGCATCTAGATGAATTGCACGAGGTTCTACTTACATGAGACAATATCTACATGTCTATAAAGGATGGGTTCTTCTGTCTTCGGATGAAGCTGACCTCGTTGGAGGAGTCCTTGGCTGCTACTTAGAAGAGGAGGGGGAAGTCTCTCTCCTTGTTGGACGGGTCTAAGTCTGCGTTGGCTGCTTTCAGGGATGGGTCGAGGTTCTCCAAGGGAAGCTTGTTGCGGTCAAGGCGGGGCTTGCAAGTCGCTTTAATGTATAAAGGCAGCCCGACCAGAGATGTGCAAGTTGGAAGCAGAGGTGGAGCGGCTGAAGGAGGAGAGAGCCTAGTTGTCCTCGGTGTAGAAGGACATTGAGGCTGCACGAGCTTCTACGGTGGAAGAGTACAAGGAGTCCCACGACTTTAGGCTGAAGAGTGCCCAGACAGTGGATGAAGCTCGTTCTGAGATGATGGTATTTAAGGTCGATCCATTTTTGGAGGATGAGTGCAATGCCATGTTCTGCCTTGGATTTGGCAAGGGATTGCGACTTGCTCGAAGGATGCTGGCGTACTCTAATCTTGGCGTGGAGGATGCCTCAGACAACGACCTAGATATTGACATCGAGAGATGACTTGCTTGCATCTTCCCTATATTTGTTATTTACTTCGCTTCTACTTTGTTTTTGTGGGTGTAGCTTTGCACCATTGTATGATTTTTGTCTCTATGATATTGCTGAAAGATTTGTGTTTTGAAAGTTGTCTTTAATGTTATTAAGTTCATGGTATTGATGAATGTTTGTCTCATTTTGTCCCTAGTTCATATGATGATGCATCATGATAGCTCAGGAAGATGCTCTTGGTCTTGAGCTGTAGAACACTTGAGTTCCATCATATGATCTTAGTTTTATTTGCACACGATCCTGGTAGTCAAGGAGGGACATTGACCACCACCTTGGATTGTCATGTGGATTAAAGTATATTGTAGTTCTACAAATGTTGATAATAGTTATCGTTTAATCACTTGAGTATGTATGCGTATGGTTTCATACATATTGAGGTTGGCCTATCTTAAGTTGTAACATTAAGTTGGAATGTGTTAAGTGTCATTAATGCTTACAACGTGTCTAGTGATTTGGAGATATGAGATATGTAGATTAAGCGCGTCGGTGTGAGCAATGTGATTGTAGTTGAAAACTATCTTTTGATGGTGATAAATACTATGGTTCGTTATTCGCACTGACGCGTAAGTGATGTATATATCGAAATATCATTTGTCCCCAAACTAGTTTGGGTTTTGATATAGTCGGGCCCCTTGGCAAAGCGAGTTTGTAAAGCATGCATTATAACTAATGTAGTTATAAAGACACTCTTGCTTATGAGACCAAGAAAGACAAATATAGTGCGAGATTGACACGGTCCCAAATTCGCACAATATTTGTGATATCATGTGACAAAAGTTAGACACTGGCCATTTAGTTCGGTTACCTCCTTTTGACGTGTTGTTGTGGCGACTATAATGCCTTGATAAAGCCTCTTATAGTCAATAATAGAAATTGGTGTATTATTGCCGTGACGACATGCTCCCTCTGCGAGGTCACACCAAACGAACGGGAACAGCCTAGATTCACCGTATTAGACTCAGTCGGAATATATGGTGACACTTCGTGCTTAGACTATGTTTTTCTCTGTGCAATTATTAAAAGAGAATCACGACGAGGCGAGTTGTCGTAATTGTTTAATAGAGGGGCACAGGGATTGGAGTTTGTATAACCCCAACCTAACATGCGTGATTTGGAAATATACGGCATAATTATATATCCTTTTTTTGATATCTTATATGTATTGATATATATATGTATATATATATATATATATATATATATATATATATATATATATATATATATATATATATATATATATATATATATATATATATAAAAGATATATATAAAGAGATGGATATACAGCAAACGGGTTGAGATTGGGGTTTTTTTTTTCACGGGAAACAGGAGAGTGAGGCGGAAGAGGTTTCGGGCTAGGGTTTTCCTGGAGGCATCCCGACGGCGCGCCGCTGACCGCCTTCGTTCCCGTCCAGGCTCGCCCGCTCCTCCCTCATCTTCCTCGCTGGTGTTCCTCGTTCTCACCACTCTCTCCTCGCCATCGCTGTTCTGCATCTAGGCTCACCGACGGGTCGTGGGCTTGCCGTGCTTTTCCAGATCCGGCTTGAGGAGAGAGCCTTGGCCACGGCTGATTTGCCCTGTTGGTATTTCTCCTCCAGGAGCCCTGTTTTGGGTACTTCTACTCCGCTTTTCTCACGCCGGCGACTAGTGTGATTCATCCACTTGGAGTCCTCGGTGCTCTTGACGCAGTTGGTCTAAGCGAGTGCCCTCTTCTCCTATCAACGGACTTGGGTCGCTGTTCGGGTTCGAGGTGAACCAAGAGGCAAGACGTTTGGACTCATCGTTGCGGTGGGATTGCAATCTATCTCTCCGACGTGCCTCCTCTTCCGCCTAGGGATTTTTGTTCCCTAGAGGTACATTTCTAACATTTTGCAATGCTTAGATGTGATGAGTTAGGGTTTCCTTAATTGCTTAACTAGTTGGGCGTTTGCATTGGATATCCGATCTCGTGTATTGTGTGGTTGTTGGAATTTTTATTTAAACATTTGCCCCGCCACAGCACGTGAAATCCTACAGTGGTATCAGAGCGAGGTTCATATCCAATGAAAATGTGGCCCTCGTTTGCTAGTTTTTTTTACCTAATAGTTTGGATTGGCTATGTCACAACCCGGTTTCAAGTTGACATAATCTACCCTTAGTTTGGATTATGAGAAGATCGTTTTTTTTGGATTTAAAATGATCTAGGTGAAGCACGTTGGGTTGTGTACATAGTTCATTCAATGTTAAGATCCCGTCTAGCAGGTTCTTTGCTTGCTTGGTTTTTCCCTTATTTTATTGCAACTCTGGAATGTAATTGGTTTGGAATGGATGTAATATTTTTTTTTAGAATGCCGTGAGTTAGGTATTTTGGAATTTCCTCCATTCTTTTGGGAATGTGAAAAGAAAAATTTAAGAATGTCTTTCCTCCTCATCGTGTCCATCTAAGCTAGTGATATTGAATGAACATGAGTGTAATTTCAGTCACTAGACATGGTGGCACTTATGCGAGTCGACATTAGGCCACAAGTGAGTAGGTTGTGTGTGGCACTTCTTGCTGAATTTGTTGGAATGTCACTCGCATGAGTTTCCTTACAGGATGAGTTTTCTTAATCAAATCACCAAGATCTAGGCTTGGTCCTTTGGGAAAGTGTTATGTTTTTTAAAATAGTTGTGTGCATATTACTATCAAGAATCAAAAGTGTTTAAGATTATCTTAAAAGGTTATGATTGGTGATTGGTACCTACCTAATAATCTTGTGGATGAGTTCACTAGGTTAAAAGGATCTTGATTCACTATTTTAAAGCATTTTTAGTTCTCTCTAATAAATTTTTTTTTTGGGAAATTATTCTGAACATGAACTTTATCTTACTCTCATTTTTTTTGAAAAATAAGCTATGTCTACACTACCAAATTTTCTGCGTTCGATGATTGATAAAAACCCACTTGCTAACGACGGGTCAAACTACTCTGACTGGGTCCTCAAGCTTAACATTGTATTACGCTTGGAGAATCTCTTACCTATACTAGAGGGTGAATGCCCAGTAGAGAAAGAGATTGGCAAGCCAACTGATGCTGAGAAGGAGGAACAGAAAAGATGGAATGACAGTCAACGTGTCGTGCAGACTCTGATCCTGGCCAGCATTGGCGATCAGCTGCAAAGGAAATTTCTCGATACTCCTGCAAAGGAAATTGTAGCACAATTGGAGAAGATGTTCACCGATAGTGCTCGTAAAGAGCGCTATAAGACCACCATCGCACTCACAAGGTGCAAGATGATGGAGGGTGAGTCTGTCTCAGTGCACTTCCTTAAGGTGCAAGGCTATTTGGAAAAGTTGGAGAAACTGAAGTCTCCAATTCCTGAAGACATTGCAGAAGACATCATTTTGGGGTCACTGCCTTACTCGTTTAAGGATTTCATCATGCATTATCATATGCGTGAGAAGCAAATGACCATAAATGAACTCCATAACGCCCTCAAAACAGCTGAGGTTGACATGGGCAAGACAAAGGGAAATGCTGTCTTAGCTGTGGCGTCTGATAACAAGAAGATATTCAAAAACAAGAATAAGTCTAAAGGCCAGACCTCGAAAGGAAATTTTCATCTCAAGGGCAAAAAGGGAGGTACTCAAGATAGTGCCTCCAAGGGAGGCAAAGTGAAGAATTCTCCTAACTCTCTCACTAAATGCTTCCATTGCCATGAGAAGGGACACTTCAAAATGAACTGCCCCAAGTACAAGAGAGACTTGGATGAAGGCAAAATCGAAAGGAAGCGTCCTAAAGGTATTTTTGTTATTGAGTTGAGTTTGAATTTAACCACTACTATCCTCGATTGGGTAATTGATACCGGATCATGTGCTCACTTAATCTCAAATGTGCAGTCACTAAAGGATAGGAGATCTCTCTCCAAAGGAGAGGTGGTGCTGAAGGTTGGAAACGGTGCTAGTATTTCTGCTGTAGCGGTGGGCACTTTGGAACTCCCCTTATCTAGTGGTTTATGTCTAACTTTATTTAATGTTTATCACGTCCCTTCTATTTTAAGAAACATTATTTCTGTATCATGTTTGGATGCAGAAGGTTTTAGTTTTGTCATTGGGAACTCCCAAATGAGGATTGAGAAGGATGATTTATTTTATGCAAGTGCTTTCATTTCCAATGGATTGTATTTGCTTAACATTGTTGATGATAAACAAGTATTAAATATCAGTAACAAGCGACTCAAAATATCTCACATAAGTGAGACTCTCTTATGGCACCATCGTCTTGGTCATATTAATGAAAATCGTATAAGAAAATTGCATCAGGCTAATCTTCTAGGTTCTTTTCATCATGATGCAATTGATATATGCGAATCATGCCTAAGGGGCAAAATGACCAAGACACCTTTTATAAAGAAAGGTGCGAGAGCAAACAACTTATTGGAATTGATACACTCTGATGTATGTGGTCCAATGAATGTGGTTGCTAGAGATGGTTTTAGGTACTTCATCACTTTTACGGATGATTATAGTCGATATGGCTATGTTTATCTTATGAAGCATAAGAGTGAATCCCTTGCCAAGTTCAGGGAGTATAAAAATGAAGTGGAAAATCAACTGGATAAGAGAATCAAAGTTTTGAGAACAGATCGTGGAGGTGAGTACTTGAGCAATGAGTTCAATACTTACCTAAAGGAGTGTGGTATTGTACCACAACTAACTCCTCCTGGGACACCGCAGTGGAATGGTGTCTCCGAAAGGAGAAACCGGACTCTGCTTGACATGGTTAGAACCATGATGTGTCAAACCGATCTACCTTTATATTTTTGGGGTCATGCACTTTTAACGGCAGCTTACACTTTAAACTTCGTTCCATCAAAAGCCGTAGAGAAAACTCCACATGAAATATGGGTTGGGAAACCACCCATCCCATCTTTCTTTAAGATTTGGGGTTGTGAAGCATATGTCAAACGTATGCAATCAACCAAACTAGACCCCAAAGCCGATAAGTGCTTCTTCATTGGATACCCAAGAGAAACTAAAGGGTATAGCTTTTGGCACAAATCAACAAATACTATTTTTGTCAAGAAGGGTGCTACATTCTTAGAGAAAGAGTTTCTTGAAAGAATCAAAAGCTGTGACCGTAGGGTGACACTTGAGGAAGCTCAAGAAAACCTACAAGAAAGTGATCGCGAGATGAGCACTGATGTTCAATATGATCACCAAGAGTCACAAGAAGTTCCTTTAGTCCGTGGGAGCATGAGTATTCCACCTCCGCAAATGGTTACGGAGAAAATTCTTGCTTTACCACCTCCGGTTACTCTTACTCGTGTTGAGCATGATTTGACTCCACCAGAAATAGTGGAGGAAATTCAAGAAGCTCAGACTGAGCTAGGGAAACCAAAGGATCTTAGGAGGTCGATCAGGGAAAGGAAAAAGCCTGACTTTTACATGGGTCTTCATGAGGTGTTTATCCTAGACACAGAAGACCCATTGACATATGAAGAAGCAATGGAAAGAAAGGATTCCGTAGCATGGCTTGAAGCCATGAAGTCCGAGATACAATCCATGTATGATAACCAAGTATGGAACTTGGTTGACCTTCCTGAAGGAAAGAAATCCATCCCCTGTAAATGGATTTTTAAGAGGAAGATGGACATGAATGGAAACATGACAACCTACAAGACAAGACTTGTAGCGAAAGGTTTTAGTCAAATCCAAGGGATTGACTATGATGAAACTTTCTCGCCCGTTGTGATGTTTAAGACTATTCGGATCATGTTGGCGATTGCCGCATTTCATGATTATGAAATTTGGCAATTGGATGTCAAAACGGCCTTCCTAAATGGAAAGCTAGATGATGATGTATTCATGAAGCAACCTCAAGGTTTTGAAGATTATCAAAATAGCGGCAAAGTATGCAAGCTTCAAAGAGCCATTTATGGGTTGAAGCAAGCATCAAGGAGTTGGAACAAACGCTTTGATGAAGAAGTTAAAACCCTTGAGTTCATTCAAAGCAAGGAAGAGCCTTGTGTATACAAGAAGGTTAGTGGGAGCAACGTTATATTCTTGATCTTGTATGTTGACGATATTCTCTTAATGGGCAACAACTTATCATTAATGGAACAAGTAAGAAACTCATTGAAAACAATCTTTTCAATGAAGGACATGGGTGAAGCCCAATATATCTTAGGGATAAAGATATATAGAGACAGATCACGTAGACTTATTGGCCTAAGTCAAAGTATCTACATTGACAAAGTCTTAGAAAGGTTCCATATGGAAAACTCTAAGAAAGGAAATGTGCCAATGAAGACATCTACTCAGCTAGGCAAGTCTCAATGTGTCTCATCACATAAAGACCTCGAATACATGATGAATGTGCCATATGCTTAAGCCATAAGTTCCATCATGTATGCCATGATCTGTACGAGACCGGATGTCGCATATGCTCTCAGCATGACGAGTCGATATCAAGCTTCACCTAGTCCATATCATTGGACGGCGGTCAAGAATATTCTTAGGTACCTTAAAAGGACCAAGAATAAGTTTCTTGTATTTGGTGGACATAAAGAGCTCCATGTAGAAGGTTACACGGATGCTAGCTTTATGACAGAACCGGACGATAGAAGATCTCAATCTGGGTTCGTCTTTCTTCTGAATGGTGGAGCTGTGAGTTGGCGTAGTTGGAAACAATCCACTACTGCTGATTCAACCACCGCAGCGGAAGTCATGGCGGCCGCAGAGGCAAGCAAAGAGGCAGTCTGGATAAAGAAATTTCTGGAGGAATTGGGAGTCGTGGCATCTAGTGGAGGCCCCTTGAGATTGTTTTGTGATAATAGTGCTTCCATTTCACAAATCAAGGAGCCGAAATCACATCACAAGACAAAATACATGGATCAGAAGTATTTTGTCACACGCGATTTCATTGAAGAAGGCAAGATTGCGCTTTTATGGATTGACACAAATAGCAACACAGCTGATCCCTTCACCAAGCCTCTGTCTCAAGCCAGAGGAGAAATTCATTTCGAGTCCATGGGGTTGCAAGACCATGGAGAATGGCTTGATGTTTGATGAAGGAGGATTCCTTTGTTTTATTTTTCTTTTATTAGAAACTTTAAAAACAAGTGGGAGATTGAAGGATTTGTGTTTTGAAAGTTGTCTTTAATGTTATTAAGTTCATGGTTTTGATGAATGTTTGTCTCATTTTGTCCCTAGTTCATATGATGATGCATCATGATAGCTCAGGAAGATGCTCTTGGTCTTGAGCTGTAGAACACTTGAGTTCCATCATATGATCTTAGTTTTATTTGCTCACGATCCTGGTAGTCAAGGAGGGACATTGACCACCACCTTGGATTGTCATGTGGATTAAAGTACATTGTAGTTCTACAAATGTTGATAATAGTTATCGTTTAATCACTTGAGTATGTATGTGTATGGTTTCATACATATTGAGGTTGGCCTATCTTAAGTTGTAACATTAAGTTGGAATGTGTTAAGTGTCATTAATGCTTACAACGTGTCTAGTGATTTGGAGATATGAGATATGTAGATTAAGCGCGTCGGTGTGAGCAATGTGATTGTAGTTGAAAACTATCTTTTGATGGTGATAAATATTATGGTTCGTTATTCGCACTGACGCGTAAGGGATGTATATATCGAAATATCATTTGTCCCCAAACTAGTTTGGGTTTTGATATAGTCGGGCCCCTTGGCAAAGCGAGTTTGTAAAGCATGCATTATAACTAATGTAGTTATAAAGACACTCTTGCTTATGAGACCAAGAAAGACAAATATAGTGCGAGATTGACACGGTCCCAAATTCGCACAATATTTGTGATATCATGTGACAAAAGTTAGACACTGGCCATTTAGTTCGGTTACCTCCTTTTGACGTGTTGTTGTGGCGACTATAATGCCTTGATAAAGCCTCTTATAGTCAATAATAGAAATTGGTGTATTATTGCCGTGACGACATGCTCCCTCTGCGAGGTCACACCAAACGAACGGAAACAACCTAGATTCACCGTATTAGACTCAGTCGGAATATATGGTGACACTTCGTGCTTAGACTATGTTTTTCTCTGTGCAATTATTAAAAGAGAATCACGACGAGGCGAGTTGTCGTAATTGTTTAATAGAGGGGCACAGGGATTGGAGTTTGTATAACCCCAACCTAACAGGCGTGATTTGGAAATATACGGCATAATTATATATCCTTTTTTTGATATCTTATATGTATTGATATATATATGTATATACATATATATATACATATATATATATATATATATATATATATATATATATATATATATATATATATATATATATATATATATATATATATATATATATATATATATATAAGATATATATAAAGAGATGGATATACAACAAACGGGTTGAGATTGGGGTTTTTTTTTCACGGGAAACAGGAGAGTGAGGCGGAAGAGGTTTCGGGCTAGGGTTTTCCTGGAGGCATCCCGACGGCGCGCCGCTGACCGCCTTCGTTCCCGTCCAGGCTCGCCCGCTCCTCCCTCATCTTCCTCGCCGGTGTTCCTCGTTCTCACCACTCTCTCCTCGCCATCGCTGTTCTGCATCTAGGCTCACCGACGGGTCGTGGGCTTGCCGTGCTTTTCCAGATCCGGCTTGAGGAGAGAGCCTTGGCCACGGCTGATTTGCCCTGTTGGTATTTCTCCTCCAGGAGCCCTGTTTTGGGTACTAATACTCCGCTTTTCTCACGCCGGCGACTAGTGTGATTCATCCACTTGGAGTCCTCGGTGCTCTTGACGGAGTTGGTCTAAGCGAGTGCCCTCTTCTCCTATCAACGGACTTGGGTCGCTGTTCGGGTTCGAGGTGAACCAAGAGGCAAGACGTTTGGACTCATCGTTGCGGTGGGATTGCAATCTATCTCTCCGACGTGCCTCCTCTTCCGCCTAGGGATTTTTGTTCCCTAGAGGTACATTTCTAACATTTTGCAATGCTTAGATGTGATGAGTTAGGGTTTCCTTAATTGCTTAACTAGTTGGGCGTTTGCATTGGATATCCGATCTCGTGTATTGTGTGGTTGTTGGAATTTTTATTTAAAAATTTGCCCCGCCACAGCACGTGAAATCCTACAATTGCAGGCCGCAGGACAATTTTTTTTTGAATTGAGACCTTATGTGGTGCTTTTGGAGCATTCCAACCTTTTATGCTCTTTTGTTTTATCCAGTGTGTGCAATGTTTAGTGTTGGCCTTAGCGACCGCGTACTAGCGCTTGACTGGAGCATCGATGTTGGAGCATAGTGTGACGTTAGCGAGAGACATTCGTCCGCTTGTGTTTTGAAAGGACTTGAGGTCCGTTCTGGTGGGAGTGGAAAAGAAGCTTTGTTCTTTTGTGCCTTGGGAGGACTTGGGGTCTGTCCGATTGGAGGGGAGAAGATCCTTTGTTCGTTTGGGCCTCATGAGGACCCAGGGTCCGTCCGTTTAGAGGGGTGAAGGACCTTTGTGTAACACCTTCCCTGTAATGACCTTATAATATAGATTCGCCCGGTACCCCACATCATATAATCATCACAGCTTTGATATTATAAAATGATATAAGATTTCTTAACCATCTCAAAACACAGAACATAAACAACGGAAACAATAAAATAGACTCATAAGTTGTCTTCAACAATATAAGAGTATTTTGGCCTTAATGCTTTACATTGCCAATCTTCAACTCAACATGCAAAACATCATACGCATCAAAATGTAATTACACTCTTAGGCTACCTCAACATGTAAGCCGTAACAAAGTAAAAGAACCATAATCAAGCAGACAACTATGAGGAGGAACACTTCATGAGACTTAGTCCTTTTTAATCGGCGAGCTAGCTCCAACTTGCGATTCTTACATTGAAACCATCACAGAAGATGTTGTATAACATGGGTCAGCCATGGCTGACCACAAAACTTTGTAATGACACCCCTTCCTCCAGGCCGTCCTAGTGAACCCTGGGGAACTACATCACCCTACAAGTCAGCACTTCGTACACAAATGTAATAAAACATAAGTAACAACATAGAGCTACCATGTAAAAGTGTCACAAACATCAAACATGTTTTTATGTTTAGCAATTAAATGAAGAGGTCCTATTAATGTAACATGTATGCAAATCTAGGTTTCACCCAAAGCAACTATAGTGTGTATGATTCTAACCTATCATCACACAACATCATATCACCACAAATCACATGAGTACTCTCATTTCCCCCAAAGAATACAAGCCTGAGGCTGAGAACTCTCGCTGAGACCCTACTCTCACATGGATCACAACATCACCGGGCTTGTCCATCAACTTAGTCGTTCTCGCCAATTTCACTAAGCCAAGCACAACTGATGCTAATAACTCTTGCTTATACCCCACCCACATATGGATTACTACATCGTCGGACTTGTCTAAAATCACAAACATTCTCGTTTGTTTTCACAAAAAAGAACTTCTCTTGTCGGGACAACCTCCACACGTGAATCACAACATCAAGGGGCTAGCCATATGACCACAAAGACAAAGCCACACCTTCATATACAAGTGGACACCACATTTCACTAAACATTCACCACACAAACTTTCTTGCACTATTCCATATTCGTTCTTACTCGAAAGATAAGGGCATCACAACAACGTCTTCACTGCAATCAGATTTTTAAGAAAAATCCCTAAAATACACGTCAAGCAACATCACCGAATCAGACCACTGGTCGCGATTTTGGCTTCACCTATAATACCCAATCCGTTAACGGAGCAAATCTCTAATGCAAATAATGTCGGGGACGGACTCAATCAAACCAGTGGTTCCTCTTGAACAATAATCAATGGGATGCCATGCACGCATCCAAAGACCGAAAGGAAGAGGGTTTTTACGTTATAAAATCTCTTCCTTGTCATGTAGATCTTGAATAACATAGATGGAAATGTGAGCCTTCAATACCTCTCCGCGGTGTTGTTCTCAGATCGTCGAACGGAGCTCTGAAGCTCCAACAATGGTGGATCTAGGTCGTCTTCTTCCTCCGAACACTCCAGCTCAACCTAGCCGTCAAGTGCCAAAAAGCTTGAAAATGAGAGGGGAGAACTCCTTTGTCCTATTTAGGGTTCACGAGCGCAACAATCAAACACATCAAATCAAGTTTCAAGAAGATAAGACGACAAAATGTTTCTATTTTACGAATCTAGTTTCACACACAAATGTCCGTCAGTGGCTAGTTATTGTGTCGTGGTAACCCCAGAAAATTGCTTTCTGTCGCGATTTGGTATAACCTTTAGTCGATCGAGTAGATATCCAGGAGAACCCAATACCGCCAGCGGTAGCACTAACGTGCTATAGTGGCTCCAGACAATTCGATTAGACCTGCATTCCTCTAGTTGAATCGGGCAAACATGCCTTCTAGGCGATGCAACTTGATAAGACTTTAGATCTAGGCGAATCGGGCAAAACTCCAACTGCTACAGCTCGATGGTAGGGCTAATATTTGTGGTAGCTTCCTAATACTCCTAGCTTTGACATTTACAGCATTTCAAGCACATGGTAAAATTTTGGGTGTTACACTTTGTCTGTTTGGGCCTCTGGAGGACTCTTGGTCTGTCCAGTGGAGGGGGGGGGGTGACTTCTGTCTGTTTTAGCCTTACGAGGACTCGGAGTCCATCCGGTGGAGGGGCGAATAACCTCTGTTCGGTTCGGCCTCAGCAGGACTCGGGGTCTGTCCAATGGAGGGGAAAATGACCTTTGTTCGTTTGAGCCTTAAGAGGACCCATGGTCCATCCATTAGAGTGGAAAAGGACCTTTGTCCGTCCGTACCTTAGGAGGACTCAGGGCCTATCCGGTGGAGGGGCGAAGACTTTTATCCGTTCAGGCCTCAGGAGGACTCTGGGTCCGTTTTGTGGAGGGGCAAAGAACTTTTGTTCGTTCGAGCCTCTAAAGGACTCGAGGCCCATCTAGTGGAGGGGTGAAGGACCTGTCCGTTTGGGCCTCAGGAGGACTCAGGGTCCGTCTGAAGGAGGGATGAATAATCTTTGTTCATTCGGGCCTTAAGAGGACTTAGGGTCCGTCTAGTTGAAGGTACAGAAGGAATTTTGTCCATCTTGCATGGGAAGTGCAGAAGGACTCTCGTCTGAGAGGTGTAGATGGACTTTTGTCCATCTTGCGTTGACAGAAAAAGGGCACGGAGTCCATGCTTCCAAATATTTGTTGTAGTAGATGATTCCAAAGTCCATTTCTTTAATGCCGAAGGAAGATACACTATGCTTATTATTCTAGCAATTACAAGAAAGTAAATTACGGATGACGACAGAGTTTTCTCTATGAGCTCCGCGAGTCAATCTCTAGTGTGTGCCTTCAGGAGTTACGTCCTGTAAGTGGATTTCTTCTGCAATGTCCTGTGCGAGTTCATCAGCCCGGAGTGCCTTCAATAACGGTCCTTGGAGGATGGTGTTGCAGGTCGAGACGACCTGTATAATGGTGAACTAGACGTCATACGTGACTTGTGCTGGAGGGGGGGGGGGGGGATTCCTGGAGTCACAAGTGGGATGGCGCTTCCCAAAATGGGAATTTTCGAGTGTCTTATGACTTAGGCGCCTCCTAAACTTAGCTTGACATCCCTTCCAGAGATCCCTAGTTAAAGCAGAGTTGACCGGAACAACATTTTGGCAAACACATCGTCGTCGATCAGTATCTCTCTTTGACGAGGGGGACATCTGATGATTGCTCGTAGGCATTGGGTGTTTGACGAAGATCACTGTGTGCTGGGAGGGGTCAACCTGTCCATCTCTTGTCGTGCTCCGGGGGGTTCTCCTCCGTAGCCCTGCCACCCCTCCCCCCCACCCTCATGGGCTTGGTTGGGGTTGGTGGCACTGTCGCCTTCTTCCCTTGGAACTCCATGAAAATGCCAAGGTGGACAATTCACTCAACTTCCTCATTTAGGCACATACATTTTTGTGTCATGTCTGTGACCTCAGTAATATTAGACTATTAGTAGTATCAAGATTGATCCCCCTTGACCAGGGACTTATTCCTTGGACCTTCATAGTAGGGGTGGTCCTTGATAGCATGCATGACTTTGCGCGAGAAGCCTTGAGTGAAGTGAGGTACAGATCGTGTAACTGCCCCCCCCCCCAGTCCGCGAGGTCCACTGAGGTGTCTTTCTCCCTCTCCAGACGTCGGGCCCAGGTTATTCTCCTTATTCCTCCTTTGGTTTTCTTGTTCTTGTCGGAGAAGTGTGCTATTGGGGATGATGCCTCCCGCGGTTAGTGCCCCTAGTCCATGCATAGTACGTGGTGCGGGCCACCCCGCTGAGCGGGCAATTGCTTGAAGGGAATGATGTCTTGCATGCAATCATAAGATATGCCCCCAAGGACTTAGAAGTCCCTAAGTACTTTAGCAGGGAGAGCGCTTGAGCTTGACATTATTCCATCTATCACATATGCTCCTCCACCGAAGGTGCCAGTGTTACGATTATCTCCTCGAGGCGTTGTGCCCTGCCAGCTGGTGAGTTACTAGAGGCTTTATTGTCAGATTCCCTCTAAGTTTCTTGGTCCATTCCGCACTGGCCTCCTTTTGTCATTGTCGTTAGGTGGGGTTGCTTACGCGGGCAGGGAAAGAGTTGTTTCTAGAGAGTTGTTACAGAGTTGGGAACACCTTCCCACAGAAAACATCAAACTGCTGCAGGTCGCATGATTTTTCTCCAGTCTAGTGAATTAGATCGCCTTAGCTCTGAGTCAGACCGGGTGGCAAATAGTCAAGTGAGAACCAAGAAACATTGATAATGTTTTTTTATCGTGGAAAACCCGGAAAGGGTGAAACACCACGTGGCCGGATTTGTGACGGGCCAACATCCACTATTTCAGTTTGTTTACAAGTGTTTGGAGTTCCTCGGAGGGTGACATGCCATCTCTCTATTACAAGCTTTGAGTACAAGGAAAAGAAAGGAAAAATAGTCCACAGAGCTTCCTCAACGCGTCTTTGAGAGTGTTTGTGCGAGTGTTCTCTTGTGTCTTCTCTTGGGCTCACCAAAGTGTCCAAGTGAGCGTTGAGCGACCTAGAGAGGGAGCAGAGTGAATTCTGGGCAGAGGAACGATCTAAGTCTCACATTCTCGCCGAAAAACTTCAAAGCTCTTTCTAGTCTCTGGAGTTGCTTCTCTTCAAATGAAGATTTGTGGGCTTTTTTTACATTTTTTGGAGGGACGTGCTGGTGATTGAGATGGGCCGAATGTTGGAGTTGGCAACTAGTGCCACTCCGTTGCGGTCACCTGGATCACCAATTTTCATGAAATGACGAGCATGCCCATTGGGCGGTCCGGGCGGCCCGAACAAGTTACCTGGCGGTGGCGGAGGCCGATGGCGGCCGAAGGAGACCACCGACATGTGCAGGGGTGGGGGTGGGGTGGGGGGACTAGGTGCGCGATGTGTGTGCAAGGCGCGCGCTAGGAGTATGCTATGTGTGATAGGGTGGGATGTGCGTTGGCTAATGCACGTGCTGGAGGCCGTGCATGCGTGCTGTGAGCGAGCGGGCTTTGCGTACTCTCTGCGCATGCTTGGTTCCGCTCTCCTTTTGGGGTGATTTTGGGTCCCTTGAGCAGCTGTGACTTATCAATGCAGTATGCTCAGTCAGGTTGGCTTGCTTGAGAACCTCGACTGAATGTCTTCCGATTTGTCTCAAAATATTCAGGGGGAACCTCATCAACATCGTCACTTTAAGGCTCTATTTGGTTCGTTTTTTTTGCTCCTGTGAGTTTGGACCTAAAATGTCATCGCCATAGAATGTATGCTTGACAAGACAAGAGTTATGATCGCCATCAAAAAAGAAAACTAGTATTAAACATAAAACTGGATAAAATTCGATAGGTGCGATCAGATGTTCACGAATGACAGTTCATAAACACCACAGTCACCATCGGGTCCGAGGGCGGTGCAGTGCAGTGAATGCACTGCACCGTAAAGCGTGATCCGACGGTTGCGCTGAGATGCGAGTGCGCTGAGATGCATGCACATCTCAACACACTCATCTCAAAGCATGCACAAATCGCGGCACAAAACTGAACTCGCGCGAGATCTCAACGCAACCGTCCGATGCACTGCACTTTACGGTGCAGTGCATTCGCTGCACTGCAGCACCCCAGAACCGTCACCATCGGCCTAAGCCTTTAATTATAAGTAATATTAATGAGCAATGTTAAAGGCAGGCGTATTTTCGCTATATGCACACACCAAATTAACCCAAATCCTGGTTTATTCTTATTTCTCTCTATTGAACCGAAGCCCTAAGCACAGACATCCAGAAAGAAATCGAAATCGTGAGTTGCGGGTCTTCTCCCTCGTCGCAGCCGGGCGAGTCCTCCCTTTCGATCGTCGACCCCCCTTCTACCGCTTATTTTCTCCACCAGGCACCGCCTCTCTTTCAGTTATCGGTGTCTCCTGCTCTATTGTTGAGGGTTGCCATTGAATCTAGGGTTTCTGTTGTTACTATTCACCTTCTTTCTCATTTATAATGTTCTGCCTCATTTTTTCTTGATATTATCTTCCTCCTACATGCATATAATACCTTATTCCACCATTGAATCTAGGATCTCTTGTCTTTCATTTCTACTTCATTTCTCCGGTAAGAAACTTTCTTCAAATTTTTTTTTGGAATCCAAAACCTTTAGATAGTGGTTTTCTTAATATTTTTTTTACATAATTGCATCAGTGCTTCCATTTTTGGAGACTTTTTATTGCAAACTAAAGCCTACACGATTTAAGGGTAATTAACTTTTCTCCAACATGTATTGTGTGAGAACAATGTTGTTAAATTTGTAACACTTTTAAGTATCGTTTATAAAATTGGTTAACATATTTTTTCAAGAGTTTACTATTTGTGATAACAATGTGTTCAAAAGAAGTGTCTAGTAATACTACACATTTAGATGTTGGAAGTGAAACTATCAGTTGTTGCTGCCAAACTCGATATCCCTGTCGGACCGAATTAATTTAGACCGTCTTAGCTCACGAAGCAGCCGAGTGCGAACACAATCAATGAGAGAGATTATGCACACGATATTTGACGCGGAAAACCTCCTCAATCAGGTAAAAAAACAACGCGATCGGATCAATGTCGGTCGAACTCCACCGTCTGCTTTTGGTTACAACTTATTTGAAGAATCGAGAATGACAGACTGCTCCTCATTACACTTTGGAGATGAGAGAGAGTTACTTAGGCTCACGGTGAACAACAAGCTGCTTCATGCGAGGTTATTTGTCGGGGCCTTGCGGACAAACATGCACTTGCTGTAGTAGGGATTCCTTCTCGCCGCTCACTTGTGGACTTATGCAGATTTTTGGTGGAGCGACGGTGGATCGAAGGTGGCTCATAGGAGGAATTCGACAAAACTCTGGCCTGATGAGAAAGAAAGTAGAGGAGAGAAAAGATGAGAAATGAGGAGGCATAAGTGCCTTTTTATAGCCTCAAGAGGTGGTTACGTCGGTTATGTGACTATCCACACACCGTAACCACCAATATTATTATTTTAAACATAGCTTTGGGTGTCTATTATTCACACATTATTTTTACTAAATGCAGGCCCCCACTAAAAATATGTCCCCCCACTACTGGTGGTGGTTATGCGGGTAGTTATCTGCTCAGTCGACGACGACGATCGTGGCTGAACGATCGGACGACGGGGAAGGCGCCCAAAGAGGGTAAGAGAGGAGGTCAGCCACCACCTCAAGGTGGCTGGCCCCGGTGAAGGCGGCGAGCCGCCGACGTGGCGCCGACCGGAGGTGCGGCCGGTCGGCCGCACTTGAGTGGCACACCGGGCCCGACCCATGACAGCGGTCACCGGGAGCGAACCTAGCGTCGGCCGCCGAGCGTGGCGTCGGCACTAGGCGTCGGCACTAGGCGTCGGCTGCCGAGCGCGGCGTCGGCACTGGGCGTCGGCTGTCGAGCGCAGCGTCGGCACTAGGCATCGGCCGCAAGGCGCAGCCGGCCGGAGGCAGCTCGATAGGGGGGCGACCGACCAAGCACACCCGGAAGGGGGTGGGGCACGACCAACCATACCCGACACCTCACGTGGAGGCCACGAGAGGGAAGACCCCTGTCGATTGGGCCGGCCGGCGGGATCGCCTCCCCTCGTGGCCACAAGAGCTCTCCCACGAGGTGCGGACCCACGTCCGACCAAAAGTCGTGCCATCTTGAGCCAGCCCGGCGGCGGTGAGAGAGTGGGGGCCGACC
Organism: Platanthera guangdongensis; assembly: GCA_039583875.1. Lineage (NCBI taxonomy): Eukaryota > Viridiplantae > Streptophyta > Magnoliopsida > Asparagales > Orchidaceae > Platanthera > Platanthera guangdongensis. The sequence goes on along the minus strand of CM077161.1, from coordinate 137,353,918 downwards.
CCGGGCGGCTCAGAGAATGGGACCCAGAGCGTGTTGATCGTGCGCGATTGCGCGTGCCGATCGCGCACGCGGTAATTCCGCAATGATCTCTATGATGGGATCATGATGAGTGGACTTAACCGCACCCCAATGATATGTAAATTAGGCTTATCCTCATCAATTGTCCCCCAAAATCCTCGATGTTTGAAACCATTTTTATGAGAAGAGCGAAGTTTTCTCTTCCTCCTGCGAAGTTTTTATTCAGTGCTGACAATGGTGATGGCAAATAGAGAGGTGTCAGAGAAGGCGAATGTTAGTATTTGGCGGTTTTGTAGTCTAATCGGGCGGCTAGCTGTTCGGTCGGTCTGGCAGTTTGTCCAGGCGGCTTGGTTATCTAGTGGCTTGTTTTAACAGAGGCGGACTGAGGGCTACCCGCAACTTCGGTTTGGAGGTTAGCCGCACCAGCTATCTGGTAGCTTGCCGCAATAGCGGTCTGATGGTGAGTCGCAACCGCGGTCTGGTGGCAACCCGCAATTGCGGTTTGGCGGTTTATCCCGACAGTCTTCCCTGGCGGTCTGGCGACTTTCCTCAGTTGTCGTTGGGTGATCAGTTATTCTTTGTATAGTGTGCGGTTTGACATTGTCAAACCGCATAGGTCGCGTGAATTGTATTTAGTTTCACATCGTTTGTTGTATTCTCTCATCTCCCCCATTTTCTATAAATAAGGGGGCATACCTATATAATAATTATCTTTTTGGAGCAATAAAATTTGCTTTTATTTAACTCTTTTTCACATGGTATCAGAGCTAATCGGTCCTTTTCTCCAGTTTGTTCGTGGTTTGCTTTTCTATCTGCTTCCAGCTTCTTTTCTTATCACGCGGCTTCTTTTTTGTTCGCGTGGCTTCTTCTGTCCCTCCCTTGCTCTTCCTGCTTGTCTCTGTTCTTGCGACTTCTTCTTTGCGACTTGTTTTTCCGGCTTTTCCTCAACCGTGCGGTTTGAGTCTCAGCCGGTCTCCTGTTCTTAGTTGCGATCTTTTTGCGACTTGTTAGTCGATCAGTTTGCTGATCTGTTCTTCCGGCTACCTGTTTTCTTCGGCTTGGTCGCGCGGTTTATTTGTTTGCGCAATATCTTGGCCTCTTTTGTCGGCTTCTGTCTAACCGTGCCGGTTAGTCTTTTCTCTTTTCGGTTTCTTTCTCCATGAGGACTCTACCACTGCCTTTCCCTTCTCAGCATAAGACGCTCCTGTCTTCTTTTCACCCTTTGGTGGACCAGCCCGACAGTCACGAGATATATGCCCCACTCCACAAGTAAAGTAGGTACGAGTCTCTGGCCTCGAAGTTGCCCCCGACAAAACCGGTGAAGGATCTTGCCCAGAAGGCTTGGACCTCTTGCTCCATTTCTTTTGATAGTACGATTTCTCAGGTCGGGGCGCTTTGAACTCTGGCTTTGTCACAGCCAAGACCCTTTTTCCTTGCACTTGCTTCATATCTTTCTCCAGCGCACAAGCAGTATCAACCAACGCCTGAAACTCTTGGTTCACCGAACTCGAGAGCAGGAATCGCAACTCATCCCGCAATCCTTCGTAGAACCTATTGGTTTTCCGTTGCTCATCGGCGAAGATAGAGCCCGCATAACGTCCCAACCTTGTGAACTCATGCAGGTAAGTATCAACACTACTTTCTCCTTGCGTTAGCTGTTGGAACTCATTTTCCATAGCAATGCGTTGTGCCGCTGGTAGGTGCTTTGACAGGAATAGTCGCGAGAACTCCTCAATCGAGACTTGTGTTAACTGTCTGCCCGCTAAGTGGTGTAACTCGATCTCGTCCCACCATAGCCGAGCCTCTCCTTCCAATAAGAAGGTGGCCAAGGTGACCTTCTGATCTTCCTCCATCCTGATCGCCGTCAATATACGCTTGACGCACGACAACCAATCCTCCGCCTGCGTTGGGGATCCCACGCCCGTAAACATAGGAGGATTGAAGCTCATGAACTACTTCAACTGCCGTTCAGCTGCTCGAGTATCAACAACCGCAACAGGTTCTGGCCTTGCCCCAACCTGTTTTAACACCACTGCCGGCTGCGCTTGCCCACCAGGCTGTGTATGAAACATTGCAAACAGCGCCTCAGCAACTAAGCGGACGGTTTCCGCAGAAGGGGGAGGTGTAGGCACCTCAGCTGGTGCCTACTCTCATCAGAACGTTAGGGCTCCGACTGCCCAGCACCACTACGAGTCACCTATAGGTGAACAAGACAATAACAATAATTTAGGAACGTGCAGGTTCCTCAAACAAGTGTATTTGCATTCCTAAGTGGACATTCAAGAGTTCATTAGTGTTAACGCGGTTCGCACTGACACGTGCTCGCCACCCCCACAAAAGAATTCGACCACGAATTCGAAAGAGGATGACCGAGACAGGCTGATACCAAAATGTAACGACCACATCTGTTCATATAGCATATAATAGAAGGTCCGGTCGGGGCCCCACACCATATGCCACAAAACAGGCGGCGAGGTTACAGGTTAATACCAAAACACAATCACATCCTAACTCAGAGCATGCTAGCAGAAGATTTTAACAATAATATTAAACTCTTAACCATGAATGTCCACTATATATATAAACAACCATATTTTTATATAAACTCTCGAAGGAATGTACAACAAATACAATATTGTTTGGCCTTATGGCCTTACAGTTACTCTTTACAAGTGTGGATTCCAAACATCGGCGCGCAGGCCGGCCACATATGAACAAAACACAACATTCTTTGCTTAGCCTTCAAGGTCTAGCAGCAGCAGCAACAGTAGGGACTTCAGCCCTTATATGTCCCTCTCGGCTCTCCAGCACCTACACAAGGACAACCCACCAAACAGTGGCAAACAAGGTAATGGTCAGCATTCAACTGACCAATTTATAACGACCTTACCCCTTTCCCGGGGCAGTGGTATTCCTTCCCTGCAAGCATAACAACTCATATGCATATATATCACACATTGTGCTCTCACGCACAAACAATACATTGTTGGAGCATGCGTTCCGCGCTTCTTAGTTTGAGAATAACAAATCCCGGATGTATTTGATCTTGGTATGTGTTTTAAATGTGCAGGGACAATAGCATTTTTATGTACAAAAGAAAGGCTGAGCATGACATTGATGAAAAGGAAAAACGCGCTATCACTGGCGATACAGATACCGCGGGCGATAGCATAGTCAGTTCCTGCTGACGTCAGCCTTAATCCGCACGTTGCCGCGCATGAAGTCAATCACGATCAGCGATATCGCGGGGCGATACCGATGTCGCCGAGCGATATCCCACGATCGTCACGTTCTCCGCTCAGATCTGAAAATCAGCGCGACGTGTGCCACGTGTCAAGCAACAGAGAGTTATCACGATCGCGGGGCGGTAACGCTAACGCCGGCGATAGCGTGAAATGATATATACGGCCAAAAATTTCAGGGAAGAGTTGGATTGTGCAGAGCTTTATTTTTCCAGAGAATTTTCAGAGCCTTCATCTCCGTTTCCAGACGAACTCCCTTGGTCCGTTGAAATCTCAAGAGTGAAGGAGATACGACCGTGTGTTCAAGATTGGAGATCTTCTCGTTGGTCCATCATCATCTTCAGAGCTCGTGTTTTTGAGGGAGTTTTTAAGCTTTACTATTGTAATTTCATTTTCATCTTTTATCTTTGTAATTGGGTAGGGAAAATCACCACCTTGTGTGTGGTGTCTAAGTCCGTGTGTGGCTTAGGGGCAAATCATCACCTTGTGTGTGGTGTCTAGGTCCGTGTGAGGCTTAGGAGTAAATCGCAGCGAGTTGTGCAGCGTCTAGATCATAGGGTTGATTTAGGGGGAGGCTAGTAGGCATATCTAGGGAGATATTGACTATAACCTACCGGTTCTTGGGAGAAGGATCGGTGAAAAACAAAGCTAAAAACTATTATCGTTGTAAGCCTTGATTTCAAGCTTTATTGGAATCATTTTACATATTCGTTTTGAAGAAGTATAATATTGTTATTTATTTCATAGATCTGTCTCATTCATAGTAGCTAGTCTTTTATCTTATAAAAAGTAAAAAAAATTTTAAAGAGCCCTTATTCACCCCCCCTCTAAGGGCGCCACAAGATCCTACAAGTGGTATCAGAGGTTGGTTATTCCTAATACGGTTTCACCACCAGGAATTATGGCGCAGCATGACCATGCTTTCTCTGAGGGGCAAGGAATTAGCAGACCTCCATTATTCACTGGATCTGACTATAATTACTGGAAAATTAGGATGAAGTGTTTTCTTATTTCTCTTGATATTGAGGTTTGGAATATGGTAGAGACTAATTATGTTCATCCCACTTATACAGTAGACAATGTAGAAATGGAAAAACCAAAAGATAAATGGGATGATCAAGATAAACTAAGATGCAAAAATAATGCAAAAGCTATGAATGCATTATTTTGTGCACTAGATAGGACTGAATTTAATAGAACGTGTGCTTGTAGTAATGCTTATGAGATTTGGAATTTACTTGAAGTAACTCATGAAGGTACCTCGCAGGTGAAGGACTCGAAGCTGTTTCAACTTGAATCGGAATTTGAGAAGTTTAGGATGGAAGTGGATGAGGACGTAGACTCAATGTACACCAGATTCACCAAGATAGTGAATGACTCAAAAGTAAGCACAAAGGGAAGAAGAAGGTCCTGAAGGCTGAAACATGGGATGATACTACTTCTGATGGTGCAAGCAGTTCAAGCTCAAGCGAGGAGGAGGAGGCCAATATGTGCCTAATGGGAAAAAGCATCACATCTGATGACGAGTGCAGTGTCCAAAGCGACACTGAGGTAACTCCTTCAACTTATGATGAATTATTTTCTGAATTTTTAAATACTTGCAAATATCTTGAAAAAAGTTTAAAAGATAATGATATTCTTAAAACTGAAAATAAAGTTTTGATTAAAGAAAACAAAAAATTGTTAAATGAAAATAAGACTATTGGAAAAGAAAAAGTCTCTTGCCAAGAGTGTGATCACTTTATGGGAAGAGTAAAAGAACTTGAAGAATCTCTTTCCAAATCTCATTCAGAAATAAAAATTCTTAATAAAAAGAATGAGATTTTAGAGAGAGATCTGAAATCTTCTATTTCCAAAGTCCATGAAGGAAAGAAAACTTTTGAACGTAGATGTGTAAATCTAGTATCCGAGAACAATGAAATGAGAAAGCAGATTCATGACCTAACACTAGCCATGAAAAAATTTGGATTGGGCCAAAGATCACTGGATATGATCTTAGGTTACCAATGTCACGGATCTGGAAGATTTGGACTCGGATACACGACTGGAAGCTATCGCCCGGCGATAGGTACTACCGCCGGCGATAGCGAGAAATCCAGAAAGTCAAATTTTAAAAATTATGATAATGGTAAATTAACTGATACTACCTTTTCTCACAGTAAAAGTCCAGAGAAGTTATATTCTTCTTGCTACATTACATGTGCCAAATGCAATAGATTTGGTCACACCACGGACTCGTGCTGGAAGAAAGGAAAAAGTAAAATTAAGCAAATCTGGATGCCTAAGGCCTCTACCTATACTATGGGTGGAACCACTTGGGTAGCCAGATCTTTACTCACATCCTCTTTCTAGGTGTGTTGGCAGGCTAAGGACAAAGAAGACGTGTGGTACTTGGACTCAGGTTGTTCAAAGCACATGACGGGCAATAAAGAGAAGTTTCTTAGCCTGGAGATGAAGAAAGGAGGAGTCGTTACATTTGGAGATAATGGTAAAGGAAAAATCATCGGCATCGGTGTTGTGGGTAACGACAGTTTTTCAATTTCAAATGTTTTGTTAGTAGAAGGTTTAAAACATAATTTGATTTCTATTAGCCAACTATGTGATAATGGTTTAAATGTTCTGTTTGAATCTTCTACAAATTTATGCAAAATCATTGATTCCAAAACAAATGAAATTATTTTTACCGCCCCTAGATGTCATAACGTATATATGATTAAATTTTATGATTTTTCAAATTCTACTTTAAAATGTTTTTTATCAAAAAATGATGAGTTAGAATTATGGCATAGGCGACTTGGACATACTGGTGCAAAGTTAATTAAAAAACTTTCAAAAGATAAATTAATAAAAGGTTTACCACTGCTAGATGGAAATTTGCCTTCATTATGTGAGCCTTGTCAAAAAGGAAAATTTACAAAATCATCTTTTAAAAGTAAAAATATTATTTCTACAACTAGGCCACTCCAATTAATTCATATGGATTTATTTGGGCCAATCACTATTTCTAGCTTAGGAGGTAGAAAGTATACATTTGTATTGATTGATGATTATTCACGTTTTTGTTGGACTTTGTTTCTAACCTCAAAATCCGATGCGTTTTCAGAATTTTCTAAATTGTGTTTGCGTATTCAAAATGAATTTGAATTAAAAATTAAACGCATACGTTCGGATCATGGAGGAGAATTTGAAAATGAAAAGTTTATTTCTTTTTGTACGGAGTTAGGAATTAAACATGAATTTTCCACTCCACGCACACCACAGCAAAATGGTGTAGTGGAGAGGAAAAATAGGACTCTTCAAGAGCTAGCCCGTACAATGTTATCTGAATTTTCTTTACCAAAATCTTTTTGGGCTGAAGCGGTGAGTACTGCATGTTATGTAATTAATAGAGTAATGCTTCGCCCTATTTTAAAAGTAACTCCTTATGAATTAATTTTTAATAAAAAACCAAAAGTTTCTTATTTCAAAGTTTTTGGGTGTAAATGTTTTATTTTAAATTCTAAAGATTCCTTAGGAAAATTTGATGAAAAATGTGATGAATGAGTTTTCATTGGGTATTCTTCAACTAGTAAAGCTTATAGAGTTTTTAATAAACGAACGAAAATAGTTGAAGAATCTATTCATGTTAGGTTTGATGAGTTTGTTCCATGTGTAGATAAGAAAACTACAGGAAAAGAAGATACACCCCTTCCTTTGGTGGAGAATGATGATGAAGAACATGAAAGGAATGAAGAAGGAAAAGAAGAAGAAGAAAGAGAACAACATGTCCCTCCAAGGGAATTGATATTTTCAAAGGATCATCCGAAGGAGCTTATTATTGGAGATCCACAAAAAGGGGTAAGTACTCGTTCTTCTTTACATGTTTTATTTTCAAACCTTTGTTTTGTCTCTGAAATAGAACCAAAAGATGTTTCCACCGCTTTAAATGATGAATTTTGGTTTTTAGCTATGAACGAAGAACTTAATCAATTTGAACGTAATAAGGTTTGAAATCTTGTAGAACGACCCAAAAATCATCCTGTAGTTGGAGTAAAGTGGATTTTTAAAAATAAATTGGATAGTGATTCTAGAATTGTTAGAAATAAAGCCAGATTAGTTGCCAAAGGTTATGCACAAATTGAAGGGGTAGACTATGATGAAACTTTTGCACCCGTTGCTAGACTAGAAGCGGTTAGGATATTTCTTGCATTTGCTTGCTTTAAAAGATTTAAATTATATCAAATGGATGTCAAAACTGCATTTTTAAACGGGTATATAAAAGAAGAGGTTTATGTAGAACAACCCCCTGGCTTTATTAATGAAAAATATCCAAATTATGTTTATAAATTAGATAAAGCACTTTATGGGTTAAAACAAGCGCCTCGTGCTTGGTACGATCGTTTAACTCAATACTTATTGAAGCACGATTATAAAATGGGAAGTGCCGATTCTACACTCTTCATTAAGCAAATTGATCATGATTTAGTTATTTTACAAATTTATGTTGATGATATAATTTTTGGAGCCACTAATGAAGAGTTATGTAATGAAGTAGTTCAAATTATGAAAAATGAATTCGAAATGAGCATGGTAGGAGAACTTTCATATTTTCTAGGTTTTCAAATTACGCAAAAACATGATGGTATTTTTATTTGTCAATCCAAGTATATTCATGATATGTTAAAAAGATTTGGATTTGACAACCTTAAACATGCAAATACTCCTATGAGCGCTTCATTGAAATTGGGAAAAGATGAAAGTGGTATTTCAATTGACCAAACCCTTTATAGGAGTATGATTGGGTCTTTATTATATTAACTTCTTCTAGACCCGATATTATGTTCGCCGTTTGTTTATGTTCTAGGTTTCAAGCTAATCCAAAAGAATCACATTTAAAAGCGGTGAAACGTATTTTTAGGTACCTTATAGGAACATCTAAACTAGGCTTATGGTATCCTCATAATGACTCTTTTATTTTACATGGCTATTCTGATTCTGATTATGCGGGGTGTTCATTAGATCGAAAGAGCACAAGTGGCACTTGTCACTTTATCGGCCCAACACTTATTTCTTGGTCGAGTAGGAAACAGAACTCTGTTGCCCTCTCCACTACTGAGGCCGAATATATTGCACTTGGTAGTTGTGCTCAAGCACTTTGGATGACACAAACACTAGAAGATTTTGGCGTATACCAAAATAATGTTGAATTAAAATGTGATAGCAAAAGTGCTATCGATTTAACAAACAATCCCGTATTACATTCTAGATCCAAACATATAGATGTTCGTCATCATTTTATTAGGGATCACATAAAGAAGGGCCATATTAAAATAAATTTTATTGGAACCGATTCTCAAATAGCAGATATTTTCACCAAACCACTTAATGATTCACGCTTTTCAATGTTAAGACTAGAACTTGGAATCTTAGAATTATAAATAAAATTTAAGAACTAGCCAACACATATAAATAACAGAAAACATAACATAAACTGGGCAGTACATAGGATAACACTGAAATAGAAAGTACAAACAATAGAACCACAAATTAAAAGAGTCTTCACTATCGCCAGGCGACAGCACTATCGCCAGGCGACAGCACTATCGCCGGCGATATCACAGATACATTACACCATAAGATATTACATCACTAATCATAAAAAATCACTCATCCATGTTCTCTTCAGCAGACACATTCACATCTTCACTGGAAGTCGGAGTTGGTTCTCTAGGCCTTCGCGTCCGCCTTATTGAATGTCGTGGAGGATCCTCGACTGGACTCCCCCATTCTCGTTCTTCTTCCGGAGTTGGCTTTAGTTTCAGCCGCTTTACCAGAAATTTCATGAATTTGCGAAAACCGGAATGACTACGCCTTTGTTCCTCTTTCATCTGCTCCACAGTCTCTCTTAGATCCTCAATAGATTCACGCAAAGAACCTCCCCTTTGGAGTGGTTGTCTTGATGACGAGGCAGCCCTAGGAGATGGACCTCTAGCTGGTTCTACGGTATGTATCGCCGGGATACAATCATCAATGTAGAACTCCTGATCTATCCAATCATATTTCTGATATACTATCCTTTGAATAACACTTCCTAATGGAAGTGTATTCAGTTTCCTCCTAAGGGGATGCTTCATTTTATATGTATATCGTATGATGGATAACACAAAATCGGCCACGTCAAACTTGACTCTCTCTAATACATAATACGTCACTAAGCTCAATTGAGCCGTGATCTTCTTTGTGTCACCGGATTTCAACATAACCGTGTTCCTTAATATGTCTTGAATCACAAATGCATCGCGAGAGAGTGATGAGACGTCTTGAATCAAACTCCTATTTTCTTTTCCATGAAGGACTTGGTTCAGAATACTCCAATCACGATCCTTACGGTAATTCTCTACTATATCAATAACATGATCCTCACAAGTGGCAAGACTATACTCTCGTCTCAAATCAGCATGAGTAATATCTATGTGCGCTCCTTGGATTCGAGACCTTACTCCTCCATTTAACCCCGTATATTTAGGGTCTTCCAAATTATTATAAAAATCCCTTACGAATATGGAGCTAAACGTGTTCGGTACAATGAGAGACATTATACCTGACTCAACAAGTAGTTCATAGATATGTGGTGGCAGTGATTCATCCAAAAGTTTCGCGATCCCAACTGACGCATTCTCAATCCCCGGGTATGTTTGATATGATGCATGAGGATTGCGGCTGGTACTCTTTCTTGCGAGGGATGATGACGCCATTTCCTGAAAACATAATTAAAATATCGTGTTAACTCAAAAAAAATTACATTTTCCAAGTTTTCTTCTGTCGCCGGCGGCAGCACTAACGCCGGGCGATAGTAGAAAAATTTTTTTTTTGGCAAAAACTGGTATATTTTCTCTCTTAAATTCAGAAAAATTCCTAAACTTCCATACATCTCAAAGATCTATAACCTATAACTCATTTTTGAAAGGATTTTGTATCAAAATGGTATGTTCTTCAAAAATTTTTCTCTTAACAAAATCTATGACCAAATTCAAAATTTTTTTCTAGATCTATCTCCTTTCATGCTATAGATTGCAGATCTATCTTTTTTTTTGAAGAAAAACATCACCATAAAGAGGGATCTAGGCCTTACCTTTTGGAGTTTTGAGGGTTTCCGCCGAAGAAGACAATGCCAAACAGCCCAGGGTCGGTCAAACCAGGAAATGAGTCAGCCCCCTTCGGTTTTTTCGCCTTAAATATCAAAAACCGCTATCGCCGAGCGGTAGCACTACCGCGGGCGATAGTGTATTTTCCTTTAGCCACTTTCCAAAAATTCTGCCAATTTTTTTTTAAACATGTTTCTAGTATTATCGTAAAGTTTTGGATGCTTATCAGAATACAATACATAGTACCTGTGTGATTATTAGTTTATCAGTTGTTTGAACATTGTTTTTAACTTGTCGTGCTCTTGATATCTACCTGTATCATTGATGACTGGAACTTGAATAGACTTGTTTCCGCATGCCTCTAAGTATGAGTAATATTTTATGCTTGATAATGTGCTCACACTGACACGAGCTGATATTTACACATCCTTAAGTTTCTTCTTACATGCTATTGGTTTGTTTCAAAGATTCGCATACAACGCTAACTTTTTCATTTATGACTCATTCACATTGATTTTCCAAACTGATGGCCATTCTGAAAAACCGTTTTTTTGGGGTTTGCAATACAAGTGAATTCGGAGTCCTAAGTCAAAGTTTCTTAAAAAAAATGAATGAAAAATATTTAAAAAAAAAAACACTATTCCATGACTAGGATACTCCAATCAAGCTCTACTCACCCTCCTGATAAGTCTTAATGAGCATTGTGAGGTTGAGCACCTTGACAAGGATTGTAAAGTGTCTTGTGCAAACCCACTTGGCCATTGTTTTAAAAAGAAAAATCTTTATGACATGAGCTTATCTATGTAACGATGTTAGTTTCTTGTATCCATATCTTGCAAACCTTCCTGTAACATTATTTCTTAAGGAATATGTATACTAAATCACTCTTCACATGTACACAACATTATCACTTATAAAATTTCTTCTCATGAGCATTGGACCGGTCATAGTTCTTCTCTTCCATTTCATCAATTTTCCTGTTTTCGATATCTTCACCTGACAATTTTTCAATGTTTCAATTCAACTCTTAAATTAATTTTTTCCATAGCCTACATTTTTGATAAACTTCCAAATCTTCAGGTAACACTATTCCATGGTTTTTCCTGTCTCTATCTTACTACTCGTGTTTCTCCATTCTATTTCTACTCACTCATCTTTTTTCAGCTTCCGCATATCCACCTCGTTTTATTTCCACCATCTTTTGCTAATACCAAAAGGGGGAGATTCAGTACGAAATAAATTGATTAGTACATTTAGGGGGAGTACCTATTTTTTTGAATAGGGGGACAATATAGGGGGAGCCACATTTCTTAAATGAGGAGTTTAATTCATATTGATTATTCAAATTGTTTCACATTCTCCTGATCTCATGCAATTTCTTTCTTAGTGGATTTGTTATTATCAAAAGGGGGAGATTGTTGGAGCATGCGTTCCGCGCTTCTTAGTTTGAGAATAACAAATCCCGGATGTATTTGATCTTGGTATGTGTTTTAAATGTGCAGGGACAATAGCATTTTTATGTACAAAAGAAAGGCTGAGCATGGCATTGATGAAAAGGAAAAACGCGCTATCACTGGCGATACAGATACCGCGGGCGATAGCATAGTCAGTTCCTGCTGACGTCAGCCTTAATCCGCACGTTGCCGCGCACGAAGTCAGTCACGATCAGCGATATCGCGGGGCGATACCGATGTCGCCGAGCGATATCCCACGATCGTCACGTTCTCCGCTCAGATCTGAAAATCAGCGCGACGTGTGCCACGTGTCAAGCAACGGAGAGTTATCACGATCGCGGGGCGGTAACGCTAACGCCGGCGATAGCGTGAAATGATATATACGGCCAAAAATTTCAGGGAAGAGTTGGATTGTGCAGAGCTTTATTTTTCCAGAGAATTTTCAGAGCCTTCATCTCCGTTTCCAGACGAACTCCCTTGGTCCGTTGAAATCTCAAGAGTGAAGGAGATACGACCGTGTGTTCAAGATTGGAGATCTTCTCGTTGGTCCATCATCATCTTTAGAGCTCGTGTTTTTGAGGGAGTTTTTAAGCTTTACTATTGTAATTTCATTTTCATCTTTTATCTTTGTAATTGGGTAGGGAAAATCACCACCTTGTGTGTGGTGTCTAAGTCCGTGTGTGGCTTAGGGGCAAATCATCACCTTGTGTGTGGTGTCTAGGTCCGTGTGAGGCTTAGGAGTAAATCGCAGCGAGTTGTGCAGCGTCTAGATCATAGGGTTGATCTAGGGGGAGGCTAGTAGGCATATCTAGGGAGATATTGACTATAGCCTACCGGTTCTTGGGAGAAGGATCGGTGAAAAACAAAGCTAAAAACTATTATCGTTGTAAGCCTTGATTTCAAGCTTTATTGGAATCATTTTACATATTCGTTTTGAAGAAGTATAATATTGTTATTTATTTCATAGATCTGTCTCATTCATAGTAGCTAGTCTTTTATTTTATAAAAAGTAAAAAAAATTTTAAAGAGCCCTTATTCACCCCCCCCTCTAAGGGCGCCACAAGATCCTACATACATCACAACCGTCAGCCACGCGACCCGACGATCCGTGCACGCAGGGCACATTCTTGGTGTACCGGAGAACCAGGGTCCCACCACCGTTCCAGGCCCGAACCCCGATGGTAAAATTGAGCATTTAGTCTTAACGGCGCAGAGGCCTAAGACTCTCATTATGCGCTCCAACTGACCGCACTTTCAGGTCTCCAAGTCAGACAGACATAATGAAGGTACGGATCAGCCACCCCCCGTTGCTCAAGTCTCCTTGCCATCACGAATACCAACGTACTCGAGGCCAAATCTAAGGCGCGGGTCAGTTTCACCTTTCCTGTTCGGCACGAGGCCTTTTCACGAGCTCACAGCTCACAATAGCCATACTGTCCACCAAGTACTGGCTTCACAATAGCCACACTGTCCACTAAGGACTGGCTTCACAATAGCCACAATGTCCACCAAGGACTGACTTCACAATCAACAAGGGGAGTTCATGTTAGCATCCTTCATAATCGCTTAGCGGGTTTAGCAAAACTCTCTTTCTGCACCCAACTCCGCCCAAACCCTGCAGCATCCTGCAGTGCAAGAAAACTGGTCTTACCATAGCACACATCACAAACATCACAAGGGTATTTTCCTGGACTACCACTCAAGTACTTCCTGCTACTGACCTTCACAGGTCCAACCCATCGACTCCACAAACTACACGTTTAACCATAGAGTCTTCTCCGGTGTGCAAATGAAACATCGCCAATCCAGACCAACCTGTCTAGACCGGCTTCACACAACATGCCTATTCCGTACTACACATTTCTGGATCTATATGAAAGACTATTGGGGATTCCAAGAATCAACCCAAGAGAAATCCCTCCGCAATCCACCCTCTGGTGGGGGGGGGGGAATCCATGCGCATGCCAAAAAGAAGGACTTCACATGTACAAGAAAGAAGATTGTTACCCTTGACGACCTCTTTGGAGCCATGAAAATCTAGCCGGTTGGAAAGCGCCGCAGCGGCCACTCCACAAATCTGGCCTCAGATCTCGATTCGAAACTCGGAAGCTCCACTGGCGGCCGGATCCTTTTATCCTCCTCCTCCTTGCTCTCCCTTCTCTCTAGCTCTTTTAGAAAGAGAAATGACCAAGATGAATGAGAGTTTCTCTCTCAACTCTTGGCTTTAACACAGCAGGGAGAAGCCTGGTCCATTAGATCCCAGATGAAGGAAATGAACGACCACAAATCACCCACACATGTCTATTTTTGGGCTGATACGGCCTGTGACATGCCCGTGTCACAGGCCGTGTACCTTAAGCGACACACAACCGACTTAACTCGAACAGGACACGACCATGTGACATGCCCGTGTCACAGGCCGTGTGCCCTGACACGGCTTCAGCCACACCCGTGCCGTGTTCACCAAGCCTCATTGCCTTGGATAATCCAGAGAAGGACACGACCATGTGACACGCCCGTGTCACAGGACGTGTTCCCCACTCGAGGATCGTTGAGTACATTTACTCGAGAGAAGTTCGTCGAACCAGAGGAGGACACGACCTCGGACACGCCCGTGTCGCAGGCCGTGTTCCCTCTCGAGAACTCGTCGAGTGCATTTCGTCGAGCACTCGACAGGCTGCTCAATCATATAGAGCAGGACACGGCTTGGGACACGCCCGTGTCCCAGGCCGTGTTGCCCAGCATGAACCCAATTTGGGGATTTGGGGTGTTACACCTAGTTAAAGCAGAGTTGATCGGAACATGTTGGCGATCATATAACTGTCGATCAGTTTCTCGCTTTGACGAGGGGGACATTTGATGATTGCTCGTATGCGTTGGGTGTTTGACGAAGATCCATGTGTGCCGGGAGGGGTCAACCTGGCCATCTCTTGTCGTGCTTCGGGGGGCGCTCCTCCGTAGCCATGATAGGGCTTGGTTGGGGTAGGTGGCACTGTCTCCTTATTCCCTTGGAACTCCTTGAAAATGCCAAGGTGGACAATTCACTCAACTTCCTCATTTAGGCACATACATTTTTGTGCCATTTCCGTGACCTCGGTAATAGTAGTAGTATCAAGATTGATCCCCCTTGACCAAGGACTTATGCCTTGGACCTTAGTAGTAGGGGTGGTCCTTGATAGCATGCATGACTTTGTGCGAGAAGCTTTGAGTGAAGTGTGGTACAGATCGTGTAACTCCCCCCCAGTCCGTGAGGTCCACTGAGGTGTCTTTCTCCCTCTCCAGATGTCGGGCCCGGGTTGTTCTCCTTCTTCCTCCTTTGGTTTTCTTGTTCTTGCCGAAGAAGTGTGCTTTTGGGGATGATGCCTCCTGCGGCTAGTGCCCCTAGTCCATGCGTAGTACGTGGTGCGGGCCACCCCGCTGAGCGGGCAATGACTTGAAGGGAATGATGTCTGGCATGCAATCACAAGATATTCCCCTGGGGACTTAGAAGTCCCTAAGTCCCTTATCAGGAGAGCGCTTGAGCTTGACATTACTCCATCTATCACATTTGCTCCTCCACCGAAGTTGCTAGTGTGACGATTATCTCCTCGAGGCGTTGTGCCCTGCCAGCTGGTGAGTTACTAGAGGCTTCATTGTCAGATTCCCTCTAAGTTTCTTGGTCCATTACGCACTTGCCTCCTTTTGTCATTGCCGTTAGGTTGGGGTGCTTATGCGGGCAGGGAAAGAGTTGTTTCTAGAGAGTTGTTACTGAGTTGGGAACACCTTCCCATAGAAAACATCAAACTGTTGCAGGTCACATGGTTTTTCTCCAGTCTAGTGAATTAGACCGCTTTAGCTCTGAGTCGGACCGGGTGTCAAATAGTCAAGTGAAGACTAAGAAACATTGATAAGGCTTTTTTTACCGTGGAAAACCCGGGAAAGGAGAAAAATCACGTGGTCGGATCTGTGACGGGCCAAAATCCACTATTTCATTTTGTTTACAAGTGTTTGGAGTTCCTCGGAGGGTGACATGTCATCTCTCTGTTACAAGCTTTGAGTACAAGGAAAAGAAAGGAAAAATGCTAAGTTCACAGAGCTTCTACAATGCGTCTTTGAGATTGTCTACATGAGCGTTCTCTTGTGCCTTCTCTTGGGCTCACCAAAGTGTCCAAGTGAGCGTTGAGCGGCCTAGAGAGGGAGCATAGTGAATTCTGGGTAGAGGAACGATCTAAGTCTCACGTTCTCGCTGAAAAACTTCAAAGCTCTTCCTAGTCTCTAGAGTTGTTTCTCTTCAAATGAAGGTTTGTGGGCATTTTTACATTTTTTTAGAGGGACGTGCTGGTAATTGAGATGGGCCGAATGTTGGAGTTGGCGACTAGTGCCACTCCGTTGCGGTCACCTGAATAACCAATTTTCATGAAATGATGAGCATGCCCATTGGGCAGTCCGGGCGGCCTGAGCAAGTTACCCGGCGGTGGCGGAGGCCGATGGCGGCCGGAGGAGACCACCGACATGTGCGGGGGGGGGGGGGGGGGGGGGGGACTAGGTGCATGATGTGTGTGCAAGGCGCACGCTTAGGGCACACTATGTGTGATAGGGCAGGGCGCGCGTTGGCTAATGCACGTGTTGGAGGTCGTGCATGTGTGCTGTGTGCGAGCGGGCTTTGCATGGTCTTTGCGCATGCTTGGTTCCGAACTCCTTTTGGGGTGATTTTGGGTCCCTTGAGCAGCTGTGACTTATCAATGCAGTCTGCTCAGTCAGGTTGGCTTGCTTGAGAACCTCGACTGAATGCCTTCCGATTTGTCTCAAAAAATTCAGGGGGAACCTCATCAACATCGTCACTTTAAGGCTCTATTTGGTGCGTTTTTTTGCTCTTGTGAGTTTGGACCTAATATGTCATCGCCATAGAATGTATGTTTGACAAGACAAGAGTTATGATCGCCATCAAAAAAGAAAACTAGTATTAAACATAAAAGTGGATAAAATTCGATAGGTGAGATCATATGTTTACGAATGACAGTTCATAAACACCACAGTTACCATCGGGTCCGAGGGCGGTGCAGTGCAGTGAATGCACTGCACCGTAAAGCGTGATCCGACGGTTGCGCTGAGATGCGAGTGCGCTGAGATGCATGCACATCTCAACGCACTCATCTCAAAGCATGCACAAATCGCGGCACAAAACTGAACTCGCACGAGATCTCAGCGCAACCGTCCGATGCACTGCACTTTACGGTGCAGTACATTCGCTGCACTGCAGCACCCCAGAACCGTCACCATCGGCCTAAGCCTTTAATTATAAGTAATATTAATGAGCAATGTTAAAGGCAGGCGTATTTTCGCTATATGCACACACCAAATTAACCCAAATCCTGGTTTATTCTTATTTCTCTCTATTGAACCGAAGCCCTAAGCACAGACATCCAGAAAGAAATCGAAATCGTGAGTTGCGGGTCTTCTCCCTCGTCGCAGCCGGGCGAGTCCTCCCTTTCGATCGTCGACCCCCCTTCTACCGCTTATTTTCTCCACCAGGCACCGCCTCTCTTTCAGATATCGGTGTCTCCTGCTCCATTGTTGAGGGTTGCCATTGAATCTAGGGTTTCTGTTGTTACTATTCACCTTCTTTCTCATTTATAATGTTCTGCTTCATTTTTTCTTGATATTATCTTACTCCTACATGCATATAATACCTTATTCCCCCATTGAATCTAGGATCTCTTGTCTTTCATTTTTTTTTGGAATCCAAAACCTTTAGATAGTAGTTTTCTTAATATTTTTTTTACATAATTGCATCAGTGCTTCCATTTTAGGAGACTTTTTATTGCAAACTAAAGCCTACACGATTTAAGGGTAATTAACTTTTTCTCCAACATGTATTGTGTGATAACAATGTTGTTAAATTTGTAACACTTTAAGTATCGTTTATAAAATTGGTTAACATATTTTTTCAAGAGTTTACTATTTGTGATAACAATGTGTTCAAAAGAAGAGTCTAGTAATACTACACATTTAGATGTTGGAAGTGAAACTATCAGTTGTTGCGGCCAAACTCGATATCCCTGTCGGACCGAATTAATTTAGACCGTCTTAGCTCACGAAGCAGCCGAGTGCGAACACAATCAATGAGAGAGATTATGCACACGATATTTGACGCGGAAAATCTCCTCAATCAGGTAAAAAAACAACGCGATCGGATCAGTGTCGGTCGAACTCCACCATCTGCTTTTGGTTACAACTTATTTGAAGAATCAAGAATGACAGACTGCTCCTCATTACACTTTGGAGATGAGAGAGAGTTACTTAGGCTCACGGTGAACAACAAGCTGCTTCACGCGAGGTTATTTGTCGGGGCCTTGCGGACAAACATGCACTTGCTGTAGTAGGGATTCCTTCTCGCCGCTCACTTGTGGACTTATGCAGATTTTTGGTGGAGCGACGGTGGATCGAAGGTGGCTCATAGGAGGAATTCGACAAAACTCTGGCCTGATGAGAAAGAAAGTAGAGGAGAGAAAAGATGAGAAATGAGGAGGCATAAGGGCCTTTTTATAGCCTCAAGAGGTGGTTACGACGGTTATGTGACTATCCACACACCGTAACCACCAATATTATTATTTTAAACATAGCTTTGAGTGTCTATTATTCACATATTATTTTTACTAAATGCAGGCCCCCACTAAAAATATGTCCCCCCACTACTGGTGGTGGTTATGCGGGTAGTTATCTGCTCAGTCGACGACGACGATCGTGGCTGAACGATCGGACGACGGGGAAGGCGCCCAAAGAGGGTAAGAGAGGAGGTCAGCCACCACCTCAAGGTGGCTGGCCCCGCTGAAGGCGGCGAGCCGCCGACGCGGCGCCGACCGGAGGTGCGGCCGGTCGGCCGCACTTGTGCGGCACACCGGGCCCGACCTATGGCAGCGGTCACCGGGAGCGAACCTAGCGTCGGCCGCCGAGCGTGGCGTCGGCACTAGGCGTCGGCTGCCGAGCGCTGCGTCGGCACTGGGCGTCGGCTGTCGAGCGCAGCGTCGGCACTGGGCATCGGCCGCAAGGCTCAGCCGGCCGGAGGCAGCTCGATAGGGGGGCGACCGACCAAGCACACCCGGAAGGGGGCGGGGCACGACCAACCATACCCGACACCTCACGTGGAGGCCACGAGAGGGAAGACCCCCGTCGATTGGGCCGGCCGGCGGGATCGCCTCCCCTCGTGGCCACAAGCGCTCTCCCACGAGGTGCGGACCCACGTCCGACCAAAAGTCGTGCCAGCTTGAGCCAGCCCGGCGGCGGTGAGAGAGAGGGGGCCGACCCCGGGCGGCTCAGAGAATGGGACCCAGAGCGTGTTGATCGTGCGCGATTGCGCGTGCCGATCGCGCACGCGGTAATTCCCTCATGATCTCTATGATGGGATCATGATGAGTGGACTTAACCGCACCCCAACGATATGTAAATAGGCTTGTCCTCATCAATTGTCCCCCAAAATCCTCGATGTTTGAAACCATTTTTATGAGAAGAGCGAAGATTTCTCTTCCTCCTGCGAAGTTTTTATTCAGTGCTGACAATGGTGATGACAAATAGAGAGGTGTCTGAGAAGGCGGATGTTAGTATTTGGCGGTTTTGTAGTCTAATCGGGCGACTAGCTGTTCGGTCGGTCTGGCAGTTTGTCCAGGCGGCTTGGTTGTCTAGTGGCTTGTTTTAACAGAGGCGGACTGAGGGCTACCCGCAACTTCGGTTTGGAGGTTTGCCGCACCAGCTATCTGGTAGCTTGCCGCAATAGCGGTCTGATGGTGAGTCGCAACCGCGGTCTGGTGGCAACCTGCAATTGCGGTTTGGCGGTTTATCCCGACAGTCTTCCCTGGCGGTCTGGCGACTTTCCTCAATTGTCGTTGGGTGATCAGTTATTCTTTGTATAGTGTGCGGTTTGACATTGTCAAACCGCATAGGTCGCGTGAATTGTATTTAGTTCCACATCGTTTGTTGTATTCTCTCATCTCCCCCATTTTCTATAAATAAGGGGGCATACCTATGTAATAATTATCTTTTTGGAGCAATAAAATTTGCTTTTATTTAACTCTTTTTCACATGGTATCAAAGCTAATCGGTCCTTTTCTCCAGTTTGTTCGTGGTTTGCTTTTCCATCTGCTTCCAGCTTCTTTTCTTATCACGCGGCTTCTTTTTTGTTCGCGCGGCTTCTTCTGTCCCTCCCTTGCTCTTCCTGCTTGTCTCTGTTCTTGCGACTTCTTCTTTGCGACTTGTTTTTCCTGCTTTTCCTCAACCGTGCGGTTTGAGTCTCAGCCGGTCTCCTGTTCTTAGTCGCGATCTTTTTGCGACTTGTTAGTCGATCAGTTTGCTGATCTGTTCTTCCGGCTACCTGTTTTCTTCGGCTTGGTCGCGCGGTTTATTTGTTTGCGCAATATCTTGGCCTCTTTTGTCGGCTTCTGTCTAACCGTGCCGGTTAGTCTTTTCTCTTTTCGGTTTCTTTCTCCATGAGGCCGGTTTCTCTTGTTTCCTCTACAGCTCGTGCTCTTTTGGCCTTTTCTGATAAGTGGTTTATTGACTCTGGTGCCACTTGTCATATGACCGACAATTCTCGTTTATTCTCCTGCTTAAACAATCAGAAGTGGGTTTCCCCTATTATTATTGTCGATGGGACTTCTGCTCAAATGCATAGTATAGACACTGTGCACATCACTCCATCTTTGCCACTTGAGGACACTATCTATGTTCCCACTTTTTCGTGCAATTTGTTGCCTGTTCATGCTATCTGCATACAGTTGCACTGCACAATTACTTTTACTGCGACTACTTGTTCTTTCTGAGATTCTGTCTCTAAGGCTGTGATTGCTACTGGGACAGTGAGTGGTGGGCTTTTCTTTCTTGACAATGTTGTTGCTCTTTCGACTTCTTCTTCTCTTCAACAATGACATCGTCGTTTTGGCCACCTCCTTCTCGCCTCATCCACCAACTAGTTCTTGATATTCCTCACGAGAATTCCAATTTGAATTGTGAAGCATATCAGCTTGGTAAACATCATTGATCTTCTTTCCCAGCATAAACGTGACGTAGTTCTTCGTGTCCTTTTGAACTTATTCACTCTGACATCTGGGATCCCGCTCCTACTGCCACTGTTGGTAGAGGTAGCTTGTACTTTGTTACTTTCATTGATGATTTTTCCGGGTGTACTTGGCTGTATTTCTTGAAAGATCGTTCTGAACTTTACACTTTGTTTACCGCCTTTTATAATGAGAACTTGACACAGTTTAATGTACTTATTCAAGTTCTTCGTACTGATAATGCCAATGAATATGTCAGCCATCAATTTTCTGATTTTTGTGTGAGCCATGGTTTGATTCATCAAATTTCTTGCTCATATACCTCTCAACAAAATGGAGTTGTTGAACGTGAGAATCGTCATCTCTTGGATGTTGCTCGTAGCCTTTTGTTACAAGTGTTGTCCTTCTCTCCTGCTGTCTCATTAATCAAATTCCCTCATCTATTCTTCAGGGCAAGACTCCATTTTCTATTTTGTATCCCGAGGCTGAGCCGTTTTCTTTACCCCTTCAGGTTTTTGGATGTACGACGTTTGTTCACATACCTTCTCCAGGTCATGACAAACTTTCTCCCCGTTCTGTTAAATGCATATTCTTTTGTTATTGTTCGACTCAGAAGGCTATCGCTGTTTTGATCCCCTTCTGCGAAACAGTACGTTTTTACTGATGTTACCTTCTTTGAAGATACATTAATGTATTTTCTCCTACTTCTCTCTTTCCCTATGATAATTCTTCTTCACTGCCTATTATCTCGGCACCTTTGCCGGAACCAATTCTTTTCACATCTGTTCATGTTGCTTCGTCTCTTTCTCCCGAGACTAATTCTTTGCCCCTGGAGCCTTCTGAGCCTGTTCCCAAACCTCTTCTTTCTTCTGATAGTGAATTGTCTCCTCCAGATAGGAGTGATCTTGATCTTCCCATTGCCCTGCGGAAGGGTGTTCTACAGTACACTAAGCATCCTATTGATGTTGTTGTCTCCTATGCTCAACTTTCCTCGGATGGCAAACGTTTTGCTCTTGCTATCTCTTCTACTGTCATACCAGCTACGTATCAAAAGGCTCTTGCCATTCCCTAGTGGAAAGTCGCTATGAATGAAGAAATGAACACATTAACTGAGAGAGGTACTTGGACACTTTTCCCCCCCACCTCTGGACATTGATGTGGTTGATTGTCGGTGGGTTTTTATTGTTAAGTATCTTCCAGATGGTTCTGTTGATCGCTATAAGGCGAGGCTTGTTGCCAAAGGGTTTACTCATACATATGTGGTAGTCTTTTTTGATACTTTTTCTCCTATTACTCGCATCAGCACCATACATGTTCTCTTTTTTGTAGCAGTTAATAAAGTCTGGGAGATTTCTCAGTTAGATGTGAAGAATGTCTTCCTCTATGGTGATTTGTAAGAAGTAGTTTACATGGAGCAACCTACATGGTATGCTGCTCAGGGGGAGTCTCAGGTATGCAAGATTCGAAGACAATTTATGGTTTAAAGCAGAGTCCACGGGCTTGGTTGACAAGTTTAGTGGAATTGTTTCTCTTATTAGGTTCAATCAAAGTTCTGCTGATCATTCTCTATTTATACGCAAGACTAATAAAGACCTTGTGTTTCTTGCTGTATATGTTGATGATATTCTTCTTACCGGTGATGATACAGAAGGTATTGATCTGGCAAAACGACATCTTCAACAACATTTTATTACTAAGGATATGAGAACTCTGAAGTACTTTCTGGGAATTGAGATTTCACGGAAGCGGAACTTTGTGGTTCTTTCACAGCGAAAGTATGCGCTTGATCTCTTAAAGGAAACTAGTCTTCTTGGCACAAAACCTGCTCGTTGCATGATGGTTGTTGGGGATGATAAGGGGTGGACTGAAGATTCTCCTCTTCTCCCAGATTTTACTATGTACATGCATCTTGTATGCGAACTCATATATTTGATTGTTATTAGACCAGAAATCTGTTATGCAGTTGGGAAGGTCAATCAGTTTATGCAGAATCCTAGAGAGTGTCGTCTACTTTCTGCCATGAAAATTCTAGAGTATGTGAAAAGGTCTTCATGAAAGGGCTTGTTGTTTCAGAAGCATAATCATTTGAAAATTGAAGCGTATTTTGATGACAACTATGCTGATAACAAGGCAGATAAAAATTATACATCAGGTTTTTGCACCTTTGTAGGAAGAAACCTTGTTAGCTGGAAAAGCAAGAAGTAGTCGGTGGTTTCAAGGTCAAGTGCTGAAGCTGAGCATAGGAGCATGACTTCAACAACCTGTGAGTTGACATGGTTACGAGTGGTTATGCTTGACTTGAGAGAAGTCTATGATCATGCTCTTCCTATATTTTGTGATAACAAAGTCGTTATTTACATATCAAAGAATCCTGTCTTTTATGAGAGGATAAAACATATTGAAGTTGATTGTCATTTCATTAGGGAAGCGGTGTTGAAGAATCATATTTGTACTCCTTTTGTCTCTTCTGATAAAGAACTGATAGATTTCTTCACGAAACCAGTTTTCGCTTCAAATGTTTGTAGCAAGCTGAGCATGGTTGACATATACGCTCCAGCTTGAGGGGGAGTGTTAGTATTTGGCGGTTTGGTAGTCTAGTCGAGCAGCTAGCTGTTCGGCCAGTCTGGCGGTTTGTTTAGTCAGTCTGGTTGTCTGGTGGCTTGTCTTAGTAGAGGCGGACTGAGGTCTACCCACAACTGCGGTTTGGAGGTTAGCCGCACCAGCTATCGGGTAGCTTGTCGCAGCTGCGGTCTGATGGTGAACTGCAACTGCGGTCTGGTGGCAACCCACAATTGCGGTCTGGCGGTTTGTCCCGGTGGTCTTCCCTGGCAGTCTGACAGCTTTCCTTAGTTGTCATTGGGTGATCAATTATTGTTTGTATAGTGTGCAGTTTGACGTTGTCAAACCGCATAGGCCGCACAGATTATATTTATTCCCACATCGTTTGTTGTATTCTCTCATCTCCCCGTTTTCTATAAATAAGGGGGCATACCTATGTAATAATAATCTTTTTTGAGCAATAAAATTTGTCTTTATTTAGCTCTTTTTCACAGCGGACAACAGAGCTTTGCGAGCGAAGGTAAGTCGCAAGGAAGGAGAAAATGGAGAAGGTGCACGAGCGAGGGAGGTCAGAAGCATCAAGCCGACAAGCCATGCCGACCGACATGGGGACGTGGCGCCCGCTGTCGCACCCGCTTTCCCGGGGAGGAAACTTCCCTGGGTGCGTGGGCGCGCATCTTTGGTGTGCGTGTGGGCGCGAGAGTCCTAGCGCGCAGGCGCATGCACCCTAACACACGGGCGCGCACACACCTCTTGGATAGGTGGAACCATGTTCGCTTTTAGTTTGCGCTTCGATTGCACACTTGCGGGCAACGACATTTTATCGAACATCCTTAACCAGTTCTTTGTCTTTTACTTTCAGAATTTGAAGCAGCCTACAAGGCCCTTGTGACTGCGCTCGTCTCTTACCGTTGAACAGGTCGCGGTCTAGCGTAAGAGGTTTGGGGCTGCCGATATCAATTCGAGAATACCATTTGCTGAGGAGAGAGTTCAGAATCCGCCAAAGGGTTGGTTGACGGTTTGTGAGGGGACCCTCAAGTTCGGCTCCCCCTCCCCCCCCTGTGCGAGGAGATCATTGATATCTTGAATTTCTGCGTTCTCCCAATATCTTAGTTCATTATAGTAGGGATGACCCGTGTTATGGGGTTGGTGACCTTCTTTAGGGAGCATGGCTCGAGGTTCTCCTTGGAGGTATTTAGAGACTGGTATGACATTCACGTTGATGGCAGTGATCTTGTCGATATTCGTAGCAACAAGAGTTAGCTTGAATTTGAGAGTCGTTCTGACTGACTTCATGGGAACACTTTGTCTGGCTATGCCTGGAACTCTCGGGGATTGCCTGAGCTTTAGAATTCCTTGTCCGATCGTTGTCGACGTCGGAGAGGGCAAGAGCAGGACTTTATGCAGATATTGGGGTTCACAGATTCCCGGGAGTTGGCGAACTGCTTGTTCAGTATCTCTTTGTTCGTTGAAGAGAAGTGCTTGTCCCAATGTGGTTTCAGTTGGTGATGAGCACGCTGCAATCGTACCATTGGTTCGCAAGAAGAAGCTTGCTTTGAGGAGATATGACCTGATTGAGGAGGCCCCTTGTGACGGGCCTATTCTAATTGATTCAGATCTTGACATGATAGAGGAGTCTGCCCCCCCCCCCCCCCCCCCCCCCGAGTCCCCTACATAGAGGCTACTGCTCCCCAGGTGTCTTCTTCTTTGAAGGCATCATGTGACATGGTAAGTGAACCGTTTATCTTTCTTCATTCGACAGGTTACTTTACACGACTCTAACCCCTCATTTGCTATTTGCAGGTTGAAGCTCAGAATCCTATGGCTTTCACATGGAATGATCATTATGTGAAGTTGAAGGACCAATAGTTGGTTCTTTAGGAGAGGCTTTGGGCAGCAAATGCTTCACTTGCCACCTCCAGAGAGGAGCTAGATTGAGAGGTATCCCTATTTCGGTGGATCGGTTTGGAGTTGAAGTCGGAGCTGGAGGAAGCTTAAACAATGTTACAGATAGAGAAGTCCTTGGTGGAGTAGACCGTGCAGATGCTGAAGACTGCTCAGGAGGAGAGTTTCGGCTTGGGGGCGGAGTTGGAAGCTTCCAAGGATAAGATAGCGCGTCTTTATTCAGAAGAGAAGGTACTTGAGATGAAGGTGGCTGGACTTGAGGAGTACAGGGATTCCTTGGACTATATGCACGATCGTGACTTACTTGCTGAGAAGATCCGTGAGGAAGTTTGTTCCAGAGAGGTTGAGCCTCAGATGGAGGATGTTTACGAGGTTGCGCTCATACGTGGGGTGTCAAAGGCTTTTTGCCTGGTAGCCAAGCACCTGAAGTGCGACGTCTCGGGCCTTAGTTTTGATGACATTTCTGATGACGAAGGAGGTGAGCCCTGAGCCTGATGTAGACGACGAGTGGTAGCTCCGTTTTTGTATTTTTGTGTACATCTCCTTCTAGTCGTATCTTGTATTAATGCTTGTCTTTTTTTTGATCGTCAGACTTGTAGGTGTTTTTCACCATTAATTATTGAAGTCTACACTTTTAAGCCCGAGGGTATTGTAATGCTGCGATTTTTCCTTTCTTTACTCTTTTGAGTTGCACGAATATGAGTAACTGTCGGGATGTGGGATGTAGACTTTTGTAATGTTGGAGAGTGTAATGACTTAATCTGGACCCCAAAGAATGTAAGAATTTGATCAGGGGCTCGGAGAATGTAAGAATTCAATCCGACTGTGGGGTCGAACCTGGCCATTAGAGGACTACCTACCGGAGAATGTAAGTATTCGATCTGGGGGTCAGAGAATGTAAGAATTCGATCTAACTGTGGGGCCGAGCCTGGCCATGAGAGGATTACCGTAGAATATAAGGATTTGATCCGGGGGTCAGAGAATGTAAGGATTAAATCCGACTGCGGGGTCGAGCCTGACCATGAGAGGACTACCGAAGAATGTAAGTATTTGATACGGGTATCGGAGAATGTAAGAATTCGATCTGACTATGGGACAGATCCTGACCATGAGAGAGCTACCAAAGAAGGTAAGTATTCGATCCGGGTGTCGAAAAATGTAAGTATTTGATCTGACTACATGACCGCAAGGGGGCATGCCCTGGAAATGGTGGGGCGTTAGCCTGCAGTAATGATAGAGAATGTAATGATCCAATCCGATCGCCATAGAAGTTAATGATTCAATTTAGTGGTCAGAGAATGTAGGGATTTGATCTGACTGCGGGGTCAAGCCTGGCCATGATAGGACTATCAGATAATTTAAGTATTTGATCTGGGTATCAGAGAATGTAAGGATTCAATCCTACTACGGGGCCGAGCCTAGACATGAGAGGACTACCGGAGAATATATTGATTCGATCAGGGTGTCGGAGAATGTAAGGATTCGATCCGGCTACGGGGCCGAGCCTGACCATGAGAGGACTATCAGAGAATGTAAGGATTCAATCCGGGGGTCGAAGAATGTAAGGATTCGATCCTACTGTGGGGTCGAGCCTGTTTATTAGAGGACTACCTTAGAATATAAGTATTCAATCCGAGTGTCAGAGAATGTAAGGATTCGATCCAACTGTGGGGCCGAGCCCGACCATGAGAGGACTACCGAAGAATGTAAGTATTTGATCTGGGTGTCAGAGAATGTAAGTATTTGATCTGACTGCGCGACCGCGAGGGGGGTATTCCCTGGCGATGGCGGGGTGTTGGCTTTCAATAATGATGGAGAATGTAATGATTTGATCCAATCGCTGGAGAATGTTATGATTTGATCCGGTTGCACGACATAGCCTCGCTATGAGGCAAATGCCGGAGAATGTAAGGATTCAATTCGGGTGTCGTAGAATGTAAGTATTCAATCCGACTGCGTGACCGCGAGGGGTGCATGCCCTGACGATGGTGGGGCGTTGACCTGCAGTAATGACGAAAAATGTAATGATTGGATCTGATCGCCTGAGAATGTAATGATTCAATCTGGTTGCACGACATGGCCTGGGCGAAAAGTTGGCTTCCAAAAATGTAAAGATTCGATTCGGGGACTGGCCTAGCCTAGTCGAAGAGGTCTTGAGACGAGAATAAGAAAAACACAATGCAATATGATCAAATTAAAGATAGCTTGCGCGAGTCGTTGCTCGTGACTTTAACATCATGAAAAAATAGAAAATTGAAATACAAGGAAAACAATATATAAAGAGAAACATGGATAAGGGTGGTGTCTGGGTTCTCGATCGGCAGGGGGTCTTCCTCTCTTATTTAGATCTTCCTTGTTCAATATCTGCGGGGTGATTGTTCCCTGGATGGGAACTGGGTAGTTGTCGAATCCATAAATAGGTCCCACGGCGAGGCTGAGATGTTGTTTGCTGAGTTTCATACTATAGAGTGGATAAAAACAAGACATCAATTGAGCTCTCATTGTCTATGAGAATTCTTTTAATGTTGAAGCAGGGATCTCCAACTCCTGCGCAAATGACGAGTGAGTCCTAATAGGAGGTCAGCAACCCTTCAAAGTCTTCATTATCGAAGGAGATGGTGAAATCTTGGTTAAACTCCATATTCTTGCGAGCTCCTTCTGCTGTTTCGACTGAGAAAACCAAGGTAGAGAGGAATGGGGCCCGACGATGGTTTCGATATTGCCGGCCATTTGTCTAGTGTCGGGTCCCCCTATGGCGCTTTCTGATGTTCCCTTCCTTTGCATGGTGCTTGTTGACCCTGCGCTTGTCCTTGCATAAATCTTCTAAGGAGTCCTTGGAGAACAAGATGCTCAATTTCATTCCTTAATCCAGAACATTCTTCGGTAGTGTGACCAGTCATATAGTGAAACTTGCAGTATTTTGACTGGACACTTCTTGGGTTTGGCGGCGACACTCTTGGTCGCTAGAATGTCAGATCATCCCTAATTGCGTACAATACATTAATCCGAGTGGTATTTAATGTAGTGTATTCTTGGAGCAGCTGTTGACCCCTATCCCTTGGTGGGTCACGACGGCGGTTACTATTTTGACGCTTTTCCTGGCGCCGCTCTTCTTGTCTTATGGGGGCTACTCTTGCCCCCTCTTCCTTTTTTGTCCTAATTCAAACTACTGGTGGTGTGCTTGAATAGCCTCGTGGGCTGTTATCTAGGCCTCGACCCGGTGAGCAAGGTCTGGATAACTGCACGGTTTCCCTCATGAGTGTCGAATAGAAGCTGCTTGGGCGGAATTCTCCGAGGAAGACACATCTGAGATGCTCGAGGTCGACCCTAGGAATTTGTTGTTCTTCTGAGGTGAACCGACGAAAAAATCTTTAAGGGATTCTCCCTTATTCTGTCGGATACCTGAAAGGTGCGAGGGATCCCAAATGATTCTACGGTTGGCCACAAACTGTTCTGAAAATTGACGTGCTAACCTTGCAAAGTTGAAGATGGTTCTCTCTCAAAGTGAATAAAATCAGGTGCGGGCCTGACCCTTCAGATTGGCTTGGAATACTTGGCAATGCAACTGGTCTAGAGGGCTAAAAATCCTCATTATGGTGAGGAAATGGTTGACGTGTTTGAGCAGATCCTCCGTTCCATCAAACATTTTAATGTTAGGAAGCTTGAGGCAGTGCGAGACTGGATGAGCTAGAACTGGTGGGGGCTGAGAAGGGAGCCCTGGTGGGGAGGGCGGTGTGCGAAGGTGTCCCATAGTACAAGTTGTCCGTACTCTTAGGAAATCACCTCACGTATCTCCTCGCAGGTGAGTCTTTCACCCGACGGCGCACGAGCTACTTCTTCAAGATGATGATGGTGGCCGCCTCCAGCACCCCGATGAGCCAGATGCGTGGAACAGGCGACATCAGAAAACTCTTCATATTCATTTCCCCCCGGGGGACTTGATGTGGCATAACACGATCCTGAGTTGGAGGTGGGTGATTAACTGACACAAGCGACTGAAGAGGAGGTGGAGCTCCGATATTCCGGAGGACGGCGACCATTTCGACCTGATGCTCTTCCATTTGCCGCACGCGCCCCTCCAAAGAGGCTGTGCGGGGATGCGGCTGCTCTGCTAAGAGTCGCGTTGACGAGCGAGTGGGAGGGATCTGGATCAACGTGCCCTCTAGGAAGCGACCCGTTGGTGGTTTAGGTGCTCCTTCTTGTCACAGGAGCTAGTCACGAGTACCACTGTGCAGAGGGTACTGTCTTTTAAGTCTTCAGAGGATGTTGGGTTCGATTCCCTCAAACATCGACAAATTGTTGCGGCCAAAATCGACGCCCTGGTCGGACCAGATTAACTTACACCGTCTTAGCCCACGGAGCGGACGAGCGCACACACAGTCAATGAGAGAGAGATTATGCACATGATGTTTTGACGTGGAAAAACCCCTTAATCGGGTAAAAAATCACGCGATCGGATCTGTGCCGATAGAAATACACTACCTGCTTTTGGTTACAACTTGTTGAAGAATCGAGGGCAACATTCCTCTCCTCATTACACTTTATAGATGTGATAGATTTACTTAGGCTTGTGATGAAAAACAGGCTGCTCCGTGTGAGGTTATTTGTTGGGGGCTTTGCAGGCAAACAGAGATTTGCTGTAGTAGGGATTTCCTTCTCACCGCTCACTTGTGGACTTAGGCGGATTTTTGGTGGAGCAGTGGTGGCTCGTAGGAGAAATCCGACAGAACTCTAACCTGAGGAAGAAAGCAGTGAAGAGAAAAGATAAGAAGTGAGTAGGCATGCGGGCTTTTTTATAGCCTCAAGGAGGTGGTTACGACGGTTATGTGACTATCATCACACCATAACCACCAATATTATTATTTTAAACATAGTTTTGGGTGTGCATTATTCACATATTATTTTTACTAAACACATGCACCAACCAAAAACATGTCCCTCCCCACTACTGGTGGTAGTTACACGGGTAGTTATCTGCTCAGTTGACGACGATGATCGTAGCTGAACGATCAGACGACGGTCACCAGGCGTAACCACGACGCCAATCGTCGGGCGCGACGTCCGCACTCGGTGCCGACCGCAAGACGTGACCGGCCAGAGCAGGATCGAATGGTGGACAACCAACCAAGCACACCCGACCGCATCCGACACCTCTCGTGGAGGCCGCAGGAGGGAAGTCCCCTGCCGGCCGGCGGGAACACCGCACCTCGCGGCCGCAAGCGCGCGGCCACGAGGTGCGGCCCCTCAACCGACCAGAAGTCGGGCCGGCTTGAGCCAGCCCGCCGATGACAAGAGAGAGGGGGTTGGCCCCGGTGGACAGCCCTAGGCGGCTTTGGGAATGGGACCCCGTGCTCGTGGATCGTGCGCGACTGCGCGTGCCGATCGCACGCGCGGCAGTTCCCCCTTGATTTTCATGATGTGATCATAGGGAGTGGGCTTAATCGCACCCCCAACGATCTATACGTATGCTTGTCCCCATCATCACTGATACTCTTTTTTCTAGTAGAGATAATTTGGCTGAATGAGCTTGTAATGTTGCAAGATGTATATGGTTTGTTGTAATCATACAAAGAACCAAAAAGATTGTTGCATGCCGTAAACCTAGGATAATATTGGTTTGTGATAGCGGTGGTTTACCCCAAGTAATTAGCGTAATAAAGGTTTGTTAAAAAAGATCTTAGAAAAATAAGCTCCAAGTGATATGAATGTCCTTTTACATTACAAGGTCAGAGAGATATGTGTTTGGATGAATGAAAATTATAAGTAAAATGTAGAATTCATGATCATTATTTTGTTCATCTAGAGGCACATGCATATGCTGAGAGATTAGATGAAAATGAACAAAAGTTTGTTCAAAAAATGATCGCATCAGGTGTGAATCCTCAAAATATTTTATCTGTTTTGAAAAATCCAAATAATTGTTCAGTTATGAGAATAATTTATAATGAAAAAGTTACACTGTTCAAAAAAAAGTTAGATGGTTCCACCCCTATATAGTTTTTCTACAGGTGCATTACTGAAGTCGGCTATATCAGTTGCAATCATGTGAACGACAGTACTAAAAATTTGAATTTTTGTATTTTTCTCATCCAACTGATGTGCAAGTAACAAGTTTTTGGGCGTTTATGCTAGATTGCACATACAAGACTAATTTTTACATATTATCTTTGTTTTCTAATGTAACCTCTTTGTTTAAATTTTTTTCTCATGCAAACATTACATAAATTATTTTGAGAGCTTTGACTTCAATAAAGGGATTTATGTTACCTTTAGGCTATACTTGACTCAGACGTAGCGACTGAAGAAACAGTGGTGAAATAATCAGTTGTTTTGCAGAATATTGAGAGAATCTATGAAATTGTTTGGAAAAATAGCTGTTGCAGTGCTATTTCAAACGGAGAATCTGGTTAAGCTATTTGGCAAAATAACTATGCGGTGTGCAATTATTTCTGTAATTTAAAGACAAACAACAAAAATGAGATTATGATAAAAGATAAGGAATAATGGCGACAAATGATCCATATAGCCGACCCCACTATAGTTGGATATAGGCTTGAGTGTTGTTGTAAAGACAAACAATAAAAAACATAAAGCAAACAAGTTAACTTATTTAATTTTAAGTACCACAAAATTATATCAAAAATAACAAACAATTTTCAAAAGATTTTTTCCCAAAAAAACCATAAACGTGATGTGTCTTGCCCATGAAACATATCGCTCGATCATTGAACGTTAACTACACATTCTAACCAATCGCCTATATGTTTCAAGATAAAAAACAAATAAAAAAATATTCTAACCTTCTTTCCACCAATCATCGGAAGCGTCTATTGTCCATTTAGTAGGATTCCAACCAAGACCGGTCTCATCTTTTTTAAGTTCATGCCATAATTTCCAATCACGCTTCAATTGATCTCATTTGTTTTTCATTTGTGCATGACTGTAGTCCAAACCTGTGCGCTCCTTGAAGTTTTTCATCAAATTTCCCCAACCTTTCTTGTTGTAATGGATTGTGGGTCTACTCTCTAAATCTATCTCTCAGATACAAAGATGCAAAATAGGAGAAAATGTGATGTCTCCCAAGTTTCAAAAATTTTGCCCTCTTTTGATTTGCCCATCTATGAGAAAAAAATAAAATCAATGCAAAAGCTACCACTACAATGACCTAAAAGTCAAAAGAATAAGCAAACCTACACAAGCATATACTCATAGATCTAAAACATCAGGAAGATAAGCAAGTAATTTTTGAACTTCAAAAATTATTTTTGAAATAATGTTTGTGAAACAAAATATCTGCATAACCGCAAGGTATATCTGAAACATATACCTTATTTCACCGTTGATGTTGAAATCAGAAGGTGATGTCGCCGGAGAAGGGGAAGAGCAATAACAAAAGCTCTGTGTAGTGAAACCCTAACTTGAAAAACAGTCAAACAAAAAATGGTGAGAAATCAGATAACCTGGAAAAAAGGGGGGGAAAGAAATAGGGAGGAGCATCTTGAGGAGATTGGAAGATAAAAATGGAAGAAAAAAACCATGATCTCATCTATTCTTGAAAGAAAACGGGAAAAAGAAATATGGAAGAACATAGATCTGAAAAAGGGAAAGAGGGAATAACATAGTGTAACATCCCAAATTTCAACCTCATGTCTGGGCGTTTTTGGAGCTATCGTCGGCAATAGCTTTATCGCTAGACGATGGTGTATCGTCTTGTCCTTATGGAAGACACAACGATATCGTTGTGACCGTTGAGAAGTCACGACGATATCATCATGACCGTTTAGAAGTCACGACGATATTGCTGTGACCGCTGAAAAGTCCCGATGATATCGTCGTGATCGTTTGGGAGACGCGACGATACTGTCTTGTGTGTCAGGTTCCGAATTCAAGGTCGTATTGCGAACCAGAGCATGTTTTTGGGCGTCCGATCATCTTGGAAATTGATCCAATGGCCCAGATCCGTCGCCCGTGAACCTTAAATAGAGTAGAGTGGATTTCCCCTCATTTTACAAAAGTCCATTGTGACTTCGACGGCTCGTGAGCAGGAAGTAGTGGAGGAAGACAACCAAGATCCGTCATTGTTGGAACTTTGGAGCTCTGTTTGCCGATCCGAGTCTGGATCCGTTGAGAGGGCTTGGATAGGAACACGTGTGTCAGTGTTTCTACAAGTTTTCATGGTGAGGAACAGGTTTTGTAAGCTAACGACACCTCTCCTCCTGGTTTTAGGATGCGCGCATGACATCACTTTCATTTATGTTGTTATTTTGAGCATTTTGGCACTGAATCTCTAAAATGAGAGGGGTTCAGGTCGCCTTGGTTCAAGAAGAAACACCTGGTCGATTGAATCCGTTCCCGACATTTTTTGCATTAGAAATCAAGTTTTTTAGTGCATTAGCCGTTGTGGGTGAAGTCGTAATCGCGACCGGTGGTCTGATGTGGTGATGTTTCTTGACGTGCATGTTAGGGATTTTGCTAAAAATCTGATTGTGGTGAAGACGCTATTATGATGCCCTTAATTGTGTGTGAGAACGTATGGTGGTTTTGGGCGGAAAAGGATATACTTGTTGAATGTTATGTGAAGGCGTGGCTTTGTCTTTGTGGTCAGCTGACTAGCCCTATGACGTTGCAAGTCACGTGTGGAGGGTGTCCCGACAGAACATGCCCTCTTTTGTGAAAACTGATGAGAATGCAAAAAACTTTTGGACAAGCCCGGATGATGTAACCCATGAGCAGGTAAGGTCAAAGCAAGGGTTCTTAGCACCAGTTGTGATATTTTAGTGGAACTGACGAGAGCATCAAAGCTTGTAGGCAAGCCCATGTGTTGAGACCTATGAGCGGGTGGGGCCTAAGCAAGAGTTCCATATGCGTCTTGAAAGCAGTTGGGGAAATTATAAGTACCCATGTGATTGATGTAATGTGGTGATATGTGTTGATGTGTTAGAATCACACATGCTTAGGGTGCATCATACAAGCTTAGGGTGTAACATCCCACAAACTACCAGACCCCTAAGAAGTTTTTGTCATGACT
Organism: Platanthera guangdongensis; assembly: GCA_039583875.1. Lineage (NCBI taxonomy): Eukaryota > Viridiplantae > Streptophyta > Magnoliopsida > Asparagales > Orchidaceae > Platanthera > Platanthera guangdongensis. Next base: position 137,319,562 of record CM077161.1, on the reverse strand, counting down.
GGGTCATGACAAATCTCTAAAAAAAAACCAAGAGGACCATGGGTGCCTAGGTAAATAGGTGAAATCACCTTGTTTTGCAGATAGTAATTTCTGGTCACTTAACCTAGGGTTTGGCTTTTGGCTCCCAACATGAATACTTGGCCCCGTCATACCACTTACAACCTTATAAGGACCCTTTTTGTGCCCTAACAACCCATTTGTGGTCAACCAAGGAAGTCAAGTTAACTAGAGTCAACCCTAACCATAGTTAGGTCAAATTGCCTTAACTTGACCCAAATTGATTGCACCAAGCCACAAATGGACTTGGGTGGTTTCAAGGGACTCAAGACACATGTTTGACCAGTCAGCCCACTTATTTGACCAAGTCAACACCCCCAAATCAATCTTGGTCAAACTAAGCCCAAAATGGAGAAGAAAGTCAAAACCAACTTCATCCAATTGGGCTAGGCCCAATTGCTATGTCCCGCTAGCTACAACAAGTGGAAGTTACCTAGAATGTCACTCAAATTTTGGAGGTGGTGACTAGGAGAGAGAAAATGGAGGTTTCATTCAAAGGAGGAGAGAGAAAGAGGGAGGGGATTAATTGTGGATGCAAAAGACATTCCCTCTCCCCTTCCTTATGACCCCATTCCTCGTCCCTGACCCTTGGAAAGAAATTGCCATCAATTCCAGCCAGCCAAACATAGGAGAAAGCACCCTTCCACCATGGCCGAAAGTTCCATTCACGGCCATTAATGGCCATTCATGGTTTGCCTCTTCCATTCCCCAAATTTACCCCTCCATCAGTTTTAAAAGCTCCCAAACAATCAAAATGAATCTTTACATCACTGGTTTGGGTGAAGGATTGAGAAATAGGCAAGGAAGAGCTTATAGGTCGTCGGCCATGGCACACCACCACCACACTCGTCGCCAAGCCCGCATGCAGGTCTAGTCCTCTTCCTCTTCCTCTGTTCTAGATTTGTATATCATTAGGTGGAGAAATTGGGCTCAATCGAGCCTGATCAGTGAGGAGAAAGTGAGAGATTTACCATGAAAAATTCAACTCTCGGATTCGCTGGAAACAGCCCCTCCGACGGTCATGCCGCCGTCAGAGGAAAGCCGCCACCTCAATGGAGGTCGTGGTGGCTGGCCACGGAGGTGGACGGATGACCGGGATTGGCGCTATAATAGCTCTAGGAAGAGTCAATCCCAGTCGTTGGCTCATCAGGGACGATGAACATGAGCAGTTGGGTCGGCTTGATCTTATACTTGCAGGCCAGATTTTTTTGATAAATGCAATTAATTTCATTTTTATCACACTATAAGAGTCATTTGGATTTAATTATTAAAAATAGCTAGAAGCTTTATCTGTAAAAGTGACCTACATAGAAAATTTAGCCCTTGGTGTTTAGTTTAATACAAATTTTGATTTAACCCATTTGGACCATTGAATTTCCCTCAGCACACTTTTTGGTGCAAGGTGTCCAAAGGCTAACCAGAGATTTAAGTGCCCCCAGTGACCCACTCAGTCAAATAGGTTCAAAATTTGACCATAGGCTATTATGGCCAAGACCCCCAATATATCCAAAAATCAGACTTTTGGGGGATGCTTTTTTCTAGTCTTTGTAATAATTTAATAATTCATACATATGGTGAAAATCAGGTCTAAGGACTTTAGATTTCCCCCAAACTCTGGTGGATGACCAAAGGAGTCATAAAATGCCCATGAAAAATTATCAGCCCATTTGTAGTTGATTTGATGGGATAACTTGGTGAGCAAGTTGGTCACATAGGGGTAATATGCCTAGTTTTTCAAAAGTGTACATAGAGAGTTTGAGTGGTCAACCCTTCAACTATTCAAGGTGAAACCTTGGCCACTGGCATATTATCCCACTAAACACCCTCATGAATAATTTTAGGAGTATTTAGGGTTGATATGCCATGAAACCCCTAGTTCAAACCTTAGGGCTGCCTTTTAGTGTTAGTAAGGATATAAAGTCACATCTCCAAGTTTTGGCTCAAAACTTTGTAGGTAGTCTCATTGGGTGGTGAAACACCTTGGATAATTTAATTAGAATTTTATGAGTATTCCTCTCCACAAATCACCTATTAATTAAAATATGAACTTTCCTATCAAGTGCAAAATACATGTCCATACAGTATTTAAAGGTCATGAAACTTGAGTAGTGGGCCTATACTGATGTTACTTGTGTCTCAAAATTTTATTGTAATTTTTGGTGGAAGAATTATGGTACCTGCTTTGTAATTCTAGAAATTGTTAACTAAAAAAATAAATTATTTCAGGACAAACTGTGTAATGACAAATTATGAAACTTGACCAGTAAACTTTTTAGACAACTATTATGCCTTGTTAATTTTATTACAATTTTTGGAAGTAATTATGTAGAGGTTCTTCACAAAGTGCTCATGATGTATTTTTCTTCATTAATTTAATTATGTGGGTAAAATGAATTTGAGGATCATGAAATTTGAACAGTGATATTTTCTGATTAATATAGACCTATGGTAATTTTATTATAAATTATGGATGATAAAATCTTGTACTTTCTTTGTTAATTATCGTTTTGATCAAAAAGATTTATATTTTGATTTATGATAGAAATAATTTTTGAAAAATCATGAAACTCATACCTTGCTGTTATTTAGGCTCCATTTGGAAGGATTTATTTTCATCGATCAAGCAATTACGACCGCATGAACCAGACCTTAATCAAAGTCTGGTTCATGCGATCGTAACCGCTTGACCGATGAAAATAAGTCCTCCCAAACGAAGCCTTAGTCAATAAAAAGCTGTGGAAATTTTGGGGAGAGCATTGCATATCAGAGTCTTATACTTCATGTTTAAAGTCATAGGAGGCATCATTTTAGGAAAATTATTAAAAGGGCTGATTTAATTAAGAAAAATACCAAACGCTGGATTTGAGCACCACATGTCATGGTAGACCCCTAGAATTAATCCTAAGGTTTTTGGTGAAGTAAATTGGAGTGTTCACTCTCATAGAACTATGCTAATTCTTTGGGTCTGCATACAGTAAATCGAGGTTTCACAGAATAATTAAAGGTCTCACATGGGTGGTATTATAGTGGGTGCAACTAGTCTTGGTGGAGTCTAGATGAGGTCACCCGTAGGACCTTATGATAGGTAGTCTGAGGACCCAAGGAGACGGAGTTGTGCTCGGGGCCGACGAAGTACCATCTTCACTCTAAAAATAATAATTCACTTAGTGTTAGCAAAAGAGTAATGGGGGAAGGGGTTTGGTAATAAATATTTACCCATAAAAGTAAGTGTCTTGAGAAAGGGAGCTTTGAGCTTCAGCACATCGTAGTTCCTAGTGCCCTCGAGATTCCTTCACCGGGCATGCCCAATGCAGTCCAAGGTTAACCCTAAAATGTAGGAATAAGCAGACTAAAAGATTAGCCATTAATAAATTGTCGACACACATTCACTCACCTCATTTTTTCGGAAGGGTAGTTGGTTTAAACTCACGAGCGGTGGACTCGGTGTTTGATAGAATTGATGGCTTGGTTTGGTGAGCCTATGGCTCGGAATTTCATTTATAGCATGTGTGTATGTGCATTAAAGTGGTGGGTCTTCGTTATTGGATGTCATTCACACTGACTTCGATACAATGATTCAGCGAGTGTAAGTATTCACTTAGCCAATAAAAGACTGGTGTTATTGCCAGCATTAGTACATGAGGCTCTGTAGCACTTGAATGTGTGTGTACCGAGTAGTACGCAAGGTCTAGGTTGGGTAGTGTGAATACCGACCTAGGAGTGGGGAGGCCCAACCCACTACTTCGGTTTGCCACAACGAGAGGTACCTGAGAGTTTAGCTAACTCCAAAAGGGGGAACTAAAGGTCTATGCGCCTAGAGTCGGGTGGGTGCGTTGCACTTGTGTGAGTCATAACATTTACAATGCATAACATTTCACGTCACACCATTGCATAAAACTTCTACCCCTAATGTATAAATTATTATGGGATCTTTCATACGTTAGGCCTTGCAAAACGACCCTTTAAATTATAAGTTTGTGTGAGCATACTTATAAGTTGAGGTTACTTTATCTGTGATGTTATCTAGCTGTTTATCTCTATTTTTCATTATAGTTTTCATTGTGCTGCTCCTTTACTTACAGTTTCATTTATGTACTTGATGATATTGTGATAGATATTTTTAGTATATGTTAGCTAGGGCCACTGTCACCTGCTCTTGTTTACTCTCCACTTTCAGTATTTTCCTCGTCATCCTCTCATACAGGGGGGAGTGAGGGGGCACCAAGACTTAGTTTAAACTAACGGCCCGATGGGCATAATACCAGGGAGTCCAGCTAGGATACAGGGTGCAGCACCAGGGTAACCAGCACATACAGGAGGAGGTGAATCAGTCTAATCCAGGAGTGGCAGCAGCAGCAGCACCCACGAGATCCGTGAGTGCTTAGTAGCTTTTCTTTCGCGAGCGTTATGTAGTGAAGATCATATGTACTGGGCAGAAACCCTTTTACCATTTCTTTCAGACTTACTATTTTTTGTTGATCAACTTTTCCTTTGTGTGGACTCACTTATATGTGTTGTGATTGTGGACTCATTATTTATATATGATTACTTATATTTTTTTGTGGTATACAATTAAGTACTTGCCGGCAAAATCATCGATTTGTGGTGGCGACCTTCACGGGAGCTGGAGTCACCACAAAGCGGCAGTTTTGTGCATAAGACCTGGTGCAAAAAATGGGGTCTTAAAACTGGTATCATAGCAAAACCTCAACCCGAAGAAAAGAAGTCCACAAACCCTGGGACACCCTGTTGGGTACATTGGTTTAAATGTACCTGATTTGAAGAAGCCTCACCCTACTCAATGATATACATCAAAATGTATTTGATATATTTTGAGTTACTTGTGCAGGTTAAGTATTTACAGGAATGAAGCAAAAAGTTTCTAAGTCCATGTGTCGACACCCAGAGGGAAAGTGTCGACACTTAAGAAGACTTGTGTCGACACCCAAACAAGCAGTGTCGACACTTGGAGTTATTGTGTCGACACCAGGGATGCTGAGTCGACAGCAGACAGAAAGTGTCGACACAAGGAGTTGTGTCGACACTCAATGGAGTAAAATGCAGTAAAGCAGTGTCGACACAAGGAGCTGTGTCGACACCCAGTGAAACTGTGTCTACATCAGAAAGTGTCGACACTTGGAGGCTGTGTCGACACTCAGCAAAAGTTAGCAGAGACTAAGTATAAGTGTCGACACCCAGAACAATGTGTCGACACACAACAGAAGAGTCAACACTAGAAGAAAGTGTCGACACCCAGAACAATGTGTCGACACACAACAGAAGAGTCAACACTAGAAGAAAGTGTCGACACCCAGAACAATGTGTCGACACACAACAGAAGAGTCAACACTTGAAGAAAGTGTCGACACAAGAAAGTATGTGTCGACACTCAGCTGAAGACTCAACACTTGAAGAAAGTGTCGACACATGGAGCTGTGTCGACACTTAGCAAAGATCAGCAAGTTCAACGAATTATTCTAAGTACAAGTGTCGACACTAAGGGGAAGTGTCGACACACAGCTGAAGTCTCAACAGAAGAAGAATGTGTCGACACAAAGAGCTGTGTCGACACTCAGCAAGTATCAACACTGAAGACAAGTGTCGACACCAAGAAGCAGTGTCGACACTGACAAGTTCAACACATGAAGATGTGTCGACACAAAGGTGTTGTGTCGACACTTAGAAGAATTCAGCAAAATACTGAAGTACAAGGACTTGTGTCGACACACATTATCAGTGTCGACACATGAAGAAGAAGCAGTGTCGAGACATAGAATCTACAACACAAGGAGTTGTGTCGACACCTTGTAGGCTAGTGTCGACACATAGTCAACTTGTGTCGACACTTGGTCTATAAGTGTCGACACTTAAAGACAGAAAGTCTCGACACTTTCAGACAGTTAGAGAATTTTCAAGAACTGACTGGATGACTTGACAGCTGTCATTCCAGCCGGTCTACAGCACCTGTCAGAGTTGTCAGAAATCAGTTATGGACCGGACCAGCCGGTTACCATGAAAAAGGCCTATAAATAGGCTTATACAGTCTACAGAAACTGTGGTTGAGCAGATTGAAAACAAGTCCAAGTGATCATTAACAAGAAGAAGATCTAGCTTTCAAGTGAAGATCTAAGAAGTTGGAGAGAGAGAGCTCCATCCAAGAAATCAGCTGTTGGAACCCAGCTGAGAAGAAGGATTCAGATTGGTCTGAATCTTAAGAAGCAGAGATCAAGGATCAACTGCAGAGGAATCAGTCTTATTGTGTTCTACTTTCAAGAAGCTTTGAAGAAAGCCAAGTCAGATTGATTTCAGCTGAGTTCTTCCAAGAACTCATCAAGAAACTCACAACTTATCTCTCTTTCATTTGAGTTGTTGAGTTTATACTTTTTGTATTCATTATAACTTGTAGGATCCTTAGGGATCTGAGATTGTAAGCCTGCAATTATAAAGGCTGAGTGTAGGAGAGTTAAATCTCTGAGTGTAGGCCTTGGTGGCTGAGTGTAGGCCTTGGTGGCTGAGTGTAGGCCTTGGTGGCTGAGTATAGGCCTTTGTGGCTGAGTGTAGGCTTTGAGGAAAAGCTGAGTTGTAGGGCCTTGGGCCTGAGGTGTAGGAACCTGTTTTGGGATTCTGAGATAATGGAGAAGTTTGGCCGAATCTAGTACACTGCTAGATAGGCGAAGGGGGAAGTGGATGTACCCAAAGCTTGGGGAACCACTATAAAACTCTGTGTCCACTGTGTGATTGTGGTTTGCTGTGATTGCTGAATGTGTGCTGTGATAAAGTAGATATAATTCTGTGATATTATCTGATTGCTGCCTAAAAAGTTAAAAAAATTCAAGTCACCTATTCACATCCCCCCTCTAGGTGTTTAGGTACAATATCTTTCAAGTGGTATCAAAGCGAGGTTGCTCCAAAAGGACTAACAGTCTGAGTAGATCCTGTTGGCAGATTCAGTGTAAGTGAATTACAGAATCAAGAAAATCAAGAACGGGTTCCATTGAGAATCACAAGGAATTGGGATCCATGAAGTTACCCATATGCAGGAAAGAGATCTTTGGGATATGGAAGGAAAGGGTGAGACTTTTTATGGAAGCCTCAGACCCTAGGATTTATATCACAGTAAAAGAAGGGTCTTATATGCCCATGAAGGTATCCATCTTAGATGCAAATCAGAGAACACCAAAGGATTTCTCTGAAATGACAAAGGATGAAATTGTTCTAGCCACTATGGATAAGAGGGCTCAGAACATAATAGTAAGTGCCATAGATGATGCAACTTTTCAAAATCTGATACACTGTAAGACAGCTAAAGAGATGCGGGAAACTCTTATTGTGTACATGGAGGGTTCTGAAGAAGTAAGACAAGACAAAAAATTCTTGCTAAATCAAGAATATGAAAGTTTTAGACAAGGAAAAGCTGATAGCATAACTGAGTGCTATAAGAAGTTCTACAGAATTATGAATGAGCTCATGTCCTATGGCAGAGAGTTCAGTAATTATGAACTCAATGATAAGTTTCTAAGGTCAATAACAAAAGATTGGGACACCAAGATCTGTGCCATTAGAGAAATGGCTAAGTTGGCAGAAATTCCACCACCTACACTGTTTGGCAAACTGTTGTCTTATAAAATGCAGTTGACAGTGAGAAAAGAAGAGGAGAAATCAACAAGAAATGAACATAAGGAAAGGACAGTGGCCTTCAAAACAGAAGCCCCCAGAAAGTACAGAGGTAAGTCACCAACTCCACCTCCAAAGGTTGCTGAAACTGATTCAGATGAGTCAGCAAGTACAAAGTCTGAAAGCAGTAAAAGTGATGAGGATTTTGCTGCCTTCACTAGACATTTTCAAAAGTTCTTGAAGAAGAAACAGTGGAGGACAAGGCCTTCTACTTCACAGGAAAAAGAAGACTTTTATCAGAATAAAAAGTCTTCAAAGAAAGACAGGAAAAAGACTAAGTCTAGCAAGGCAACTCTTTCAAAAATAGTTTGCTATTGCTGTAATAGACAAGGTCATGTTGTTGCTGATTGTCCAGAAAAAAGAAAGGAGTCTTGTGACAAGAAGAAGACTCATTTCAAAGGCAAGAAAGAAAAGTCATTTGTTGCCAAAAAGGAGAAGACCCTGTCAGATATTTCTTCATCAGAAACTGAGTCAGATGCTGAGGCATATATAGAGATGTTTGCTGAAGAAGAAGTAGAAGAGTTCATGCAGATTATGAATTCTATATATGAACAAGAAGACAATCAATGCCAAGGGCTAATGACATTGACAGAATGTGACAAAATCCTGGAGCAGCCAGGACCTAGTAAGGTACAACATTGTTCTTCCAGTTCAATTTCTTGTGCCAGTACAGAATCAGATTCATCATCATCAAGTGATGAGAGTGTATCTGAGTCTGAAGAAGATATTCATCAGTTGATAGATGAATATAAAGTTCTGTTGCAAGCTTATAAGAAGAGCAAATCCCTAGCCAAAGGTCAGACAAAGGAAATTGCTAATCTCAAAGCTATAGCAACTGATTTTGAGAAATTGTTTGATCAAAAGCTAAATGAGATAGCCAGACTGAAGCACATAACTGTGATTCAGATGGGGACTATCACATATAAGAATGATCAAATCAAGAGTCTGGAGATTAATCTTCAGAAGGAGAGAAATCTAGTTGCTAGGTTTTCTAAACCTAAGTCAGTTCTACCTTTAATTGATGAATTTGTTCATCACAAAGGTAAAGCTGGACTAGGCTTTACTAAACCTGCAAGGACTGTCCAGTCCAAGTCCAAGGGCAAAGCCCCAACACTCAACAAGCCAGCTGTGGATAAAACAGCTAAGACTGTACCTAAGCAAAGGTACAATAAGTTTGAGTGTTGGTGTTGTGGCAAGGTAGGCCACTTTGCCATGGATTGTTGGCACAATGCTAGTGCCAAAGTGAGTAGCAAACTGCCTATTGTAAAACCAGTAGGTAGCTTTGTCAGGATGCAAACTAACAAGTACCAAGGACCCAAAAATTCTTTAGGTTCTAAGGTTCACTAATCTGTTTTGCAGGTGAGTCCAAGTGGCCATGCCCCAATATGGTACTTGGACAGTGGATGTTCTAGACATATGACTGGAACAAGGGGTTTACTAAAGGACTACATACCCATCAAGGATGGTCCAAAAGTCACCTTTGGTGGTTCTGAAAAAGGGATCATCAAGGGTTTTGATAATATATCTAACTCCTTTATTACAATTACTCAAGTGACCTATGTTAAAAGTTTGAAACATAACCTTATTAGTATAAATAAATTGAGTGATGTAGGATATGACATCTCATTTGTGAAAGATGGTTGTCATATCAGGAGGTCAACTGATCAAGAGATCATTTTGACTGGTTATAGGAAAAGGAATGTCTACTGCTTAGACATTATGGTTGAGAACAATGGTTCTCCAGTGTGTCTTGTAGCTGATGAGACAATCTCTCATTTCGTCAAATGGCACAAGAGGCTAGCCCATCTAAAATATAAGACAATTGGTAAACTCTTTAGCAAAGAGTTAGTGAGGAATGGTCCTCAAGTTAAGTATGTTAAAGATGGTATTTGCTCAGCTTGTCAAAAGGGCAAGCAGACTAGATCCACCTTTAGAAGCATAGAAAACAAAGATGCTGTGAGGTGTTTATACCTCTTGCATATGGATCTCTTTGGTCCAATGCCAGTTCACAGCCTAGGTAGGAAGGTCTATACCTTTGTAGTTGTAGATGACTACTCAAGGTTTTCCTGGGTGTTCTTCTTAAGACAGAAATCTGAAACACCTAGTGTCTTCTATAACTTTGTCAAGCAAATTCAGAATGAACTAGACAATACAGTGGTCAAGATTAGAAGTGACCATGGTACTGAATTTCAGTCTGAGAGTATGGCAAAACTATGTGAAGACTTTGGGATATTTCAAGAGTTTTCTTCACCTACAACACCTCAGCAAAATGACATTGCTGAGAGGAAGAATAGAACCTTGATTGAGGCTGGTAGGACCCTATTAAGTGATACATCACTACCAGAATATTTCTGGGCTGAAGCAGTTAATACTGCATGCCATGTTATTAATAGGGCTACCATCACTAAAAGCCTAAACAAGACCCCCTATGAGGTTGTGAAAGGCAGGAAACCAAACCTATCCTACTTCAGGATCTTTGGTTGTAAGTGCTTCATACTTAACAATGGAAAGTCTTACTTGACTAAGTTTGCTGCCAAGTCCCAAGAGGGAATTTTTGTTGGGTACAGCAACAACAGTAAGGCTTATAGAGTCTACAACTTGTCTACACAAGTTGTAGAAGAATCTGTACATGTAGTATTTAATGAGACTAAACTTATTAACAATGAGTTGTCTAGTAGTGTATGCAGCTCCACATGTATAACAAAGAAGATGGACAAGCTCACTATAGAAGAAGGATCTACTGCAAGACAGCAAGAAGAAGATAGTGGCTGCTGTCCAGGGGGAGTACTACATGTACCTAATACAGAAGAAGTACAAGGAGTGCAGCAAGATGAAGAAACAGAAGGAGTTCAACCAGAGGTCAGGATGCCTCCAGCCAATAGGCATCTTAGAGATCATCCAGTTGAGCAGATCATTGGTGATCCAAGACAAGGGGTACAAACAAGGAGCAGAAATCTGAATGCAGCAATCTACTCCAGTTTTCTATCTCAAGTTGAACCAAAGAAGTTTGAAGAAGCCATTCTAGATCCACAATGGACTGAAGCAATGCAAGAAGAGCTGAATCAGTTCAAGAGGTGCAAGGTCTGGGAACTTGTTCCTAAACCTAAAGACCACAATATAATAGGAACCAAGTGGATCTACAGGAATAAGATGGATGAACATGGAGTCATCATTAAGAATAAAGCAAGATTGGTTGCTAAAGGATATAGGCAGGAAGAAGGTATTGACTTTGATCAAACCTTTGCTCCAGTAGCCAGACTGGAAGCCATAAGGATGTTCCTGGCCTATGCAACCTATCAAGGATTCAAAGTTTACCAAATGGATGTCAAGTCAGCATTTCTGAATGGTAATCTTAAAGAGGAAGTCTATGTGGAACAACCATCAGGTTTTGTTGATTCAACTCTACCTAACCATGTCTATAGACTTAGGAAAGCTTTATATGGGTTAAAGCAAGCCCCTAGGGCTTGGTATGAAACCCTATCTAGTTTCCTCATTGAGAACAAGTTCTCAAGGGGGAAAATAGATAAGACTCTATTCCTTAGGGAATCTAGAGACAAAGTAATACTAGTCCAAATATATATAGATGACATAATATTTGGGTCTACTGAAAGTAGTCTTTGCAAAAAGTTTGCAAAACTTATGCAAGGACAATTTGAGATGAGTAGTATGGGAGAGCTTAAGTTTTTCTTGGGTCTCCAAGTTAAACAGACTGAGAATGGTTTATCCATATGTCAGTCTAAGTTCACCCTAGAACTCATAAGGAAGTATGATATGGATTCATCCAGTACCATGAAGACACCTATGGGGTCAAGTATATCTCTTAGCAAGGATGATGCAGGGAAACCTGTAGATGAGTCTTTGTATAGATGGATAGTTGGCTCCCTATTATATTTGACTGCAAGTAGACCAGATATCATGTATGCTACATGTGTCTGTGCAAGGTATCAAGCCTGCCCTAAAGAGTCTCATTTGACAGCAGTCAAAAGAATATTGAGATATCTAAAGGGCACTCCCTATCTAGGCCTCTGGTACCCTAGGAATGAGGATTTTGAACTAACAGGTTATTCAGATGCAGACTTTGCAGGATGCAAAGAAGATAGAAAAAGCACTACTGGAACCTGTCAATTCCTAGGTGGAAGACTAATTTCATGGAGTAGCAAGAAGCAAACAAGTGTGGCTATCTCCACTGCAGAATCAGAATATGTGGCTGCTGGAAGTTGCTGTGCTCAACTTCTATGGATACAGCATCAGCTTGAGGACTATGGAATTCAGGTAAGTAGAACTCCACTCTTGTGTGATTCTACTAGTGCTATATCAATAGCCAATAATCCTGTATCCCATAGTAGAACAAAACATATTGAAATTAAATATCATTTTCTTAGGGAGCATGTAGAAAGAGAAGATATTTTACTGGAATATGTTAGAACAGATAATCAACTAGCTGATATGTATACTAAGCCCTTAGAAGAAGCTAAGTTCAATAGGTTTAAAATTGAACTAGGAATGATAAACTTAGAATAAGTTTATAGTATTGGCTAAGTAAAATAGTGTCGACACACAGAGTTGTCTATGTCGAGACAGAAAAGTGGTGTCGACACTTCAGGGAAAAGGTGTCGACACATCTAGGAAGTTGGTGTCGACACTTCAGAATATTAGTGTCGACACATGACAAGTAGGTGTCGACACATCCAAAGTGGTGTCGACACTTAGTATTTACTCAGGATTCTCTAAGTAAAGTCTCGACTAAATGTCGAGTTGAGTGGTGTCGATACATAAACAAGTGTCGACACATAATCATGTTGACTAAACTTGTGTCGACACATAGGTGTCGAGACATTATAAGTCAGTGTCGACACTTATCGACTGTGTCGACATAGTTTAAGTTAGTTGCCCGCCTTTTCATCTTCAAACCTAGAAAGGTATAAATAGGATTTTGCCTTTGTTTGTCGACACGCTTTCAAAAGTTTCGAGACCAAACTTGTGTGTCGACACCTCTCTTCTCTCAGTTCAAATTCTTCAAACTCTAATGGCGCCAAAGCTTGAGGAGAACGTCAATGAGGGTTATGAACTGGTGCGCGACGCGTTTGGTGATGCAGACTTAGAAATCAAGAATGTGATAACCCTAGTTGCAGACTCGGGGTTGGAATTTCTTGTTTCAGAACCTACAAAGATCTGGAAGAAGGAAGTCTTGGAATTCCTTAATGGAGCTAAGGTAGACGAAACTGGATTCAAGATCAAATCCAGGGTTCATGGTGAGAAGGTTAAGGTTTCACCAAAAAGCTTGAGGAAGATTCTACAGCTACCAAGAACTAAGGAAGAGGATGAAGTTACTGCTTCCAGGACCAGAGATGCATTGACATGGTGTGGTCTGGATTCTAAGATGAAAATTGGCTCTGTTTTCAATAGAAAAGGCATGAATAGCCAAGGGAAATTCATGTCTGAAATTATTGGCAAAGTAATCCTCAATAAACCAGGAGGGCATGATAGGGTATCTGCCTCTATGTTCAGCATTATGACCAGGATTATCTTCAATCTGAAAACTGACTGGTCTGTTATAGTGTTTGAAAAGATCAAGGAAAGTCTGAAGAAGCTCAATCTGGGCAGGATCTTAAGTCTATACCTAGCTGGTACTATACCAGAGGTTATGCAACAAGCAGCAGGCAACAAAATAAACCATGTGAGAAAGATGGATATGAGGATATTCCCCAGATGGGACAGGTTGTTGTCTAAGGAGATGCCAACCCCTGAAAAGATAACTTCTGAAAAAGTATCACCTCAAAGGAAGAAAAGGAAAACTGCTCCAGTGGCTCAGGTGTCCACTAGCAGCTCTGACAGTGAAGAGCATGTGGTCTTCACACCTGATGAGGATGAAGTCACAGGCACTGCTGTAAAGTCTCCAGCTCCTCAAGATGTTCCTGAAATCCAGGGGGAGCCTCTAGCTGTAGAAGAGCCAACTACTCTAGAGAGTGAGCAAGCTACAACCACAATACTAGAGGTAATCACTGAGCTTAATACTTTAGATTTCCATATAGAAGACACTGATTTGTCTGATGTTTATCAGCAAACTCAGCTGGATAGCCAAGTCCCAGATGCTGTCATGGAAGACACATCTGTTGAAGTTGTAGTTGTATCTGATCCAGTGGTAGATGAGCCCAGAGTCTCTCCAGCTCATTCACCACAAGAATTTACTATGGAAGATCTATTTCTTAATCTGGATCAAGAAGACTTTGGAAAAGAAAGTACAGCTGCTGAAGGAGAGAATGCTCCAATTGAGGGGGAGCAAGTGCCAATTCATGAAGACCCTGCCAGGCAAGAGACTGAGAAGGCACCAGATGTGCAGACTGAGAGGCCCCCAAGCCCTAAGGAGAGGGTAGAAATTGCTAGCTCCTCAGCTTCTGAAGATGAGGATGCTGCAAGGGCAAAGAAGAAGAAATTTCAGGTCTTCAGAAGAAGGAGCCAGAGTTACAAGAAGGCATTACAAACCATTGCACCCCAGCCTATATCACAACCATCACCTACTTTTGATTATAGTGCACTGATGGTTGCTATGCAGATTAAGCTGGATGAGCACAGAAAAGCAATAGAGACTTATGTAGATGAGGGTAATAAATCACTTCAATTTGATTTAGCCCAAGAAATCAAAGCAATAAGATTTGAAATGAATCTTAATAAGAAAGAGATGACAGACTGCTTCCACAAAGGAGGGAATGCAGTGGTGTACTTGGCTACACATCAAGAAAAGATCAAAGCTCAAGTTGATGACATTGCAGTCAAGCAAGGCTACGTACTTGAAAATCAGATCAGGATGAATGACAATTTGACAGAATCCCATAATGTAATTGTCACAGAAATAAAGAACATAGCTGCTGGACCTTCTACTTCTACTGTTACTGTTAAAGCGGATTTTGACAAAGCACTGGAAGAGAGCATAACTGTTGTTAAGACTGCTATACTAGACTCTCAGAAGATCATTACTGACAAACTCCAAAGGTTAAAGCCTTATTTTAAAGATGGAGTCAATTATTTGGATACCCAGGTTAGATTTCAAAAAGATGATGTCAGAGATCACATAGCTAGAGAAGTCATAAAGGGGGAGAGGGTTTTAGTCAAAGCCAACTCTGATCATGCCAAGTGGATATCTAACTCTATCAGAGCTACATTGGGTTATTCTCCTCTTTGTGATGATGATAATTATGCTGAATCTGGAATTCATCCTGCATATCTAGGAGAGGAGCAACCAAAAGTGGCTCAAGTTATCTACCCTCCTCCAGATTTTGACATGATCCATACTGATATACAGTCCATGTATAGCCCACCTAGGGGTAAGGACAATGTCATTATAGAGAAAGTTGTTCAGCCATTATCTGAAGCTATGCAAGAAGCTCTGCAGAAAGAAGAAGAAACCAGATTGTCTAAAAAGAGGTTCAGGGAGCAAGCTGAACAAAGAATAGACTTTGAGCAGTGGAGCCCTACCTCTAGGAATATTATTTTGACTGCCTGGAAAGCTGCCAAAGATAACATTCAAGACAGGAATAAGTGGTTTTCTGAAACTGAATGGAGGAAACATGAGTCAAGGCAGGAGGCCATAGTCCAATACAGAAGGAAGGCCAAGATGGGAAAGCTACCTCCTACTGCTCAGGAGCCTAGCAAGTACTTTCCTAAGCCTTATCATTATTTTGAAAGGCAGAAGGTTAAAGCTGAGGAACTTAAGAAGAAGGAGCTGAAAGGGAAGAAGCCTGCTGAAACTGAAGACACTGAAGCCTCAGTACAAGCTAAAGTACAATCTGGGAAAGGCATAGTCATTAAGGAGGCTGAACAGAAGTAGCTTAGAAATTTTTCTTAAGTTTACTATGTATTCTTTTGATGTAAAACATTCTGTAAACTTTAGAATTATGAATATGACAAAGTATTGTAATAATGTTTTGTGTGATAAATTCGTTGTGTAATAAATTTGTTTCATAATTGTTCTGTGATGATGTCTATGTATAAATGTGTGATTGATACATGTTTATGTTTGCCCTGCTATATATAATCCTGCTTTACATCATTTTGTAATTTTATTATGAATGGTGTATATCATTGACTAAGGGTTATGACTTCTCCAAATAGGGGGAGATTGTTGGGTACATTAATTGGTTTAAATGTACCTGATTTGAAGAAGCCTCACCCTACTCAATGATATACATCAAAATGTATTTGATGTATTTTGAGTTACTTGTGCAGGTTAAGTATTTACAGGAATGAAGCAAAAAGTTTCTAAGTCCATGTGTCGACACCCAGAGGGAAAGTGTCGACACTTAAGAAGACTTGTGTCGACACCCAGACAAGCAGTGTCGACACTTGGAGTCATTGTGTCGACACCAGGGATGCTGAGTCGACACCAGACAGAAAGTGTCGACACAAGGAGCTGTGTCGACACTCAATGGAGTAAAATGCAGTAAAGCAGTGTCGACACAAGGAGCTGTGTCGACACCCAGTGAAACTGTGTCTACATCAGAAAGTGTCGACACTTGGAGGCTGTGTCGACACTCAGCAAAAGTTAGCAGAGACTAAGTATAAGTGTCGACACCCAGAACAATGTGTCGACACACAACAGAAGAGTCAACACTAGAAGAAAGTGTCGACACCCAGAACAATGTGTCGACACACAACAGAAGAGTCAACACTAGAAGAAAGTGTCGACACCCAGAACAATGTGTCGACACACAACAGAAGAGTCAACACTTGAAGAAAGTGTCGACACAAGAAAGTATGTGTCGACACTCAGCTGAAGACTCAACACTTGAAGAAAGTGTCGACACATGGAGCTGTGTCGACACTTAGCAAAGATCAGCAAGTTCAACGAATTATTCTAAGTACAAGTGTCGACACTAAGGGGATGTGTCGACACACAGCTGAAGTCTCAACAGAAGAAGAATGTATCGACACAAGGAGCTGTGTCGACACTCAGCAAGTATCAACACTGAAGACAAGTGTCGATACTAAGAAGCAGTGTCGACACTGACAAGTTCAACACATGAAGATGTGTCGACACAAAGGTGTTGTGTCGACACTTAGAAGAATTCAGCAAAATACTGAAGTACAAGGACTTGTGTCGACACACATTATCAGTGTCGACACATGAAGAAGAAGCAGTGTCGAGACATAGAATCTACAACACAAGGAGTTGTGTCGACACCTTGTAGGCTAGTGTCGACACATAGTCAACTTATGTCGACACTTGGTCTATAAGTGTCGACACTTAAAGACAGAAAGTCTCGACACTTTCAGACAGTTAGAGAATTTTCAAGAACTGACTGGATGACTTGACAGCTGCCATTCCAGCCGGTCTACAGCACCTGTCAGAGTTGTCAGAAATCAGTTATGGACCGGACCAGCCGGTTACCATGAAGAAGGCCTATAAATAGGCTTATACAGTCTACAGAAACTGTGGTTGAGAAGATTGAAAACAAGTCCAAGTGATCATTAGCAAGAATAAGATCTAGCTTTCAAGTGAAGATCTAAGAAGTTGGAGAGAGAGAGCTCCATCCAAGAAATCAGCTGTTGGAACCCAGCTGAGAAGAAGGATTCAGATTGGTCTGAATCTTAAGAAGCAGAGATCAAGGATCAACTGCAGAGGAATCAGTCTTATTGTGTTCTACTTTCAAGAAGCTTTGAAGAAAGCCAAGTCAGATTGATTTCAGCTGAGTTCTTCCAAGAACTCATCAAGAAACTCACAACTTATCTCTCTTTCATTTGAGTTGTTGAGTTTATACTTTTTGTATTCATTATAACTTGTAGGATCCTTAGGGATCTGAGATTGTAAGCCTGCAATTATAAAGGCTGAGTGTAGGAGAGTTAAATCTCTGAGTGTAGGCCTTGGTGGCTGAGTGTAGGCCTTGGTGGCTGAGTGTAGGCCTTGGTGGCTGAGTGTAGGCCTTTGTGGCTGAGTGTAGGCTTTGAGGAAAAGCTGAGTTGTAGGGCCTTGGGCCTGAGATGTAGGAACCTGTTTTGGGGTTCTGAGATAGTGGAGAAGTTTGGCCGAATCTAGTACACTACTAGATAGGCGAAGGGGGAAAGTGGATGTACCCAAAGCTTGGGGAACCACTATAAAACTCTGTGTCCACTGTGTGATTGTGGTTTGCTGTGATTGCTGAATGTGTGTTGTGATAAAGTAGATATAATTCTGTGATATTATCTGATTGCTGCCTAAAAAGTTAAAAAGATTCAAGTCACCTATTCACCTCCACCCTCTAGGTGTTTAGGTACAATATATTTCACACCCCACTCGAGTTAACTTGAGATCAAACTAAGCAGCATAAGCAATTATGTGCCCATATAGAGAATCACATGCGATAGTCCACTCTTAAATAGAATTTAGCCAACCATCTTACAATAAACTTTCCCTATGAAAGCTTGTAACGAATCACTGGCCTTTGAACAGGGAACACCTATGATTCAGAATGTTGTTCCACCTCTGCCAGTTCCTACTCCGTTCCAACAATCAGAGATGGAATAAACATTAATTGCTATCCTGGAGGCTTTTAAGATACAACAGGCTCTGGTTCCTCAACCAAATGCTAGGGCGAATTGGTTGAGTACCTTCTGAGGCCTTTCCCCTCCATCATATCTTAGGATGGAGTCGGCAATACAGACAGAGGAATGGCTGGACATCATCCACGAAATGCTGGTCGGGATACGATGCCCGACTGATGTGGTAGTATCTTTAGCAGTTTCATGTTTGGAATCCCATGCAAAGAGGTGGTGGAAGTCTCTTTTAGACACCACCTACGCAGGATTTGAGGGCACAAATATCTCATGGGATGAGTTCAAGACAGCACTTTTGGAGCATTTTGTGCCACAGACTGCGAGGGATGGGCTAGAGGATAGATTTTTGCAGTTGAGGCAGGGTAGCAGATTAGTTTTGGAATACTACTGGGAGTTTAATCACTTAGCTCACTTCGCTGATTCGTACCAGCTGGATAATGTCGGCTATGCAAATAAGTTCTACAAGGGCCTCTGGGATGATTTGAGATAGGGACTCCTCTTTATTGCTGATGGTAGTCTGGCTCGGATCCTGGGGATGGCAAAGAAGTTGGAGGCAGACCAACTCATGGTTCGGGGCAGGGGAAAAAGACCGGCAGACGACACGATTATTGGTGGTGTTAACCCCTCAGTCCGCAACATACTGCAAGATACCAACCCCCCCCCCCCCCCCTCAGCAGGCGCGGACGCAACATGTCCGTCCGCTCAGTCCGGCAACGTCGCCAGTCAGGCGCCAAGGATGCTACCCCAGCAGCGGATACAAGGCCTTGTCCGCTCAGTCCGCCGGCGCTCTATCGGGTTCTCTACAGCGGCGGACGCGGTATCTCGTCCGCCCAGGCCGCCGTCCTCCAGTGAGCGCGTCCAGCAGCAGTGGAGGCTCCAGTTCGCGAGCCCAGTCCGCTCCTGCGCGGACTGGCGAGTTCTTTCTTTTTTGCTTCCAGTCACCGCTGCCCGGTTCTCTTGTACCCCGGGCAGCCGGTTATTTTAGCCCTGCCCATTTGGGCAGGCCCCCTATCCTATAAATAGGGGGGAGGTGGTGCACCCAAGGCACGCTGACTCGGACCCAGGAGCCTACTTGTTACAGGCTGCGGACTCGAATCCTGTGCCTTGCGGACTCCCCTTTGCTCTGCTTCCCTCAGTCTTTTCCTTTCACTTGTAACCAAACCTTTCTTCAATCAAGAGAAAGCCCGTCGCAAGAGAGGCATTCAGGCCGCGACGGGCGAAGTCTGTTGTTGCCGTGGTTCACGGCCCTGCTCTTCTTTCAGCCCTCATCCGCTTAGTAGATCGCTACTCGCAGTCTCCCAATTCCCCCGGTGTTCGAACAGTTAGCTGGTTGTGTCCGACTCCCTGTCCTTTTTCGTGCATCAACAGTTAACACGCGACCTTCAGATTCGAGTAGTGTTTTGAAATCAGCGGACGAAAGATGTCAGACCGCAGAGCCCGCTCTTCAGATCGCTCTAGCTCTTCAGAGGATTCCCTTTGGGACGCAATAGAACAAGCTCGCCTTGAGGCCGAGCAGTCTCGCCAGCAGACCGATCAGCGTCTTGTCACAATCAGCCAAGCTCTGCTTGCGCTGGCCCAGCGGCTTGCTCCTCAGGCCGCAGCGGACTCAGCAGGCTCGCCAGTCCGCCAGACCCCAGCTCGCCGAACTCCGCTTCGGCAGTCGCCAGCAACTCCTCGGGACCCTGTTCAGTCCGCTGCCCCTCTGCGCCCTCAAGAGGAAGAGTTCGCTTTCAGAGATTTCTTCAGGGAAGCTGCCAGGGGCACCCCGGCCCGCCAGCTTCATTTTGCTGATCGCCAGTCCGCCGAGCCCGCGGACTCGGCTCCAGTCCGCCCTTCCTACCCTGCAGAATTTGACACCCCGTCACCCTTTGTGGATCGAATCCGATGGGAATCGGCCCCGAGCAACTTCAGAGAACCTCGCATCCCATTCTATTCAGGGGCGACAGATCCCATCTCTCACCTCCAAGCATTTGAGGGGGCAGTTGCTTTGAGATGCCTCTCAGATGCGATTAAGTGTAAACTGCTGGTTACCACTCTCGAGGGGCAAGCGAGAGAGTGGTTCTACGAGCTGCCTTCGGGCACAATCTCTTCTTTCGCAGAGCTTCGTAGCCAGTTGCTGCTGAGGTTTGCCACCTCAAGGAAGAGAAAGAATGGGCCAGCTGCCCTATTCGAGATCAAGCAGAAGGATAATGAATCAGTAGCAAGATTCGTTGATCGCTTTCAGAGGGAGATCCAGGGGGTGAGGAATGTGAACCCCGACTATTACAAAGTTGCCTTGATCCATGGCCTTCAGGAAGGCCCCTTGAAGTTCAAAGCGACAACCAAGGCCCCAGGGACCTATCAAGAGTTGATCGCCATGGTCAACCGCTTCATCGAAGGGGAAAATGCCAATCCGACCTATGTTTCATCCCTGACAGCCAAGGCTGAAGGAAGGGATGCCTCCACTTCTTCTTCTCGTGGCAAGCCCCCCCGTCCAGACTTCCAGCCTCCGTCTCAAAGAGGCAGAAACTTCCGCAACAAAAAACCATTCCTAGGCCATCAACAGTTTCGTGAGCAGAGACTGCCGCTGGCCACCACTCCCGCCGTTCCATTGCAAGCTCTACCCATCCTCCAGCAACCAGCCTTGCCAGCTCCGGTGCAATTCAGTGAAAGCCCCAGGGAGGATGTAACAGATCTGGATCTTGACGAGGTCATCCAGATCCTGCAAAGGAGATCAGAGGAGAAGAGGCAAGAGCCTCAGAAGCTGTGGAAGCCAAGGAATAATTCTCAGTTCTGCCAGTTCCACAAGGAAAAGGGTCATCTGACCGAGGAGTGCAAGGCCCTCTAAATGCTGATGGAGAAATTGCTTGCCGAGGGCAAGATTGATCTGACCAAGAAGGATTCTCCTTCCTCTTCGAAGCCATCCACCTCGAAGGGCAAAGAGGTAGCCGATGTTTACCAAGAATGCGTGGATGTAGAGGACGAAGGCCGTCTGGGGCCGATCAACGTCCTGGTAGAGTGCTTTGATGCCGATGACGAAGGGGTTCTGGGACGCCTCTTCTTCATCCATGGTGGAGCAGGGACCGAGTCTACTCGGAAATCTTCAATTTCAAGGGTCACCCAGGCAGAGGTGGCCTCTTCTTCCGTTGCTCCTCCAAGGGAGGTCGTCACTTTTGGTCCAGAAGATCTGCCGCAAACAGCCAATCCATTCGACGATGCTGTTGTTATCAAGGCTGTGCTTGGAGACTTCACGGTGGACAGGATTCTTGTTGATACGGGCAGCTCGGTTAACCTCCTATTCAAGTCTACCTTTGAGGCCCTGAGGACTGGGAAGCCTCTGCTTTCCACTGAAGGGCCGCTCTATGGTTTCTCGGGGGAGAGGAAGGAGGTGGAGGGCAGCGTCGTCTTGCCAGTGAAGCTTGGTGGGGCGACTAAGCAGATACAATTCATAGTGGTCGACGCACCCAGTGTAACGTCCCGAATCGCTCTAGGCCCCTAGTGTGTGTGTTTTTGAGTCAGGAGGGTTGACTCAAGTCCTGAGAAGTGCAGGGAGTTGGTCTGCACTTGTGGAGAAGGGGAGAAATCAGTGCAGAAAGAAGTGACACGGGTAGCTACACGGGCGTGTCCCTACCCGTGTGCGTCGAGTTCCACTCGACAAGCCGTGTCGAGGCTGACGGGCTGTGTCGACACCAAGTGACACGGGTAGTGACACGGCCGTGTCCCTACCCGTGTGCGTCGAGATGATCTCGACGAGGCGTGTCGGGATCGTCGAGAATCGTCGAGAATCGTCGAGAGTCGTCGAGAGTCGTCGAGATCGTGACACGGGTAGTGACACGGCCGTGTCCCTACCCGTGTGCGTCGAGATGATCTCGACGAGGCGTGTCGAGATCGTCGAGCGTGGTCGACACTAAGTGACACGGGTAGTGACACGGGCGTGTCCCTACCCGTGTGCGTCGAGTTGAGCCCGACGAGAAGTGTCGAGATGTAACTGAAGATGCACACGGCCAATGACACGTCCAGGCACACGGCCGTGTCATGTGAACACGGGTTGGGACACGGGCGTGTCCCGACCCGTGTCAAACATTGAACCGACATGGAAACCATCACGGCCGTTTCGCGGAAGCAGGACACGGGTACGGACACGGCCGTGTCCCTACCCGTGTCACATTTTGCTTATAAGGGGCAGAGAAACCCTAGCCGTTTTTCATTCTCATTTCCTTCCCCTATTTCCTGTGAGAGTTCCTGGTGAGAGGAAAACTGCAGGAGCAAGTTCTACCGAAGGAGATTCGCCATCGCCGTGAAAGAGAAAATGCCGCCAAGGAGAACTACGCGACCCATGGCCGGAAATGGTGGTACCGCTGGAGTCAACGTGAGTTTCCTACCCTCTCCCTTGGTGCTAGATCTTAGATATTTAGGAGAGACATCGGTTCAAGAGAACTTGATGGAGAGGAGAAGATTTCTAGGTTTGGCCATGCTAGGATTTGAGTCCTAAATTTTAGATCTCTTCAACCCTTCCCCTTTTCTTCAATATGACGATGGGTGGATGGTCTCGTGAGGAGTTTATGGCCTTTGAGGTTGAATAAGGGAGGAGAATATTTCTGGAAAATTTAGGAGCGATCGCCTTGAGGAGGAAGACGAACCGATGCCGTTCATTTTCCTTTAAGATGCGCGCAGAATCTGTATTCTGCGCGCAGCGATCTTCTAGGCCCTTTTCATGTAGGATATGGGCAGATCTGGGCTTTTGGCTAAACACGAAAGTTGTAGCCCTTGGAAATACCTTTCCAACGAGTGGTTGCACGACTTCAGGTGATGTCTGTGGCCCCGGGAAAACCTAATCTATTTTGCTGTCCGGCTATTCCTGTACACAGAAATCGTGTTCTGTGCGCAGCGAACTTCGAAGCCGATTTCGAGTAAGTTATTTTCAGATCTGGGTTGTGACCTGAATATGAAAGTTGTAGATCATGAAAATATCTTTCCAACGAGTGGTTACACGACTTCACCGGATTCCTGTAGCCTCGGGAATCTCCGGTTGAAGTTGCTGTCCAGACTATTCCTGCACCTAAAAATCTGGGTTTATAACATTTGGATTTGGATTCGGAGAAACTAATATTACAGGTAACCCTGAGGCTTGGATAAACTCTTATGAATAATTAATTCAGT
Organism: Platanthera guangdongensis; assembly: GCA_039583875.1. Classification (NCBI taxonomy): domain Eukaryota; kingdom Viridiplantae; phylum Streptophyta; class Magnoliopsida; order Asparagales; family Orchidaceae; genus Platanthera; species Platanthera guangdongensis. Next base: position 137,296,165 of record CM077161.1, on the reverse strand, counting down.
TGCATAAATGATGAAGATTATTAATCGGATTCCATGTGATCGAATTGTAAGATAGCATACTTGAATGATTTGATTTGTTAGGAGTTAGTGGATTTTTATACATGTGCATCTTGATATATTGTGCTGAAATCACCTGATATGACATATAGAAGGATAACTCATGGCCATGTGAATGTTGAATATGGATTGAATTTGATAGTCCAATACTTAGAGTGTCGCCTTCCTATGGGTAGTATTGTGTAAGTTTGTAAGTGCGGTGTTGACCGTCACTTGTTTTGTTGTGTTGAGATAAGGTGTGGATGGATGGTTGGGCTGTGTCCTCGTGTTTACTTCCGAGGCCCCTTCCATGATATGTTGATGTGGTATTTGCATGTGGTGTGAGTCGACACGCGGTGTCGTAATCCCGGGTTAAGGATAGTGTGGCAGGTCTACGGGCTCGCCAGTCGTCACACCGACGGGAGTTGGCAGTTAGACTTGGTCGGTTTGGGCTGTGTCCTCGGTGTTCACGTCCCGAGGCCCCTCCGACCATGTGGACGGTTGGGCTGTGTCCTCGTGCTTTCTTCCGAGGCCCCTTCCGGGTCACGCAAGGCCAGTTCGGGCTGTGTTCTTGGTGCACATCTACCCAAGACCCCGCTGGGCCATAGTACGCATGGGCTCCGCTGTTGTGTTCTTAGCGTTGAGGCGTACAAAGGCCTAGGTGAAGTAGTGTGATACCCGCCTAGTAGTAGAAGTGCCCGTTCTACTGTCACCGCCTGGCCACGGCGGCTGATGCCTGAGAGGTTAGCTACCTGCTCGAAAAGTGGGAACTACAGTCTGTGTCGACATAGCAATTGCATGGGTGTGCATGGGTGAGTCATTGCATAGCATTCATAGCATTTCATATCATTGCACAACAAGATCCTCATCGTATAAGTTTGTATGGGCACTCTTATACGATGAGTTACTTTTATGTAACCCGATCCTTAACTTATAAGTTTGTATGGGCATTCTTATAAGTTAAGTTACTTTCCTGCTGTTACTTATACTTGCTAGTTTAGTATAGCTCTTTCATATATGCTGACTATGATACTGTTACTTTTACACTACTGCCACTTGCTTGTACTTCCTTTACTTGCTTACTTGTTATGTACTATACTCTTGTTCTTTTTCTCCGCCCGGTGCCGAGGAGTCGCCGGGGGAGCGGATGTGAAACCACTTAGTCGTTTCGACTAACGGTTGCTACGTCTTCCTTTTTAGGAGGTCGCGCCGCAGGTAGAGCAGCCGCAGACTACGCCGCAGGACAGCCAGGCCAGGACGACAGGGCCTGATGTGACGGTGCCGTCGATACCGTCTGTTACTGATGTTAGTGTTTTGCTTACTCTGATGTAGCCCGTTTGGGCAATGTTTAGCTGTACTCTGATATATTGTAGAAGCATGTTTTAGCTTCTCATTATTCATGTATTTGGACATTATATACTTAGTGTGGATTTTGACTTCTGGATGTTTATTTACTTGGTTGGGTTGGCATGATATTGATATTGTTGTAGCCGGCGGGATAGGCGTCTTGTGGTACAGGTTAGCCCGTGTGCTAATGCTACCGCAAGGCGGCTGTTCCGGGCATAAGACTCCCTCTTCGTGCCGTATTTTGGGATCCGGGGAGGGGAGTTTTTACAAATGGTATCAGTTTGCCACGATCCTCAACTAAGGAAGTCATTCAACAATGGTGCCACCCCCGTTTGGTTAGTCGGTTTGTGGACAAACTGACTTAGCGGAAGCAGTGGTGTGCCCATATGTAATTCACATTAAGTTTGTCCAACTTTGACCCTACGATTAGCCAACCTGACCTTAGGTACATACCTTTATACGTCGATCTTCCAAGTTTGGACGACCCCAAGTATGTAAAACTATGGTATAAAGTCTTGCGAGATCCCCTAGGGCAAGCACTTTTGTTTATAGCGGATTTTGAATCTAACGGATAAAATAGACATGGCAGATTCCTTAGGGCAACCACTTTTGTTTATAGGAGATTTGTGCTTGGTGGAGATAATGGTTATGGTAAAGTGGTTGGGAGCGGGTCTTTTGGGTGTTCAGACAAGCGTTAAGAGACTCGCTGAAGGAGTGATTGAAGCGGGACCCAGCTCAAAGACGAGGACTACGCGGAAGAAATTAAGCATTCGTCCTTAGTCTGCCTAAGTTTTTCTAGGAATCTGGCTTGAGCATTCACAATCTTGATACTAAGGCGTAATGGTTAGTGAGAAACCGGCCTACACTCTATTCGATACCGGTGCCTCACACTCATTTGTGTCTGAGGATTTCATAAAAGACGTGGGGGATGTTCAGTACTTCACGGGAATAGCCCGACGTGTACGCCTTCCGGATGGCTCGGAGATGATCGCAACCGCCAAGTGCGAGTTTGAGTTATTTATTGATGGGAAGGCCTTTGATACGCCGGCCACGGTTCTGAGAATGCCGGAGTTTGACATCATCTTGGGCATGGTGTGGCTGGATCGGCACTTCGCGAGGATCGACTGCGCGGAGAAGCGGATCTATTTGAGACATGGAGACTCTGAAGTCATCTTCCAAGGTATTGGCTTTGTGCCCCGTATGATATTATCTTCTGTTCAGGCTGTTAAGGCTCATATGAAGGGGGATGAGGTCTTCATGATCTGGTTCGAGTTGAAGGAGGAAGCGTTGGAATTAAAGGATGTACGGGTTGTGCGGGATTTTCCCGAGGTATTTCCTGAGAAGCTACCAGGATTACCACCGTATAGAGAGGTCGATTTCCAGATTAATCTAGTACCAGGTGCCAAGCCTGTATCTAAGGCTCCGTACAGAATGGCCCCGAAAGAACTCGCGGAGTTTAGAGTTCAATTGCAAGAACTAGTGGATTCAGGGTTCGTTCGCCCCAGTTCATCACCATGGGGAGCCCCTGTGCTGTTCGTGAAGAAGAAGGATGGAACCCTGCGATTGTGCATAGATTATCGGGAACTCAATCGATTGACGGTGCGGAACACTTATCCGCTACCTCGGATCGACGAGTTGTTCGATCAATTAGTGGGAGCACATTGGTTCTCTAAACTAGACTTGCGCTCTGGATACTATCAGTTGAGGATACAAGAAGGGGATATTCAGAAAACAACCTTCAGTTCGAGATATGGTTTGTATGAGTTCACAGTAATGCCGTTTGGGCTCACAAATGCACCTTCGGCCTTCATGAGCCTGATGAACAGGGTGTTTGAACCATACTTGGACATCTTTGTCATTGTTTTCATCGACGACATCTTGGTCTACTCAAAGACGGAGGAGGAGCATGTCGAGCACCTGACCTTGGTTTTGAAGAAATTGAAGGAGCACGCCTTGTATGCCAAGTTTAGCAAGTGTGAATTTTGGCTTAAGGAGGTTGCCTTCTTGGGGCATGTGATCAGTGGAGCAGGATTAGCTGTGGACCCAGCTAAGGTGCGGGTCGTGAAGGAGTGGTCGCCCTTGAAGTCGGCGGCCGATGTACGAAGCTTTCTTGGACTTGCTGGCTACTACCGCAAGTTCGTGAAAGGATTTTCCAAGATTGCCCTTCCTCTTACCTCCTTGACGAAGAAGGGTGTGCCATTTGAGTGGACGCCTCAATGTGAAGCAGCATTTCAAGAGTTGAAGGATAGGCTTACCTCCGCCCCCATCCTTGCACTTCCGTCGGGGAGGGAAGGATTTCAGGTTTACACGGACGCATCATATCAAGGGATGGGTGCGGTGCTGATGCAGCACGGGCATGTAATCGCTTATGCTTCAAGGCAGTTAAAGAAACATGAAGTTAATTACCCGGTTCATGATTTGGAGCTGGGAGCAGTGGTGTTCGCTTTGAAGGTCTGGAGGCATTACCTATATGGCGTACACTGCGAGATCTTTTCCGATCACAAGAACTTGAAGTATGTCCACACTCAGAAGGAGTTGAACATGAGACAACGGCGGTGGTTGGAATTTCTATGCGACTATGAGTTCACCATGAACTACCACCCCGGGAAAGCGAACTCGGTAGCCGATGACTTGAGTAGAAAAGCGCCAGGCTCTAGCCCAGAGTCTCGGTTGATGAGTATGGAGTTGGCTCGGATGATCGAGGAGATGGAAATTACTCTAGTATTCAAGGCTCCTTCCACAGAGTATGCAGAGCATTTGGCCAACATGAGCATAGTTTGTGATATCCGAGATCGGATTCGGGTGGAGCAAGGTATGGATGCGGCCTTGGCCCCGACAATCAAGGCAATTGAAGATGGGACCACCGATGAGTACACATTAAAAGACGGCCACGTTTATCTTCGAGGCCGACTTTATATTCCCAAGGGAGGCAAAATTCGGGAAGATATATTGAGAGAGGCGCATTCCTCTCAATATTCAGTGCATCCGGGTATTGCAAAGATGTACGTCGGACTGCGGAAGACCATGTGTTGGCCGGGAATGAAGAAGGATGTTCGTTACTATGTTACACATTGCGAAGCTTGCCAAAGGGTGAAGGTTGAATGCAGGAGTCCCGGTGGTTTGTTGCAGTCTTTGCCAATTCCCGAATGGAAGTTTGAGGATATCTCCATGGACTTTGTCCATGGGCTACCTCGCTCACGCTCCGGGAATGATTCAGTGTGGGTTATTGTGGATCGACTGACAAAGGTGGCCCGGTTCATTCCAATGAAGAAGGAAGCACACGTGGATGTTTTGGTACGCCTTTTTGTGGAGCAATTTGTACGGTATCATGGCGTGCCCAAGACAATTATTTCGGATCAGGATGGTCGGTTTACATCCAAAGAGTGGAAGGCGGTACAGGCGTATTTGGGCTCACGCCTAACCTTTAGTACCGCATTTCATCCTCAGACGGATGGGCAGTCAGAGCGGACCATCAGAACACTGGAGGATTTATTGAGGTTATGTGTGCTGGACAGAGGAGAGGCATGGGAAAGGCTCTTGCCACTAGTGGAATTCTCCTATAATAATAGCCATCAGGCAAGCATCGGCATGGCGCCCCATGAAGCCCTTTACGGAAGAAGGTGCAGGACTCCCTTGTCTTGGGTGCAAGATGAAGATCCGAAGGCATTGGGAAACGAATACATAGATGATACTGATGCGGCGGTCAGATTGATACGGGATCGCATGTTGGAGGCTCAAAGTCGACAGGTGAAATATTACAATAAAAAGCACCGGATGGTGGAATTCCAAGTGGGCGAAAAAGTGTTCCTTAAGATTCGGCCGATGCATGGAGTGTCGCGGGTGCGGGGAGTGAAAAAGCTCAGCCCAAGGTATGTTGGGCCTTATACTATATTGGAAAGAATTGGCCTGTTGGCCTATCGGTTGGAGTTACCTCCGGAACTAGAAAATCTTCACGACGTGTTCCATGTATCGTCGCTTCGAAAAGCACTATTGCGGCCCGACCAATTTATTCCCACTACTGATGGTGCGGTGGCGTCAGATAGGTCTGTGCGACTAGAGCCGGTACGGATTGTTGACAGCGAGACAAGAACATTACGCCGCAAAAGTGTCCCCTTAGTGAAGGTGCAATGGATGAATCATGGGAAGGAGGAGTACACCTGGGAGCCAATGGATTTGATGCAGCAACGCTACCCGGAGTTGTTTGCCCAAGGTAATCTTATTTAAAAACATATGATAAACTTCCTGTTAAGTTTCTCTCCACACAGCCTAAGCCTGATTTCGGGGACGAAATCTTTTATTTTGTTTATAGGATTTGTAACGTCCCGAATCGCTCTAGGCCCCTAGTGTGTGTGTTTTTGAGTCAGGAGGGTTGACTCAAGTCCTGAGAAGTGCAGGGAGTTGGTCTGCACTTGTGGAGAAGGGAGAAATCAGTGCAGAAAGAAGTGACACGGGTAGCGACACGGGCGTGTCCCTACCCGTGTGCGTCGAGTTCCACTCGACAAGCCGTGTCGAGGCTGACGGGCTGTGTCGACACCAAGTGACACGGGTAGTGACACGGCCGTGTCCCTACCCGTGTGCGTCGAGATGATCTCGACGAGGCGTGTCGGGATCGTCGAGAGTCGTCGAGAGTCGTCGAGATCGTGACACGGGTAGTGACACGGCCGTGTCCCTACCTGTGTGCGTCGAGATGATCTCGACGAGGCGTGTCGAGATCGTCGAGCGTGGTCGACACTAAGTGACACGGGTAGTGACACGGGCGTGTCCCTACCCGTGTGCGTCGAGTTGAGCCCGACGAGAAGTGTCGAGATGTAACTGAAGATGCACACGGCCAATGACACGGCCAGGCACACGGCGTGTCCCGAGCCGTGTCAAACATTGAACCGACATGGAAACCGCCACGGCCGTTTCGCGGAAGCAGGACACGGGTACGGACACGGCCGTGTCCCTACCCGTGTCACATTTTGCTTATAAGGGGCAGAGAAACCCTAGCCATTTTTCATTCTCATTTCCTTCCCCTATTTCCTGTGAGAGTTCCTGGTGAGAGGAAAACTGCAGGAGCAAGTTCTACCGAAGGAGATTCGCCATCGCCGTGAAAGAGAAAATGCCGCCAAGGAGAACTACGCGATCCATGGCCGGAAATGGTGGTACCGCTGGAGCCAACGTGAGTTTCCTACCCTCTCCCTTGATGCTAGATCTTAGATATTTAGGAGAGACATCGGTTCAAGAGAACTTGATGGAGAGGAGAAGATTTTTAGGTTTGGCCATGCTAGGATTTGAGTCCTAGATTTTAGATCTCTTCAACCCTTCCCCTTTTCTTCAATATGACGATGGGTGGATGGTCTCGTGAGGAGTTTATGGCCTTTGAGGTTGAATAAGGGAGGAGAATATTTCTGGAAAATTTAGGAGCGATCGCCTTGAGGAGGAAGACGAACCGATGCCGTTCATTTTCCTTTAAGATGCGCGCAGAATCTGTATTCTGCGCGTAGCGATCTTCTAGGCCCTTTTCATGTAGGATATGGGCAGATCTGGGCTTTTGGCTAAACACGAAAGTTGTAGCCCTTGGAAATACCTTTCCAACGAGTGGTTGCACGACTTCAGGTGATGTCTGTGGCCCCGGGAAAACCTAATCGATTTTGCTGTCCGGCTATTCCTGTACACAGAAATCGTGTTCTGTGCGCAGCGAACTTCGAAGCCGATTTCGTGTAAGTTATTGTCAGATCTGGGTTGTGACCTGAATATGAAAGTTGTAGATCATGAAAAGATCTTTCCAACGAGGGGTTACACGACTTCACCGGATTCCTGTAGCCTCGGGAATCTCCGGTCGAAGTTGCTGTCCAGACTATTCCTGCACCTAAAAATCTGGGTTTATAACATTTGGATTTGGATTCGGAGAAACTAATATTACAGGTAACCCTGAGCCTTGGATAAACTCTTATGAATAATTAATTCAGTTGCATAAATGATGAAGATTATTAATCGGATTCCATGTGATCGAATTGTAAGATAGCATACTTGAATGATTTGATTTGTTAGGAGTTAGTGGATTTTTATACATGTGCATCTTGATATATTGTGCTGAAATCACCTGATATGACATATAGAAGGATAACTCATGGCCATGTGAATGTTGAATATGGATTGAATTTGATAGTCCAATACTTAGAGTGTCGCCTTCCTATGGGTAGTATTGTGTAAGTTTGTAAGTGCGGTGTTGACCGTCACTTGTTTTGTTGTGTTGAGATAAGGTGTGGATGGATGGTTGAGCTGTGTCCTCGTGTTTATTTCCGAGGCCCCTTCCATGATATGTTGATGTGGTATTTGCATGTGGTGTGAGTCGACACGCGGTGTCGTAATCCCGGGTTAAGGATAGTGTGGCAGGTCTACGGGCTCGCCAGTCGTCACACCGACGGGAGTTGGCAGTTAGACTTGGTCGGTTTGGGCTGTGTCCTCGGTGTTCACGTCCCGAGGCCCCTCCGACCATGTGGACGGTTGGGCTGTGTCCTCGTGCTTTCTTCCGAGGCCCCTTCCGGGTCACGCAAGGCCAGTTCGGGCTGTGTTCTTGGTGCGCATCTACCCAAGACCCCGCTGGGCCATAGTACGCATGGGCTCCGCTATTGTGTTCTTAGCGTTGAGGCGTACAGAGGCCTAGGTGAAGTAGTGTGATACCCGCCTAGTAGTAGAAGTGCCCGTTCTACTGTCACCGCCTGGCCACGGCGGCTGATGCCTGAGAGGTTAGCTACCTGCTCGAAAAGTGGGAACTACAGTCTGTGTCGACATAGCAATTGCATGGGTGTGCATGGGTGAGTCATTGCATAGCATTCATAGCATTTCATATCATTGCACAACAAGATCCTCATCGTATAAGTTTGTATGGGCACTCTTATACGATGAGTTACTTTTATGTAACCCGATCCTTAACTTATAAGTTTGTATGGGCATTCTTATAAGTTAAGTTACTTTCCTGCTGTTACTTATACTTGCTAGTTTAGTATAGCTCTTTCATATATGCTGACTATGATACTGTTACTTTTACACTACTGCCACTTGCTTGTACTTCCTTTACTTGCTTACTTGTTATGTACTATACTCTTGTTCCTTTTCTCCGCCCGGTGCCGAGGAGTCGCCGGGGGAGCGGATGTGAAACCACTTAGTCGTTTCGACTAACGGTTGCTACGTCTTCCTTTTTAGGAGGTCGCGCCGCAGGTAGAGCAGCCGCAGACTACGCCGCAGGACAGCCAGGCCAGGACGACAGGGCCTGATGTGACGGTGCCGTCGATACCGTCTGTTACTGATGTTAGTGTTTTGCTTACTCTGATGTAGCCCGTTTGGGCAATGTTTAGCTGTACTCTGATATATTGTAGAAGCATGTTTTAGCTTCTCATTATTCATGTATTTGGACATTATAACTTAGTGTGGATTTTGACTTCTGGATATTTAGTTACTTGGTTGGGTTGGCATGATATTGATATTGTTGTAGCCGGCGGGATAGGCGTCTTGTGGTACAGGTTAGCCCGTGTGCTAATGCTACCGCAAGGCGGCTGTTCCGGGCATAAGACTCCCTCTTCGTGCCGTGTTTTGGGATCCGGGGAGGGGGAGTTTTACACCCAGCAGCTACCATGCCATCTTCGGCAGGCCCCTGTTGAACAAATACCAAGCAGTGATCTCCACTTACCACCTCGCCATCAAGTTCTTTGCCGATGGGAGGATGTGCAGGGTCAGGAGTGACCCAAGGAGAGCAAGGGAGTGCTACGTTCGCACTGTCAACATGGTTGAAGCCAGCCCTGCCCTTGCTCCAGCAGAAGCTGCAGAGGTCTCTCCTAGCCCAAAAGTTGTTGCTGACGAAGGTGCTCACCTGGAACCTGCCCAGGTGACGCAAGGAGTCCCCATTGCTGAAGGGGAGGAGAGGAAACTCTCCATCAACTCGGAGCTACCTGAAGATCAAAAGGCTGAGTTGATTTCCTGCCTGCTAAAGAACCTGGATGTCTTTGCCTGGTCAGCAGAAGACATGCCGGGGGTGGATCCTGATGTTGCTTGCCACCACCTGAATGTTGATCCAAGCTGCAAGCCCATCCAACAGAAGAAGAGGGACGTGGCAACAAAGCTTGCAGAACCAATAAGGGAGGAGGTTGCAAAGCTCCTCAAGGCGAATTTTATTAAAGAAATTCAATATCCCACCTGGATTTCAAATGTTGTAATGGTTAAAAAACCAGGGGGAAAGTGGCGAATGTGTGCAGACTTTACTAAACTTAATAAAACATGTCCTAAAGATTGCTACCCATTGCCTCGGATAGATTCTTTAGTTGATTCCGCGGTAGGGTACTCTTATATGAGTTTCTTAGATGCGTTTTCTGGTTATCACCAGATAAGAATGCATAAGCCCGACGTTCCTCACACGTCGTTCATTACAAATGATGAATGTTTTTGCTACCTTGTGATGCCCTTGGGCTTAAGAATGCCGGCGCAACCTATCAACGGATGATGGACCGTGTGTTTAACCATCAGAAAGGGAGAAACCTAGAAGTGTATGTAGACGATCTCTTGATCAAGAGTAAATCGTTTTCGCTGCACTTGCTAGACCTAGCAGAGACGTTCGCTACTCTGCGTAGGTATAGAATGAAGCTCAATCCTTTGAAGTGTACTTTTGGAGCGAGTAAAGGGAAGTCCCTCGGTCATCTCCTTACTCCGGAGGGACTTGCCCCCAATCCTGACAAGGTAAAAGCTATTCTTGAGATGCCTACCCCTCGTTCACCAAAGGAGGTACAACAGTTAGGTGGAAGGCTGGCGGGTCTTGCAAGATTTCTCTCTCGGGTTGGAGATAGGAGTGCCCCCTTCTTTAAGACTCTCCGTGGTGCATCCAAGTTTGAGTGGACAGAAGAGTGCTCCCAGGCTTTTGAACAGTTAAAGATACAGCTTACCTCGTCGCCTCTGCTTTAGAGCCCCCGGCCCGGGGAGACTCTTTTCTTGTATCTAGGGGTTGGCCCTGAGGCCGTCAGCTCCGTTCTCCTTCGGGAAGAAGGCAGAAAGCAGTTTCCAATCTACTATGTCAGCCATATTCTGAAGAGTGCCGAGTCACGGTATCCGATCTTGGAAAAGTTGGCCTTGGCACTGGTCATGTCAGCCCGCAGGCTTCGCCCATACTTTCAAGCACATTCAATCCAAGTTATCACCGATCAACCTTTGAAGGGTGTGTTGAAAAAGCCCGAGCATTCCGGCAGGCTGGCTAAGTGGGCAATAGAGCTAAGCGAATTTGAAATTTCTTATGTGCCCAAGACAGCCATCAAAGCTCAAGTCCTAGCAGATTTTCTGATTGACGTACGAGAGTCCAGTTCTGATCAGGCAGAAAAGTCACCTTTGGCTTGGACCATCTATGTTGATGGTGCCTCAGGCAGAAGTTCTTCCGGAGCAGGGGTGGTTCTCATCAATCCAAATGGAGTCAAGTTGGAGCAGGCCGTCAAGTTTTACTTTCCAGTGACAAATAACCAGGCCGAATATGAATCTTTGCTAGCAGGCTTGAGGCTCGCAAGGGAGTTAGGAATCGATCATGTCCACATCAAAACTGATTCCCTGGTAATGGCGTCGCAAGTCCTTGGTAACTTTGAAGCAAGGGAGCCAGTCTTGAAAAAATATCTAGCTCTTGTGAAAATAGAGATCGGCAGGTTTAAAAGCTTCACAATCGAACATATTCCCAGAACAGAGAATGAGGAGGCTGATTTTCTTTCCAAGCATGGGATGCCTTCAGGAGGCACAACTTCCGAACTCTTCCGTCCGGCAGTGGAGGAAGGAGATTTGATGCAGGTTGACCAGCGTGCCTCTTGGATGGACCCATTCGTCCTATATCTGTCAACGGGAAATTATCATCATACAGTTAGAGACAAGAAGAAGTTCAGAATAAAAGCAGCTCACTACTTCCTAGTGGCGGGAAGCCTTTATAGAAAGACCTTCCTCTCAACCATGGCTCGATGTGTTTCGGAAGAAGAAGCTCTCACCATTCTGCAAGAAGTTCATTCAGGAGAGTGTGGAAGCCACTCTGGAGCAAGGACTCTAGAAAAACGAATCCTGCGGCAGGGGTATTTCTGGCCCACAATGAAGAAAGACTCGGAGATCTGTGCCAGAAGGTGTGTTCAGTGCCATAAGTTTGCTCCACTTCAGCACCAAGCAGCTCAGCCCCTCAGGTCGATTGCAACTCCTTGGCCCTTTGCGATTTGGGGAATGGATCTCATTGGTCCTTTTCCCTTGGCAAGCGGGCAACGGCGTTTCATCATCGTAATGATCGATGTTGGGTACATTGGTCAAATGTACCTGATTTGAAGAAGCCTCACCTAACTCAATGATATACATCAGAATGTATTTGATGTTTGTTTGAGTTAATTGTGCAGGTTAGATATACACTGGACTGAAGCTGAAAATTTCTAAGTCCATGTGTCGACACCCAGAGGCAAAGTGTCGACACTTGAGAAAGCTTGTGTCGACACCCAGACAAGCAGTGTCGACACTTGGAGTCATTGTGTCGACACCTGGGAAGAAGTGTCGACACCAGTCACAAAGTGTCGACACAAGGAGCTGTGTCGACACTCAGTGTAGAAGGATGCAGAAAAGCTGTATCGACACTTAGCAGAAGTGTCGACACCTTGAAGAGCTGAGTCAACACCAGACTGTGTCGACACTTGGAGTTGTGTCAACACTCAGCATAATTCTGCAGAGACTAAGTACATGTGTCGACACTCAACACAATGTGTCGACACTCAATCTAAAGAGTCAACATATGAAGAATGTGTCGACACTCAACACAATGTGTCGACACACACTTAAAGAATGTGTCGACACTCAGCACAATGTGTCGACACACATTCAAAGAAGTCAACACAAAAGGAATGTGTCGACACTCAGCACAATGTGTCGACACATAACCAGAAGACTCGACACTTAGCAAAGAACAGAAAACTTGTAAAATATTCTAAGTATAAATGTCGACACTAATGGAATGTGTCGACACTCAGCTGAAGAATCAAGAATGAAGACTTGTGTCGACACCAAGAAGAAGTGTCGACACTTGACAGTTTCTACACATGAAGATGTGTCGACACAAAGGAGATGTGTCGACACTTAGAAGAATACAGAAAGAATGAAGTACAAGTGCTTGTGTCGACACTCAATTTCAGTGTCGACACATGCAGAAGAAACTGTGTCGAGACATACAAGGGAATGTGTCGACACCTTGTAGACTTGTGTCGACACTTACACAACATGTGTCGACACTTGGTCTATAAGTGTCGACACTTAAGAACAGAAAGTCTCGACACTAACTGACAGTTAGCAGAATTTCAAGAAGTGACTGGTTGACATGACAGCTGCCAATCCAGCCAGTCGACAGCAACTGTCAGAGATGTCAGAAGACAGTTATGAACCGGATCAGCCGGTTACTATAAAGGAAGCCTATAAATAGGCACTCATTGTTTACAGAAAGATGTGTGGTTGTCATTAAGAAACAAGAGTTACAACTTGTGAGAATAATTGAAGTAGTTGATCAGTCTAAATCAAGAAGTGATACACAGAGGATCAACAGAAGAAGATCAGGCAGTCCAACTGCAGATCTAAGTAGTTGGAGAGAGAGAGCTCCAACCAAGGATTCAGTCTTTGGAACTAAGGCTGAGAAGAAGAATTCAGAGTCATCTGGATTTCAAGAAGCAGAGATCAAGGATCAACTGCAGAAGATTCAGACTAATTCAGTTCTACTCAAGAAGCTTTGAAGAAAGCTAAGTCAGTTTGGATCAAGCTGAGTTCTTCCAAGAACTCTCCAAGAAACTCTCAACTTCTCTCATTCCTTCTGAGTTGTAGAGTTAAAATTTATATTTTCTATTATAACTTGTAAGATCCATTGGATCTGAGTGATTGTAAGCCTATTTTATAAAGGCTGAGGGTAGGGCTTGGTGCCTGAGTGTAGGAGTTGAAGAACTCTGAGTGTAGGCCTTTAATCGGCTGAGTGTAGGCCTGGGTGGCTGAGTGTAGGCCTTTTGGCTGAGTGTAAGGCTGTGGGCCTGAGGTAGGAACCTTGTTGGGTTCTGAGCTAGTGGAGAAGTTTGGCCGAATCTAGTACACTGCTAGATAGGCGAAGGGGGAAAGTGGATGTACCCAAAGATTGGGGAACCACTATAAAAACTTGTGTATTCTGTGCTGTGATTGTGCTGTGTTAAGCATTGCTGTGTGCTGTGATTACTTATTCAGAAATCTGTGTTATAAACTGTTGATTGCCAAACAAAAGTTAGAAAAGGATTAGGTCACCTATTCACCCCCCCCCCCTCTAGGTGTTTAGGTACCATATCTTTCAAGTGGTATCAGAGGGAGGTTCCTCAAAATCAGGACTAACTGTTCTGAGGAGATCCAGTTTGGCAGATTCAGTTAAGTCAGGAAACAGGAAACAGTTTCAAGAAAATCAAGAACATGGGTTCTTCAGAAAATCATAAGGAGTTGGGTTCAATGAAACTACCTATATGCAGAAAAGAGATCTTTGGGATCTGGAAAGAGAGGGTTAGGCTTTTTATGGAAGCCTCTGACCCTAGGATATACATCACAGTCAAAGAAGGGCCATATGTGCCTATGAAGATTTCAGTTTTGGATGCAAATCAGAGGACTCCAAAGGATTTCTCTGAAATGACCAAGGATGAGATTGTCCTAGCAACTATGGACAAAAGGGCACAGAACATCATAGTTAGTGCAATTGATGATGCCACCTTCCAGAACCTTATTCACTGTAAAACTGCAAAAGAAATGTGGGATACCCTCATTGTCTACATGGAAGGTTCTGAAGAAGTAAGGCAAGATAGGAAGTCCTTGCTTAATCAAGAATATGAGAGTTTTAGGCAAGGAAGAGGAGATAGCATCACTGAATGCTATAAGAAATTTTACAGAATTGTGAATGAACTCATGTCATATGGAAGAGAGTTCACAAACTATGAGTTGAATGACAAATTCTTAAGGTCCCTAACCAAAGACTGGGACACTAAGATTTGTGCCATCAGAGAAATGGCAAAGTTGGGAGAAATTCCTCCTCCCACACTTTTTGGCAAGTTGTTATCCTATGAGATGCAATTGTCAGTAAGAAAAGAAGAAGAAAAGTCAACAAGGACTGAATACAGAGAAAAGACTGTTGCCTTTAAGTCAGAAGTACCTAGAAAGAGCAGAACCAAGTCATCAACTCCTCCTCCTGAGGTAGTTGAATCAGAATCTGAAGAGTCTGAAAGTACAAAATCTACAAGCAGTGAAAGTGATGAAGACTTTGCTGCATTCACCAGACATTTTCAGAAGTTCCTTAAGAAGAAACAGTGGAGGTCTAGACCTTCATCTTCCAAAGGAAAAGAGGTTCAGTATCAGGACAAGAAGCCTTCAAAGAAGGACAAGAAAAGGACCAAGACAAGTAAGGCAACTGGATCCAAGATAATTTGTTACTGCTGCAATAGACAAGGCCATGTTATTGCAGACTGTCCTGAAAGAAGGAAGGAATCCAGTGACAAGAAGAAAACACACTTCAAAGGAAAGAAGGAGAAGTCCTTTGTTGCAAAGAATGAGAAGACTCTTTCAGATATGTCTTCTTCAGACACAGACACAGATGCTGAAGCCTATATTGGGCTATTTGCTGAAGAAGAAGAAGAGTTTATGCAGATTATGGAATCTATCTATAAGCAAGAAGACTGTCAAAGCCAAGGACTGATGGCTTTGACTGAAAGTACCAAAAACCTGGAGCAGCCAGGACCCAGTCAGGTACAAGGTTTAACTCAAAGTTCTGATTCCAGTTCAAGTTCAGAGTCAGAGTATTCTTCATCAAGTGATGAGAATATGTCTGAGTCTGAGGGAGATATTCATCAACTCCTAGATGAATATCAAGTACTATTGCTAGCCTATAAGAAAAGCAAGACCCTAGCCAAAAATTTGGCCAAGGAAATTGCTGATCTCAAGACAGCTGCAATAGATTATGAGAAGAATTATGATCAGAAACTGAATGAAGTGGCCAGGCTGAAACACATTACTGTGATTCAGATGGGTACCATTGCATTTAAGAATGATCAAATTAAGAAACTGGAGACTAATCTTCAGAAGGAGAAAGAGCTAGTAGCTAGGTTTTCAAAACCTAAATCAGTGCTACCCTTGATTGATGACTTTGTTCATCATAAAGGAAAGACTGGACTGGGATTTGTTAATCCAGCAAGGACTGTTCAGAATCAGTCCAAGTCCAAGGGCAAAGCCCCAACATTCACTAAGACTGCTGTAGTTAAGACAGCCAAGTCTGTACCTAAGCAAAGGTACAACAAATTTGAATGTTGGTGCTGTGGCAAAGTTGGCCACTTTGCTTTGGACTGTTGGCACAATGTTAGTGCCAAAGGTAGTAACAAGATACCTGGTGGAAAGTCAGTAGGTAGCCTTGTTAAGTTGCAAGCTAACAGTTACCAAGGACCCAAGAAACCATTGGGTTCTAAGGTTCAGTAATTTGTTTTGCAGGAGAATCCAAGTGACCATACCCCAACATGGTACTTGGATAGTGGATGTTCCAGACACATGACTGGAACTAGGGGACTACTGAAGGATTTCATTCCAATCAAGAATGGTCCAAAGGTGACCTTTGGTGGTTCTGAAAAAGGAATCATCAAAGGGTTTGGTAACATATCCTCCAACTTAGTTACCATTACTCAAGTGGCTTATGTTAAAGGGTTGAAACATAACCTTATAAGTATAAGTCAATTAAGTGATGTAGGGTATGACATCTCATTTGTTAAAAATGGTTGTCATATCAAGAGGTCAAGTGATCAAAAGATCATTTTGACAGGTTATAGGAAGAGAAATGTCTATTGTTTAGACATTATGGTTGAGAACAATAGTTCTCCAGTTTGTCTTGTAGCTGATGAGACAGTCTCTCAATGTGTCAAGTGGCACAAGAGGCTTGCTCATCTAAATTACAAGACTATTGGCAAACTCTTTAGTAAAGAGTTAGTGAGGAATGGTCCTCAAGTTAAGTGTGTCAAAGATGGCATTTGCTCAGCTTGTCAAAAGGGCAAGCAGACTAAATCCACCTTTAGAAGCATTGACAACAAGGATGCTGTGAGATGTTTATATCTCTTGCATATGGATCTATTTGGTCCAATGCCAGTTCACAGCTTAGGTAGGAAGGTCTACACCTTTGTAGTTGTTGATGACTACTCAAGGTTTTCCTGGGTGTTCTTCTTAAAGCAGAAATCTGAAACACCTAGTGTTTTCCACAGTTTTGTTAAGCAAATTCAGAATGAATTGAACTGTACAGTGGTCAAAATTAGAAGTGACCATGGTACAGAGTTTCAATCTGAAAGCATGACAAAACTATGTGAAGACTATGGGATATTTCAAGAATTCTCTTCACCAAGAACACCTCAGCAAAATGGCATTGCTGAAAGGAAAAATAGAACCTTGATAGAAGCTGGTAGGACTCTATTAAGTGATTCTTCACTACCAGAATATTTCTGGGCTGAAGCAGTAAACACTGCATGCCATGTGATAAATAGAGCTACCATAACTAAAAGGTTAAACAAGACCCCCTATGAAGTAGTGAAAGGCAGGAAACCAAACCTATCCTATTTCAGGATTTTTGGTTGTAAATGCTTTATACTTAACAATGGGAAGACTTACTTAACTAAGTTTGCTGCCAAATCCCAAGAGGGAGTGTTTGTTGGGTACAGCAGTAATAGTAAGTCTTATAGAGTCTACAACTTGACTACACAAGTTGTAGAGGAGTCTGTGCATGTAGTTTTTGATGAGACACTTCTTATTAACAATGAGTTGTCAAGTAGTGTGTGCAGCCCTACAGGTCTTTCTAAGAAGATGGACAAGCTAACCATAGAAGATGTACCTGCTGCAAGACAGCAAGTAGAGGAAGATGGCTTATGTCCAGGGGGAGAACTACATGTACAAGGAGCTGAAGAAGTTCAAGGAACTCAGCATGATGAAGATGCTGAAGAAGTACAACCAGAAGTAAGGATGCCTTCAGCCAACAGGCATCTAAGAGATCATCCAGTGGAGCTGATCATTGGAGATCCAAGACAAGGTGTTCAGACAAGGAGCAGAAATCAGAATGCTGCAATATATTCTAGTTTTCTGTCTCAAATAGAACCAAAGAAATTTGAAGAAGCAATACAAGATCCACAGTGGACTGAAGCTATGCAGGAAGAGCTAAACCAGTTCAAGAGGTGCAAGGTTTGGGACTTAGTTCCTAAGCCTAAAGATCACAATGTGATAGGAACAAAGTGGATCTACAGAAACAAGTTAGATGAACAAGGGAGTCATCATTAAGAATAAGGCAAGACTGGTTGCAAAAGGATATAGGCAAGAAGAAGGTATTGATTTTGATCAAACCTTTGCTCCAGTAGCCAGACTGGAAGCCATCAGGATGTTCTTGGCCTATGCAACCTACCAAGGATTCAAAGTATACCAAATGGATGTGAAGTCAGCATTCCTTAATGGTAATTTAAAAGAAGAAGTATATGTGGAGCAACCTTCAGGTTTTGTTGATCCTACTTTTCCACATTATGTCTATAGACTTAGGAAAGCATTGTATGGGTTAAAGCAAGCTCCTAGAGCTTGGTATGAAACCCTATCTAGTTTCCTCATTGAGAACAAGTTCACAAGGGGGAAAATAGATAAGACTCTATTCCTTAGGGAAGTCTAGAGGCAAAGTAATACTTGTCCAAATATATGTAGATGACATTATATTTGGGTCTACTGAAAGTAGCCTTTGCAAAAAGTTTGCAAAGCTTATGCAGAGTCAATTTGAAATGAGTAGTATGGGAGAACTGAAGTTTTTCTTGGGTCTCCAAGTTAAACAGACTGAAAGTGGTCTTTCCATATGTCAGTCTAAGTTCACCCTAGAACTCATAAGGAAATATGGTATGGATTCATCCAGTACCATGAAGACTCCTATGGGGTCAAGTATGTCTCTAAGCAAGGATGATGCAGGGAAACCTGTAGATGAAACCTTGTATAGAGGGATAGTTGGCTCCCTACTATACTTGACTGCAAGTAGGCCTGACATTATGTATGCTACATGTGTTTGTGCCAGGTATCAAGCCTGCCCCAAAGAATCTCACTTGACTGCAGTCAAGAGAATCTTGAGATATCTAAAGGGCACACCCTATCTAGGCCTCTGGTACCCTAGGAATGGAGATTTTGATCTAACAGGCTATTCAGATGCAGACTTTGCAGGATGCAAGGAAGATAGAAAAAGCACAACTGGATCCTGTCAATTCCTAGGTGGAAGACTCATCTCATGGAGTAGTAAGAAGCAAACCAGTGTGGCCATCTCCACAGCTGAGTCAGAGTATATAGCTGCAGGAAGTTGCTGTGCTCAACTTCTATGGATTCAACATCAGCTAGAAGACTATGGATGTCAGGTAAGTAGAACTCCACTTTATTGTGATTCTACTAGTGCTATTTCCATAGCTAATAATCCTGTATCTCATAGTAGAACTAAACATATTGAGATAAAATATCACTTTCTTAGGGAGCATGTAGAAAGAAATGATATTGCACTTGAATATGTTAAAACAGATAATCAGATAGCTGATATGTTCACTAAGCCCTTAGATGAAGCTAAGTTTAATAAGTTCAAAATTGAACTAGGTATGATAAACTTAGACTAAGTATACAGAACAAAAATTGGCTAAGTAAAAAGGTGTCGACACATAGACAAGTCTATGTCGACACAGAATAGTAAGTGTCGACACTTCAGAAAAATGGTGTCGACACATCTAGGAAGTTAGTGTCGACACTTCAGAATGTTAGTGTCGACACATGTCGAGTAGGTGTCGACACATCCACTAAGGTGTCGACACTTAAGTTTTACTCAGAATTTTTCTAAGTAAAGTCTCGACACATGTCGAGTATAGTGGTGTCGACACTTAACCAAGTGTCGACACATAGAATCTGTTGACTAAATTTGTGTCGACACATGTGTGTCGAGACATTATAAGTCAGTGTCGACACTTATTGACAGTGTCGACACATCATTAGAAATTCCTCCCGCCTGTTCGTCTTCAAACAGGAAAGGTATAAATAGGGTTCTGTCTTTGATTGTCGACACGCTTTCAAAGTTTCGAGACCTAAACTCTTGTGTCGACATTTCTCTCATCTCAAGACTGAATTCTCAAAACCCTAATGGCTCCCAAGCTGGAAGAGAATGTCAACGAAGGCTATGAGCTCGTGCGAGGCGCATTCGACGACAGCGACTCAGAAATCAAATCAGTAATAACCCTAATTGCAAATTCAGGATTGGAGTTCTTGGTCTCAGAACCAACGAAAATCTGGAAGAAGGAAGTCATTGAATTCCTTTCTGGCGCATCTATAGATGACTCAGGCTTCAGGATTAAGTCAAGGGTGCATGGCACCAAGGTCAAGATTTCCCCTAAGTCACTAAGAAAGGTACTTCAGTTACCCAAAGTTCATGAAGAAGAGGAAGTTACAACATCTCAGACCAAAGATGCTCTGGTCTGGTGTGGACTGGATCCAAAGATGAAGGTGGGATCAGTCTTTATCAGGAAAGGTATGAATAATCAAGGCAAATTTTTGTCTGAAGTAGTAGGCAAGGTTATACTGAGCAAACCAGGAGGGCATGACAGGGTGTCTGCCTCCATGTTTGAAGTCATGATCAGAATCATCTTCAACATTAAGACAGACTGGTCTATGGTTGTGTTTGATAAAGTAAAAGAAAGTCTGAAGAAGCCCAATCTGGGCAGGATACTAAGTCTCTACCTGGCTGGATCAATTCCAGAGGTAATGAGCACTGCTGCAGGAACAAAGATCAATCATATGAGGAGAATGGACTCCAGGATATTTTCAAGATGGGAAAGGGTGCTGGTGTCAAAGGAATTGGCCACCCCTGAGAAACAAATTCAGAAGAAAGACTCTCCTCCCAGGAAGAAGAGGAAATTAGCTGCTGCAATTCAGGAATCATCCAGTAGTTCAGGAAGTGAAGAACAGGTGGTGTTTACACCTGATGAGCAAGAGAAGGAGGATGTAGACAATACCCCAGCTGCTAAAGATGTGGCTGCAGAGAAGTCCCCTGCACCTCAAGAGCCAGCAGAGATTCAGGGGGAGCTGCCTCACTCAAGCCCCATCCCTAGGGATCCAATCCAGGGGGAGCTTCCAGTTGTAGCAGAACCATCTACACTGGAAAGTGAACAAGCCACCATCCTAATTCAAGAGGTACTTGTTGACCTTAATACTCTCAATTTTTCTATAATAAATTCTGATTTGTCTGATGACTATCAGCAAAATCAGCAAGTCTCACAGGAACCAGATGTTGTTTTCCAAGACACATCTGTTGTAGCTGAACCCAGAACATCTCCTGCACAATCTCCAGCAGAGTATACTATGGAAGATCTGTTTTTGAACTTGGATCAAGCAGATTTTGATATGGAAAAGACTTCTGCTGATGCAGTAAAGTATGCTGTTGCTGAGGGGGAGCCTTTGGATAGACAAGAAGAGCCTATAAGGCTAGATTCTAAGCAAGCACAAGAAGTGCATACTGACAAGCCATCCAGCCCTAAGGAGAGGGTGGATATAGCAAGTACATCTGAATCTGAAGATGAGGAAGCTGAGCAGCTCAGAAGAAGAAGTTCTTTGTATTCAAGAGGAGGAGCCAAAGCTATAAGAAGGCACTACAAACAGTTGCTCAGCATTCACTAGTTCAACAAGCTCCATCCACAGATTATAGTGCTCTACTGCTTGCCATGCAAATCAAGATGGATGAACAAAGAAAAGCCTTAGAAACTTATGTTGATGAAGGGCACAAAGCACTACAGTCTGATCTGGGCCAGGAAATCAAGTCTATAAGGTTTGAAATGAACCTTAATAAAACTGCAATGACTGATTGTTTTACAAAGGGGGCTAATGCTGTAGTATATCTGGCTAAACAACAAGAAGAAATTAAAGAGAAAGTGGATGATATAGCAGTTAAGCAAGGCTATGTACTGGAGAATCAATTAAGAATGAATGATAATCTGACTGCATCACACAATGCCATAGTCACTGAAATTAAGAATAAGTCAGATGAACCCTCAACTTCCTCAGCTGCTGCCAAAGCTGATTTTGATAAGCTGTTTCAAGCAGAGATTGCTGCTGTAAAGAATGCCATTACAGATTCACAGAAGGTCATATCAGAACAGCTTACAAAGCTTAGACCTTTCTTTAAAGAAGGCATAAGATATTTGGATAGCCAAATCCGATTTCAGAAAGATGATATAAGGGATCATATGGCTCAAGAAGTCATAAAGGGGGAGAGAGTGTTAGTCAAGGCCAGTTCTGAGCATGCAAAATGGATTTCCAATTCTATAAGGGCTACACTTGGATACCCTCCCCTGTGTGATGACAATGAAGTAGGTGAATCTGGTATTCAAGGGGCAAATCTTGGAGGTGTGCAACAAGCTGTGGCTGATGTAATCTATCCACCTCCAGACTTTGAAATGATTCATGCTGAAGTAAGCACTATGTATAGTCCAACTGCTGGCAAGCCAAATGTTATTCTGGAAAAGGTTGTTCAACCTATCACAGCCGCTATGCAAGAGGCATTGGATAAGGAAGAAGAAACTAGGCTGTCCAAGAAGAAGTTTAGGGAAATTGCTGAGCAAAAGCCAGATTTTGAACAATGGAGCCCTACTTCTAGAAACATAATTCTTACAGCCTGGAAAGCAGCCAAGGATAATGCACATGAGAGAAACAAGTGGTTCTCAGAGGCTGAATGGAGAAAGCATGAAATTAGACAAGAAGCCATTGTCCAACACAGAAGGAAGGCCAAGTTAGGAAAGCTACCTCCAACAGCTGTGGAGCCTAGCAAGTACTTTCCCAAGCCTTATCATTATTTTGAAAGGCAGAAGATCAAGGCAGATAAGCAAGATCTAAAAGGGAAGAAGACTGCTGAAGGTGAGCCTGCTGCTGCTGCTGCTGCTGCTGCTGCTGTGAAAGCACAAGTTAAAGCTGGAAAAGGGATTGTTATCAAAGAACCTGATCAGCACTAGATTAGGAATTAACTTGTTGCTTATTGTAATCTTGTTAAGAGAAAAACATTGTAATACTTCATGGAAAATGTATAAGAAACATTATTGGAACAGTGTATGATGAATATAGTTTAAATGTTCTGAAATATGTGTGTTTCTTAATTGTTCTGCAATGTTTAATAAGTATACATGTGTGGTTTATTACATGTTCAAGTTTTCCCTGTTGTCATTTATATGTTTTACATCATTTTGTATTTTTTAATTATAAGTGGTGTATATCATTGACTAAGGGTTATGACTTCTCCAAATAGGGGGAGATTGTTGGGTACATTGGTCAAATGTACCTGATTTGAAGAAGCCTCACCTAACTCAATGATATACATCAGAATGTATTTGATGTTTGTTTGAGTTAATTGTGCAGGTTAGATATACACTGGACTGAAGCTGAAAATTTCTAAGTCCATGTGTCGACACCCAGAGGCAAAGTGTCGACACTTGAGAAAGCTTGTGTCGACACCCAGACAAGCAGTGTCGACACTTGGAGTCATTGTGTCGACACCTGGGAAGAAGTGTCGACACCAGTCACAAAGTGTCGACACAAGGAGCTGTGTCGACACTCAGTGTAGAAGGATGCAGAAAAGCTGTATCGACACTTAGCAGAAGTGTCGACACCTTGAAGAGCTGAGTCAACACCAGACTGTGTCGACACTTGGAGTTGTGTCAACACTCAGCATAATTCTGCAGAGACTAAGTACATGTGTCGACACTCAACACAATGTGTCGACACTCAATCTAAAGAGTCAACATATGAAGAATGTGTCGACACTCAACACAATGTGTCGACACACACTTAAAGAATGTGTCGACACTCAGCACAATGTGTCGACACACATTCAAAGAAGTCAACACAAAAGGAATGTGTCGACACTCAGCACAATGTGTCGACACATAACCAGAAGACTCGACACTTAGCAAAGAACAGAAAACTTGTAAAATATTCTAAGTATAAATGTCGACACTAATGGAATGTGTCGACACTCAGCTGAAGAATCAAGAATGAAGACTTGTGTCGACACCAAGAAGAAGTGTCGACACTTGACAGTTTCTACACATGAAGATGTGTCGACACAAAGGAGATGTGTCGACACTTAGAAGAATACAGAAAGAATGAAGTACAAGTGCTTGTGTCGACACTCAATTTCAGTGTCGACACATGCAGAAGAAACTGTGTCGAGACATACAAGGGAATGTGTCGACACCTTGTAGACTTGTGTCGACACTTACACAACATGTGTCGACACTTGGTCTATAAGTGTCGACACTTAAGAACAGAAAGTCTCGACACTAACTGACAGTTAGCAGAATTTCAAGAAGTGACTGGTTGACATGACAGCTGCCAATCCAGCCAGTCGACAGCAACTGTCAGAGATGTCAGAAGACAGTTATGAACCGGATCAGCCGGTTACTATAAAGGAAGCCTATAAATAGGCACTCATTGTTTACAGAAAGATGTGTGGTTGTCATTAAGAAACAAGAGTTACAACTTGTGAGAATAATTGAAGTAGTTGATCAGTCTAAATCAAGAAGTGATACACAGAGGATCAACAGAAGAAGATCAGGCAGTCCAACTGCAGATCTAAGTAGTTGGAGAGAGAGAGCTCCAACCAAGGATTCAGTCTTTGGAACTAAGGCTGAGAAGAAGAATTCAGAGTCATCTGGATTTCAAGAAGCAGAGATCAAGGATCAACTGCAGAAGATTCAGACTAATTCAGTTCTACTCAAGAAGCTTTGAAGAAAGCTAAGTCAGTTTGGATCAAGCTGAGTTCTTCCAAGAACTCTCCAAGAAACTCTCAACTTCTCTCATTCCTTCTGAGTTGTAGAGTTAAAATTTATATTTTCTATTATAACTTGTAAGATCCATTGGATCTGAGTGATTGTAAGCCTATTTTATAAAGGCTGAGGGTAGGGCTTGGTGCCTGAGTGTAGGAGTTGAAGAACTCTGAGTGTAGGCCTTTAATCGGCTGAGTGTAGGCCTGGGTGGCTGAGTGTAGGCCTTTTGGCTGAGTGTAAGGCTGTGGGCCTGAGGTAGGAACCTTGTTGGGTTCTGAGCTAGTGGAGAAGTTTGGCCGAATCTAGTACACTGCTAGATAGGCGAAGGGGGAAAGTGGATGTACCCAAAGATTGGGGAACCACTATAAAAACTTGTGTATTCTGTGCTGTGATTGTGCTGTGTTAAGCATTGCTGTGTGCTGTGATTACTTATTCAGAAATCTGTGTTATAAACTGTTGATTGCCAAACAAAAGTTAGAAAAGGATTAGGTCACCTATTCACCCCCCCCCCCCTCTAGGTGTTTAGGTACCATATCTTTCAATCGACTACTTCAGCAAGTGGATCGAAGCCAAGGCATTGGCTAAGACAACTACTCAGATCGTCAAGAACTTCATTTGGGGAGAAATTGTCTGCCGGCACGGGATACCGATGGCAATAATCACTGACAATGGGCCACAATTCAACAACTCAGAGATGATTGATTTTTGCAGGCAGATCGGAACAGAGCTGCACTTTGCATCAGTTCATCATCCAAGAAGCAATGGCCAGGTGGAAGCTGCCAACAAGCAGATCCTCAACTTGCTCAAAAAGAAGGTGCAGAATCTCAGGGGGAGCTGGGCTGATGAGCTTCCATCGGTTCTCTGGTCCCTTCGAACAACGCCATCATCCGCAACTGGGGAGACTCCCTTCAAACTCTCTCATGGATCGGAGGCACTCATCCCGATTGAGTTTGAAGTCCCGTCACCCAGAGTGCTGCTTGCAAGAGAAGGCGTTGATGACTGGATTGAGTTGAATAATGAGGAGATGAGGTTCAGATTGGAACACATCGAGGGGGTCAGAGACCAAGCAGCTATAAGGCAGGAAGAGGTCAAAAGAAGGATGGCTCGTTACTTCGATCAAAATATAAGGATCAAACACTTCCAAGTGGGAGATCTAGTTCTAAAAAAGGTTGATGCTGCTGCAAGAGCTGGTTCAGTTGGAAAGCTTAATCCAAATTGGGCCGGCCCTTTTGTTGTCAAAGAAGTGTTGAAAAGCGGCGCTTACCGCTTGCAGACTTACGAAGGAGAGGATATACCACATACGTGGAGTGGAGATGATCTCAAGCGGTTCTATTCTTGAATCTCCTTTTTCTACTTTCTGTATCCTTTCCAAGAATTATTATAAGCAACTGCTAACACCTCTTCAAGTGTTTTGTTGTGATCATAACAGATAAAGTACAAAGAGAGATTTAAAAACGGTTCTACACCTGAACCTCTTTCTCTTTCTTATGCTTTCTTTGCAAGTGCATTTTCTTAATCGAAGAATCCATACTAACACTTTTTTAGTGCTATCTCTCTCTCCCAAAACCTTTAACGGTTCCCTGACACCAGGAGACATCGCCGAGTTCAGCTAGACCTCCCCTAGAGCCGTTGTCATTAGCGTAACACCACAAAGACCACGTGTTGCGGGGAGATTTCGCACCGTGTAGTGGGAGCTTGCAGGCTCTAGCGCGGTTGGATTCTGGACTTCGGATCCCGGCAAGTACCTGCCCCCACCTCTGCATTAAGGAGGGATAGGTGGGGGAAAGCTCTACAATGCCGCATTAGGGATATCGTTACAACTTCGATGATCGTGTGAGGAAAGTATGCCATTCTGGCTCACCTGCCCACGGGTCATCTTAGCTTGTAACCCTCAAAGACTCCGTGGTACCCTCGAGCAGTGCCTGCAGGATACCCACAGCTTAGGCTGTACTCCAGGCATGAGGGCAGGGAACCGATCCGCCAAGTGAGCATCTCGCTCTTCGCAGGAAATTATCTGCGGACTGGACTTCTGCGTCCGCTCAGTCCGCCGTTGTGGGTTGATCTTGTAGCTTGTAGCCCGGTGAGGAAAGTATGCCGCTCCGGCTCACCTGCCCACCTGGTCGCAAGTTATAGGTCATTTCTATCCTTGTCGGACTGATTTTCTCTATCCGCAGAGTCTGCCAGTTTGGGTTGATTTTATAGCTTGTAGCCCGGTGAGGAAAGTATGCCGCTCAGGCTCACCTGCCCACCAGGTCGCAAGCTATAAATCATTTCAATTATGGGTGGATTGGTTATATCTATCCGCATAGTCCGCCGGTTTCCTTGGGATTTATATTCAATCTTTGGCAGACTGGATTCGTTATCCGCACAGTTTGGTATGTTCCGTGGGATTGCAAGCTGGTTATCTTTAGCGGACTGGCTTCCTCTATCTAATCAGTCCGCGTACTTGGGTTGGTCTTATGGCTTGTAGCCCGGTGAGGAAAGTATGCCGCTCCGGCTCACCTGCCCGCCAGGTCGCAAGCTATAGATCATTTCTATTATGAGCGGATTGGTTTTCTGTATCTGCTCAGTCCGCAGGGTACATATTCAAGTTTACATAGATCATTCCTGTTAGGAGCGGATTGGTTTTCTGTATCTGCTCAGCCCGCAGAATGATTTTTGTGTTATATAAGTTTGATTTCTATTACGAGTGGATTGGCTTTTTGTATCTACTCAGTCCGCGGAATGGTTTTCGTATTATTTGTCAAGGATCGATGTGCTTTTATATTGTGCGGTCTGGCTTGCGGACTACAACCCTATAACTCAAGTACCCCAGGCATCAACTGGTTGTTCTCTAAGGCGGATACTGAATGAGTTGATATCTAATTATTTAATCAACAAGGTTCACTATAAACAATGCATCGTGCAGACTGAAAGTGAGACTCAGCGGAGTCCGCCTGACAGTTATTCCAAAATAGAACTATAATTCTCTAATCAACAAAGGCCTGAGCTTATCAGCGTGTTGTGCGGACTGCTAAGTATCGGTGCGGTGAGCGTGGAGAAGAAAGAGCATTGCAGCAAGCACACATGCCAAAAATATCCTTTCTATTTCATCAAAAAATTTACATCATTCAAAATGTTCGGCGGACTGCAATCTTGCGTCCGCCACTTTTTACAAAAAGAAATTACGAAATATATACATATGCATTGTTCAATCAGTCCGCTGTCTCTTCTCTGGAGGTGCAGGGCTGTCGCCGACAACGTCTACTTCTGGAGAATAATCCCTCGAGTCGCTCTCGCTGCTACCTGACCCTGAACTAGTGGCGGACCCGCTGTGCGAGCTGCCAGTAGCAGAGGAAGATGCAGAGGTACCGGACTCGGCGGACAGATCCTCTCCTCGCCGGCTGGATTCAGCGTTGTCCGCAGGGCCTTGCTCTTCGCCTTGAGAGCCTCCGTCTTCTTCTTCTTCTTCTTCTTCGTCTTCATCATCATCATCTTCTTCAATAACCTCTTTTCCTTTTTTGGCTCTTTCCATCGCTGCGACCTGAGGGGCCAGCTCCGGAAAGATCTCCACAAAGGGGACGCCGCCCACTCCCTCCTTCATGAGGCCGTCGCGGGCAAGCCGCTCAACAGCAACCTCAACTGTCTCCATCACAAAAGGGAGCGTGGCGGCCTGGAATTTATTGTTCTCCAAGTCATAGGCGACCGGCAAAAGCAAGATTGCAAACATCAGACAGATCGCGGCGGATAGCAAATCTAGATCGCGGCGAATTCAACTCACCGCCAGCTCCTCTCTT
Organism: Platanthera guangdongensis; assembly: GCA_039583875.1. NCBI lineage: Eukaryota > Viridiplantae > Streptophyta > Magnoliopsida > Asparagales > Orchidaceae > Platanthera > Platanthera guangdongensis. Next base: position 137,268,171 of record CM077161.1, on the reverse strand, counting down.
TGCCGGGCATTCCTTTCTCCCAGCCGCGCGTTCCTTTCCCTCAGCGCTTTATTATCTTTCTGAAGCTGTTCATTTTGCCTCAACAGGTCTCTGGCCAGAGTGGCAACATAATGATTTGTCACCGCACTGTTCGCAGAGGCCTGAGAGGCCAGTAGAGGGAGGTCAGCGGCGGACACCTTCTTGAGTTCGCTCAAGTTGCGCTTTCCGTAGAGAGTGGAGAGCGCAACATGGGCGTGGCGCGTTATCCGCGGACTCCTCCACGAGGGGAGTGCGGTGGATAAGCGGACATGCTTATCCTTGCTGTGCCAGTGGACCATAGGGTTCCCCCTAAGGTCCCTCTGGCTGATGCCAAAGCCGGCCATGGAAAAGCTTTCGGAGGAGGAGTAGTCCGCTGCGGGATCCCCTTCCTCCTTCCTCTTCTTTGCAACCGCTTCTTTCTTCTCCTTTTGTGTAGGAACAAAGCCGCTTGGCGTCTGTGGCAGGTTGGCGGGCACCGCCAAGGTCGCTGCAAAAAGAGAACCAGTTAAAAAAGCATGGTCGCGGCGGATACAAAAGCTGAGTCCGCTAAGCTACTTACTGTCCTCAGGCGTGACGTCCGCTAAGCTCGCTAGCAGCGGAAGGTAGTGCTCAATATCAAGCCTGGCGTTGGCTAGGAACTCGACAATTGCGGACTCCAGGTCATCCAGCTGCACGTTTTTGAAAGCGGAGTCCGCGCGCACCTGCGGGTAAGTGTGCGCGAACCCGAGGTCGCCCTCAAAGATTAAGAACCTTGAGGTCCAGTTGTGGATCTTGTTTGGAAGACCCACTACTTTCATCCCCCTGCAGTAGAAGTAAATTACACCCTTGTAGGGGCGGCCTCCGGAGGCAGTTATGGAGCGGACAGAGAATATTTTGCGGAAGATGTTCATTGAGAAGGCAATCCTTTCAGATCGCAGGTAAGAGAGGAAGCTGCAGATCGCAGCGACGGTATTCGGCGCGAGCTGGCCGGGCACCATCCTGTAGTGCTCGAAAATTGCAGCGACCTCCCATAAGAGCGGGAACTTGAATCCGCTGTCAAAGTGGTCAACAGGAATGGCGATCTGGGTCACCGTCGAGAAGTTCAATCTTTCCTGGTGGGCGGGCAGGCGGACAAGTATGTTGGAGTCCGCCATCCTCTTTTCGACAAAGGCCGCCAGGTCAGCCTCTGTCAAAGAGCATTTTTTGTGATCGGCAGAATGGAAGGCGACTGCAGCATCAGTGCGCGCGGACACCATGTTGCAGGCCGCAGGGTTTCGTTCACTTCAGCAATTTCCTACATAGAGAAAGCAGAAGGCAGTATTTATAGAAAAAGTTTCTGACAGCTTTTTGACCAGTCCGCGCAGGTCGCATATTCAATCCGCACAGTCCGCAAAATGTTAAAAAGCAGCCAAACAAATAGCGCGGATATAAAAGACAAATTAACATTCCAAAAGAGATTCAAGGCCAAGTTGTGGCCGTCGCAGTTCCCTATCCGCTCAGATCGCGAATTTTCCCACCTGCAGGTTAACAAGAAGCGGACACAGCGCTAGTCCGCACAGTCCGCCACAGATCAAGCCAAGGTTTATTATAAAATTGCGGATTTATAATCTGCGTCCGCATAGATCGCAATAAAGGTTTAATCGATCACATCACAGCATTGTTTAAAACAGTTATACAGAATTATACACAGCATAAAAAATGAGCACCGCGGACTCAGCGGTCTCTATTTTCAGTTCGCTTCTCCGCCCTATCCCGGCATAAATGAGCCGCCTGATCGCTTATCTGAAGGATTTCACTATACACTCGGCAGAGATGATGATGGATGACGTTTATAGTCCGGTGCATATGGGCGGCTTCCCGGTCTACTCGACTGAGAGGCACCATTGGCTCCGGTGCCGGCCTCGGCTCCTCGTCCGCAGCGCGTGGGACGCCACCTGACGGTGCGGCGATCTCCGAAGCCGCGCGGTATGGTACTCGCGGCCTCCGGTCAGTGATCTCTGCAGCCCGCTTCCCTTTCTCCTCACGCACAGACGCGAAGTGTTTGCCCTTGTAGTAGCGGACATCATCCGCGAGCCTTTTCTTCTCCTTATCAGATCTCTCCAGCGCCCTGGAAATGCTGGCGACCTGATCCTTCAGAGCCATCTCGCGCTCAGCGAATTGTTTTTCGCGCGCGGCGAACGCTTCCTCACGCTCCTTGGCTTTCTCCAACTCTCTTTTCATGCATTCCATTTCGGATTGAAATTTCTTCTCTAACTCTTGAATCATATTCAGGCTGGGTGGCTCGTCTTCCGCGGGTTCCACATTTGAGACCGCGTCAGCACTGGGGTTCGGCGTGGCTGTGATCTCGCCACTCTCGGTAGAGTCCGGCGGCGACTTCCCACCTGCAACAAACAAAGTCAACTCCACATTCAAAGGCAGCTCGCGGCGGACACAAAGAAAGGATGAAAAATCACTTTGAGACATAGCAGCAGCGCGTCGCCGACTATCGAAGAAGATTGGATGCCTTGCCCGCTCCGGGTCAAAGACGCTTAATCGCTTCCTCCATTCGCGGTGGACCTTAGCTCTTTTCTCAGCAGCAGAGCTTGTCGACACTACAATATCGTCCGTCTCCGTGATGATCTTTATGGGCTTCGATTTCCGCGGCGGCGACCTGTAAAGCCACTTGCACTGAAAATATTTAGGCGCAGGTTGAAGTTTACCTGACCGCAGCAGCTCCGCGGCAATCCGCAGATCCTCAGCAGCTTTGTCCGCGGCGATCTGCTTCGAGGCCGCCCCGACTGCAGCAACATGAGCAACGATTTGCTTCTTTTGCTCCGCTATCTTCTCCCTCAGCCTCTCCCTCTCCTCTTCCTCCGCAGCGGACAGAGATGGGAGTTCATCGCCCTTGTCTCCAGCGTTCTCCACCTCATTCTGCTGCAGTACAACTAGCAAGGAGTCGTGGATTAAATCAAGTTGATCGACGTCTATGGAATCAATAATCTCATCTGTGGAAAGACTGACCGTGGAAAGAGAATTGTCTCCCGGATTTGGGCCTCCGGTGTTATCAGGTCGCTGTCGGGGACTTCTTTGTCGTGCGGCCTGTGTTGCAGATCCGCCTCCCCGGTCCGCTTGGAGATATTCTTCTCCTTCATAGCGCGCAGCTTCTTCTCCACCCGCTCAGCGACGGTCACTCCGCTCCTCTTCCTCTTCTTCCTCTTGGCTATCTTCTCAGCAGGATCCGCGGCGGACCCCAAAGGCTGGTCTTCGCGGACAGGCTCCGGGTTCGCAGCTGTCGATGCTTTTGGAAGCACACCGTCCTCTTCCTCAGTCCGCCTATCTTCGTCATCCAGGTTGACAATAGGCACCTGGGCATTAGGAGAAGATATGTCGGCCTCAGTGCGTTCGCCAGCAGTATCCGCCGTTGTCGCGGTTTTTTGGGAATGGGCGGAGTCCGACAAGGTTGTCATCCTCTCGCTCCTCAGCGGTTCAGCATCAACTATGGCTTCTCCGCGAGCAAATATATCAGTAGGGCTGGCTGACTTCTCCGCGGACTTCTCGCTCTGGGAGCTTTCTCCTGCGAGGCGGACGGGATCTTGTCTTGCCGACCTCTTTGCAATTTTCTTGGTCTTCATTGGCGAGGCGGACAGCTCCGAGTCGCCTTTGGCAGTGAGGCTAGAAAGGAATGCACCAAGTCTTGCCATGCCGGACTGGAAAGTGGAGACCGCAAGTGGTGAGTAGCGCCCCGTGTCGATCGAGATTCTCAGCAGATCCAGACCCTCCAGCGATATTTATAGCTCTGGCAGCGTTTTTGAGATTTGCGGACTCGGCGGTTAAAGAAACATTTTCGAAGTTTTTCTGGAAACTTAAAAATGTGCGGGGATTATGTTAACCCCTCAGTCCGCAACATACTGCAAGATACCAAAGCCCTCCCCCCCTCAGCAGGCGCGGACGCAACATGTCCGTCCGCTCAGTCCGGCAACGGATGCTCCCCCAGCAGCGGATACAAGGCCTTGTCCGCTCAGTCCGCCGGCGCCCTATCGGGTTCTCTACAGCGGCGGACGCGGTATCCCGTCCGCCCAGGCCGCCGTCCTCCAGTGAGCGCGCCCAGCAGCAGTGGAGGCTCCAGTTCGCAAGCCCAGTCCGCTCCTGCGCGGACTGGCGAGTTCTTTCTTTTTTGCTTCCAGTCACCGCTGCCCGGTTCTCTTGTACCCCGGGCAGCCGGTTATTTTAGCCCTGCCCATTTGGGCAGTCCCCCTATCCTATAAATAGGGGGGAGGTGGTGCACCCAAGGCACGCTGACTCGGACCCAGGAGCCTAATTGTTACAGGCTGCGGACTCGATTCCTGTGCATTGCGGACTCCCCTTTGCTCTGCTTCCCTCAGTCTTTTCCTTTCACTTGTAACCAAACCTTTCTTCAATCAAGAGAAAGCCCGTCGCAAGAGAGGCATTCAGGCCGCGACGGGCGAAGTCTGTTGTTGCCGTGGTTCACGGCCCTGCTCTTCTTTCAGATCTCATCCGCTTAGTAGATCGCTACTCGCAGTCTCCCAATTCCCCCGGTGTTCGAACAGTTAGCTGGTTGTGTCCGACTCCCTGTCCGTTTTCGTGCATCAACAGGTGGCAAGAGGGAACAATAGAGGGATCAAAGAAATGGAGATCAACCCCGCCCGAAAAATAGACAGGAGCAGAAGCATCAAACAGTATTGGCCCCTCAACCTTTACAAATGCGAGAGATGCCAAGGCCAGTAGATTGGGCACCTCCCCCGCCGGTGTGCTATCGCTGCTACCAGCCTAGTAATATTTATATTAACTATCCCAGAAGATAGGCACCACTACCAGCACCATAGGATGCCCCACCTGCATATCATTTCAGGGGTCGGGGATGTGACCCAGGACATGGATTCCAAGGTGGCGACTGTAGGCCGGACAGAGACTAGATGTATGCTCTGGATCTTGCTCAACCCTGGGACCTGGACAGGGTTATAATAGGTATTCTACCAATCTAACTCCTTCCTTCCTTTTCATAAAATAATAGGACTGAAATTAAACCGGTATAACTAAGGAAGAAACGTATACATCTAGCTACCTGAGATTGTTTAATAAACCTAGGAATAGTAACAGTATGTGGCAAGACTGCCCATACCTTATTTGACACGAGGGCATCTTATAACTTCATCACAGAGGATTTTGTCAAAGACGTGGACCAGGTCCAATATTTTATGAGAGTCACCGGGAGGGTGCGTCTTCCCAATGGGACGAAGATCCTATCTACCGCAAAATTCCTTATGGAGGTGACCATCGACGACCTAACATTCGAGGCTCCGACAACGATCTTGAATATGTCGTACTTTGATCTTATCATGGGAATGACATGGCTCACCTGGAACCATGCACAGATTAATTGCCCGACAAGGAAGGTCATGCTGAGATATGGCGACACCTACACGACCTTCGAACGTACTACCCCGGTATCTTGTTACCCGCTTTCTTCTATCCAAGCCGTCAAGGCCCACCTGCAGGGGATGAGGTTTATTATATACTAGTTGAGATGGTCGAGGTAAAGACCTATATCTCCAACATTCAAATGGTACGGGATTTCACTGATGTTTTCCCATAGAAGCTACTAGGGACTGCCACTGCACCGTGAGAAGGACTTTAGAATTCAGCTAGTGCCAGGGGTTAAGCCAGTACTTAGGGCTCCATATCGGATGGCTTCGAATTCCAGAGTTAGTTGCAGGAGTTGGTCGAAGCTGGGCTTGTCAGACCAAGCTCCTCGTCATGGGGAGCCCCGATATTGTTCGTGAAGAAGAAGGATGAGACTCTCAGACTATGTATTGACTACAGATGATTGAACAGGCTAACAGTATGAAACACATACCCTTTACCGTGAATAGATAGGCTTTTTGATCAGCTAGAGGGAGCTCATTGGTTCTTGAAGCTAGATTTGATGTCAGGATATTATCAGCTGTGAATCCAGGAGGACATTCTGAATACCTCATTTAGTAGCCGATATGGCCTCTATGAGTTCACAATGATGCCATTCGGCCTCCCGAATGCACCTCAACATTCGCGAGTCTGATGAATTAGGTATTTGAGGTCTACCTCGATGTATTAGCCATTGTATTTATAGACAACATCTTCATCTACTCAAGGATGGAGGAGGGGCATGCTCGATATTTGGCACTGACTTTGGAGAAACTCCGGGAGCATAGCCTCTATGCAAAGTTCAGTAAATGTCAGTTCTGGTTGAAGGAAGTGGCCTTTTAGGGCACATTATCAGTGGAGAAGGATTAGCGCTGGATCCTACAAAGATCCAAGCAGTGCGAGATTGGTCGATACTGAAGACGACATCCGATATACGGAATTTCCTAGGATTCGCCGGATACTATCAGAAGTTCATAGAGGGATTTTCCCGGATTGTCCTCCCACTTACATCGCTGATGAAGAAGGATACACCGTTCATATGGACGTCGTAGTGCGAGTCTGCCTTCCAGCAGCTGAAAGGTCAGCTTACCTTGGATCCCAACCAAGCCCTTCCCTTTGGGAAGAAAGGATTCCAAGTTTACATTGACGCATCCTACCAGTGAATGGGTGATGTCTTGATGCAGCACAGACACATGATAGCCCATGCCTCCTGCCAGCTGAAGAAGCATGAAAAAAACTACCTGGTGCATGATTTTGAGATGGGAGCGGTAATCTTCTCCTTGAAGATTTGGCGGCATTACCTCTATGGAGTCCACTGTGAAATTTTCTCCGATCATAAAAACCTCAAGTACATGGACACGCAGGAGTTAAACATGCGACGGAGACGATGGGCGTAGTTTCTTTCCTATTATCAGTACACAATGCACTACTACCCAGGGAAGACGAATGTGGTAGCAGATGCTCTGAGTATGAGAGCTACCATAGAGAAAGCAGAACCCCAGGTGATGGCTATGGAGTTGGTTCGGATGTTGGAGGATATGCAGATATCTATGGTTTCAAGGGCAAATCCCAAACCGTATGAGGAATATTTTGCATCGATGTGCAGTACCGGTGACATACAAGATCACATCAGGGACGGGAAAAGGCAGGACGCTAAACTAGAGCTAATTTTCAGGGATTTGGAGGTAAGCATAGTTGGGGATTACACGTTTAAAGATGGCCTACTGTGCTTCAGAGGCAGAGTATATATATCAGCAGGAGGTTAGATGCGAGAAGACATTTTGACTTAAGCACACACTAGTAGGTACTTAGTGCACCTTGGAATCACGAAGATGACAGCCGATCTGAAGATGACCATGTACTGGCCATGCATGAAGAAGGAGATCACATACTTTGTGACACATTACGAGACTTGTCAACTCATGAAGGCCGAATGCAAGAGCCCGGAAGGATTATTACAACCACTATCAGTGTCGGAGTGGAAGTTTGATGACATTGTGATGGACTTCATACATGGACTCCCTCATTCCCACACAGGAAATAATTCTATATGGGTGATTGTCGACGGGCTGAAGAAGGTTGCCTGATTTATTCCAGTCAGGAAGGACGCTCCGGTCAGGGTTTTAGTATGGAGATTTGTGGAGCAGTTTGTATGATATCATGGTGTACCACGGACGATCATATCAGATCGGGATGGTCGGTTTACATCTAAGGAGTGGAGAGCTGTCCAGGCTTACCTGAGCTCTCTACTGACTTTCAGCACTACATTTCATCCCCAAATGGATGGACAAATGGAGCGTACCAACCTAATGTTGGAGGAGCCACTGCGTCTATGTATCTTAGATCGCAGGGAGCCATGGGAGCGACTGTTGCCGCTAATTGAGTTTTCTTATAACAATTGTCATCAGTTCAGTATAGGCATAGCCTCCTATGAGGCATTATATGGACGGAGGTGTAGGACTCCACTATCTTGGATCTAGGATGAGGACTCAAAGGCACTTGGTTCGGAGTTTGTAGAGGACACAGATGCTCATATATGACTGATTTGAGACAGGATGTTAGAGGCCCAGAGTAGACATGCCAAATATTATGACGTGCGGGATCGTCACGTGGAGTTTCAGGTTGGTGACCGGGTATTCTTGAAGATATGCCCAATGCATGGAGTCTTGCAGGTACGCGGGCGAAAGAAGCTCAGTCCAAGATATATGGGGCCCTATAGGATTCTGGAGAGAATCGGCCCCTTGGCCTATAGACTGGAGCTACCGCCCGAGTTGGCATGCTTACATGATGTCTTCCACATCTCTTCTCTTAGGAGAGCTCTCCTACAAACAGAGCAACAGATTACCACTACAACTGGCTCAGTATCCTCTGACCGATCAATCTGCTTGAAGCCAGTCAGGATAGACGATACAGAGGTACGAGTCCTGTGGCGAAAGAAGGTTCCATTAGTTATGGTCTTGTGGTCGAATCACAGACAGGAGGAGCACACTTGGGAGCCTCTAAACCTTATGCAATAGAAGTATACAGAACTCTTCACGACAGATATAACCTTAACGACCCAAGAACTTCACATTCAGTAATTTTTAGTGCAAACCACGTATGCCTAACCTTAATTTTGGGGACGAAATTTTTTTTTATGTATTGGGATTTGTAACATCCCATAAAATACCAGACCCTTAGGAAGTTTTTGTCATGACTAGGTCATGACAAATCCCTAAGAAGACCAAGAGGACCATGGGTGCCTAGGTAAATAGGTGAAAGCACCTTGGTCCGCAAATAACAATTTCTGGTCACTTAACCTAGTGTTTGGCTTTTGGCTCCCAACATGACTACTTGGCCCCACCATACCACTTCCAACAATATAAGGACCCTTTTTGTGCCCTAACAACCCATTTGGGGGTAAACAGAGGAAGTCAAGTTAACCAGAGTCAACCTTAACCCTAGTTAGATCAAATTACCCTAACTTGACCCAAATTGATTGAACCAAGCCACAAATGGACTTGGGTGGTGGCAAGGGTCTCAAGACACATGTTTGACTAGTCAACCCACTTATTTGACCAATTCAACACCCCAAGTCAATCTTGGTCAAACCAAGCCCAAAATAGGAAAGAAAGTCAAAACCAACTTCATCCAATTGGGCTAGGCCCAATTGTGATGGCCCACTAGGCCCAATTGTGATGGCCCACTAGCTACAACAAGTGGAAGTTACCTAGAATGCCACTCAAATTCTGGAGGTGGTGACTAGGAGAGAGAAAATGGAGATTTCATTCAAGGGAGCAGAGAGAAATAGGGAGGAGATTAATGGTGAATGCAAAAGACCTTCCCTCTCCCCTTCCTTATGACCCCATTCCTCGTCCCTGACCCTTGGGAAGAAACTACCATCAATTCTAGCCGACCAAGCATAGGAGAAAGCACCATTCCACCATGGCCGAAAGCACCATTCAAGGTCATTAATGGCCATTCATGGTTTGCCTCTTCCATTTCCCAAATTTACACATCCATCAGTTTTAAAAGCTCCCAAGCAATCAAAAGGAATCTTTACATCACTGGTTTTGGTGAAGGATTGAGAACTAGGCAAGGAAGATCTTAGAGGTCGTCAGCCATGGCACACCACCACCACACTCACCGTCAAGCCCGCCTGTAGGTCTAGTCCTCTTCCTCTTCCTCCGTGTTAGATTTGTAGATCATTAGGTGGAGAAATCAGGCTCAATCGAGCCAGATCAATTAGAAGAAAATGAGAGATTTTCCATGAAAAACTCAACTCTCGGGTTTGCCAGAAACAACCCCTTCGACGATTGTGCCGTCGTCAGGCAATAACCACCACCTCAATGGAGGTGGTGGTAGCAGTGGATGGCCAGGGAGATGGCCGGATGGCCGGGAATTGGTGCTGGAATAGCTCCAGGAAGAGTCAATCCTAGTCGTTGGATCATCGGAGACGATGAGCAACAGCCATTGGATCGGCTTGATCTGATACTTGCAGGAATGATTTTTTTGATAAATGCAATTAATTTCATTTCTGTCACACTATAACAGTCATTTGGTTTTAATTATTAAAAATACCTAGAGGCTTTATCTGTAAAAGTAACCTAAAAAACTTAGCCCTTGGTGTCTAGTTTAATACGAAATTTGAATCAACCCATTTGAACCACTGGACTTCCCTCAACACACGTTTTGCTGCAAGGTATCCAAACGCTAACCAGAGATTAAAATGAGTGCCCCCGATGGCCCACTCAGTCAAATGGGTTGAAACTTTGACCATAGGCTAGTCTGACCATGACTACCAACAAGTCCAAAAAATTAGAATTTTTGGAGATGATTTTTCTAAAGTTTTTTTAATAATTTAATAATTCATACATATGGTGAAAATTTGGTCTAAGGACCTTAGATTTCCCCAAAACTATGGTGGATGAGCAGAGGGGTCATAAAATGCCCATGAAAAAAATATTAGCTCATTTGGAGTTAATTTGATGGTGTAACTTGGTGAGCAAGTTGGTCACCTATGGGTAATAAACCTAGTTCTTCAAAAGTGTATATAGAGAGGGTGAGTGGTCAACCCTTCAACTATTCAAAGTGAAACCTTGGCCACTAGCATATTATCCCACTAAACACCCTCATGAATAATTTTAGGAGTATTTAGGATTGATATGCCATGAAACCCTAGTTCAAACCTTAGGGCTGCCTTTTAGGGTTAGGAAGGATATAAGGTCACATATCCAAGTTTTGGCTCAAGACTTTGTAGGTAGTCCCATTGGGTGGTGAAACACCTTGGATAATTTAATTAGAATTTTATGAGTATTCCTCCCCACAAATCACTTATTAATTAAAATATGAACTTTTCTATCAAGTGCAAAATACATGTCCATACAGTATTGAAAGGTCATGAAACTTAAGTAGTGGGCCTATACTTATGTTACTTATGTCTGCATTGAAGAATTATGGTACCTCATTTGTAATTCTAGAAATTATTGACTTGTTAATTTTATTACAATTTTTGGAAGTAATTATGTAGAGGTTCCTTCACAAAGTGCCCATGGTATAATTTTCTTCATTAATTTAATTGTGTGGCTAAAATGAAGTTGAGGATCATGAAATTTGGGCAGTGACATTTTCTAATCAATATAGACCTATGGTAATTTTATTATAATTTTTGGATGATAAGATCTTGTACTCTCTTTGTTAATTATCATTTTGATCAAAAGGTTTATATTTTGATTTATGATAGAAATCATTCTTGGAAAATCGTGAAACTCATACCTTGCTGTTATTTAGGCTCCATTTGGGAGGACTTATTTTCATCGGTCAAGTGGTTACGATCGCATGAACTAAATATTTACCCATAAAAGTAAGTGTCTTGAGAAAGGACGCTTTGGACTTCAGCCTATTATAGTTCCTAGTGCCCTCGAAAGCCCTGCACCGGGCATGCCCTAAGAAGTCCAAGGTTAAAACTAGACTTTAGGAATAAGCAGGCTTTAAAGATTGACCATTAATAAATTGTTGACACACATTCACTCACCTCGTCTTTTTAGAAGGGTAGTTTGTTTAAACTCACGAGCGGTGGACTCGGTGTTTGATAAAATTGATGGCTTGGTTTGGTGAGCCGATAGCTCGAGATTTCATCTATATCATGTGTGTATGTGTATTAAAGTGGTGGGTCTTCGTTATTGGACTGTTGTTCACACCGACATCGATATGTTGATTCAGCGAGTGTAAGTGTTCACTTAGCCAAAAAATGACTGGTGATATTGCCAGCATTAGTACAGGAGGCCCCGTAGCACCTGAATGTGGGTGTACCGAGTACTACGTAAGGTCTAGGTTGGGTAGTGTGAATACTGACCTAGGAGTGGGGAGGCCCAACCTACTGCTTCCGTTTGCCACAACGAGAGGTACCTGAGAGTTTAGCTAACTCCAAACGGGGGAACTAAAGGTCTGTGCGCATTGAGTCGGGCGGGTGCATTACACTTGTGTGAGTCATAACATCTATCATGCATAGCAATTCATGTCATACCATTGCATAGAACTTCTACCCATAACACATAAATTATTATGCGATTTTCATATGTTAGGCCTTGCAAAACGACCCCTTAATTTATAAGTTTGTATGAGCATACTTATAAATTAAGGTTACTTTCTCTGTGATGTTAGCAAGCTGTTCATCTCTATTTCTCATTATAATTTTCATTATGCTGCTCCTTTACTGACATTTTCATTTATATACTTGATGATATTGTGATAGCTATTTTTAGTATATGATAGTTAGGGTCACTGTCACCTGCTCTTATTTACTCTCCACTTTCAGTACCTTCCTCTTCATCCTCCCTTGCATGGTGCCTAGGTGTTGCGAGGGGGGGGGGGGGAGGGGGACCAAGACTTAGTTTAAACTAACGACCTGATGGTCATAACACCAGGGACTCCAGCTGGGAGACAGGGTGCAACATCAAGAGAACTAGGACATCCAAGAGAAGGTGAACCAGTCTAATCTAGGAGTGGTAGCAATAGCAGCATGCACAAGATCCGTGAGTGCTTAGTAGCTTTTCTTCCGCGAGTGTTATGTAGTGAGGATCATATGTACTTTCAGACTTACTATTTCTTTCAGACTTACTATTTCTTGTTGAAAAGCTTTCCCTTTATGTGGACTCACTTATATATGGTTTGATTGTGGGCTCATTACTTATATATGATTACTTTTATTTCTTCTGCGATAAACGGTGGAATATTTGCCAGCAAAATTGCCGATTTTTGGTGGCGACCTTCATAGGAGTTGGAGTCACCACAAAGCGGTGGTTCTGGGCATAAGACCCGATGCAAAAAGGGTCTTACATAGGGTGCATAGGGTGAAACTCAGGTTTGCATACATGTTGCATGGTAGGCCCCCTTTCATTTTAATGGTTAACATATAAACGTGTTTGATGCTTGTGACACTCACTCTTGTTGTTTCTATGTTACTTTCCCTTTTATTACATATGCATACAAAGTGATTACTTGCAGGGTGATGGAGTGCCCCGGGGTCCCCTTGGGACGGTCGGGAGGAGGGGCGTTGGTTTTACAGTTAAGTCCAGTCTTAGTTGACTCGCGTTACATCAAATATTTACAGGGCAGGGATCACAATCTAGAGGTAGCTCGTCGGCCAAAAAGGTCTAAGCCACATGAAGTGTACCTCCTTCTATTTTGGTAGTGTGTTTAGTTTCTTTTATTTTGTTTCTGGCTTGTAGGCCGAGGTAGCATAGGAGTGTTGTCCTCTTGATTTGATGATGTGTTGTATGTTGATTCTGACATCTTGATATTGTAAGACCATAAGGCCATTTGGACTCTTATGTTTGGTGGACAACTTTTAGTGTCTATTTTAATGTTTTCGCTATTTTATATCTTGATTTTTGAGATGGGTAGCCTTCTATATCATTTTATAATACTTAAATTGTGGCGTCTATATGTTGTGGGGCCCCGGTTGGACCCATATTATATAGTCATTGTAGGTAAGGTATTATAATTTGGTATTAGAGCCAGGTTTGTGTCTAGGTTGAGGTTTAATGATCGATCTAGTGTATGTAATCAGGTCATGTAAAGAAGTTATCCATATAGGAGTGTTGCAATACCACGCGTGTCCTTATGTTCAACTTTTATGAGTATAATTTGACCCATATTCACTTTGATTTGTAAGGGTAGAAGCAACAATGCGGGGACGTCGAGGCCGCGAGAGGAACCTACGATGAGCAATGTTATTGCTCCGGGTCCCATGAGCATGGGAGTGTCTCTGGCCAAATTCTGTCGCATACTAGCAAAGGCATTAATAGCGTCCCAAGCTGCGGTGGCGCCATAGGTTGTGACACAAGTGGTTCAGGTAGCGACTCGTGTTACCTCGGATACAACGCCCACCATGTCGGTTAGAGGGTCCAGCCAGGCAGAGCCATTGTCTGAGAGAGCTGCCATGGGGCAGGAAAATCGATAGATGAAGTATTTTCTGAGTTTCCTTCCTCCAATGTTCAATGGAGTCAGCACCTTGACAAATGCCGAAGATTGGTTGACAAGGATTCAAGAGCTCTTAAGAGTGACAGAGACACCAGGGACAAGGAGTCCCAGTTTGTGGCCTTCATGTTGGAAGGTGATGCAAAGCTGTGGTGGGTGAGCCATAGCGGTCGTCAGTTTCCTAGTCATACCCCATCCATGGATGAGTTTGCAAGCGCAATCCTGAAGCGACATATCCCCTCTTCGATGAGGTTATCCCTTCAAAGGTAGTTTCTGCATGTAGTGCAACGTGATAGGATAGTGGACGAGTACCTGCAAGAGTTTACTCGATTAGGCCATTATGAGGGGACGACCATTGATGATGATGAGGAGAGGGACAACCACTTCTACAATTGTTGGGAGAGAACCTGAGGCAATCGCTCATAGACATAAAGAATGTGAGATTCAATGAGCTGGTCGAAGCCACTAGGACATTGGAAAATAATATAGAGTAAACCCAACGTCGTAAGGCTCTTACAATAAAGCAGGGATAAGGAAAACCTTCTCAATCACAATGGAAGTTAGAAGGATGTGAGTGGGAGAAAAAACCTTGTCCCTTTAGGTCGGGAGAGAAGAGCGGTGCTGCATTGGGAGAGTCACGTTTCAAGGGACCACTGATGTGCTACAAGTATGACAAGTTGGGCCACATAGCTCGAAATTGTACCGAGGGTGGTACTGAGCTTTGTAGGAGCAGTCAGTGCATTCTGGTCCTAGTTATGCATAAAAGTGGAAAGCGACATAGTCAAGTACTTCATGTTTTCCTCCAGTACAGCTAAGAACTTACAACCTGGTGCAGCAGGAAGCGATTTGTCAGCCTGATGTGGTGATATGTAGAAATGGTTTGAGTTTGTTTACTAGTTTAAAACTATTTGTGACCTTTTGTGTCTGTTGAATGTATGCTAGGTTTCATGCTAGTTTTCGGCTATCCCGCTAGAGTGTTTTTTGATACGTGAGCATCACACTCCTTCCTTGTGGAAATCTTTATCCTAAGAATTGGTGTGGAGCCCTTTGCGGCGGATGCAGAGCTTAGTGTGCACATGCCCGGTGGGTCAGTCACGACTGCCAGGAAAAAGAGGGGACCATTATTTTGAGGATAGATGAAGTTGACTTCATATTGGTAGCGGTAATTTTGACATTAACCGAATTTGATGTGATCATAGGGATGGACTGGCTTGCAGAACAACGGGCTAGTATTGACACAATAAGGGAAAATAGGAGATCAAGTTTGAGGGCCTCGGAGAAGTGGCCTATTTTTTTTGGTCTACTGATCACAATGTCTTAGATTTGAAGAAGGCCACATGTCAATGGTGTACACATGAATGTATCTAATATATATTCAAAGTTCATTGTATGTAGGTTGTATTCTATTATATTGATTAGACATGTTATCATGGTCACATTGACAATTAGACTCAAGACAGGTTGCTGGATAGGCGAAAAATAAGATAAGTATAGAAGCGTTGTGTGAACTCACTTAACTCAATGCCAGGAGCCTAAAAGCGTTGAAAGAAGAACCAACAGTCAAAACCTCAGTGTTGATGACTATAAAACTGTCTAAGAACAGAAGCGTTGAGTGAAGACAGTTCACTCAATGCCTACTCAACACGATTTTTGTTTAAGTATGAAAGTGAGGGATAGATCTCCCACTAAAGGGGGGGGGGGTGAATAGTGTATATTAAAACTTTTAGTTATTTTTACAGCGGAATTAAAGTAGGTGATAAATAAATATATATGAAAAGAAAACTATCACAGCACACAAATATGCAAGTGAAGGCAATACAGACGACACAAGGAATTTATAGTGGTTCCCCAATAAACCTGGGTACATCCACTCTTCTACCACCCTGGTAGGAATCCACTACAGGTTTTTGCTCAGGTTCCCTGCCACCATAGGTTTTTGATCAGGTGACATGTCACCAGAAGATCTATTTTTCTAAGGGAGATCTAGCAACCCTTTGAGCTTTTGATCAGGTGCCCAAAAATCAATCCCAAGTCTTTTGATCAGGTGACTTGTGAACAAAAAGGTTAACTTTTGAAGGGAGTTAAAATCATATACATAGTGAAATAAAAATGGAAATGATGTTGTCTTCTCTGTCTTAAATCTCTGAGAAGACTGGTGGATTGTTGATGATGTCAAAGCTCCTCCTGAGTTGTATAGAAGATCTGATCAGGAGAGAAAGTTTTGCTTCAGGGTGTAGGCCTTCAAAGTGTTGTCTTAATATTTGAGATCAAACTGCTATAGTCGAGCTGAGAAACTGCAGAGAAGATTATTCGACCAGAACCTTGAAGGAATTAGTTGAACTCAGCAAGGAATTTGTCGACCCGAGCTCCAAGTTCATCGAACTAAGATAGTCCTTCATCGATCTTAACTTCTGATATGAGATCACAGTTCATCGATCTCAGCTAGACTATCATCGAGCTCAACTCAGAGAAGGAACTCTGAGTTCATCGATCTGAGAACGACGATCGTCGAGCTGAATTCAGCTATCGTCGAATGACTTTTTTGCATTATTTTTAACTGCTTTTCCTCTGAAGTCTTTTGTCTCTAAAGTCTTCTGAAGGAGGGTACTGACAATCTAAGTATGTGATGCTGACCTTGACCCTGGAAATAACTTATGACCCTAGACTATACATGTTGGGTCATCTAATCAATCCTAATAGTGAACTTAGCCTAAATCACAAGTAGGGTTCCAACAATCTCCTCTTATTTGGGTGAGGTCACTATAAAAATAAAGAAAATCACAAAGCATGAAAAATATCTGACAGATTTATAGAACTTTAGCAGATATATACAATTGTGCCTTGTGAATATATATATATAGCAATAATAAAGTTCAAAATGCATAAGCAGAAAATTATAAATCTTTCTTTGGAGCATCTGAAGAAGGGTTTGAAGTAGGTTTTGAGAAAACCATTATTCTTGTGGGGTCCTCTGCTTCTCTTTAAGTCATTTTCATATCTTCAGCACCAAGAATCTTCATTGATGTAGCTCTAGGCACTACTGCCTCTGGATGCAAACTCATATAAGTATCAATATTAAAAAGATTTTTTTTCATACCTTTCTAATTCTTTCTTCCTGTAGGAAGACATTGTTGAAAATTGAGAAGTGTCTTTTCTTTCTTCCTTGACTTTCCTTATATATGAAAGAGCTACAATTTCCTTGAATCTGGCCATTCTAAAATTAGGATCCATCTCTGGATCATAGACTAGAGATAGTGGCCTTTCTGGGCTTGATTTATCCTGCTGATTACTTGCAGATGTTTGTTGTTGGCCGCTTTGATTTCTTTGTTGTTGTTGTTGTCTTCTTTGACGGCTGCTGGACTGAGATTCTGACCTTGAAGTTCTGTCTTTGCTACTTTGTGTAGGTCTTGATTGATGTGAATGAGAAGTAGACCTATGAGCTTGAGAAACACTTCCTGTTGATCCTGCTGCAGGAGGAGGAGGAGGAGGAGGTCCACTCCAAGACCTTTGAGGAGGAGAACCATACCTTTTCATCTTTTTCATGTTCTTTTGTTCATTTTTATAAAACCTCATCCAGTAAGGAGTATCTGGAGTGAGAGTAATTCCATGCAAAATGTAATAAGGAATGTCAGCATTTGATGAAGGTTTAGGAGCAGCTTTTACTGGAGCCTTCTTCTTGGCTTTTCTTTTCTTTGAACCAAAATCTTCTGAATCATCTGAATCAACATCATCATCATCAGATTCATCTTCTGGATGATCATATAAATCATCTAATTGTTTAATTAAATCAGCCTGATTCTTAGCTTGAACTTATGTCTCTTTAAGTACAATATTGTAATAGCTTGAGCCTTAACACTGTCGATCTCTGGTTCCATATCTTGAAACATGATTTCATCAAGATTTGGCATAGGAGTTTCATCCCAAGCATAAGTGGGAGGGGAAGAAACTGGCTCTATGACATTTATCATATTCTCAACTATTATAGTATCAGAGACTAAAGAGATATTAGTAGGAATAATATTGAAACTGGATCTAATCTCTTCTAAAATAGAAAAATCGACTGGAGCAGTATAACAAACTATAGCTTTAGAATGATTATCAAAAACTGGTAAATTGCTGCTACAAATTGTATCAAAAGAATGTAGTAATGAAGGAATATCAACTGTGAGATTAATGATAAAATCACCAATAGTGATGATTTCTGCTGCTGCCTCTTCTATTGTACAACCCATTTCAGTATCATCAAAAATTTCAACTATTGCTGCTGTTGGAATTGCTGCTGCTGGAGTTACTGCTGCTGCTGGAGCTTCTTCATAGGACATTTCCCCCTGCTTGGATTCAGAGAGACCTGAAACCAGGCCCCCAGAAGAAGGGACAGTGGAGGAGGAAGCTAGCTGAGCAGAAAGAATGGAAATAGAAGCAGCAAGAGGGGCAATAGCCTCATCTATGAGCTTTTTAAGTGTGAGTGTAATGAATTTAAGAAGGTCATTGGCTATGTCAGAGAAAATCAAATATATTGGATTTAAAGTAGAGGGAGTAGAGGTGGATCTATTACCACATGTGGAACAGATTGAAAGGCTTGAGGGATGTCTGAATGTGGGATGGTTGGAAATGTTGGCTGAATTATTGATGGAGGGATGACATCAGGTAAGATATCCTGGATAGGTGAATGTTGTGGAGTATGTTGTGGAGATGGAGATGATAGTAGATCAAAATTTGGAGATGACAGTAGTGGATCTATATAAAGAGAAGTGGATGGTATGTCATCAAGATGTGATGATAGAGGTGATTAAGGAGGTGGAGATGGCATATCCTCAAAAATGTGGATTGGTGAGTGTGGAGGAGATGGTGGTCGAGATGGTGAGGTGGGAGGGATGGGAGTAGAAGGTGTGTCTGCAATAACAGTGGTTGGTTATTGAAGAGGAGGAGATAGTAATCTGGGTGAAGGAGGTGGAGGTGGAGCAGAAACTTCTTCTAGGTTTGGAGGAGTGACTGTATCAGTCCTTGTGTCCTCAGAAGCTCTGGAGGAGGAGGCCCTAGAGGGCTTGGTGATGACCCTCTCCCATCTTCCAAAAAGGGCAGATGAGAGCCTCTTCGAAGCATTAATGAATATGGTCCTGTGATACCAAAAGTTCTGGGCACTTGGCGTGCAAGAAAAGCCCAAGAATTCTCACATACCCAACATCCTTCTTATTTGCCTTCTTCTTAATAGAATCAAACAGGATAACTCCCCAGTTCACTAATTTTTGATTTATCAGGGCACTCATCAAAAGAAATTGGTGCCTGGTTATGTATTCATGAGCATAGTGCTTGCCCAACATCACTTTTCCAACAATATCGGTTGGAAATCTATATTTTATCAAAAGATTTTTCTTAAGAAGGTGGTTAGGGTTTCCTTCAGCATGACCCAACCTATCTAGCATTTCATTAAATTCACTACTAGATAATTCTATTTCTTCTTCACTATTAACAAACCCAAAAATTTCAGATAAGATTTCTAGTGAAAGAGGAACCTGATGTCCTGAGATAGATCCAATAAGAACTGGAGTGTCCTGAATCTTTGTTGTATATACTCATTCCTTAATCTCTGCCACTGGAAGCTTTATCCTTGTTGTCATGAAGGTTCGCAGGTTCTGAACCTTAAATAGCTGTAAGATGTTCTTGAATACTTGGTCGAAAAGACTAAAGGATTCAAAGTCTATATCAAAACTGGCGTCAAACTTCATTGCTGTGAGGATTGCTGGAGAAATCGCCATTGCTCTGCAAAAATATGAGATCAAGCGCAGAGGGGAAATGGAAAAGTGCGCGATGGAGTTCGACGAAAACCTAATTATAAGTTTTCAGAAGTTGAAAAGACGAACTTCGTCTGACGAAAAATAAAAAAACTTTGAACTCAGTTCGACGAAAAATCTCGCAAAAAATAAAATCGTCGATCTAAGTTTGAAGAGAATAAAACATTTTGTCATTCTACGTTCGACGAAAATTTTCTGAAACAACTTTCTTCAATCTCCATTCGACGATCAGTTTCACAAAGGAAGGTTCGTCGATCTCCGTTCGACGAACACTCCACAAAGAGTTCATAGTTCGCCAATCTTCGTTCGACGAAAAATGTACAATTCGTCGACCATAGACAAAAATCAAATTAAAGCTTCTCCATTAATCATACCTAATTGATTTGGGAAGAACAGATGTTTTTTTCATCCAAGGGTTTGGTGAAAATATCTGCCCTTTGTAAATCAGTAGAGATAAAGACAAGATTAATTTTTTTTTTTGTCCACATTGTCTCTAATGAAATGATGTCTTATCTTTATATGTTTGGTCCTACTATGATGCACTGGATTTTGTGCAATAGAAATTGCACTGGTATTATCACAAACGTTAGTTGAATTATTTAAGTTGAAACCATAATACAGGTGTTAATTTGGAATCCACAAAATCTGTGAGCAGCAACTACCAGCTGCAATGTATTCAGCTTCAGCAGTTGAAGTGGACACAGAAGCTTGTTTTTTGCAAAACCAGGACACAAGCCTATCACCAAGGAACTGACAAGTTCCTGATGTGCTTTTCCTGTCAACTCTACATCCAGCAAAGTTAACATCTGAGAATTTAGATAATTCAAATCCTGACTCAGTAGGATACCAGAGTCCTAGATTAAGACAACCCTTTATATATCTTAAAATCCTTTTTAGTAAAATAAGGTGTGATTCTTTAGGGTCGACTTGAAATCTATCACAAATACAAGTAGCAAACATAATATCAGACCTACTAGTTGTAAGATACAATAAGGACCCAACAATAGTCCTATATGTTTTCTGATCAACTGGTTTGCCATGTTCATCAGAATCAACTACAAAATTGGAGGGTATGAGCGTTTTCTTGGCTGAGGCATTTGACATCCCAAATCTTTTAAATAGCTCTAAGCATATTTAGACTGAGATATAAAGATACCATCAGGGGTTTGCTTCACTTGAAGACTGAGGACATAGGATAGTTCACTCATGCTACTCATTTCAAACTTTGAATGCATCAGGTCAGAAAACCTTTTGCACAGTTTGGAATCGGTAGAACCGGAGATTATATCATCTACATATATTTGTACTAGCAAAATTTTAGATTTATGATGTCTAATAAATAAAGTCCTATCTACAATGCCTCTAATGAACTTATGTTCTAAAAGAAAACTATTCAAGGTCTTATACCAAGCTCTTGGAGCTTGCTTCAGACCATAGAGAGCTTTATGAAGTTTAAAAACATAAGAGGGATGAGTTGAAGAGATAAAACCTGGTGGTTGTTCAACATATACTTCCTCTTTTAGTTCTCTATTTAGAAATACACTTTTGACATCCATTTGATAGACTTTGAAATTCTGATAGATGACATAAGCAAGAATAATTCTGATGGCTTCAAGTCTTACAACAGGAGCAAAGGTTTGATCATAATCAATGCCTTCTTCCTGTGAGTAACCTTGGGCTACCAGACTAGCTTTGTTTCTCATGATTGCTCCTTGAGCATCCAATTTGTTCTTAAAGACCCATTTGGTTCCAATGACTGGGTAGTCTTTGGGTCTTGGAACTAAATCCCAAACTCTATACCTCTCAAATTGATTGGATTCCTCTTGCATTGCAATAATTCAGTGGGGATCTTACTTTACATCTTTTATGGATTGAGGCTTAATTTGAGAAATGAAGCAAACATGCATCAAATCTTGGTTAAGTTGATGCCTTGTTTGCACACAACTGATATGTCTCCAATCACTTGAGATATGGGATGATCTCTAAGTGTGACAAGATTAGCAGGTGGAGTTTGTTCATCAATAGCTTGTGGAATTAATTCCTTTTGTGGAATTATATTTGTTGTTGTGGGTTTAACTGCTTCAATAATTTCTTCTTCACTGTCTTCATCAATCTATGGAGAATGATGCAGTGTAACCTCTTGGGTAAGGTTTAAATCATACAACTTCTCACACAGATAGGGTACCTACACAGTGTCTCTGGTAGAATAATCCTTCTCCTTGTAAAACATGTTAGCTTCATTAAAGGATACATGTACAGATTCTTTCATTTTTAATGTTGATTTGTTAAATACCCTATAAGCCTTGCTGACTTGGGAATATCCAAGGAAAATTCCCTCTGCAGCCTTGACTTCAAATTTCCTTAAGTGTTTCTTGTTATTATTATGAATATAGCATTTACATCCAAATACTTTAAAACAATCTACTTTAGGTTTCTTCCCTTTAAGTAATTCATAGGGTGTTTACCATTTAGCTTATGAATTAGACTTCTAATCAGAACATAATTTGATGTGCTTACTGTCTCTGCCCAAAAGGACAGGGGCAAGTGAGCATATGCAAGTAATGTCCCAGCAGATTTAATCATGGTTCTATTTTTCCTTTCAGCTATCCCATTTTGTTGAGGAGTTCTAGGTGCAGAAAAATAGTGTCTAATACATTCCTTCTCACAGAATTCTTGCATCATAAGAGATTCAAACTCGGTGTCATGATCACTTCTAATCAATACAACCTGAGTAGAGTACTCAATCTTGATGCTCTTAAGAAAGTCTGTAAGAACTTTAAAGTTATATGACTTGTTTCTCAGAAAGAAAACCCAAGTGAATCTAGAGAAATCATCAACAATAACTAGAGTGTATGTCTTTTCTCCCAAACTTTGTACAACTATAGGAACAAAAAGGTCTATATGTAGCAAGTACAAAATCCTGGGTGAATCACTTTTATTAATGGATTTGAAACTATTTTTAGTTTGCTTGCTTAATTGGCAAGCCCTGCAGAGTCCTTACTTGTTGTAAGAACCAGAAGGCGATCCTCTAACAAAGTTGTCCCTGGATAATTTAGTAATATTTCTAAGGTTTATATGACCTAATCTCTTATGTCATAAATCATTAGTGTTATTGATTTGGTTAAATAAACAAATTTCTGAATTAGAATATGTGAAATTAACTACATATATGTTTCCTTGCCTAATTCCAGTTAAAACAGTTTTGTTGTCACTAGAAGTAATAATGCAAGAAGATTGATTGAATGATACATGATAACCTTCATCACATAATTGACTTATGGATATTAGGTTATGCTTGAGACCACTTAGGCTACCTTTCTGAAGGTAACTACTTTAATTTTAACATTTCCATAGTCTTCTGTTTATCCGCAGTTGGAGTCTCCAAATATCACTTTTGGTCCAAGCTTTTCCTTGAAATCACTTAGGTTAGATTTTGATCCTATCATATATTTTGAGCAGCCAATATCCAGATACCATTGTTCCTCTATGGTAGGATAGTTCTTCTCCTGCATAAAAATAGGTTAGGTGTTCTTGACCCAGGTAACCTTAGGTCCTTGATTTCTTTCATATTTATAGCGAGAGATATAAGAAAATTCAGGTTGGTATTTATAACCTAGTGGATGATATCTCCTAGGAGGAATAATCCACTGAGTAAAAGGATTGATAAAGGTTTTATTTTGATTAAAGTTTTGAAAAGAATTAAAGTTTTTGCTATAAGAATCTGGGTTCGACGAATTGTAATAAGTTCGTCGATCTGCGTTCAATTAATAGGGATGAGTTCATTGAACTCCGTTCACAGAATGAAAGTATTCATCTTCTGCGCCCCATGTTTGTCGATCGCGGTTCGACGAACCATATTGAGTTCGTCGAGCACAATTAGACGAATAATTATACTAAAAGTCTGCGTTCATAGTTTGACAAACTATATTCATTTCGTCGAGCTTGGTTCGACGAAATATGTTGAACATAATTTTTATTAAAAATTTTTGTTTTCTTTTGTTTAGTCCTATATAAAACTTCTATTTCTTTATTATTGTCTTCTACTTTTTTTTTTCTTTTTTTTAGAAATGAATTTAACCGGAGTAGATAGTCTATTTTTCTGTAATAGAGGAGGCTGACTGATGAAGTTCTCAAGCACAATTTGTCATTAAGCCTGCATTGACTGTACTTGTGATATTCATCAATTTGATACTTCTCCCATTTAGGGATTCTTCAAATTCTTTAGCCTCAGATAATTTAGTTTTCAAAGATATTATCTGTTCTGAAGCATTATCTAGATCATCTTTGAATTTAATATTTTCAGAAAATAGGTTATCATATTCAATTAGCTTTTCTTTGAGGAGTTTTATTTCCTTCTCAGATTTAATTAAATCATTGCATAACAATTTAAATTCAGTTTTAAATTGATCTGAAGTAAAATCAAAAGAAGAAATTACTCGATCTTCTTCTGATACAGATTCTTCTTCTGAGTTGTCAGCTTCTGAATTAGCAGCTTCAGAGTTGCTACAAGATGCATTGATTGCCATCAAGTAGATCTCTCTTGCCTTGGCTTATTCTTCATCCTCACTGGAGCTGAATGAAGATTCATCCTCAGATTCATTCTATGTTTCAGCAACAAAGCCCCTCTCCTTCCTCTTGTGTTTGCTAGAGGAGGGCTTGTGAGTATACTTCTTAGAGTGCTTCTCCTTCTTCTTCTCTTTCTTCTAGTTCTCTGGACATTCTGGAAGTATATGTCCAGGTTTCCTGCACCCATAACAGACAATATCTTTAGTAGGAGTCTTGTCACACATTGGCTTATCATCATTTATGGTTGATCTTCTCCTGAAGTCCTTCCTTGTCATCTTGTAAAATCTCTTAGCCAAGAGAATCTATAGATCTTCATTGTCTGGAATGGCTTTTGCTTCTTCAGTTGCTTTAAAAGCAATGTTTTGCTCTTTCCTTACTAAATAAGTGGTTCTTTGATCAGCTTCTCTGGTCTTGATGAGCTGCTCATAAGATTTGAGCTTGTCCAACAAGATCTCTGTAGATATTTCATTGAGGCTTTTGGCTTATTTGATTGGTCAGATCCTAGAATCCAATGTGCTAGGAAAGCACATAAGGATCTTGTTATTTATCTATGTCAATAAGATGTTCTTGTCAAATGATTTCAGCTCATTGATTATGAGGCTGAGTCTATTATACATATCAGAAACTGATTCTGCTTCTTCCTTCTTGAAGTTCTCATGCTGAGAGATCAGATGTGATCTCCTATCTTTTCTTTCATCTACAGATCCGACTACCATAGCATTGAGAGAATCTCAGATTTCCTTTGCTGAAGAGCATTCAGCAACTTTCTGGAATATGTTATCTAACATAGTCTTGGCCAGAATGTTCATTGCTCTGGCATTAGCAGTCTTTGCCTTCTTCTGGTCTTCAGTCCACAGCTGGTGGTACAACACTTGTACTTGTTGTTGCCACTGGTCGAGGTGGTCCTGTCAAAATAAAATTATAGATGTACTCATCAATAGAATTCATATAAAGTCTTATCCTTGGCTTCCAAAGTACAAACTTATTCAGATTGCACACTGGAGGTCGGGTGCTTAAATACTCTTTATTTTGTGTCATGATAAATTTTAGGTAAAGAGAAAATCTATCAGATCTTATGGTTCAGGTGTTAGCATGTACAACCAAGTAACTCGTCCCTCTAATACCAATTGAAAGTGAGGGACAAATCTCCTTTACACTAGAGGGGGGTGAATAGTATATATTGAAAACTTTAAGTTATTTTTACAACAGAATTAAAGTAGGTGATAAATAAATATATATGAAAAGAAAACTATCACAGAACATAAATAAAGCAAGTAAATGCAATCCAAACGACACAAGAAATTTATAGTGGTTCCCCAATAAACCTAGGTGCATCCACTCTTCTACCACCCTAGTAGGAATCAACTATAAGTTTTTGCTCAGGTACCCTGCCACCACAGGTTTTTGATCAGGTGTCATATCACCAGAAGATCTATTTTTCTAAGGGAGATTTAGCAACCATTTGAGCTTTTGATCAGGTGCCCAAAAACCAATCCCAAGTCTTTTGATCTGGTGACTTATGAACCAAAATGTTAACTTTTGAAGGGAGTTAAAACCTTGTACATAGTGAAAGAAAAATGAAAATGATGTTGTCTTTTCTATCTCAAATCTCTGAGAAGACTAGTGGATTATTGATGATGTCAAAACTCCCCTTGAGGTGTATAGAAGATCTGATCAGGAGAGGAAGCTTTGCTTCAGGGTGTAGGCCTTCAAAGTGATGTTGCTCTTCAACAAGCTTTTAGACTGATTTTGATTTGTTGTCTCTTGAAAGCCTGAAGCAGATGAAGAAGAACTCTGTGTATATGAGAGTTGTGTTGTGTTCTTCACTTTTCTGTACACTATTCTATCTTGTTGACTGATTACTGATTTTCTCTAATTGTTTGCAATCTTCTGAAAATCACTTTATATATATTGATTGCAGATTCAAAAATATTTGAATTTTAAATTCTTTCCTTGAAATCCTCTGCATAATTTTTGGGAGTTGGAACGACTAATTTAGTCTTGAATGCATTTTCCTAACTGTCACAGTAAATTTGGTAGAGTAATAACTCTGTGAAATCCATATTTAATGATGTCAGGTAACGTCTATGTTCTTGAGAATATTGAGCATTAATTATAAGAGTATTGCTGTCTTAATATTTGAGATCAAATTGCTATAGTCGAATTGAGAAACTACAGAGAAGATTAGTCGAGCAGAACCTGGAAGGAGTTAGTCGAACTCAGCAAGGATTTCATCGACCCGAGCTCCAAGTTCATCGAACTGAGATAGTCCTTCGTCGAGCTGAACTTTTGATATGAGATCACAGTTCGTCGATCTCAACTAGACTTTCGTCGAGCTCAACTCAGAGAAGGAACTCTGAGTTCGTCAATCTGAGAACGACGATCATCGAGCTGCGTTCAGCTATCGTCGAACGACTTTTCTGCATTTTTAACTACTTTTCCTCTGAAGTCTTCTGTCTCTAAAGTCTTCTTAAGGAAGGTACTGACAATCTAAGTATGTGTTGCGGACCTTGACCCTAGAAATAACCTATGACCCTACACTATACATGTTGGGTCATCTAATCAATTCTAATAATGAACCTAGCCCAAATCACAAGTAGGGTTCCAACAAAGTATAGAAGCATTGAGTGAAGACGGGCTACTCAATGCCTCATCAAGAAGTCAAGAAAAGTCCAGAAGTGTTGAGTGTAAAAGCTTCACTCAACGCCTTCGTGCATGAAAATTGTACCAAGTCCAGATGTGTTGAGTGATGAAGGCTCACTCAATGCCTTAACAGTTAGACTGCAAATATCAAATGCATTGAGTGTTGAAGGTTCACTCTGTGCGAACAGAAAAAATGAGACCGAAAATTTGGAGTAACAAAATTTTTATTATCCAAAAAAATATCAATTACAATGGTATAACCTCCCTTTTATAGAATGGAGGAGATGTGAGAGATTACAATTAAGTAATGTGAGACTAAAAATTTACAAGTGTATGCGGCTTTACAAAAAGACAAACCGGACAAGTCGTGAGGTTAGACAAGCCGGCTAACCGCCCGACAACCAACAGGAGGAGAGAACAACTGCCACAGAGAGGAAGCCGACACAGAAGGCCGCTAGACCGCCCGGTCTCCAAGTCGTCTGAGACAAGTCGCCAGACCGCTGGGATACCAAACAGCAACAGCCCGGCAGACAGACCGGCAAGGATAAACCGCCAGACCGCCCGGTCTCCGAACAGAAATAGACCGCCCGGCCTCCATACTGTTGGAGTTACCATGGTGATCTAGAAGTGGTCAAACATGTAATCTCACTGCCAACGCGATATGAGCCTGCAGGGTCGCACATAAGAAATGTGGAGAAGTTGGATGATTGACTGTGTTGGTAAAGGTTACCAATCACCGACCTGAATGTGGTTTTGGGCAAAGTGTTGCCTTAAAGGATCGTCGGGTTGGGCAAATGTTGCCTTGAAGGATTGGTAAGAGTCATCAATCGCGGATCGTCGAGAGTCGTCGACAGCGGTTCGACGATCGACGAGAATCGTCGAGAGTTGTCGACAGCGGTTCGACGATCGACGAGAATCGTCGAGAGTCGTCAACAGCGGTTCGACGATCGACGAGAATAGTCGAGAGTCGTCAACAGCAGCTCAACGATCGACGAGAATCGTTGAGAGTCGTCGACAGCGGCTCGACGATCGACGAGAATCGTCGAGAGTCGTCGACAGCGGCTCGACGATCGACGAGAATCGTCGAGTTTTGTACTCCAATTCTCGCCGATTCTCGCCGACTGATACTCGCTGATTCTGGAACCCTATTTTTCTGGGTGGTCTGCGGATAGCGATATTCCTAAGTCTATTTATACCTTTGGTATAAAAAAGGACACTTGGGGTTTTCGGGGATAATCTCTGGCAGCTGATCGAACCGAATCCCACGACGGAAGCGTTCCGTCGTTCCGTTCGTTCCGCCGATCCCGAATCCCGCCGACGGAAGGGTTCCGCCGCCGTTGTCGCTCCGTCGACCTCCTCCTCTCCGGCGATCGTCGCCGGTGTTGCTCTTCCTGACGCGGACCTAGCAGTCCGTGGAAAAGCAAGGTGCGATCTTTCTCCTTCCCGATAATCCGTACGACGGATAGATCGGTGCTCTCCCGCTCGTGTGGATCTCTGCAGAGACGTGGATATTATTCCACGTAGAACTCGCCACCAACAAGAACCTGAAGCTTGGAGCATCTCCGTTGAGTTGTGACTCAACGCCACCGAGGTAATTTTTGCTTAGTTGTTTGTTAACTTTTTGATTCAACTACCATGGCCCGATCCCATTTCTTTTGGGTTTTCTTGATGTTTTATTCTTCCGCTGCGTGCACAAGTGTTGTGCCATCCTCATAGAGAAACCCCAACAGTGGTATCAGAGCCGGGTTCGGCCATGATTGTTGTATTGGAAGTTTTATTATTCCAGTGCGTGTAAACCTAGGGATTTAGAAGTGTTCTAAATGTCTAGATTTAGTCTTGGTACCCCGCCAAGAACATCTGGGATTTCGTGGAAATTTCTATTTGTTAGAAATTGTAGTCTCCTTAGCAGTAACCATCCCTCGAGTTTGTTTTGGATTTTGAATCCAACATAGAGAGATGAGCTTGTCTACTGCTTTAAGTTGAGTTGTCTTTGCCTTTGTCCAATGCATGTAAATCTGAGGATTTGAAAGTTTCCGGATGTTCAGATTTAGCCCTTCTTTCTATCAAATGTTGATGGCGTCAGGTTGTGCACATAAGGGATGCATGTGGTCTTAGAAAAATTTGTTTTTCCTTAGATGTGCACATTGATCAAATGTTGATCATGGTTAACTGTTAACCTATAATTAAAATCCCTTCATCAAATATTAAGTGTTCGGATGCCTTCCGATGGATGACACTCTTCCTGCCTCGATCGATGAAGTGTGGGCTTGCCAAAACAAGGTGCATTAATCTATCTTGGTAAGGGTGCGAGTGGATAATTGTGATATCCCACTGTCGACATCGGGTCCAGCTTAACTAGGTGACCTCAAAGGTTGAGTGCCTAGAGGCATAGGGTTGGCATGCACCATATGATGGATGCGAGTAAGGAGTTATTCACCAACCATACAAGAATTGCATGAGGATGCAATTGGCAAGCGTTGCCTACCTAAATAACCGCATCGTGAGAGGAAAGACAAAGCTGACTCATTGTGTTGGTGAAATACGGATCTTGTCCACTAAGAGAGTAGCTCGCATGAACTCTCTGAATTGTTAGTGAGGGCTATCATTTCGAATAAAATAGTGGGAGTGTTTTAATTGGAGTCCAAATTAAAATAAATTGTTTTGAAATTTAGGTACTGATTTTATTCTGCATAAATTCTTGTAGAATTTCATGGCAAGTGTTTCACACTCCACATTGTCTCTGAGAGCCATCCTTGAGAAGGATAAGCTCAGTGGGACTAATTACATGGACTGGTACAGGAACCTGAGAATTGTTCTCAGGCAAGAGCGAAAGCTCTATGTCTTGGAAGAAGAAGCCCCCGAGGTGCCGACTGGGAACTCTTCCCGTGCTGAGAAGGATACTTATAAGAAGTATACTGACGATGCTTTAGATGTCGAATGCCTTATGCTTGCCACTATGAACTCTGAGCTTCAGAAGCAACATGAGAACATGGGGTGCAAGGAGATTGACGAGCATCTCAAGAAAATGTTTCAAGGGCAGGCTCGTCAAGAGAGGTTCGACATCACAAAAGCGTTGTTTCAGTGTAAGATGGGAGTTCGAGACTCAGTAGAGACTCACGTACTCAAGATGATTGGGTATATAGAGAATCTTGAAAGGCTGGGTTTTCCTCTTGGTCAAGAGTTGGCCACAGATCTGATCCTGCAATCATTGTCGGACAGTTATGAGCAGTTCGTCTTGAACTACAACATGAATGAAATAGACAAGACACTGTCCGAACTCCTAGGCATGTTGAGAACTGCCGAAATCAATATGAAGAAGGCCAAGCCTGCCAGCCCCATACTGATGGTGCATAAGGGCAAGGGCAAGGCCAAGGGGTCTAAGAAGACGAAGGTGGGACCTAAGTCATATCTTGAGCCCAAATCTTCTGCACTGATGAAAAGGAAAAGCACTGTGAAGGAAGGGAAATGCCACCACTGTGGCAAGGCTGGTCATTGGAGGAGGAACTGTCCTTCGTACATTGAAGGTCTGCAGAAAATGAAGGGAGGTATGACTTCCGCTTCAAATATTCACGTTATAGAGATAAACCTTTCTGCTCCTTCATCTTGGGTATTGGATACCGGATGTGGTTCTCACATTTGTACAAATGTGCAGGAACTGGGAAGGAGAAGATTGCTGAGTAAAGGGGAGGTGGACCTCCGCGTCGGCAATGGAGCAAGAGTTGCTGCTGTAGCCGTAGGGGTTTACCGTCTTTCTTTGCCCAGTGGGCTTGTAATAGAACTAGATAATTGTTATTTTGTTCCGGGCATAACTAGAAACATTATATCTATTTCATGTTTGGACATGATTGGATTTTCTTTTATAATTAAGAACAACTGTTGTTCTATATTTAAGAATGATGTTTGTTATGCTGTAGCCCAATTGTTTAATGGTCTTTATGTTTTGAACTTGGACCATCTGATCTGTAATGTAGAAAATAATAAAAGACTAAGAACAAATGACTCGAACCCTACATTTCTCTGGCATTGTCGTTTGAGCCATATCAACGAGAAGCGCATATCCAAGCTCCATAGAGATGGACTTTTGGACTCATTTGATTATGAATCATTTGAACGATGCGAATCTTGTTTGTTAGGCAAGATGACTAAAGCTCCTTTCACTGGTTATACTGAGAGGGCTGTGGATCTCTTGGGTGTTGTACATAGTGATGTATGCGGACCCATGAGTTCCATGGCTAGAGGTGGGTATTTCTACTTTGTTACATTTACTGATGATTTCAGTAGATACGGATATGTGTATCTTATGAAGTGCAAATCCGAGACCTTTGAAAAGTTCAAAGAGTTCAAGAATGAAGTAGAAAACCAGTTGGGTAAAAGGGTTAAAGCACTCCGATCTGATCGAGGTGGCGAATACCTGAGTCATGAGTTCCGTGATCATCTGAAAGAGTGTGGTATTGTATCACAGCTCACTCCACCTAGAACACCACAACATAATGATGTGTCTGAGAGGAGAAATCGTACTCTGTTAGACATGGTACGTTCGATGATGAGTCATGCAGACTTGCCTGTTTCCTTTTGGGGTTTTACTTTAGAGACTGCTGCAATGACATTGAATCGCGCTCCAACGAAAATGGTTCTGAAGACACCATATGAGATATGGACTGGGAAATGTCCTAGTATGTCGTTCATTAAAATTTGGGGCTGTGAGGCATACGTGAGACGTCAAATGACTGATAAGCTGGAACCCAAATCGGATAAATGTTATCTGGTGGGATATCCTAAGGAAACGAAAGGGTATTACTTTTACCTACCGTCTGAGGGCAAAGTGTTTGTCGCAAGGACTGGTGTCTTCTTGGAGAAAGAGTTCTTATCAAGAAAGACTGAAAAGGTAGAGCTTGAAGAAGTTCAAGAACCACATGTAGTGAATGAACCGGAATTGGATTCTGAGACAGGACTACAAGATGTTGTAGCTAGAGAACCTGCTTAAGGAACACAAGTCCTACGTAGATCTGGTAGACCGAGGTTTGAGCCTGAGAGATATGGATTTCTCGTGTCTCAAATAGGTAATGTGTTGCTTATGGATCATGATGATGAACCAGCAACCTACCAAGAGGCTATGAATGGACCGGACTCCGACAAATGGCTTGAGGCTATGAAATCCGAAATGGACTCCATGTATGCAAACCAAGTTTGGAACTTGGTGGAACCACCTGAAGGAGTTCGACCCATAGGGTGCAAGTGGGTATTCAAGAAGAAGACCGACATGGATGGGAATGTACAGACATTCAAAGGGCGACTGGTGGCTAAGGGTTTCAAGCAAATTCATGGTATTGACTATGATGAGACCTTTTCCCCTGTTGCCATGGTAAAGTCCATAAGGATATTGCTTGCTGTTGCTGCGTATTATGACTACGAGATCTGGCAGATGGATGTCAAAACGGCTTTCCTTAATGGAAACCTCCTTGAGGAAGTGTATATGACACAACCCGAGGGTTTTGTATCCCCAGATGAAGCCACTAAAATATGCAAGCTGAATAAGTCCATATATGGACTGAAACAGGCCTCTCGAAGTTGGAATCTTCGTTTTGATGAGAAAATCAAAGAGTTTGGTTTCATCAAGAATGAAGATGAGCCTTGTGTTTACAAGCGAATCAGTGGGAGCATTGTTGTCTTCCTGATACTGTATGTAGATGACATACTGTTGATTGGGAATGACATTCCTACCCTGAAAGTTGTTAAGAACAACCTAGGGAACTGCTTTTCAATGAAGGATATGGGTGAAGCGACTTATATACTCGGTATTAAGATCTATAGAGATAGATCGAAGAAGTTGCTGGGTTTGACCCAGAGTACATACATCGAAAAGGTGTTGAAGCGGTTCAACATGCTTGAGTCCAAGAAAGGATTTTTGCCCATGTCTCATGGTGTGAATCTCTCTAAGGACCAGTGTCCAAAGTCTTATGAAGATAAGGACCGCATGAAGTTGATTCCATATGCTTCGGCAATTGGATCAATCATGTACGCGATGTTATGTACTCGACCCGACATCTCCTTTGCTTTGAGCATGGCTAGCAGGTATCAGTCAGACCCCGGTGAGTGTCACTGGATTGCAGTCAAGAATGTCCTGAAGTACTTGAGAAGGACTAAGGATGTGTTCTTGGTGTATGGTGGAGAGGAAGAGCTCGTTGTAAGTGGTTACACGGATGCTAGCTTCCAAACTGATAGAGACGACTCCAAGTCTCAGTCAGGTTTTGTGTTTTGCCTGAATGGAGGAGCTGTGAGCTGGAAGAGTTCCAAGCAAGAGACAGTTGCTGATTCTACAACAGAGGCTGAGTACATCGCCGCAGCTAATGCGGCGAAGGAGGCTGTATGGATTAGGAAATTCATCGGCGAGCTTGATGTAGTTCCTAGCATTGTTGGTCCCGTAGTTCTCTACTGTGATAACAATGGTGCAATTGCACAATCTAAGGAACCTAGATCCCATCAGCGCTCCAAGCACATACTTCGGCGGTTTCATCTTATTCGTGAGATTGTCGAACGAGGAGATGTGAACATTTGCAGAGTGCCGACTGAGGAAAATATTGCGGATCCACTAACAAAGCCTCTCGCGCAGAGAAAGCATGATGGTCATAGTAGATCGATGGGTATACGATACCTAAATGATCAACTCTAGCGAGAATCTTGTGGATTGCATGTAAACATGTATTTTGTTGGCTATTTGTTCATATGATGAACAATGTACCTAGTTTTTCTCTTACAATTAATGGCAAATTCTTTTATTATGAGCTTTTCTATATGATAGTTAAATGTTAACATAATAGATACCCTTAGAATGTTCGCTTCCATGGGACATCAAGTACATGACTTGAATGTGAGAGCCTGTGATTTATTTGAAGCTTCATTCTTAAAAGGTCCCTGGTCGAGTATCATCATAGAAACTAAGGGTGATGATGGTACATAAAGGCTAGCACGTGCGTTGACTGATGACCGGTTCTCACAGGTCATGATATTGTGATATCAAGTCATCACGTGGGTGCTTGTTAGTGAACAAGTTGTACTGGACAGACCCAACCTGAGGCTACTCTGTGGATTGTCATCCAATCGTGTCACGAGTAGGTCTCAATTGACAATGGTGTTGTGGTCCTTTGACCTGAAGTCACAGCATTCATCAAGTGAGGAAGAGCGTGCTTTGATGCCATCTAAAGTCCTCCTTGAGAAAGGTTGATGATAAGGGTGGTTGTTGGGCATGTTACGAATCATTTGGGTGTTTGTGTGTGAGCAGATATGGGATTTGTCCTCCTGTATGACAGGAGTTGCATCCATGGGCCCCTTGATGGAACTGGACTGAGAAATGCATGGCCATGCTTGGTTGAGTCAATATGTGATATTGGACTCACCATTCTTTGGAAGTCCGTCCTGGATCAAGAAACTTGGATTGAGCTATTACGAGGGTGACACGGTCCATGCCTCTAGTTCTTTCCGGATGTAAGGGACAAAGGGACAAAGACAACGCTGATACATTGGTCATAAAGGCTTATGAGTTATAAACTCTTATTGTTTCCGGATGCATGCTCATTGTTTGTGAGGTTTTTGATTTGATACTTTCAAGATCAAGTGGGAGTCTGTTGGAGTTACCATGGTGATCTAGAAGTGGTCAAACATGTAATCTCACTGCCAACGCGATATGAGCCTGCAGGGTCGCACATAAGAAATGTGGAGAAGTTGGATGATTGACTGTGTTGGTAAAGGTTACCAATCACCGACCTGAATGGGGTTTTGGGCAAAGTGTTGCCTTAAAGGATCGTCGGGTTGGGCAAATGTTGCCTTGAAGGATTGGTAAGAGTCATCGATCGCGGATCGTCGAGAGTCGTCGACAGCGGTTCGACGATCGACGAGAATCATCGAGAGTCGTCAACAGCGGTTCGACGATCGACGAGAATCGTCGAGAGTCGTCAACAGCGGTTCGACGATCGACGAGAATCGTCGAGAGTCGTCAACAGCGGTTCGACGATCGACTAGAATCGTCGAGAGTCGTCAACAGCGGCTTGACGATCGACGAGAATCGTCGAGAGTCGTCGACAGCGGCTCGACGATCGACGAGAATCGTCGAGTTTTGTACTCCAATTCTCGCCGATTCTCGCCGACTGATACTCGCTGATTCTGGAACCCTATTTTTCTGGGTGGTCTGCGGATAGCGATATTCCTAAGTCTATTTATACCTTTGGTATAAAAAAGGACACTTAGGGTTTTCGGGGATAATCTCTGGCAGCTGATCGAACCGAATCCCGCGACGGAAGCGTTCCGTCGTTCCGTTCGTTCCGCCGATCCCGAATCCCGCCGACGGAAGGGTTCCGCCGCCGTTGTCGCTCTGTCGACCTCCTCCTCTCCGGCGATCGTCGTCGTTGTTGCTCTTCCTGGCGCGGACCTAGCAGTCCGTGGAAAAGCAAGGTGCGGTCTTTCTCCTTCCCGATAATCCGTACGACGGATAGATCGGTGCTCTCCCGCTCGTGTGGATCTCTGCAGAGACGTGGATATTATTCCACGTAGAACTCGCCACCAGCAAGAACCGGAAGCTTGGAGCATCTCCGTTGAGTTGTGACTCAACGCCACCGAGGTAATTTTTGCTTAGTTGTTTGTTAACTTCTTGATTCAACTACCATGGCCCGATCCCATTTCTTTTGGGTTTTCTTGATGTTTTATTCTTCCGCTGCGTGCATAAGTGTTGTGCCATCCTCATAGAGAAACCCCAACACATACTGCAACACTCCCCCTCAAGCTGGAGCATAGATATCAATCATGTCCAGCTTGTCGCAGATGTGGAAAAAGGAAGCAGACACCGGCTTGGTGAAGACGTCTGCCAACTCGTTATCGGAAGTGATGAATGAAGTACAAATCTGTTTCTTTAGGATCTCTCCTAAGTCAAGCATGAGAGCTTGTAATCATTTCAACTCACGCGTGGTCGATGCCATACTGCGATATTTTGCCTCTGCACTAGACCTGGAGACCACAGACTGCTTTTTGCTCTTCCAACTCACAAGATTACCTCTAACAAACGTGCAAAAACCTGATGTCGACTTGCGGTCCCCTTTGTCATCAGCATAGCTCGAATTAGAGTACGCTTCAACCCTTAGGTGACCATTCTTCTGAAAAAGGAGTCCTTTCTCTGTTGCTGCTTTAATATACTCTAATATCCTCAAGGCAGATTGTAGATGACACTCCCTAGGAGCTTGCATGAACTGGATCACCTTGCCAACAACATAAGAGATGTCGGGTATGGTAACCGTGAGATAAATGAGTTTGCCCACCAGAAGCCGGTACCTCGTAAGATCGGATAGAAGAGGCGAGTCATCTATCCAAGTTTTGTCTTCTCCAGCAGCCATAGGACAACGGGCAGGTTTAGCACCAGCCAATCCTGCCTCCTTTAGAAGATCAAGAGCATACTTCCATTGGGAAAGGACCATAGAGTTGAGCTTCCTAGAGATTTCAATCCACAGAAAGTATTTCAGGGAGCCCATATCCTTTGTGACCAGGTGTTGATGGAGGTGTTTCTTTGTCAATGTTACCTCATCCTGATCATCGCCAGTAAGAAGAATGTCATCAACATAAACCGCAAGAACTACCAGACTAGAGGCGGTTTTCCGAACGAATAAGGAGTGATCGGCTGAGCTTCTTATAAAACCAATGGCCGCAACAATGTCTCTAAACTTGTCAAACCAGGCACGAGGACTCTGTTTGAGGCCATAAATAGCCTTCTTTAGCCAGCATACTCGTGTCTCCCCCTGAGCAACAACCCAGGAGGTTGCTCCATGTAAACATCCTCCTGTAGATCACCGTATAGGAAAGTATTTTTAACATCCAGCTGCGAAATCGGCCAATCCCTGTTGACAGCGACCGAGAGAAGAACCCGAATGGTGCTGAGACGAGCAACGGGAGAAAAGGTGTCAAAGTAATCAACACCATAGGTCTGAGTGAATCCTTTAGCCACCAGACGTGCTTTATAGTGATCCACGCTGCCATCGGGATTGAATTTGACACCAAAGGCCCAGCGGCGGCCAACGACATTTATGCTCAAAGGTGGGGGAACCAGGGTCCAGGTGCCCTGGTCAGTAAGGGTAGTAATTTCCTCATCCATGCCAGCCTTCCAGTGAGTAATAATGAGAGCCTCCTGGTTGGTGCGGAGAGTGGCAGTCGCGGAGATAGCCAATGCAAACGCCCTGCGAGAAGGAGTGAGACGATCATATGAAACAACAACAGCCAGCGGGTGCTGGGTACACGTCTGCACCCCTTTGCAAAGAGCAATAGGAAGATCCAGGTCGTCTGGTTCCTCAGTATCCGGAGCATCCGTGGTGGAGAGAGCTAGCCCGGGATTAGAGAGATGGTTGTGGAGAGGAGGGATATATCGCAGGAGGTGGACACGGCGGAGGAGAGGGTGGAGATGGTGGAGGTGGAGGAACGTCAGGAGGTGAATATGGAACCAATGAGGTGGTATATGAAGGAGGATCATCAGGAGTGGAGGAGGCGGGAGAGAAGTAAGAGGCGTTTTCAAAGAAGGTGACATCCGCAGAAATGAATTGCTTACGGGTAACGGGGTCAAAGCAACAATAACCTTTCTGAGTGGTAGAGTACCCAGAAAGACACATTTAGTGGCCCGTGGTGAGAGTTTTTCATGGGTGGCAGTGGGAGAGTGCACAAAGGCTGTGCACCCAAAGATCCGCAGAGTAAGAGGAAACAGATTTTTGTTTGGATAAAGAATGAAGAATGGGGTTGCACCGTAGAGAACTATAGAGGGAATGTGATTGATGAGATAGCAGGAAAGAAGGACATCATAGCCCCAGTAGAAGCGAGGAGCGTACATCTGTGTCAGCAGAGTGTGAGCGACATCGAGGATGTGACGATTTTTGCGTTTGGCCACCCCATTTTGCTGTGAGGAGTAGACACAGCTAGTTTGATGAATAACATCATGTTGCATATAGAAAAAAGAGAAATCATGGCTAAGATATTCCTTAGCATTGTCAGAACGGAAGACTCTAATAGATGTATCAAACTGAGTCTTAATCATATAGTAAGATGATGTCTAGACAGAGAACAATTCGGAGCGATCTTTTAGAAGACATACCCACGTACAACAAGAGAAATCATCAATAAAGGTGACAAAATACGAACTACCCCGACCGATGGTGAAGGTAGGAGCAGGACCCCATATGTCATAGTGAACGAGGTCGAACGGATGGGAAGAGCCACGATGTTGCGTTGGTGGGAAGGAGGAGCGGTGATGCTTGCCAAGTTGACATGCCTCACAGTTGAGAGGTGGATGGTGTGGAGGGAGGTGGGGTAGAAGTTGGCGAAGAAGCCGGGGAGGAGCATGACCAAGGCGAAGATGCCATTGGAGAAGATTTGTAGAGGAGGAGGAGAAGGCGGATAGAGCAGAAACGTTGTCGAGGAAGTAGAGGTCGCTGCTCTCAGTCCCAGTAACAATCGTCCGTTGGGAGTCTGGATCCTGAAAAGAACAATAAATAGGAGTGAATGTGACGGAATATTATAGTTGCTTGCATAAATAAGTAACCGATAATAAGTTGCAAGAGAACTTAGGCACATAGAGAGTATCTGCCAGTCGAAGAGACGGAGTGACTTGAACCACTCCCGTCCCATTAATCGGTGAGGAAGAGTCATTCACAACAAAGACCGGGGCAACCGATCATGTGTTTTGAGAAGAGAAAAACACTGAGGATTACTTGTCATATGATTGGTAGCACCAGAGTCGATCAACCATCTACCGTGAGTAACAATGTGGGCACTACCAGAATACGTGACCACCGAGGAGGACTACGTAGAGGTGGTGAAGTCTATAGAAGAGAGACCGCACAATTAAACAGGAGACCGCGCGAGAACAGAGAAGCGAAGAGAATGTCGCGGCGACAAGGGCAGAAAATCCATGCCGGGCGGACAACAAGCAGGCCGGGCGGCTAGGAAGGCCATAGTCAAGAAGCAGAGAAAGAGAAGACGCACGGCTAGAGAGCAGGCCGCGCGAATAGAAGAGCAAGAAGACCATGCGAACAGAGAAGAGTTCGCGAGAAAGGCAAGCAGGTCGTGTGAACAGAGCAGAGACCACACGAACAGAAATTGGTCACGCGAATAAAGGGAGAGCACGAGGAGAGAAGAGGTAGAGCAGCTGCAATGAGAAGAGGTCGCGCGGCTAAAGAGGAGGTCGCGACGACTAACAAGCAGGGGCGGCTAGAAGGAAGCGGTGCTAAGGAGAACAGGTCGCAACGACTTGGAAACAGGTCGCAACGACTTGGAAACAGGTCACAGCGATTAGAGAGCAATAGCGGTGAGAAAGAAAGGGCAGAAAGGACGCTCGCACAAGGGAGGAAGAAACCACGCGAACAGGGTGCGATAAGGGAAGAGAAGAGCGCGAGAACAGGTCGCGAAATGGGGAAGAAGCTGCGCGGACAGGTCGCGCGGACAAAGAGGCCTCGAAAAATAGAAGGAAAAGATCGAGGGCTCTGATACCATGTGCGAACAGAAAAAATGAGACCGAAAATTTGGAGTAACAAAATTTTTATTATCCAAAAAGATATCAATTACAACAGTATAGTCTCCCATTTATAGAATGGAGGAGATGTGAGAGATTACAATTAAACAATGTGGGACTAAAAATTTACAAGTGTATGCGGCTTTACAAAAAGACAAACCGGACATGTCGTGCGGTTAGACAAGCCGGCTAACCTCCCAACAACCAACAGGAGGAGAGAACAACCGCCACAGAGAGGAAGCTGCCACAGAAGGCTGCTAGACCGCTCAATCTCCAAGTCGTCTGAGACAAGTCGCCAGACTGCTGGGATACCAAACAGCAATAGCAACATCAACAACCCGGCAGACATACCGGCAAGGATAAACCTCCAGACTGACCGGTCTACGAACAGCAACAGACCGTCCGGCCTCCATACTGCAACACACTCAATGCCTAGAGATGCAGAATTTCTATGTTGAGTGACAAGGCATCACTCAATGCTGTGCATATTATTTGGAAATTGCCAAGTCCACATGTGTCGAATCATTCTGACGTCATTAATAATTCAAATATTGCGGGAATCACGCGCTAGATGACAAAAGACTTTGTATGCCATTAGTACAACAATTAATGCAAAAGATATGCTGCAGTTATCTATTCCGGCCATTCCATACTGCACATAGAGGCGTTGGACGGTGAGTAATAAAATGCACTTTTCGAGAAATCAACAACAATACTTTTTGGTCATCTTCTTCCTCTCGACTAAGGATAAAATTTCCTGGAACTCATTTTTACAGTAAGTCTGTGATTTTCAAACAGATTTTGGCTGGTTGAGAAATAAAGAACTGAAGAATCATTCTATCTTCAACAACAAGATAAAATATCTCATTTTTTGAGTAAGAAGAAGAAGCAAAGAAAACTTAAGTTGTTGTTCATCTTCAAGGTCACTACACGCAACACTACTACATCAAAGGCTTGAAGAAGTAGTGCTTTGCATTTATTTTCTCATCACAAGCAGAAACTTCCTGAAGTTCTACTTTCTTGATGTTGTGAAGAAGTTAGGGCTAAGTACACTCAGTTCATAAAGAAGACTCAGAGAATCACTTCTCTATAGTCAATCATCAACAAACATCTACTCTTTATGTATGATCATTAGTGATCTGAGTTGTATGCCTAAAATATAAAGGCTGAGTGGTAGTATTATGTTGAGAATTTGAGGTAGGGCATGTATGCCTGAGGTAGGATCTGAGTCAGATCTGAGGTAGAAGATTTATTATCTTTGAGTGTAGGGTTGTCGTTCTAGCCTGAGTTATAGGGCTTTTTGTATAGAATGTGGTAGGTGATCTGGGGGATCACTGAGCTATAAGAGTAAAGTTTACTCTGAGTGGGTAGGACTGTGGCCTGAGGTAGGACTTGAAGAAAGCCTGAGAGATCCTGAGGGATCTGTGTTGTAAGCTCTTTGAGCCGAGTTTGGAGAAGATTGCCTTATCTAACAAACTGTTAGAAAGGTGAGAGGGAAAGTGGATATACCCATATCTTGGGGAACCACTTTAAACACTAGTGTGTTGATCTTTGTTCTTGAAAGCTAACACAATAATCTAACTCTCAACACACCAAATCAAAAAGTAGTCATAAAGACCCGGAACCTATTCACCCCCTAGGTGTATAACTACTCTTGAAATAAAGACTTTTAAGTGATATCAGAGGCAGGTTGTTAAAAAAGGACTTTACAGTCTTAACAAATCTCCAAGAGTAGCTAAAGATTAACTCCATGAGTTCAGGTGAGAACTACAAGGAGTTGAGCTTCATGAAGCTTCATATTTGTAGAAAAGAGAACCTTGGAATTTGGAACAAAAGGGTAAGGTTATTCATGGAAGTCTCATACCCTAGGATATTCAGTACAGTTCAAGAGGGATCTTTCATTCCCATGAAGGTCTCAGTCATATATTACAATGTCCAGACTCCAAAGAAGTATACTGAAATGGCCAAGGGTGAAGTCATCTTGGTAACCATGGATAAAAGAGCTCAAAATATCATTCTCAGTGCCATAAATGACAACACCTTCCAAAACTTGGTCCACTGTAAAATTGCTAAAGAGATGCGGGATTCTCTTATAATTTATATGGAAGGGACAGAGGAAGTGAGGGATGATACGAAATCCCTCTTGAATCAGCAATATAAAGCCTTCAAACAAGGAAAGAAAGATTGCATGGCTGAATGTTATGAGAAGTTCTTTTTAAAAGTGAATAGTCTGATCACCTATGACAGACAGTTCAAAGACTATGAACTAAAATGACAAGTTCTTGAGATCTCTCAATAGAGAATGAGATATCAAGATTTGTGTCATAAGAGAAGTTGGTAACTTGACCAAGACATTGCCTCAGAATCTGTATGGAAAGGTGTTATCCCATGAGATACAGCTGACTTCCAGAAGCACTAAAGAGGATGCTACCAGATCTCTCAACAAACAAAAGACTGTGGCCTTTAGAGCTGAAGCCACAAGGAGCAGGGAAAAGACTCCTTCTCCACTAAGGAGAGCTGCAGAGTTAGAGAGCTCATAACCCAGCTCCTTTGGAAATGAGCTGTCAGATGGAGAACTAACACTATTTTCAAAGCAGTTCAAGAAGATGCTGAGTAGGAGAAGACAGTGGAAGAACAAGGGCTCTTCAAGCTCCTCATCAAGTAAGCCCTATTCTAGCAAGGACAAATCGAGAAATGACACCTCTGGAGAATGGTATGACTCCAAGCATAACAAACATGTTAAGACTAATGTCGTTTGCTACTATTGCAACGGGAGTGGACATGTCATTACTGACTGTCTAGTGAAGAGGAATGAGCATATAAAATTTGAAGGCAAAAAGCATCACAAGGACAAGAACGCTGAAAAGAGCTTCTTGGACAAGAAAAAAGTCACCCTATCAGACAATGATTCTATGTCTTCAGAATCAGATGAAGAGGAGGTATATATTGGTCTCATGTCCACTGAAGAAGAGGCAGATCATTCCGCTTCCCCATCTAGCATAACGACTCCACTATCCTCTATTGACAGTGATTGTGAAGAGGATGAGGAGTTCTGTCTCATGGCTCTATCAGAAGATAGTCAGGACAATCCTATTCCTGATGAGGTACACTCTATCCCTAGCTCTCCCTCTATCTATGAGTCTGGCTCAGACTATGAAACATCCACTTCCTCCAGTGGGGGTGATGGTTTAGAATCTAAAGATAATGTCAATCAATTGATTTACAAGTATGTTGAAATTTTGGATGCTCTAAAGAAGAACAAAAGGCTTGTAAAGAGACAAGCTGAAGAGATTGTCACACTTCAGCAAGCTGCTTCTCAAGGATCATTAGCCAGAAGAACAAGATCATCATGGATCTTGAAGAAAAAGCTTCTCAAGGAGAAGAAGACTGTGACTGAATTCTCTAAGCCCCGAATTGTTTTGCCACTG
Organism: Platanthera guangdongensis; assembly: GCA_039583875.1. Lineage (NCBI taxonomy): Eukaryota > Viridiplantae > Streptophyta > Magnoliopsida > Asparagales > Orchidaceae > Platanthera > Platanthera guangdongensis. The sequence goes on along the minus strand of CM077161.1, from coordinate 137,225,356 downwards.
ATTTACTCCTTCACCTCTAAAAAGGATAAGAGAGGTTTGGGGTTCAAGTAGAACTCTAGAGCTTCCCATTCCAAAGGGAAAGGTAAATCTCTTGGAGTACCTCAGACCACCTTTAAAAAGGTAATCCTCCCTTCCAACAAGTATGATCAGGACAGTATGCATGGTCACTAAAAGAATGAGAAATCTTCATATAAGAATACAAGGGTATCTTAAAATGGAAGGATAAAGGGTATGGGTTTGAGTGCATTGAAGGCTCCCTATGAGAAAATCCAAATGACCCATTATGGACCATTTGTATTTGGTGCTCCAGCCTCCGCACTCAAGGATAAGGTTGTAGCATGTTCCCATGTTCCCTCAGCAAAAACTTTGACTAAGGGTAAGTCAGATAGTAAGCCACACCTGGTAGTTTTTGATGCCATCAACTACATGTTAACTGCAAAGAAGACATCTATTGGTGCTACTCAGAATATGCCAAGTGCATCCACTAACAGACTCACTTTCAATCAGATATTTACTGAAAGAAACAGAAAGAAGGTTGTTGCTCTCCCCTCTGAATAAACAATTAATGATAGCTTGCTCACTCCAGGCTATTCAGAAGAGGAGATACAACATTCATGAGTGTAAGGTGGGTCACTTTGCCATACACTGTTAGCACAACCCTAGTGTGCTAAGGGCAAGGGTGTGTCTTCCTATCAGGGCTGCTACAGGTAGACATGTTCAGTTTCAGGCTAACATGAACCAAGCACCCAATCCCTTTTGGGTTCCTAAGGTAAACTAATCTGTGTTTGCAGGATAGTCCAAGTACTCTTACAATACCAATATGGTACTTGGACAGTGGATGTTCCAGACATATGACTGGAACAAGGATCCACCTTAAGGATTATACTCCAGTGAGGAATCGACCTAAGGTGATCTTTGGAGGTTCAGACAGAGGAGTTACCAATGGATATGGTTTGATCACCAATGACATAGTCTCTATTAAAAAGGTAGCTTATGTTGAAGGATTGCAACACAATCGGATTAGCATAAGACAACTATGTGATATTGGGTATGTCATTGTCTTTCATAAGAATGAGTGTCTAATTAAAAGGTCAAGTGACCAAGAGTTCATTTTGACAGGCACTAGAACAGGATCATTTATTGTCTAAACTTATTATGCTTAAGTACAGACTCACCAGTATGTATGGTAACATATGAGAAAGTCTCTTATTGTGTGCAATGACACAAGAGACTTGCTCACTTGAACTACAAGACAATTAGCAAGCTCTTCAGTGAAGTGATAGTCAGAAATGGACCCAATCTAAGATGCACCAAATAGGGCATTTGCTCTGCATGTCAAAAGGGAAAGCAGACACAAGCATCATTTAAGAGCATTGGGGCCAAGGATTCTAAGAAGTGTTTGTATCTCTTGCATATGGACTCGTTTGGTCTTATGTCAGTTCATAATCTATGTAAGAAAGTCTACACACTTTTGATAGTTGATGACTATTCCAGATTTGCTTGAATTTTCTTTCTAAAGAAAAAGTCTGAAACCTTTGATATCTTTGTGATCTTTGTAAGGCAAATTTAGAATGAAAAAGACAGTTCTGTGGTCAAAATTAGAAGTGACCATGCTACTAAATTTCAGTCTGAAGTCATGAGAAAGTTATGTGAATAACAGGGGATCCATCTGGAATTTTCTTCTCCAAGAACATCCCAGTAAAATGAGATTGCTGAGAGGAAGAACAAGACTCTCATAGAGGCTGACATGACACAGCTCAGTGACACTTCTCTCCTAGAATACTTCTGGGCTGAGATAGTGAACATTGCTTGTCATGTCCTGAATAGAGCTTCAATCAACAAGTATCACAAGAAGATCCCATATGAGATTATGAAAGATAGAAAACCAAATCTAGCATATCTTAGGATCTTTGGAAGCAAGTGTTTTGTGCTTAATAATGAAAAGTCTTACTTGACTAAGTTTGCTGTCAAATCCTATGAAGGAATTTTTGTTAGATACAACAACCATAGAAAAACCTATAGAGTCTACAACTTGAAAAATCAAGTTATAGAAGAGTCTGTCAATGTTGTGTTTGATGAGTCTTCCATGATTAACAGTGAGTTGTCTAACTCCACTAGATCTACAGGTGTAGAGTTGAAGATGGATAAACTGACCATCAAGGATACTCCTCCCACTGCCCAAGAGGAAGATGATGGTGTGTGAATATCTGAAGAAGGCCAGAGTACACAGGACATAGGTGAAGACCAACATGATCCAGAAATTGAAATTCAGGCTACTGAAGATAGAATTCCAGTAGCTGTCAGGCACTTGAGAGATCATCCCAGAGATCAAATCATAGAAGATGCAAACCAAGGTGTCACAATAAGGAGCAGAAGCCTCAACATTGTAATATATTCAAGCTTCCTGTATCAAGTTGAACCAAAGAAGTTTGAAGTTGCCAACATAGATCCATTTTGGATTGTGGTTATACAAGAAGAACTAAACCACTTCAAGAGGTGTAAAGTCTGGAAGCTGGTTCCCAGACCACGTGGACATAACATCATTGGAACTAAGTGGATTTATAGAAATAAACTTGATGAGAATGGTGTTATCATCCAAAATAAAGCCAGGCAGGTGGTCAAGGGATATAGATAAGAGGAAGGTATTGATTTTGATCAAATCTTTGCACCAGTTGCTAGACTGGAAGCTATAAGACCGTTCATTGCATATGCTGCACATAAAGGAAGGTCTACCAAATAAATGTTAAGTCAGTTTTCCTAAATGTTGATCTAAAAGAAGAGTTCTATGTTGATTAATTCTCAGATTTTATTAACTCTAACTTTTCTAATTAAGTATTTGTTGATCCTCCCACCTTGCCTTCTACTTACGGTCGTACTCGAAGGAAGTCGATCGGCCGCTGCACGACCGGTGGATGCCGCACATCCGGCCACCGCCGCGCGGGCGTATGGCCGCTCGCTCCGCTCACACGGCCGCAAGGCCATGCTGCCGATCGGCCTCCCAACAGGCATGCCACCTCTGCTCGGCCGCGAGGCCACGCGGCCGCCGCCGCACGACCACCAGTCATCGTGCGGCAGATGCCCGGTCGGCCGTCGCGCTCGGTCGGGTGCATGGCCAACCTCCTCGGTCGCGCCCCCGGCTGATTCCTCCATGCCGACCGTACCACCAACCACCCTTCGGGCACCCGGTCGACCGCCCGACCGGCCCCTCCACCGGTCGGCCCTCACCCAACATGTCCTGTTGCCAGCCGCCACCGGCCAGCCTCCAGCAGTCGGTCCCCTTGTATGAGATTTGGAAATTTATTAGAAGACCGAATCTAATAGAATTAGTTAAAAACATGTATATTCACTTATAAATTATATAATAATATAAATTACATAAATGAAAAGCACTATTTAGTACAGCATTTATCTATCACATTTTAACCTCTGTTTTGGAATTAGATTTGGTGAATATATAATTAAAAATCCTATTTTTCAAAGTCTAATTCAAATTTGAATTCAATTTGGAATTTGATAATTTTTGAATCAGAATCCAAAAAAATTTATTAATTAAATATATATATATATAATTAAATATTATATATAATTATATGTGAACATGATATATAATTAAATATCTTAAAAAATCGAATCTAAATTTCATCAATCCGAACTCAAATCCGACGCCAAATCGAACGACTTTGAATTCAATTTTACTTGAATTCCGATTGAAAAACTATTCAATTTGATTTGTTTCGTGAACACCCCTAGCCTTATCCCCGGAATTTCTATTAAATTTTGTGTTCAACAAAACAAAATTTTATACAGAGACGATGAGCAGCTTGCAGCCGGCGCAGGGGGAAACCTCGCACGCTGAGACTATTAGAGAGAAGGCTGGTGCATAAACATTAACCCGAAGTTCGCCGAGAAGTGAAATATTTATTGCTTTGAGATTACTTTGATTAATTTTATAATGGAGCTTGAAATTAAAGATAGCATCTAAATAAACATACATAATTCGATCATTCCTCCATCTAAAAAGGTTAAGCATGACAACAAGCAAACTATACAACAGATGTAGAAAAATATCATACAAAGCTTTAGCTTTTCTTCTTTGGGCCCGGCAGAGCCAGCCCCAGCTCCCTGCACTGCTGTTCATCCGGGCTCAGACTCTTCGGCAATGCGCCAAACGCGCGGCGTGCGGTCTCGATCCCCGAAACAGTCTGATGCAAGGACGCCGACACGTCCTCCAGCTTTCGCTTGACGTTGCCAATTCTGATAAAGGTCGGCGGAAGCGGGAACGAGATAGAAGAGCTTCTCGATATAGATCGGTCCAACTCGGCAGCGAGCACAAACCTTTCGGTGGCTGCCTCCCAACTGAGCTCACGCCTCAGCTCTTCTGTGAGCGGAGCAGGCTCTCCGGCAAGAGCTTCGAGCGTTAATCGAGCAAATTCGTCCCCGTTATTAAACTGGCGACAGTTTGGAAACTGCTTGAAGAACTCGTTCGAGGGATGGTTCGCGCAAATCACAATCTTCCCCATCGCCAGAGCTTCGGCGGTGGTCGTGCAGACCACATCTGTTGTGCTGGGGTTGAGAAAGACCTTATAACTGCATCAGAAAAAAATATGATTTTAATGTGGTCTAAATATTTTTTTTCATAATGATTAATCCTTGCAGTAATTATATCTGAGGCAAAACTTTATCAAAGAAATTTTAACCAACATTTCATTCAAGAACTTCAAGAATGGGTTTGTGGTATCTAGCACCAAGGTAGGATGGATGGAAGCAGTTCAAAATGTTTGAGAACATGCTGAACAGGAGAAGCTGTAATGAATGGAGGATTTTAATTTTTATAGAAATCTTAATATTAGAAAGTATAGGAAAATTTGAATAGCTTTATCCAAATTATTTGAGGTTGGCTTTATGAATCTATATTTCTCATTCGCTTATGTCAGGCGCTAGACAACAAAAATCAACATTAACTCGATCTAAGAATCTAATTGGTGCATCTTCTAACACTCCTAGAACATGCTCAAACCATCTAAGACTACTCTCTGATGCAAAAGACGGATGTCACACCCGCCTGCCACCCTGGAGTCCCACCAGGGGGCCCACCATGGCGTCGCACCATGACGGCCTTATCAGGCCCGCGGGCCGTACACCCCAACCCATCCTCGGCCCCACAACAGAGCCGATAGGTTGTTGAGGTCAGGGCTCGATCCCCCGACCTCCTTGATAAAGAACTCGCATGCGAGTTCTCATGACGAACTAAGAACTCGCATGAGAGTTCTTTATCAAGGAGGTCGGGGGATCGAGCCCTGGCCTCAACAACCTATCGGCTCTGTTGTGGGGCCGAGGATGGGTTGGGGTGTACGGCCCGCGGGGCTGATAAAACCTTCATGGTGCGACGCCATGGTGGGCCCCCTGGTGGGACTCCAGGATGACAAGCGGGTGTGACGTCCGTCCTGCATCACTCTCTCTCTCTCTCTCACACACACACACACACACTCAAACCATTTAAGACTACTCACACACACATGCAGGAATCTCTCATTCTCCCTGTTTGATCTTTGTATGGGTGATTTGCCTATCGGTGAAATCTTGTGAGCCTTTACATACTTCGTAGTTGCTATCTATGGAACTTCCCCATAGCTACATATGGTACTCTGCTTGTTAGCCACTAACTCCCCTACGACGGGATTTGGGAATTCCTGGGACATTTCAAGAGCATTTCATATAAAGTAAGAGAAAGAAGTTGAGTACGGCATAGGCTTTCTTTATTTACTAGTAGGGAGCGGAGCCCATGGGAAGGTAGTGTATTGAGGTTGATCGTTTAGATCAAGGAGACAATTCTTTATAGAATAATCCGACAAGTGGCTTAACGACATTCTCCTAGGGAATTCCCTATCTCAGGTTCGATTTCTATATTGTTTCCAAAAAATAGAGACACAGAAACAGGTTCACGAAGACCATAAATATCGACTGAAGGGGAAGCAATGAAGGCAATGATAAAGACAGAAGTTGCGGTCAATAAAGTAGGAACATCAAAACACCAAACCATCCAATGTCAAGACAGTTTTCAGTACTGATAATCCAGTTGTGGAAGCGACCCCCGACCCCATAGGGTTGTACATATGCTTTTTCATAATCTTGATATCAAATTATCAAAATTGCTTTCATAATACATATTTTGATATTAAATCAAATGAATAAATTGACACAATTTTTATAAACATATTAGCTCTTTCTTACAGCTTCATTGTCTGGCACATAAGTTGGATTCATCTATAACTAACGCAATAACAAATGTCTATTTTGTTCTTATGAGAGGAACAGCAGATCTTGAAGAAAAGAACGCAGTCAAAGAAGAGTGACACCGGTGTTGAGTTAGTGTGTCCATACTTCTCATCTCATGGACAAAATGGAACAAGTCTTTTTTGGGAGTATTCTCTAAGTCTTTGAAACCGGTTTGCATTTGAATGTCTTAAAAAACTTTGGTGGTAATGATTTAGGAGAACTATATGCCAAGTGTTCTGTCGACCAAATATGTGAGAAAGTAATGATTTTTTCTATTAATCTAAAACAAAATAATAGTCCATTTCGATATGCTGCTAACGTGTGAGATCCTCTATAATATGAATCGAACTATGATTGTCACATAACATAAAGAACATGAGAAAACATATGAGTATTCCAGAAACAAGATTACCAAATACCAATAGATATTCGGTATTTACACTGAATGAGAAACATTTACTGTTTTTTGTCTTTTTTTCATGCCACCATAATTCCTCAAAGAACATTGTTCAAGTTTGAGTAGGTCATGCCCTAGAAATTTATTTAGATATCTAACGAGTGGCAGTGCACGGGCCCCCGTGCCCCGCGCGACAATACCCAGGTTGTGGACGCGGGTTGCGCCCGCCGCCGGCGAGCCGGTGGACTCCGCCTGCCCCCCGGTGGGCTTCGCACGCGGGGGGCTTCGCCCGCCCCTCGCGGTTGTCATTTTTTTAATTATTTAAAATTAGAAAATATTACAAACTATTTTTTTAAGTATTATGATTGAAATCACGAAAAAATATTAATTAGAAAAAAGTTAAAAATAAACAAAATAAAAATTTAAAAATAATATATTATGTGGAGAATGGTATTATTCTTATTTTAATATTATGCATATATGTTTGCACGAGAGGAAAATATGATCTTCACTGAAATATGCGGGCACTCCCCTATATATAGGAGTTACAAAAATAGAGACAATAAAATAAATAAAACCACCAAAACCTAACACTCCCCCTCAAGTTGGGCTTGTGATATCTGTCACACCCAACTTGGATATAATGCTACCAAACCCCTTATGAGACAAGGCTTTTGTAAGCACATCAACCAGTTGTTGATCAGAGGGGGCAAAAGGAGTACTAATAACTCCCCCCACTATGTTTTCCTTGATAAAGTGTCGATCGACTTCCACATGCTCAGTGCGATCATGCTGGAAAGGATTATGAGCAATGCTAATGGCGGTCTTGTTGTCACAGTATAGTATGATGGTCCTTTATCATGAATCCCAAGTTCGAGCAAAAGAGATCGAATCCACATTCCTTGGGTCATAGTCTGAAATTCTGCTTCTGTACTGGATCTGACAACATGTTGTCACCATATTTCCTCCAACCACGGTACAGTACCTGGAAGTAGATCTACGATCATCAACTGACCCTACCCAACCAGCATCTGTGAAAACTTCAATGAATAGTTCTTTGTTTAGAGAGAACAAGATGACACCTCCTGGAGAGGTCTTGAGATATATGAGGATCCGATGGGTAGCATCCAAGTGATGCGATTTGAGAGCATGCATGTACTAGCTGATAACCCCAACAACATACGATATATTTGGACGAGTATGAGATAGATGAGTCTTCCCACCATGCGTTGAAAGCCACTGATATCCGTGACCGGTTCTCCCACCATCTCTCCCCAACCTATGGTTCACTTCAATGGGGGTGTTAGCAGGTCTACACCCACTCATCCCCGTAGTCTCCAACAGATCAAGGATGTACTTCCTCTGTGAGATAAAGATATTGTACTTGGATCTAGTAACTTTTATGCTAAGAAAGTACTTGAGGTTATCAAGATCCTTGATCTCAAATTCACTAGCCAATCTAGTCTTCAGTTTTTTGATTTCTTCTCCTCAGTTATGACATGTCATCCTCAGTTATGACAATGTCATCCACATAAACTATCAACACTGTCAGTTTCCCTTGTATGTGCTTAACAAACAGGGTGTGATCGACATTACTCTGAGTATATCTGAATGTCATCATTGCTCGTTAAAACCTTCCAAACCACGCCCTCGGGTGATTGTTTTAGGCCGTAGAGGGCTTTCTTCAGTCTGCATACCTTTCCCTCAAATCCCTCAGGAATAAGACCAGGAGGTAGCGACATATAAACTTCCTCTTCCAAATCTCCATGGAGGAAGACATGTTTCATGTCCAACTAGCCGACACACCACCCTTTGCAGGCAACACACGAGAGCAGAGTACGGATCGAATTCATTTTTGCAACAGAAGTAAAAAATTCCTGATAATCAATTTTGGCCGTTTTGATGTATCCTCTGGTCACCAACCTAGCCTTGTAATGATCCACAAGACCTTGGTAGTTTTGCTTTACTAAAAAAATCCACTTACATCCAACCACGGTCTTGTCTTGAGGAAGGTAAACAACGTCCCATGTGCAATTCTTCTCAAGAGCTATCATCTCTTCCCGCATAGCATCTTTCTACTTTTGATGCCTCAGAGGTTCCTGCCACAAAGAGAGTATGGAAAACAGTCGATAAAAGTAAAACCATTTGCACCCCGAAATAGAAGTAACAGGGCTAGGGCCCCAAACATCAGAATGAATAACCTCAAAAGGTGTAGCGTAAGGAGGGGACATTCGAGGAAGAGATGTTTGCTTCGCGCTTACCCAGTTCACAGACATTACAGCAGGAACTATTAAAAACAAAGGACGACATAGCAGGAAACAATAATTTCATAACAGAGTCAGGAATCCAAAGTAGACGACAAAGCGACATGAAGGAAACACCGAATTGAAGCTGGGCTGGAGGGGTCAAACAGGTACAGTCCATCACACAGTTTACCAGAGCCAATCACCTTTCCCGTCGTCAGGTTCTGGAAGATACGAGAAGAGGGGAAGAAAGTCACCGAGCAATGCATAGAGTTAGTCAATTGATTAATAGACAGTAGATTTTGAGTAAATTTAGGAACATGAATAACAGACGAGAGAGTGAGAGAGAAGCAGGGAATGGTTCCTTTGCCAGCAATAAGGGAAAATGAACCATAAGCAACACTCAATTTGTCACAACTCGACAACGGAGAGTAAGATACAAAACCTGAAATAGTGTCAGTCATATGATCGGTGGGTCCGTTGCCGATGATCCACTGAGTGGAGAGGCAGATAGAAGCAGAATGAGCACCCGGGGACCCCTGGTGGGCATATGAGGAGGAAGTAGACGTCTCCTGAAGGATGGTCGTGCATGAGACGATGAAAGGCAAGAATTTCATCCGAGGAGAGAGCGGGAGGGGCTGCCGGAGAGGACGTATCATCAGAAGCATCAGAGAGATGAGCAGAGCGAGACTGAGAATGACAGCTCGGAGGGCGACCATAGCCACGTCCACCACGAGTAGCAGGACCCCCTCTGGGTGGGGGAAAGTTGTGGAGCTTAAAACAGGTTTCCCTTGTATGACGGGCCTTCCCACAATAATCACAGATCAGGTGATCTTTCTCCTCAGACTTAGGCGGTAAGTCACGAGGAAGACGCCCACCGGGGCGAAAATGAGCGACCAGAGCAGATCCTTCTAAGGCAATGTCGGAATGTAAAGTATGGCGACGATCGAATTCTTGTTGAACAAGACTGTAAACCTCTGGCAAAGAGGGAAGAGGAGACCGTCCAAGTATCTGAACACTAATTTGATCAAAGTCACGATGCAAGCCATGTAAAAACTCAAAGATTTGATTACGTTTTTCTCGAGCCTGAACAAGAACCTCGTCCTCAGGAGAGACGAGAGTGAGCGCATCGAAGTGATCATACTCTTGATATAGCTGGGTAAATTCCAGGTAGTTGGACGACGGAGAGCGATCCCTTGTCGCAACAGGAAAATCCGGCGGCGAAGTTGGAAGATCTGTGCAGCATTGTTCGGGCAGGAATAAGTAGCCTCGACCCGTTTACAAATATCAGCGACAGTGTCCAGAAAGAGATAATTTCGAGCAACGCATTCTTGCATGGAGTTGAGCAACCAGGACATCACAAGGGAATTTTCTGACTTCCACTAGGACCACTCAGGAGAGGTCAAAGTCGGAGCAAGCATAGTGTCATTGACATAGCCAAACATACGGCGGCTTTTTAGGGCAAGGGTAATGGAATGTGCCCATGGCAGATAGTTGATGCCATCAAGTTTCATGGTGGTGATCTGAGGAGTCCCATGATCATGAAGAGGGCAGACAGATCCCAAAACGGATACCGGGGAGGAGCCAGACGACAAAGATGTTGATTCCACACTCCAGTCCATAGAAACTGAACGAAAGAAACGCCGGAAGAGCACACACTAGACCAAAGAAGCACCAAACAAAGCACTGCTCATAGAAAGAGACAGTCGACGAGGGTTCGGAGCCATAAACTCCTGCAGAGGAAGAAAGAAACCTGGCACAGGGAAGTAGATGTCATCTCCGCAAGAAGGAGAAGAGCTGGACGCCGGGAAAAAAGGAAGGGAGCAGGCCTACGAGAGCATTCGAAGAGGTAGCACTAGAGGAGAAACCAGGCGCTGGCGTCCAGACTTGAGGGCGAAAGAAAGAGAGAAAGGGAGCTGGAGACGAAATCCTCCCGGCTGGAGACGGAACAAGAGAAATAAAGGGGGACATAGGAGGAGGCGCTAGCGAGAAGAGGGGACGCGAGCGGGAAGCGGAGGTGCTAGCGGGGAAGGACGGGGAAGGTTGGAGCAGGAGGCAGCGGCGCTGGCAGGATCGATGAAAGCGTGTGACGGCGACGCGAGCGGAGGCGAACAATTGCGAGTTCGGCGCAAGCGGACGGGGCGATTAGGGCAAACCTAGCTCTAATACCATGTTTGCACTGGAGGAAAATATGATCTTCACTGAAATATGTGGGCACTCCCCTATGTATAGGAGTTACAATAATAGAGATAATAAAAGAAATAAAACCACCAAAACCTAACAATATATTTATATAACTTTTTTTTTATTAAAATACAAAAAACATGACAGTTAATGTGTATAAATAAAAAATAATTTTGAGAGTAGCATAATTGATTCAATGGTTGGTTGGTTAGAGCTCTCCCTCTCAACCATGAGATCCCTGTTCGAATCCAGTCACCTTTAAAAAAAGGATTTTTAAATTCCTATTGGATCCGGGCGGGCTTCCAACACCCGTTCCAGTTCGCCGGTCAACGGTCAGCCCGCCCGATTCCGCTGTTTGTTTTTTTAAAAAAAAACCTATGTTCGCGTGTTTGATAGTCCCACATCGCCGGATCGGTCTGAGTTCTTGTTATATATAAGGAGGTTACAAAGTGAAGCTTTAGTTGTGTTCGATTGTTGGGCTTGCTTAAGCTCACGCTTGGCGGGTCTTACTGTTGTTGGGCTTCCATTTCATGGCTTGGCGGGCTTTTTGTCGCGGGAAATGGGCTTTTTTTCTCTGCGGAGTAGAGAACGGACGGTCGGGATTGATTTGGAGGTCCACCGTGTTACACCGCTCAATCACAATGGCCGATGATACAGCTTGTATATATAGTATAGATAAGAAGAACATTGTCTTAATGAGCCTCAGCAGGAAAATGCATAAATTGGCTAAAGACACTTGCTGGTGAAGTTATGTCAAGACCTACAACATTAAGGTCATTAAGTTTTTTGATAAGGCAATGATACATAGCAGGATTTGGAAAAAGAGCACCACCTCTAAATGCATGCAATTTAAAACTTGGATTTATACAGGAATCACTAGTCTACATCGTTGGAAAAAGATCAAGAACATATATTCATCGTTGGTGCAGACAATCTCAATACCTTAAAAGACATTTGATATGATTGAGATATTTGGTCTGAAAGTTTTAGCAAGATGTTCCTTGATACCCATCATACTTTATGGTCATTTGCAGTAATAATAGTACTATTTGATGTAACAAGAAGGATAATCCTTTCTTTGAAAAGATAGATCAACTTTTATTTCGAAAAAAATCCTTGCAGAGCATGTAAATTCTCCAACCCTTTTTCAAAACAGGCTTAGAGAAGACTATGTCCATAAATGATTTTTTTTGGGTCGACCACGAAATGAAGGATCGATGTCGCGCCTCGAAAACAGTTCTCGTTGGAGTCGTTCACCAGAAGGAGTGTCGAGGTCGACGGTGTACTGGACGAGCTCGCCGACACTTCGAAGTAGCCGAGATGCGATTTACAAAAAGAACCACGCAGGGGACGTGGACCGACAAAGAGAACAAAGGGGCTTCGTTCCTTCGTCCTTCTTGAGGGCTTCTGATGCGGAGCGGGGATGTGGACCTGTAGCGGAGGATGAGTTTTGGGCCTGTTCGGAACCGATTGGTGACTTACCATATATGACGTGCCTGGATCGATGATCCAACTCCGCGGATGCATCCGGATCCGCGCTGCGAATCTATTTCATATATTACTTTATTATTTTTGCATTTATTTTGATGTATTTGGGTAACCCTACCTCCGACCAATCATAGTCGTCGATGGTGTGATGCCCTGGTCTCCTCTTTATTATAAATAGAGTGCTTAGGGCTTGATTAGAGGCATTGCAAAATTTGGACAAGTTATTCCCGGATTCTCGCGATCACCCCACGGTGCCGACTCCGTAGAGCCTTAGGTGACGACTCCTAGGTGTGTTTCTTCCTCCCCAAGGTATCCCCAAACCCTAACCGCCCTTATCCCTCTTCCAATCCCTCTCACCATCGCCAAAATCCTCCCCATACAGCCGGCGGTTGGTTGTTTCCCCTCCCTCACAGCAAGGCGGAACACCCTCCCTGCCAGCAACCCAGCCGCCGCCAACCCTCCTCACACCAACCCAGCCACCGCCGCCGACTTCCCCATCCTCTGAAGCCACTGCCTCCCCTCCATGTTCCTCCCAGCAGCCAACCCCTCTTCCACAACCACCAGAATTGGCCACCACCCCCTCTCCTCGCGTGGAACCACCTCCATCAGCCTCCTCCATCCAGATCAACCAAGATCTGGACAACCCAGCCCAGATCCGCTATTTTCCCTTGCATGCCCCTCATCCAATACCCCGGATCCGCTCCCAAAACATCGGATCCATCCTCCCTCGCCCAGATCCACCCCTACAGAGCCAGATCTACTCATTTCCGACCCGATTCCGCCTCCCGCAGTCGAATTCCAGCAACCTACATCGTCACCCGCCTCTGTCTGTACATTGGATCGCCTTCAAAATGCCTCCGCTACAAAATCTCCATTACCTTGGACAACTCATTATTTGGTGAGTCCTTTGTTGTATTGGACGATTATTTTTCAGCATTATTATCATCAGTTGGATCTTTTACTTGTTCGGATCTCTTGTATTGTGGTTATTTGCTTTCTAGATTATTTTGTGATTTGTAGAATTTATTCGCCGCACGCTCTTTATTTGGCCCTCCACGCAGAGAAAAGCCTAATTTGTTTGCTTAAACGAATTATTATGTTTTGCCATAATCATGTGCGTGCGATTAAATTATTTATTGTTTAATTTGAATTATCTGTCGGGCTTTGCATTGCATGCAGGGTTAGGGCCATTACATACATAGTGCCACAACCGCCAATTCCATCACCATCTCAGCCGATCCCACCAGCAATGGGGGCCCCACCATCCAATGTTTATCTCAAGAGGAGTACCTCGAGCTCCGCCAGAAGTGCCTCTATTTTCATTGCCACAAATCGTACCAGCACACATACAAATGCCCTCAAATGTACTTGTGCTTGATGCTTGGTGACGTAGACGATGTTCCCGACTTCACTGACTTGGATCCGCTAACGCTTGTTGTTGAATCCTACGAGAGGGGAGTGTTGACACGAAGACGACTTTTTGGGTCATTCAACGTCCTTCGATCTACCAATGTATCCTTAAGGCACTTCCATAATTATTTGTCCCCCTCCCACCTATATAATGAAGTGATAATGAGTCTTTTAACATTTGGCTTTAGGCTCTCTTTGGAGAGAAGGCTCTTACAGAGATCCAACCCTCAAAATATTAGGTCAAGCTTGTTTCGAATTCTTGCACCTTACTTCACATTAATCTCCTATTTTTGTTTGACAATGGCGGAAGCTATCAAATAACCTATGAAAATTTTAGGTTGTTGGAGGAGAAATTTGTTATGGGCCGTTCACTCACGGGTCTAATCCTGCCGGTCGAGCCACACAACATGGCTCGTGGCCCGCACACCCCAACCCATCTCAGCGCGTGTTTTCGACGTTGCGGGATCTCGAACCCTTTACCTACTTGATGTAAACTCTTAAAGCTAGCTCACATCACCAACTGATGATGTGAACTAGCGTTAAGAGCTTACATTGAGAGGTAAAGGGTTCGAGATCCGGCCTCAACAACCCACAACGCTGAGAACACGCACTGAGATGGGTTGGGGTGTGCGGGTTGCGGCCCATATTGTGTGGCTCGGCCGGCGGGATCAGGCTTATGAATAAGCGGCCCATAACATCAAAAGTGCGGATCAGGTGGTGATGTGAGCTAGCGTTAAGAGCTTACATCAAGGAGGTAAACGGTTTGAGACCCGACCTCAACATCCCGCACCGCCGAGAACAAACGTTGAGATGGATTGGGTGTGCGAGCCACGACCCGTGTTGTGTGGATCGACCGACGGGATTAGGCTCGTGAATGAGCGGCCCATAACATTAAAAGTGCACTTTTGATGTTTTGGGACGCTCATTCACGAGCCTAATCCCGCTGATTGAGCCACACAACATGGGCCGTGACCCGCACACCCCAACCCATCTCAGCACGTGTTCTCAGCATTGCAGGATGTTGAGGCCGAGTCTTGAACCCTTTACTTCATTGATGCAAGCTCTTAACACTAGCTCACATCACCAAATGATCCACAAAAATTGGAAAATTAGATGAATTTCCGAAGATTTGACCTGAAAGCAAGTATATTCCTGAAAAAGAACTTCAAATATGTAACTTCAACAACTTACTCATGAAATATTGGGTCTGCATGGTCACGGCCAGGATGTATTCTTACGGCCAGATTCAGCTTTTCAGCAGCTTGTGAGATTTCTGCTGAGTCTTCTCCACTTCCATATAAATCCACCTGAAGACCGGATAGTTTATTTTGATGCTTTGATAGAAGTTTCAGTAACTCTCTATAACCCTTACTCCAAATCATCTTTCCAATATAATAGGCACCTTTAGTGAAAACAGATCTTCCGCTTGGTTGCAGCCCAGACATTACCTTCCCAATCTCAATAAACTTGGGGTTAACTCCATGAACATTACAAACAGTGGACCTAGGAAGATCTTGTGTAGCACCTGATAACCTAATATTCTGCATTTAAATGGGAGATGTACATGAGAAAATTTGCAGATTTAAACAGTTTGATAGGTTGAACATAAATTTGCAGAAGAGTCTGGATACGAAGTGAAAGAACTGTATCATCTGTTAAAAAAACTTTGGTGGTTGTTTGGTTCAACGTTATGTAAATAGCAATGTATCAAGATAACAATATGAATTAGGTTACAATTTTATTTAAGAAACAAAATGTGTTTGGCTGAATGTTATCTTAAGCAATGTAATGTTATTCAAAAAGATCGATGGTGATTAATATAAATCTAGTTGTTTTTGTTTCTTTAAGTCGTTTAATAGTCTAACATATAGATGCCATGAAAATTAGTCTAAAATTAAGTTGTCATCAAGATTAAAACTTAAAAGTACATACGATATGGCCATAAAAGAAATATGATCTTTGATCAAACATTCAAGGGATAGGCACGCATTCAGCAGGCATCATACAATACCGGCAAGAGACGTATAGACATATACATGATAGAGCACTAACTAGTATAGTAATATTGAAAGAAATTAGGGAGTATGCAGGCCTGCCCAAAAGGCCCGATCGGGCCGGCCCGGACCGGGCCTGATCGGGCCCGGGCTTTTGCAAACCGGGCCGAGCCCGGGCCCTTTCTTTATCGGGCTCGGGCCGGGCCCGGGCTTTGACCCCGGGAAGGGGCCCGAGCCGGCCCCCCGGGCCAGGCCGGGCCGGGCCGGGCCGGGCCCAGGCCGGCCCTCTTAAGAAAAAAAAATACTTAAAAAAATTAAAAAAATGAAATAAAAATTAGAATAAAAAATTTTATTAATATTGAAATTTTAAAAAACAAAATTACACTTTTAAAAAAAAAATAGAAAAAAAAAAGAAATTTATTATTTTAAATGATAATAAAAAAAATTACATTTTTATAAATTCAGATTGTCCATCTCCTCTTCAATTTCCTCGGAGCTCTCCTCCAACGCTGAAATGTGTTGTTTCCTATTCGTAGCATCCAAATAATCCTTGTAGCAGATGCATAGTTCGAGTGATTCTTCATTTAGTCGGCTCCTCCGCGTGTTCAAAATCCTGCCACTAAGAGAAAAAGCGGACTCCGAAGCTACTGTACTAGCTTGAATTGTTAGTAAATCACGGGCCATATAGGCCAAAATAGGATAGGTATTAGCTTTACTTTTCCACCACTTTAAGATATCGAAGTTTTCGATCTCTTCCGTAGTCATAAAATCACGAAATTGTGTTTTCGTATACAGTCCTAATTCGTTTAAACTACTCGATGTGCGTGCTTTTTTTCTGGAAGCTAATTCTAAAATTTTATTTGTAAAAGAATCTTTTGTCCTAGGTTGTGTTATTTCTTCTCGTGGTCGTGAGCCATATAAGTTGTCGTAATAATTAAAACATTCGGTAAAAATAGAATTAAATTTAGTAGTACTAACGTCGTCAACGTCATCGAAACTTATATTTATGTCTAAGTTAACGTTAATTTCATCTATTAAATTTTCTACGCCGTCTACAGCGAATAACGGGTTTAAAGCGGCGGCGCATGAAAATGCAGGAGGCATTTATCTATAATATTTTAAAAAATTTTCTTCTATTACTTCAATTAAAAGAAGCCATCCGGAGTGTTGCTTAAAATAGTTAAGTTTTTGTGCGATATTTACAAAATTTTCAATTACTAACGAGCTAGTGGGATAATAAACACCAGATAAAAAAACAGTCGCCCTATAAAAACATTTTAATAAATCCATGTAATGAAATAGTACGTCCCAATCATTATCAGTTAAATTATGATTATTTGTCATAGTGTAATATTCCATAAGAAGTGTTTTTTGTTGAAACGCTCTTTTTAACATTTTATATGTGGAGTTCCATCTTACAGGCATATCAAATTGAGGTTTCAAATATTTTTGACCTTGTGCGATCACAAATTTTCGAAAATCTTGACTTCGCTGTTTGGTACAATAAATAAATCTAAGCATAGTACGAATTTTCTCAACATATGGTTCCATAGCTTCTAAACTATCATGTACCACTAAGTTTAAAACGTGACACACACATCGAGTGTGAAAAAACGCACCGTTGAGCATTGGTTTTAATTCACGTTTTAACCACTCTACTGCGGTGTTGTTATTACTAGCGTTATCAAAAGAAATACTCATTATTTTATCCTTTATTTTAAATTCACGCAAACATTTAATAATTACCGAATATATAGCCTTACCCGTGTGCGGAAATTCAAAACCTTCAAAACATATTACGCGCTTATTTAAATCCCATGAAACGGGATCGATCCAATGAGCCGTTATACAAATATAAGATAACCCTACCCTAACGCTACTACTCCAAACGTCGCTCGTTAAACTCACACGTCCCTCGAAAGTTTCAAAAAATTTTATTAAATCTTGTTTTGCGTCAAAATATAATTTAAGTGCGTCGCGTCTAATAGTGGATCTACTTACCTGTTGATATTTGGGCTGAAGCCCTTCGTGTATATACTCCGTCGTCTCATCGTTGTCGTAGTGACTGAATGGCAACCCACGTCTGATGACGTTTTTCACCTGTAGGTCTCGCTGTCTTGCTTGATCGTACGTCCAAATTTGTCCTGATGCTGATATTTGTCCCTGACTGGACTCGGGAGCTTGCTTTGCAAAACAGGACTTGACGTGTCTCGCTAGTGTTGAGTTGCCGGTAAGAGTTAGCAACTTTGAGCACAACTTGCACCGCGCCTTGAATTCGTCGCCGACTTTAACCTTGTCGAAATGCTCCCAGACGGGCGCCCTCCGATTATGCTCCACCACTTCGGCCGTGCTTTGAGTCGACGACGCCGGCGTTGAGGACGACGATGCCATGCAGCGAGAGAGAGTAAGAGAGTAAGAGAGGGAGAGAATAAGTGAGAGAGAGAGTGGAAGAGAGAGAGAGAGAGTGAGTGGAAGAGAGAGAGAGAGAGAGAGAGAGAGTGGAAGAGAGAGAGAGGGGGGATCGGGTAGGAGGGGGGGATTTTATAAAAAAAAAAATTTATTTTTTTTTTAATAAAATATGGCCTAGGGCCTAGGCTTTTGCCTAGGCCCTAGGCCAAAAAACTGCAGCCAGCAGGGCTGCTGCAGCCCTGCTGGCTGCAGTTCCAACGGCTCTAAGAGCCGTTGGATTTCCAACGGCTCTTAGAGCCGTTGGCAGCAGGTCCGGGCCGGCGTGCGGGCCCGGTCCGGGCTTCGCCTGGGCCCGGGTCCGGGCCCAGGCCGGCCCGATTTTCGGGCTTTGCCCGGCCCGGCCCGGGCCGGGCATCGGGCCGGGCTAGCCCCCAAAACCAGGGCCCTGTAAGGGCCCTGAGCCCGGTCTCGGCCCGGGCCGGGCTTTTTCCGGGCCGGGCCGAAAAAGGCTTTCGCCGGGCCGGGCTCGGGCCGGCCCACTGGGCCCGGGCCTTTTGTGCAGGCCTAGGAGTAAGCATACAATTTTCAATCATGGTAGGTTTATATGCAGGATCATCATTGAGTCCATATCACTCTGTAATAGTAATCAATGTATGTTTTTGCAGATAACAAGTACAAATCAAACTAGGTTAGACACTCTGAAGCATGACGAATCTTTAGGCGGCGGGAAATCGCTGACCTAACCCTATATGTCATGCAACGCCCAACGGATTAAATCATAATTAAATAATAAATAATATCATCCCACGCAAAAAAAATCACAGCAAGGCAAAATAGTTAATTAGAGCGAAACAATCTTAGGTTTTCCTCCACGTGGAGGGTCAAAGCAAAAGTGTGCAACGAATAAACCCTACAAATCACAATATTTATCCAAACAAACAACTACCATAAAGATATCCAAAACAAGTACACAATTCAATCTAATATAAATATGCTGAAAATTATAATCCAGTACAATGAAATCTCACCAAATAGTGGGCTGACCAAGGCAATGAAGATATCGGAGCCGGATGCGTTTTGACGGCGATCCAATGTGGAACCGAAGGCGTGGAAATATCGTAGGTGGTTGTCCCCAACGGTGGAGGGTGGAATCGGACCGGAAATGGATAGATCCGGCCACGTGTGGGTAGATCCGGGTGAGGGATGGGTGAATCCGGTGTTTGGTGGCGGATCGGGGCTAAGGGATGGAGTACGGGTGGAGGGGAAGATGGATCGGGAGCTGAAATTATCACATCTGAACTGATCTAGAAAATAGGGGCTGTGGGAAGTGGATCCACGAAGGAGGGAGTGGCGGTTTTGGTAATTGGTGGGGGTTTAATGAGGTGATGGCTGCAGGGACTCAAGAGGAAGCCGACGGCCAGGGTTATGGGAGAGGAGTGGTCGGCAGTATGGAGGGGGGCGGCAACCATCAAAGCAGCCCGTCGTTATATGGGTACAGGCAGAGGTGGGAGGCGGGTGTATGGTAGGGAAAACCTGAGGCCTGCGGCTGGAATAATGAGGGTAAAACAATAGTGAATTTCATTAAATAGTAAAGAGAAGAGGAAGATGGATAGCCAAACAGTGGGATGTTCAGGGGCAGTTTGGGCGGCTGATAGGGGGTTTGGAGGAGGGAAAATAAGGCTTAGGGTTTGGGGTTACCTTGGGGTTGAAGATACAAGGCTAGAAGTCGTCACCTAGGGTTCCACGGAGTAGGCACCGTGGCAGGATCGCGGGAATCCAGGAAAAACTTTTTCCAAATTCTGCAATGTCAATAATCATCCCCTACATGATCTATTTATAATAAAAGGAGGCTAGGGCATCGCACCATCGATGGTTATGATTGGTCGGAGGTGGGGCCACCAAATACAACAAAACAAATGCAAATATAACAAACTAACATATGAAATCGATTGACAACGTGAATCTGGACACATCCGCGGAGTCCAATCATCGATCCGGGCACGCCATATATGGAAAGTCACCAATTAGCCCCGAACGGGCCCAAAACACGTCCTCCACTGTAGGTCCTTGTCTCTGCTCCGCATCAATCTCCCCAGCTTGAAAGAATTCATCTCCCGATGAATGAGGATCGGAATTCTCTCGATATATGCCAGATAAGACTCGAAGAGGTCCACCAGGCGTCGTTCAAGTGTCGTTGATGGAAGAGTGTCCTCGCCAATCAACTCCCTCGACTGAAAAGCTGTCATCTCCGATGAATGGAGACGGTCGTACTGAAGTTGAAGTCCAGGGGTAAATCGATTAAGCTCTGTTGTAAGTACCCAAGTGTCATCAACGTTTGTAGTAGGAATGTACTGACGGAATCTTGTCTCTGAAATGCTCTCAACGCTCAACTCATGAGTGGTGGATCCCGGTGCGATCGACGGCGCCGTAGGTAGAACCAAAGAAGACAAATGCCCAGGTGGGTGGATGTCAGAAGTGGGTGAGTAGTGGTGGCCATCAGACGTGTGTGGGCCATGAAGGTGGCAAGGCAACGGAAATGGAGGTGTGGGCGGCTGGAAGTTCCCAATACTTGGGTTCACATACTCGCGAAGCTCGTAGTACGACGTCATATCTTCAACACTAAATACCAAGTAAATACTCATACTTGTAGGGATATCAAGATCATAGGTGTCTGTTTCGATCCGTCTCATGATTATATAGGGATCCATTCGCCTAACGCTCAAGCTTTTAGCAAGCCTCGCACAGAGCCTCACAACACAAATTCTCACTATCACTTGCTCACCTTCATGAAGTACTGTCTCTTGTCAGTGAACATCCGCATGTGGCTTACAAAATTTATTATCATTATGGATTCTTCGTCGGACCGACTCATGACACACATGCAAACGATGAACAGACAATACAACAGACTCATGCAAATGATGACAAAATGACTCAACAAACTCATGCAAATGATGCAAATGAAACATTACTGATACAAGTATACAACATGCTCTCTATGGGAAAACCTAATAATGACCGGGGTGTCTCTAAAAGGTGGTGGCCGATCAGGTGGCTCCCTCGGTGGAGTGTAGAAAAACTCATCCCGCATGTGTAGGGAGTTCAGGTGATCATGTGAGACACCCATACTCAAGTGCGAGCTCGTAAGGAGTTAAATGTCTCTCAGGGAATGTGATACATTAGGGGGCTCACCAGGAGGTGTGTAAGAAAAATCATTGTGAATGCGACGACCGCCTAAGTGAAAATCGAGTACACCGACTAGAAGACGTAACTCTAGAGTGTGGTGAGTGCCCTTGAAAAGAAAGAGTTCGTCTGGTGAGTCAGCAGGTGGTGCGTCCCAAAACTCATCGAGGGTGTGATGCGTCAGCGGGTGGTGCCTCAAATACTTGATGCTCCACACAATACCCATCCTTTGGGGGCAAGGCCATGGACGATAATGGAAGAGGCACCAATAACTTGAAACTCGTAAACAAGCGGCTCACCTGAATCGCATCCTCACCAGGATGTGGCGGCTCATCAATCGGCTTAATAGGGGGGTCGTCATAGAACTCGTCACTAGGGTCAAGGTCCTCCAGATGAGTACCCTTGTAAGGGGTAATGTTCTCGTGAATGGGTGACATAGCCGCTACGAGATCAACACCAGACTCTGAGATCTCGGTCGTGATGTGATTCAGGGTAATGACAATGGGAGAGCGACATAGACCTACACTCAAAAATGAGTCTGTGAGTGTGGTGTCTAAAGTGGGGTTTGTGGTTGTGGTACTAACCTGGAGCTTGGCAAAAAAGAGGTGTGGGTGAGGGACAAAATACTGCAGACTCAATAGGTCGCTCAGCCTCACTCTCAATCGGGGTCACAAGAGACGGGTCAGAAACAAGAGATAGGTCACTCGCTGGATTAAGCACCTCACTGGGGTGGGTGCAATCCACATCAGGTATCACTTCTGTTATGGCTGACAAGACAGACCTCAGTATGGGAGGGACTCGTACATCGGAGGTCAAGGTGAGAATCTCATCTACCAGCTCTTGCGGATCTCAAAGACTGTTCATAACGAAGGGCGAGATGATATATTTGCTCGAGGGACTTCGAACTATAATAAACCTACCTTAGTACGTATGTCAGACCGAAGTCCAGACCGAAATCGGGCAATGGCCATGGCTGGGTCCTCACGGATATCACTACTCGCCACTAACTCATCAAAACGGTCTCTGTACTCAGCGACAGACATGGATCCTTGCTGAAGGGAAAATAATTGGTCGAGCAAACGACTCTGATACGACGAACGCAGATACCTCTGACACAATGTATGCTTCATGTCCACCCAACTGGTGACGCGATGTAGACGGTCTCGCTCGCGGGTCCTCTCAACACTAGACCAATATACCCTCGCCTGATCTTTAAGTCTAAGTTTCGCAAACTTGACGCCGGACGCGACACTCTCCGAATAACTCAAAATGATCGAGATAATACTCTATATCCACGAGTCAATAACTGAAAGACTCGGAACTCGATGAACCGTCAAAGAAAGGGGCAGCAGTACGAAACTAACTCTCAAGATCTCTCTCGGAACGACGATCCTCATAATAATCATCCCTAAGGTAATCGAGTCGTGTCGAAAGATCAATACAATCCGCTCGCGTGTACGGATAAGAACGGCAACAATCATCATACTGATCGTCTCTAGCATAGTGGGGTCGTATCAATGGGTCAACACGATCTCTGGAAGTAGTGCGCTACGATCGCGAATAATCATCGTAGTGTCGTGAGGGTCTCCCTGAAGGGGATCTATGAGGGCGGGTGCAAGTGCACTCGAGACCTCCAAAGTGAGGAGAGGAATAATTGTGACATCTAAAAATAATGAAGAACCTATAGACTCTACGACTGCGTATCAAAAGAGTGTGTAATCTCCCTGTGATACCAATTGACGCAGGACGAATCTATAGGCGGTGGGAAATCGATGACCTAACCCTACATGTCATGCAACGCCCGAAGGATTAAATCACAATTAAATAATAAATAATATCATCACACGCAAATAAATTCATAGCAAGGCAAAATAGTTAATTAGGGTGAAACAAGCTTAGACTTTCCTCCGCGTGGAGGGCCAAAGCAAAAGCGCGTTGCGAATAAACCCTACAAATCATAATATTTATCCAAACAAACAACTACCATACAAGATATCCAAAACAAGTATACGATCCAATCCAATATAATGATGCTGAAAATAATAATCCAGTACAACGAAATATCCCAAATAATGGGCTGACCAAGGCAATGAAGAGCTCGAAGCCGGATGCGTTTTGACGGCAATCCAATGTGGAATTGGAGGCGTGCAAATATCGTAAGTGGATGTCCTCGGCGGTGAAGGGTGGAATCGGACCGGAAATGGATAGATCCGGCCACGTGTGGGTAGATCCGGGCGAGGGATGGGTGAATCCGATGTTTGGTGGCGGATCCGGGCTAAGGGATGGAGTACAGGTGGAGGGGAAGACGGATCGGGGGTAAAATTCTCAAATCTGGACTGATCTAGAGAATAGGGGTTGTGGTAAGTGGATCCACGGAGGAGGGGGTGGTGGTTTTGGAAATTGGTGGGGGTTTAATTAGGCGGCGGCTGCAGGGACTCAAGGGAAAGCCGGAAGCCAAGGTTATGGGAGAGGAGTGGTCGGCTGTATGGAGGGCAGGCGTCAGCCACCAAAGCAGCCGCCTGCAGCCGGCGGCTGTATGGGTACATGAGAGGAGGGAGGCGACTGCATGGTAGGGAAAGCCTGAGGCCAACAGCTGGAATAATGAGGGTAAAACTATAGTAAATGAATAGGGAATTTCATTAAATAGTAAAGAGAAGAGGAAGCTGGACAAGCCAAACAGTGGGTTGTTCTAGGGCAGTTTGGGCCGCTGATAGAGGGTTTGGAGGAGGGAATATAAGGTTTAGTGTTTGGGGTTACCTTGAGGAAGAAGATACAAGTCTAGGAGTCGTCACCTAGCCACAAAGTCAATATCATGGTAGGATCGTGGGAATCCGGGAAAAATTTTCTCCAAATTCTGCAATGTCACTAATCAGCCCCTACATGATCTATTTATAATAAAAGGAGGCCAGGGCATCCCACCATCGACGACTATGATTGGTCGGAGGTGGGGCCACCCAAATACATCAAAACAAATGCAAATATAACAAACTAATATATGAAATCAATTTGCAACACGAATCTGAACGCATCCGCGGAGTCCGATCATCGATCTTGGTATGTCATATATGGAAAGTCATCAATCAGCCCCAAACGGACCCAAAACTTGTCCTTCACTGCAGGTCCTCGTCTCTGCTCCGCATCACACCTACTAAAACAAGTGTGTGTGTGTGTGTCTCATGAAATTTTAATAAATTTGAAAGACATTGTATTGGGAAGTAATCTCTACCGAGTTAGGGATACATCCTTTTGTGTAAGGGGTCCAAAATATTTAACCGCTCAAGATAATTTTTCACCATCTTTTGTTGAAATAGTCGACACTACGCAGTATATAGCTAACCTGACAGAACCAATTGATTTGTGTATTGAATTAAAATCAAAAGAGATAGTGGATGTCGTTTGAAATCTACATAAAAACTCTCACATTAGAAGTTATCCTATAGATATTATATCCATGCATGTTCGAAAAGCAAATCACTGTACCCATTCTATGGGAATGGGAATGAAAAACATATATGCTGCCACTCGGACTCGAACTGAGATTCTCAGGCACTGCTTCCTAAGAGCAGTGTGCCTACCAATTTCACCATGGCGGCTTACCTAAAATAATAATACGGAATTCATGCTGAATTGTGGAGATTCAATAGAGTTGGAAACAACGAAGAAAGATTCTTTTCCATTCATATGGAACAAAGACAGTACATTATATGCAATTTAAGTGTGGGTGATATTAATCAAAATCTATTTATCTTACTAGAAAACAAGAGATACCTATGGTGCTATATGTTTAAATATTTTGAATTGCCAACTCATACATCTCTATCATAGACACATAAGAAATCAATAGTAATTTAATGGCACATCTATATCCACGCAACTTTGCAAGAAGATGGCATAATGTTCATGCATAAGCCAATACTTCAGATTTTGATTTAGGTTTTAGAATCGCAAACCACAACAACAATAGGCTTCACTGGCTAGAAGGTATCAAAGGAAAATTGGAAGCTTCTTGATGGGGAAAACTACACGCATGGATCTGCATGATGTTCGGAGCCGTCCATTTTATGCAGATCAACAATCTGTGATTTTTTTTGTTTTTTGTTTTTTTTTCAATGTGTTTTGAGGGCTTTCGTGATCGGAGAATCATGACCATTCATGATGGTCCCTTAGTCTATAAATGGGGATAGAGGGTTTGTTTAGAAGGCATTGAAAGTTGAGTGAAAAGTTCTTCTTTGCATCACTCGGTGCCGAAGCAGGAACCCCAGTGCGAAGCTTAGAAGTTACCCATCTCCTCCCCTCTCCATCTACTCGGCCACTCACCTTTCCCTCCACCTCTATTAACGGGCCACCCCCACCCTTTCTTTTTCTCTGCCTCCACTAGCCGGAAACCCATCTTTCCTTCCACATTCATTAACTGTCCACCCATCCTTTTCCCTACCAACACTAGCCGGCCACCTCTCCTTCCCACTTCCACTAACCGGCCACCTCCCTACCACCTCCACATCCATATCTCCCGGACGGCCACCCCCTACCTCCTAAAAATTCTTCCACCAGCACCTAAATTTCCTCCGTTTCAATTTTTCGGCGAATGCCACCACCATCTCAAGAGATCACCTCCAACCCCCTTGGTCGGCCACCACTCTCACACGGTCACACCACCATCCCAACCCCCAAGTCATTACCCCACTAATCCACTCATACCCACCTCATAAAAAAAGTGACCAGTGACCACTACTAAAATTACTCTCACCACTCATTCCCCCACTGCATGTGAACAACCGAACTCCTCCCATACAAACTGAGTAGCCCATTTATTAATAACCACCACATTCCTCACATCAAGCCCAAATTCACCTCACTCCCAGCACCCGTTCCCACTCCATTACCAACAATCAACGTCCACAAAACAGCCCCACCGCAACCACGTTCTCCTCCCTCAATCAACCCCTCCTGAGCCTAAAATTCCCCAACCCCACCTCACGGCCTGCTGGTGGACAAACATTTCCTGTCATGGAATATTTCCTGTCCAGGAATATTTCCAGTAGCTTGATTTCAGTCCAGAACATAATCTAGACTGAAAGTGCTGTTGAAAACCTATTTACAGCCATTGAAATCCCTCCTTACACTGTTCCCCTGCAGCTTAATTTCAATTTCATTCCCCCAAATACAACCCCAGCACCTTTGACCACGTATAGACCCTTGAAAATATTAATCAGCTGGCCATCAGCTCCACCTAGCTCTCTGGTTCCTCTCTGACAGTCCTGATTCAACTTTCCCTTGCCTCTCCGACCATCAGAAGCTCGCATAGTATCGACGAACCTTCTAACCTATAAGCATTGTAAGTTTATTGATTGGTTGTTATTTCTTGTGGTGAATCTTATATGAATTCACTATTTTGAAAAATATTAAATTGTAATCTTTGTGCCAAAATTATCTCACGACTTGCTGGGTTTTGCTCATCCAAGTATTTGTTTTCGAGCACATTTGCATGTGTAATACATTATTTGTGACCGTTCTAGAAGCTTTGCTTGGATTATGATTATGGTGAGTTATTGTTTATAACGTTCATTGTTGCAAATTTAGTAGCCGGAAAATTATCAAGTTCATTTAGGTATTCACAAAGTCGACCCTTTGCATGAACCATCCTACATCACTTTTTTTATCTTGAAGAACGTGTTGAATTATATAAAAGAACTATATTTTTCTGATCATGGGGATCATGCCACATGACCTGTGAGGGAACTCGCACTGGCCACGAACCCAGTGACGATAGAGACCACTCATGATGAGCGGATTGCCGATCATAGTATTTTATGTTTTTATATTTTTATACTCATTTTCTGCGTATTTTGGAAGTTACAGCATATTGAGAATCATGATTGTTCGTAGAGGGCCGCATGTAAAAGGCTCGTGTCCGCCTTCAGCGTGTCGCCACTCGCCTCCAGCCGCGTCGACCGCTCCGCCTCCCGCTCCAGGGCGTCGTCCACCCGGTTCCGCCTCCAGCGCGCCAAGTCCAACTCTCGACCGCGCCTCCCACCCGCCGCTTCTCTCCCGCGGCTTTCTACACTCTGGTTTCTCCGGGCGGCTCTTCGTCTCCGGTCGTTTTGTCCTCCATGGGGGCTGCCGGAGACATTGTCGTCACATCCTCTGGTGTCCTCTCTGGCGACACGATCTTGGGACACTCATAGGATGTGGCTTCTTTAAAGTTGAGATCTTCATCTTGCTATTTTTTTTCCTCCGACCTGTTCTCGATGGATGATTCCTCTGAAATCTCATCGTCTCCTCAGACCGGTACCCTCCACGGTTCCTCTGCAGATCCTCCTCGGAGCCACGACCAATCTGGCTCTTTGAAGATCACTACCGTTGCCTTGGATGACACAAATTATTTGGAATGGTCAAGGGCAGCGCAACATGTTATTCGAAGTCACCAGCTATATGGACATATTAATGGTACCACTGTTGAGCCACCACATACGGATCCTTCATGGAGAAAATGGGATGGGGACAATTCCTTGGGGGTCTCGAGGTTACTTCATTTTATGTCCCCTCAGGTGTACCGCAGCTACATGCTTCTGGATTCGGCTTAAGACATTTGGACAAGGGCCCGTGACACCTACTCACAGGCAGACAGTTCGATGCAGATTTATAAGCTTACTCGACGTGTTTTGGAGTTGAAGCAGGGCACCATGACCGTTGCTGCCAACTACTCTGAGTTCGAACGCTTGTATCAGGAATTGGATTACTTCAACACATTTACCGTTGCTTGCACTGTCGATGCTCAGGCTCTTCAGAAGGATAAAGATCGCTTCCGGGTTCATGCCTTTCCTATGAGGCTCAATATGGAATTTGATGTTATTCACCTACATGTTCTCCACCATGAGTCTCTTCTGATGTAGGGTGGTAATCGCTAGGGTTCGCGGGGTTTCCAAATACCCACCAACAGGAACCAAAAGAAATAGAGTTCAGCAATTTCCGCAAGGATACCACCTCTCCAGGTATGAAAATATATGATTGGTTTCAAAATAAGTTTCTTCTTACTTTCATCATTACTGACAATTGAAAGTCGTTCCTGCTGTAGCAAGAAGGTGGAATGTCGGATCAGCTGCAGGAGAAGGAGGGCTGGCCGGCAGGACTGCTGGGAGCGGCTGAACGGCAGGGGGCTGCAGGGCTGCAGGCGACTGGAACAGCTGCAACAGAGGAAGGCGGACAGGGACGGCGGCGGTGGCTGCGGGAGCAGGGGCGCAGGGAGGAGCCGGCGGATGAGGGCTTCTTGCGGGCGGCTACCGCGGCTGGAGAAGAGAGCAGCGGTGGCTGCGGGAGCAGGGACGCCGGCAGGAGCCGGCGGATGGGGCCTTCTGCGGGCGGCTGCCGCGGCTGGAGAAGAGAGCAGCGGTGGCTGCGAGAGCAGGGACGCCGGGAGGAGCCGGCGGATGTGGATATGGAGAAGATGACGGGTGAGGAGATGAAGATACGAATCTCTCTTGGAGTCGGCACCAAGGAGGGCCTCCGGCGTCAGCACCGGTGGCATGACCGAAGGGATCAGGAAGGAGCCGGCGGCTTTTTCTTTCCCAAAATCTCGATCCCCTTTTGCTGCAGCCCTAATCTCATATTTATAACAAATTTCTTTGCATCCAATGGTCCAGATTTGCCCGGATGGGGGCTGCATCAAACCCTTAAAATATACTCAAAATATATAAACTAATATATCATTTCGACTCGCGTCGACCCTCCGGACGCAACCGCGGAGTCGGATCGGCAATACGATCAACGGGCGGGGTCCGTTCCCCATCATTTTCCCCTTGTTGGAGAAGATTTGCCCTCAAATCTTTAGGGCTTCCAAGGAGGCTTCGCGGGTGGTCTGCACTGTTTCCCACTGTCACCAATCATCAGATAAAAGCTTCCAATCCCAGATGCTGGTCTCACGCTGCTGCAATTAATGTAATCACTGCCTTTGGGAGGCTTGGGCGGTGGCCTCAATCTCAGAATCTGACGGAACACTGTAGCAACTGGTAAGGGGGCAGCGCTCTCTAATCCTGCACTGTAAATGATCATATCGATCGGCGGTGTGAAAAATGATGTTTCGATCTGTGTCTCAGTATCACCTGGGTCGCAATCACCTGGGGACCAATCAACCTGAGCAAACTGCAGCAAGTCATCACCATGCCCCACCCAGTCTGGGCTCATATCCAAACCAACTGATTTGCCATCAGGGGCATTATCAAACATCAGAAAAGGGTCCCTAGCCGAGCTGAGAAGTGTCTGCGCAAACCACTGTGATAAATCCATAAAAGTGAGCAGACGTCGCGAAGGTTCATAGGGCGGTACTACCACCATCAGACTGGATGTCCTTCTGCGCTCTATCCACTGGCGGGCAAATCTCTGAACGATAAGAGTAGCCCTCCGCACTGTCTGGTACCACTGTCTCTGTAACAATCCTCTAATGCGTGACTGAATCACGAGGACTGCTCCGGTGATCTTCTTGAAGGATCGGCGTTGAATAAACCCTCGGATGTGAGACTGCATCAAGACTGCTGCTCTTCTCTGTCGCTGCTCTAAAATCTCCTTAGCATCATTCTCACGCCAATTCTTCACATAACCTGCCCAAATGACATCTTCTTTCTCTTCCCTTTCCCTCCTCTGCTTACTCTCTTCCATTGTAGCTTGCTTGTTTCTTCCAAGCGTAACCCAAGGTCTCTTTCTTGGGGACGGTGACGGAAGATCATACGAGTAGGAGGAATGACGAACTGAAGGATATGTAGTAGATGACGGAGAATATGAATCGTAGGCATGGAAGGGTACTCGCCTCGATTCATGGGAATAAGTGGTGGAAGAAGGGGAATATGAATTGTGGGCTTGACGAGAAATTCGCCTCGATTCATAGGGGGGGTATGCCATGGAGGGGACATATGAAGAGTTATGCACATGATAAGTAGCACGCAAGGAATTGATATTTGAGTGGAGGGAAGGGGGAGGAGCATAGGAATCATAATCCTCGGAATTATCAGAATCATAATAATAGGAGAGCGCCATGGGTGTATGCAAAAGATTTTTGAGAACAGGCGAAGGATTGAAAAGTTTGAGAAAACTTTTCTGGTTCCTCTGATACCAATTGATGTAGGGTGGTAATCGCTAGGGTTCGCGGGGTTTCAAAATACCCACCAACAGGAACCAAAAGAAATAGAGTTCAGCAATTTCCGCAAGGATACCACCTCTCCAGGTATGAAAATATATGATTGGTTTCAAAATAAGTTTCTTCTTACTTTCATCATTACTGACAATTGAAAGTCGTTCCTGCTGTAGCAAGAAGGTGGAATGTCGGATCAGCTGCAGGAGAAGGAGGGCTGGCCGGCAGGACTGCTGGGAGCGGCTGAACGGCAGGGGGCTGCAGGGTTGCAGGCGACTGGAACAGCTGCAACAGAGGAAGGAGGACAGGGACGGCGGCGGTGGCTGCGGGAGCAGGGACGCAGGGAGGAGCCGGCGGATGAGGGCTTCTTGCGGGCGGCTGTCGGGGCTGGAGAAGAGAGCAGCGGTGGGTGCGGGAGCAGGGACGCCGGGAGGAGCCGGCGGATGGGGCCTTCTGCGGGCGGCTGCCGCGGCTGGAGAAGAGAGCAGCGGTGGCTGCGGGAGCAGGGACGCCGGGAGGAGCCGGCGGATGTGGATATGGAGAAGATGGCGGGTGAGGAGATGAAGATACGAATCTCTCTTGGAGTCGGCACCAAGGAGGGCCTCCGGCGTCGGCACCGGTGGCGTGACCGAAGGGATCGGGAAGGAGCCGGCGGCTTGTTCTTTCCCAAAATCTCGATCCCCTTTTACTGCAGCCCTAATCTCATATTTATAACAAATTTCTTTGCATCCAATGGTCCAGATTTGCCCGGATGGGGGCTGCATCAAACCCTTAAAATATACTCAAAATATATAAACTAATATATCATTTTGACTCGCGCCGACCCTCCGGACGCAACCGCGGAGTCGGATCGGCAATACGATCAACGGGCGGGGTCCGTTCCCCATCATCTTCCCTCTCTTCGGGAAGCCTTCAATATGCTCCTCAGTGATGAGAATCGTCGCCGCACTCCTGGTTCCTCTACTGACCACTCTACTCTGACTGGAATTACTCGAGGTCCTCCACCTCTATGTAGCCACTGTGGGAAGAAAGGAGACACTAAGGACGTCTGCTTTCGTCTCCATCCTCACCTTGCTTCCCCTGGCCGGGGTACTGGTGCTCGAGGGAGAGGTGATCACCGTGGTGGTGGTCGTCAGACTGGTGCACGTACTCAGTATTTTGCACATTCCACTGAGGTGTATGAGGACAACTCTGGGGGGCTCTCTGCTATGGAGTTAGAAGCCTTTTGTCGTATGTTGCGTTCCCAGACTGACTCTCCATCCTCTAATTTCACTGCTGCGTTTGCTACGTCAGATATATCCAGAGCTCATGATGTGACTTCTTCTCCTTCCGAGTGGATCATCGACTCAGGTGCGACGGATCACATGACTGGCTCTGCCTCGGGTTTTACCTCCTATACTCCTCTCTCTGGTCATGATAAGGTCATTACTGCTAACGGTTCCCTTTCTTCTATTGCGGGGCACTGTTGCGTGTTCTCCTGATTTCTCTCTCTTCAGTTTTTCATGTTCCCTTGTTTCCCCGAAATCTTCTCTCCATAAGCCACTTAACTGGTTCTTTAAATTGCTCCATAACTTTTTCCCTGATGTTTGTGTGTTTCAGGATCTGGATACGAAGCGGATGCTTGGCAATGGTAGGAATGTTAGCGGGTTGTACTTGCTGAACTAGTCATCTTCTTCTAGTGCTCTTTCCACCACCAGTGCTCTGACGCTTCATGACATCCGGCGTTGGCATCTGCGCCTTGGCCATCCTCCTGCCCTCTATCTTACAAAATTGTTTTCTGCTTTCAGTAGTTTAATTAAATTGTTTTCTTGTGCCACATGTGAATGCTCAAAACATGTTTGTCAGAGTATTGGTCATGTTTCATTTCCTAGTTCATGTCCTTTTGATGTTATACATTCTGATGTTTGGGGGTCATCCCCTGTATTATCTTTATATGGCTATAAATGGTTTGTTACATTTATTGATTGTCATTCTCGTACTACTTGGCTTTATTTATTAAAACAGAAAAGTGATGTGTTTTCTTGCTTTCAGTCCTTTCATCGCATGGTTGTGAATCAGTTCAACGACACCATTCATGTGCCCTGTAGTGATAATGGGGGGAATATGATGATCGGGGAGCGTTTGGTTCCTACCTTACCGAACATGGCATTATCAACCAAACTACATGTGTCCACACTTCCACTCAAAATGGTGTCACCGAACGGAAAAATAAGCACTTACTGGAGGTTGCTCTGTGTTTGTTAATTGCAATGAATCTTCCAAAGTCCTATTGGAGGTGTGGTTCTTACCGTCGCTCATCTCATTAATCGTGATCTGTCTCGCTCCATCTCCTACGATACGCCTCTATCCCGTTTAGACAAGAACAATATAGTTCACACCTCTAACATCGCTCCTCGCATCTTTGGCTTAGTCTGTTTTGTTCGTGTTCATATCCCGCATTGCGATAAGCTGGATGCTCGCTCTCTCCGATGTGTTTTTGTTGAATACTCTCCTACCACCAAAGGAAATAGGTGTTATCACCCCCTACTCGTCGCTATTATTGCACTGTTGATGTTACCTTTTGTAAGGGGAAGTCGTACTTTGGTCCGCGTCAGGGGGAGACGAGAAGTAATAGTGACGGTAAAATCGACTCTCTTCTTTCGATTGTAGCCTCTCCTCATATTCCCTCTACTCCTCTTTTGATTGTTGCCTCTCCTCATATTCCCACTACTCATGTTGTGAGTACTGCGTCTGGTCCTACCACCTTCATTCCTCCTATATTATATACATACTCTCGCAGACCTCGGACTGTTGAGCAAGTACAAACAGTAGACATTCCACCGGTGTCAGTGCTTGTCTCCGCTCCAGATTTTGATGATGATCTTCATGTTCCACTTGCTCGTCTTAAAGGTAAAACTGACGGCACCAAACACCTCATTGCTAACTACATCTCTAACACTCATCTCTCCTAGCTCACAAAACTTTTATCTCATCTTTTTCCTCTATTGTGGTTCCTAAGACCAAGCAGGAGGCTGTTCAAATACCTGAGTGGAAACAAGCTATGGAAGAAAAGATGTGTGCCTTGGAAAAAACGAGACTTTGCGGCTTGCTCGTCTTCTCCTGGGAAGCGAACGATTGGATCATGTTGGATCTTCTCTATGAAACAAAACCAAGATGGGGTGGTGGAGCGGTATAAAGCTCTCCTGGTCGCTCAAGGGTATACCCAGACCCAGGGAATTGACTACCAAGAAACCTTTGCCCCTGTTGCAAAGATGAATTCTATTAGGGTGATCCTCTCTTATGTTGCATATCATGGGTGGGAGTTACAACAATTTGATGTAAAAAATGCATTCTTGCATGGTGATCTGGAAGAAAAAGTCTACATGACTATCCCTCCTGGCTTTACCAAAGAAGGATCTAATGGAAAGGTCTGTCGTTTGCAGAAATCCCTATATGGCCTGAAGCAGTCTCCTAGGGCGTGGTTTGGTCGGTTTAACAAGATCACACTTCGACTAGGCTATGCTCAAGGACAGGCTGATCATACTCTCTTCATCAAGAGGAGAGAAACTCAAGTATCGATTCTAATTGTGTATGTGGATGACATCATCATTATAGGAGATGATCTAGAGGAGATCGGACATTTGAAAGATCAGTTGGGCAAAAAATTTAAAGTCAAGGATCTTGAGAAGCTGAAATACCTCTTGAGAATTATAGTGAGGTCATGTCGAGGGATCTTCATCTCACAAAGAAAGTATACATTTGATCTTCTGGAGGAAATTGGGATGCTTGGGTGTGCCACCGTGGATACACCTATTGAGACAAATCACAAGATTGATGTTGATACTAGTGGAGAGAAAGTGGATGCCTCTGGGTATCAACAATTGGTTGAGAAACTCATATATTTATCTCATACTCGCCTTGACATTACGTACTTCGCGGGTGTCCTGAGTAGATTCATGCATTCTCCCATTCGGGTCGTGGTATTCTGTTTTTTGCAAGCCAATCTTTGGTGATTGAAGTGTATACAGATGCTGATTGGGTCGGTAGTCAAGACGATAGAAAGTCAACTATCGGGTATTGCTCATTTGTAGACGGCAACATTGTTTCATGGAAAAGCAAAAAACAGAATGTTGTAGCTCGCTCAAGTGCTGAAGCAGAATATAGATCTATGGCACAGGGAGTATGTGAGGGGTTGTGGTTAAAGACAATTCTCCAAGATATGGGTCTCCAGGTGAACAGACCAGTTACTATCTACTGCGACAACAAAGCGGCCATTAACATTGCTCACAATCCGGTTCAACAAGAGAGAACCGGTTCAACATGAGAGAACAAAGCATGTTGAAATTGACAGACACTTCATCAAAGATCACCTAGGCAAGGGAAATATATGTACTCCTTTCGTGAATTCACATGACCAACTAGCCGACGCCTTCACCAAAAGATTGAGCAGTGACAACTTCATGAACAATACAATCAAGTTGGGAATGATCGATATATATTCTCAACTTGAGGGGGGGAGTTGAATATACGCGTTGCACGCATTTTATTTCCAGCTTTCTATTTTTTCCGCTTCTTATTTCTCGTGATATGTCACGTGGGTGTTGTTATATATATGTGTGTACCTTGGCCAGGTTTAGGTCAACCATTATAATTATTTTTCTGCTCCTTTCCACTAGCCCCACTCAAGCTCACCCAGTTGCCCACCTCCCCCTCAAGTCCCCAACCGTCCAGAACTCCTCCCAGCTTCAGATTCCAGCCACTGGAATTAATTCCAGAAGCCCAGTTTTCAGTTCTTCAGCCCACAACTGTCCAAAACCCCTCCCAGCTCTAGATTAGAGCCATTGGAATTAATTCTAGCACCCCAGTTCTCTGTTCTTCAGCCCCCCAACCCTCCAGAAAACCCCACAGCCACTGTAAAGGCCCTCCCTGCAGTGGCTACCCCTTCCCACAGCCCTCAGCTCCTCAAACAGCCCCTCCAACCTTTCCCAGCTGTTGTTCTCATTCATCCAGCCCTGTAGCAGCCCATTCAGCAATTTGAGTTCCCCCGGAGGCCCTAATCCAGTCTATTGCCTCATTCCCGGCCACCTGAGACTTGTCGGATACTCGTTAAGCCCTGTACTCCATAGTTGTGTAAGTTTCAAGTTTGTTGTCATTTATTTTGTGTTGAATTTGTTCTATTCACTGCTCTAGTTATATTTGCTTTGTAATCATTGTTGTCAAATTTTTGTAACATTGAATGTTTCTATTTGCTTGAGTAATTTGATTGTGTGCACTCTCACACCTATACAACAACACTAGTTTTCCTATTTGCAAAGCTTCATCAGCTGTAATCTATCTAGTATAATTTGATTTCAAATTATACTAGATATGCACCACATAATCTAAAAGAAGTAATAATGCAGAAAAAGGATTGATAAAATGTTATCCAAGCTTTACCTTGTCGCAGTAAATGTATGTGACCCAACAGTTTGCATATCTAAGGAAACAAGCAATCAAACTATTCTTCTCTCTCTTCACATACTCCAAATAATTTGTATGAACAACTCCTATCACACGGCGAAATTTGGATTTCCATTTTTGACCATGATGATACCATGTAAGGTGCTCAGGTTCCTCAAGAATTGCAATATCCGCCTCTTCATCAGGAATGATTTCTGTGATATCTCCAATAGGTAAAATGCTCCTCATTTCCTTGGAAAACTGCAACAAGTTAACATAAAACCGAGAAGGCTCATTATAACATGAATATCTAATCAATTAAACTGCCACTTTATAAAATGTATCAATCACATGAGTAATGTTGTAAATATTGCATGTCGGCGACATATCGGGTTGAATTTTTAAATGTCGTATTTTGGAAGTCGGAGACATGTCTGAGATATTTTAAAATATCGGGTTTTCATATCTTAAAAATAAATTTTTTTTATGCATACTAACAAAAATTATACGTTATAAAAAAAATATAATAAATAGATAAAAAATAAGGCATTTATATTACGAAATAAAATTGAATAGTATCTAAGATAAAATATTATTAATAAATACAAAATGATATATTGTAAAATATATTTAATAGTATATAATAATTTTATTTTGATAACAATAAGTTTATTGCAAATAAAAAAAATTAAAAAGTTAAAAATCATTGATTGATTATAAGACTTTTCAAACTTATAAATTTATATTAAAAACATGCAAACAATCAAGTAATAAATGTAATAAATGTTTTCATATTTTTTGTAATATAAAATAAAAAAATTATGAAACAATTATACAAAATTATTTGTAAGAATAAAATGTTAAAAAAATTAAAACAATAAGTCTAGTCGATTTAAACATGCATAATATAATATATATACGCGATTTAAACATATATTGTTAGTCTGCAAATATAACATAAAATAAAATAACGGAATATATATTTTAAAGTCGTGTCGACTGTATATCAAAAAAAATTGTACATGTCGGTCTATATTTTACAAAATGATATAATGTATTTTTTTAGAAAAACATATCGTTTTTCCCATAAAAATGACATGTCAGGAGACATGTCGGACATGTTGTAGAACATTTAAAATAGAGAACTCCGATCTTTAACCAAGTATATGAAAATAATTCACATTTGTGTTTTGCTGTTTATATTTTAGAAAATGTATTGTGTTCAGAGATAAATAATAGCTCCAGAAGAATCTAAGGACTTAGTGATGTCATAATGTAATGGACTCCATTTAGGAAAATTTATTACCTTTCCAGGATAGAAGCATATCATGAATCTTGGGATGAAATCAATCCTTCCTTCGATCCACTGGCGAACATATTTTTCTTGATCCGAAGGGGAACTAAACGTAATATTATTTGGATATACCAACCCTTGATCATTCAAAGAGAGCCATGGAATCACCAAAGTGACCTCCCAGTCAACATTCTTGGCAAAATAAGCAGCACGAAACAAGGGGTTGACTGCAGTTCCAGTCATCCATGGTAAACTTGCGGTCGTATAAATTGCAATGTATCGTTTTTCCAACATTGCAATACTATTACCAAAATTACATCCGAGTAAATTCACTTTACAGATGGACGTCTTTCTACATATTCAATTATCATAGCTGCAATATTAAGAAAAGTGTGTAATACTTTAAAGCAATCTAATGGGGAAAGTTATAGTAGAGATCATGAATTGATATATTAAATTCAAGCACTGAGCAAGTAGAACACAGTGTGACTTGAGTAAACACAAGCGATTTGTTAAAAAAGACTAAACCACCCCCAAGAAGTTCAGTATATAAATGTTAAAGAGGTATTACTCCTAGAGCTTGGGGGCTCCCCATGGAAATGAGAGTATAATCTTAGTTATTACTGTTAACTAACTTTACATGTTGAGTGGCAAAGGTTAAAAACTCCTAGTAATCAATGGCAAACGAGGATATCAAATAACACCAATGGGTACGATTAAGAATAATTTCAAAAGTTAAACGTGATAACTCAATAAAGGATGTATGTTATGCAAAGAAAATTATTGTAGATGATGTAAAGTCCTTAGCCTCAATATGTAAATCCATATATATATAATTAAAATGTTAAAATTTGAATGGTTCTTGATGAAGGATAATAATGTATAATATGCAAAATAGACCATGGAACATTACTACCATGCAATGAAATGAAGCAATTAATTATAAAAGAGCAGGACCATCCTAAGGGGGATAATGAGTGAATTCTACATGCAACCATATATGAATCACTATAAAACTTGCAATAATAATAATTATTTTATAAATAAAAATTTAGGATAATTACAGTAGTTAAAACTTGCAAACAAGGTAGCACGTGGAGTTGTATAAATGTGAGCGCTCAAAATCAAACATTCTCAAATAAATGTGAAAGCACAATGCTTTCAATGAAACTTGGCAACAAAGATTACGGATAGACACGCCTCAAGTTGAGAATGAACACATAAATCAACACAAAATAAATGACAACCAAGCAATAAACACACAATAATCATGGGATAGAAGGTTTAGTGAATATCCGGGGAGTTGTTGGCGGCTGGGGTTGAAGCGCGTGACTGGATTTGGGCATCCGGTAATGACTTGGCATGTTGGGCGGGTTCACGGTTGCAGGGGGGACGGACAGCCAGAGTTGGGTTCCTGAACAGTGAGACGGGGAATGGTTAGGCTTATTTCAGTGCTAGCATGTGAATTTCAGTGGACTGGAGGTATTGTGGGTGGTGAGCGGGGAATTTTATGGGGTTGAGAAGGGTTTGGATGAAGGCTTAGTGAAATTCCAGAGCCTGGAATTTAATCAAAGGGCTGTTTTTGACTGAAACTAAGAAGGATATGGCAAATCAGCAGCTGCTAGGTTGTTCTGGAAGAAAAGAGTAGGTTGGTTAAGTCCTACAAGACGGGGACGGGGGTTTGAAAGGTGATAATAGTGGTTAGTTGTAGGAATGAAGAGGTATGGCCAACTCGGTGGTGAAATCTGAGAAGTGGGCTGAAGTTTTGGAGATGTACAAGGAGTTAAGAAAATAATTTTGGTGTTGGTGGGGGGTTGTGGTTAGCGGAGTGTTGGTTATCGGCAAATGAGATGGTTATAAGGCAGTTAATGTGTAGTGGGGGTAGTTATGGAAGTGGAAGAGGTGGTTGAGGCGAGGGGCAGCCAGTCAATGTGTTGGCCTGTGATGGCTAGCTGGAGGGGGTTTTCAGCGATCATTGGAAGACACAAAAATGTAAGGAATGTTGTGGATGTGATGGTAGCTTGATATAGGTGGCCGGAAATGTTTTCCGACAATTGCCAGAAAACTGAAGATGAATGGAAGTGGATGGAGGAGGTGGTGGAGGGATTTTGGAGGGGAGTTTGAGATGGTGGTGGTGATCGGCTAGTAGAGGTGGGGGGGGAGGGGGCCAGCCAATGAAGGTGGAGAAGTGGCCAACTAGGAGAGGTGGAGATGGGGAAGAAATAACTTTCAAGCTTCGACACTTGGATTCCAACTTCAACATCGGGTGACCGAAAGAAGGAATCTCTTCTTCGCACAATCCTTCAATCCTTTCAAATTGAACACTTTATCCCTATTTATAGACTACGGGACTATCAGGGACGCTCATGATTTTTTGATCATGATGACCATCAAAATACATGAAATAAAAATTCAAAAAGTACTAAAAAAATAATAAAAAATCTCATATCATCGGTCCGTATAAAATGGACGGCTTCGATCGTCGTGTAGTCCGATCTGTGTCGCGATCCCCATCAATTATCCTCACCTTGAAAGCATTCATCTCTGTGAATAAAGATGATCCTGCTCTCGTCTGAAGGAGAGGTGAATCTCTTTAGCTCTGATGGTGTCCTGAACTCGTGGGTTGAGCTCGAGGGTACAACTACTTTGGAGGTTGGAGATGGTGTTGCTGAAGCTGGTACTGATGATGGTACCAAGGATGGTACTGCTAAAGTTGGAGACAGTGTTGGAGGTGTTATTGCTGCTATAGGAAATGGTGTCGAAGATGTCGGAGTCAGAGTAGTGGACATCAATGTTGAATATGGTACTGTTGTTGTCGTCGACGTCGAGGACTGTACGGTACTATTGTAGAAGAAGTCAATATGATGCATGTGTCGGAGAATGTGATACTATCATGGAAGAAGTCAGATGATCAATAGGTGTTGAATACTGGAGTTGTAGTGTAGTAGGAGAGGTCTGGGGATGTACTGAGGTAGTAGGTGAAAGTTGGGTTGTAGTGAGGCAGTAGGCAATGACTGGGGTTGTACTGAAGTAGTAGGCGAAAATTGGGGTTGAGGAGCTGAAGTGGCAGGAGACGAATGGTACATGCAGTCGTGTGACTTAAAAAATGGAATCAAATCTTCTATGTTGAATACGGGTGAGATTTTTAGACTCTGCAAAATATCTATTTCATAAACAATTGCTCCACTTTTTTTATAACCATATAAGGACTTGTTCACTTGACCTTTATTTTTTGAGCAGTTCACATGAGAAACCTCTCGGGACATATATGGATCAACATTTGTTCTCTTTCTTTGAATTTTTGTAATATTTTGTGCCTATCGGCATAAGATTTATAAATAAATTTATTGTAAGTAATCCTACATCGGATAAACATGTGCATGCTACTCAATGACAATGAATGATGGTCGACAAATATAACATATCTCCTATGCAGAGGCTGTACAACCCTCCAGGTTTCATTCCATATGGGCATATGGTCATGGGGTTCAGTGGACAGTGTAAAAAATTCATCGCGGGTACGATGATTATTTAAATAGTCACCTGAGGTGTTAGCACTAATGACGATGGAATCTATCCTTAGGCTATCAAGAGCAGTCTCTCCGTCGACTGACTCATAGACGGTGGACAAGTATTCATCATAGGTGTGATGCTTATTTAAATAATCATCGGAGGTGCTAGCACTAAATACGATGGAATCTATCCTCGAGAGCACTTTCTTCGTCGACTGACTCATAGACGGTGGACAACTAAGGAGTGGTGGTTTATTAGGAGGCTCTTTTGGTAGAGTGTAGAAATACTCATCGAGTATGAGATAAACACCCAGAAGACTGTGCGATATTTTGGCCTTGAGATGCCACTCTATGATGTGCAAAATGTCTCCATAGAGTGAAAACTCATCACGTGGCTCACTAAGAGGGGTATAATAAAATTCATTGCAGATGCGATAGGTACTATAATAGGTTTCTCATATAGCTAGAGTGTCATCAAAAATAGGTGAGAGAGACACTACAAAGTTAATGCTAGACACTTGATTTTTACTACGAACATGACTTATCACTACTTCGTTGTGAGGAATGTGAGCTTTGAGGAACAAGTGCTCAAGGGTGAGCTATGGTCATAGAAGTATTTAAGTCAACACAACGAGGTAGGGGAAGGACATGTAACTACACGATCACTAGGTCATTCGTACTCATTCCCAGACTGGGTTAGACTCAAATGGCAGACTGCTCAACGGACACTAAATCTCACTGGGGAAATCAATATCAAGTGTCCCGTTTTTTGTGTCCATAAGAACACTGGTGGGCATGGGTTAGCCCCAGGCTGGGGAGGACTCCTTGAGATAGGTCAGTCAGGATGTGAGTATACTCGACTAACTTTAGCGGAACTCAATGACTGCTCATAGTTCAGAGCGAGATGAAATGTCTGTTAGACAGATACTAACTGCTGATGAATCAGTGATATGTAGATAGCAAACCGAAATCCAAAATGATATCTAGTAGCAGCTTTGACTGGCTCATCATGAATGACGCTCCTCACAGCTAACTCGTCAAAGTAAGCTTTAAACTCTGCAAGAGACAAGGATCCTTTCTTGAGGGCGAATATTTGCTCGAGGAGACGACTTATATGACGTCGGTAAATACATGTGACACAACACCCGCTTCATCTCCACCCAACTAGTAATGGGGAGAAGTTGATCTCGCTCAAATGTCCGCTCAATGCTATCCCTATAATGTCTCGCCCGACCCAACAACCTAAGCTTCGCAAACTTGTGTGACGCTCGCCGAATAACTCAAAGTGATTTAGATAAAATTTATACCCACAGGCTAATAGAGAACGGCCTCAGGACTTGACAAGCCATCAAATGGTGAGACGACTCTACAGAACTTATATTCAAGACTATGTAAAATGATGTTCGTCCCATAAACTCCTCCCACGATAATCGGGTTGTGTTGAAGGATCAACAGGACCTTTATGAGTGACGGGAGCGGGGATAAGAACAATCATTGGGAACTATATGGGCTTGAACATGTGTGGACTCTAGTTCCTCAAATAGAGGATTAGAGTAGCAATGACTACTATGATATGACATGAGGTGATGCATAGACTCAAGTCCCGCGTATTTTAAACTATGGCCGAACCCGGTGCTCTGATACCAATCTGACGCAGAATGATCCTAGGGGGAATAATGGGTGAATCTTGCATGCATCCATACATGAATCGGATGACTTTAAAACTTGCAATAATTATTATTTTATAAATCAAAATTTTAGGATAGCCACGGCGGTTAAAGCTTGCAAACAAGGTAACACATGAAGTTGTATAAATGTGAGAAAACTCAAAATCAAATATTGTCAAAGAAATGTGAACATACAATGTTTTCAATAAAAACTTGACAAGAAAGATTATGAATAAACATGCCTCGAGTAGAGAATGAACACACAAATCAACACAAAATAAATGACAACCAAGCAATAAACTCACAATAATCACGGGATAGAAGGTTTAGTGAATATCTGGGAAGTTATCGGAGGACGGTATTGAAACACATGACTGAATTTGGGCCTCTGACGATGACTTGGCCCGTTGAGTGGGTTTTGGGTTACAGGGCGGGGCAAGAAGCCTGAGTTGGGCTCCGAACAGTGAGACGGGCAATGGTTAGGCTTATTTTCAGTGATGGCATGTGAATTTTAGTGGACTGGTGGTATTGTGGGTGGTGGACGGGGAATTTTATGGGGTTGAGAAGGGTTTGGATGAAGTCTTGGTGAAATTCCAGAGCCTTGAATTTAATCAATCGGCTGTTTTGACAGAAACTAAGCAGGATTTGGGAAACCAGCAACCGCTAGATTGTTCTAGAGGAAAATAGTGAGTCAGTTAAGTCCTACAAAATGAGGGGGTGTGGGTTTGAAAGGTGGTAATAGTGTTTAGCATCTCAACAATTATGACAACGACAAAGAAAGAAACCCAATTTTGAACATAAAAGTGGATGAGGTTTTTTAGGTGAGGTTGGACATTATGAAGAAAAGTTCATAACCACCGCATTCATGACCGCCATCTCCGTGCCAAACGAACCCTTAAACACTAAGGATTGAACATGACATGCTTAAATTTGTTCATGCTAGTGTGGCTTCAAGATCCACGAAAACTCTTCCTAGCTTAAAAGAAATCTAATAATGTTAAGTAATGAGGTCTCCAATATGGTGTACAATAAAAGACTCACTTTCAATTTATAATTTCGTGTGAATTATTTGTCTGGAGTAGGATATCTACATGCACACCCAGGTAGGTCTTCAAAGAAGAAATGAAATTAAGAGAAAATTTAGGAACTCCAACGCAAACCAGTTACTTTATAAGTTCTATTATGAGTTAGTCAAATTATAGGTTTAAATAAAAGTACTACATGGTGGGCCTCAGAAATTTCGATGCACAAGCTTTGTGAATGTATTTGTCCAATATTTAGGCTTCATTAATCAACTCTTCAACATCTCAACCATCGTCTTAAAAAAATACTAGTTAAGGGCACAAGCACAACTTGTTCCTTAGGGTAATTCAAAAGTTGTAATTG
The DNA here is from genome assembly GCA_039583875.1 of Platanthera guangdongensis. NCBI lineage: Eukaryota > Viridiplantae > Streptophyta > Magnoliopsida > Asparagales > Orchidaceae > Platanthera > Platanthera guangdongensis. The sequence goes on along the minus strand of CM077161.1, from coordinate 137,181,374 downwards.
TGATAAAGGTTCTGTTTGGCCCAATGTTTTTGCTCCGGTGAGTTCGGACAAAAACATCACCGTCATAGAATGTATGTTTGGCATGACAACGGTTATGGCCGTCACCAAGAAAAAAAACTAGTTTTGAACATAAAATGGAATAAAGTTCCGTAGGTGAGGTTAGGGGTTCATGAACGATATGATCCACATTCACAGCCGCTACCGTTGTGCCAAACGGAGCCATAGTTTCACATGTCTTTACAAATCCTAAGAAAACCAATCAACTTCAAAATCTTCAAACTTTGAAATGGATAAAGGACAATTGACATAAAAGGATAATAATTGGATCATTCGGTATGAATGTGATAATGAACATGTGTCAAAAACTTTAAAGTCTAAAGTAATTAGCATTCATTTTCAAAGCATTTCATTAGAACATCCCTTATTACTAGTGTAAGCATTAAGGTGACGAAGAAGAAAAGAAAATTCTCCCATCTTCCACAACCTGGCAACATTACTCCACCTAATAGTATTATACAAAATGAATAAAGCTGGTCTCAATAGTTGAATCTCAACAGCATTAAACAATTTCATTTATCAAATTTATACAAAAACTGGTTTCATATGTTCACGCATTGTCTTACATAAGCTGATTCAGTCCCACAAAGAGAATAATCAGCAGCCAACAAGGAAGAGAACCCTAATATGTAATCAGTACACACGGAATCGAAACTAATGACAAAACCAAAGCCAAATCGGAAAGTAAAGCCAACATAATCGCCGCCGAATAATGTAGGAATCTAATCTCAATACCTGTGAAGACAGAGAGAAACCCTCTACCGGTAAGAGATCATCTCCGTTCTCCCCTGGGAGGAGAGAGCGAGAAACCCTAGAAAGCTATTTTTGGTGAAGCTTGCTTCGCTCTAACCGCCTTTGGCTTTCTTGCTATTTCGAGAACAAACGGGAGATTGAACGGGAGTGTTTGTAGGAGAAGCTTGGAATAGTAAGCTAATTGGGAAAGAGAAATCTCGCTAATATGGTGATGCCTGTTTATAATTGTCTGCAGGGTTCGGCTAGGAATTTTTAAAAAAAATTGAAATTGCTCCATTCCGGATTCGAAATTGAATTGAGCCAACTCCAAATTGAGCATATTTTTTATATATTTCTAGTTGGTTTGATGGGGTCGCACACATTTTATAAGTAAATTGGGCTGCGCATAGCCAAAATGTACACTCCCCCACTAACGAAGTGGGGGGTCATGGTTCAAACCACCTCACGCGCGATCACTGCATCCGATCCAAGCCACAACCACCTCGTACCGAATCGTAACCACCGCGCGCGCGATCCCAACTCCCGTGCATAGGATCCCAACCCCCGCGCGCGGGAACACCAACCGCCGCTTGGGATCCCACGCGCCGGCCTCCTAGCGACCGGCTAGCGGCACCAGCCGTCCCTTTATCCTCGGTCGTTCGTCACAAGGGCGACCGAGGAGGCACCGGCCCCCAAGGGGACGGTCGCCCATTGTTTCCCCGGCCGCCTAAGGCGGGCCGGCCGTGGAGGCGCCGACCCCAAAGGGGCCGACCGCCCCTTTTCCTCGATTGCCCTCTGCAAGGGCGATCGAGGAGGCGCCGACCCCCAAGGGGTCGGCTGCCCCTTGCCTAAAGCAGCCCGGCCGGGGAGGTGCCGGCCCCAAAGGGGCTGACCGCCCCTTGTCTCCACGGCCGCCTGAGGCGGGCCGACCGCCCCCTGTCTCCACGACCGTCTGAGGCGGGCCGACCGCCTCCTGTCTCCACGACCGTCTGAGGCGGGCCGACCGCTCCCTGTCTCCACGGCCGCCTAAGGCGGGCCGACCGCCCCTTGTCTCCACGGCCGCCTGAGGCGGGCCGACCGCCCCTTGTCTCCACGGCCGCCTGAGGCGGGCCGGCCGCCCCTTGTCTCCATGGCCGCCTGAGGAGGGCCGGCCGCCCCTTGTCTCCACGGTCGCCGGAGGCGGGCCGGCCGCCCCTTGTCTCCACGGTCGCCGGAGGCGGGCCGGCCTCCCCTTGTCTCCACGGCCGCCTGAGGAGGGCCGGCCGCCCCTTGTCTCCACGGCCGCCGGAGGCGGGCCGGCCTCCCCTTGTCTCCACGGCCGCCTGAGGAGGGCCGGCCGCCCCTTGTCTCCACGGCCGCCGGAGGCGGGCCGGCCTCCCCTTGTCTCCACGGCCGCCTGAGGAGGGCCGGCCGCCCCTTGTCTCCACGGCCGCCGGAGGCCGGCCGGCCTCCCCTTGTCTCCACGGCCGCCTGAGGAGGGCCCGCCGCCCCTTGTCTCCACGGCCGCCTGAGGCGGGCCGGCCGCCCCTTGTCTCCACGGCCGCCTCAGGCGGGCCGGCCGCCCCTTGTCTCCTTGGCCGCCTCAGGCGAGCCGGTCGGGGAAGCACCGGCCCCAAAGGAGTCGGCCTCCCCTTTCATCCCTGACCGACCGGGAGGCATCGGCCCCTAAGGAGTCGGCCTCCCCCTTCGGCCGCCCACTGTTTGGGCAGTCGAAGGTTCGCCCGGCCTCCTGGGCTGGCCGCCTCCCTTGACCAACCGGTAGGAGGTCGTCCGCCCCCTCTACCGCCCCCATATGGGTGTCCACCACCTGTAACTTCCCAAGGAGTGGGTGGTTAAGGGTGGTTACCGGCCGTAACTACCCCTGTGGCCCGCCTGATCGTTTCTTGATCCTGGAGGGTCACTTTTAGGCCCAGTGGTAGGACCGGTATTTTCCTAAAATGGGTGATCCGAGTGGTCATTTTAGAGTCTTCATATTGGTCCGCCCGGTGGTTATCAAGGGAGATTACTGGATTGCCCCGCTCTGAGCCTATAAATAGACTCTTAATCCTTCTCATTTGGCCAACTGAAAAAAGCCAGATCTCTACGGAATCTCTCTCTAGCTTTTTCCTCTCTTGATCTCTCTCTCTCTCTCTGCAAGCCCGTCGCCACCTTGTTCGTCGCTACAGCAAAGGTCTGCCTCCCCCATGCTCGCCTCCAAGTCAAAGTCCGTTCAAAAACTCCTCCGTGCACATCAGGGTTTGTAGGAAATTGTAGGGACATGGTGCAATCAACTCGCCCAAAATCCAGGACTGTTTGAGGACGACGCTACCACTCCTTTATGGAGCTGGCCACCCTAGGCAGGATCCACGGGGCGGCCAGTTAGGCCTAGGGGACACGCCCTTCTGTTCGACTAGTGCAGGCCATAGCACCTCGCATTGTATCTCCCAACACCGGGGGTATTGTTGAACCCCAACAATGCCCCCCCCCCCCAGAAACGACCCCGGGGTTTTGAACCCGTGACCTCCTCTGATACCACTTATAGGGACATGACGCACCAACTCTCCCAAAAGCCCGGACTATTTGAGTATGGCGCTACCACTCCTTTATGGAGCTGGATACCCTAGGCAGGATCCACGGGGCGGCCAGTTAGGCCCCGGGGACACGCCCTTTTGTTCGACTAGTGCGGGTTATAGCGCCTCGCACCATACCTCCCGACATCGGGGGCATTATTGAACCCCAACAGAAATTGCTCGTTCGTCGTCTGCAGCCACCAAAATCCAGAGCATGCTTCCAGCAGTGCACCCACAGTTTCAGCCCTACAGTCAGCCTGCAATCGTCTAGAAGGACGCACGCTGTAACACCCCCTATCCGTCGCATAGCATATAGCAGTAGGTCCGGCCGGGGCCCGACGCCATATACTACAGACAGACCGGGTGGTTACTTATGGAAACCATCCAACCAATCTCAACGTCCTACACAGAGCATTCTAGCGGAAGCAGTTTATAAAAGTTGTAAATAAGAACCCAGCATTAAAGAATGAATGTCCACTAATCCAAGTAGGAATGTTATACAAAAATACTCAAAACAAGCCTTAAGGCCTTACAAAAATGTTTCACTTCAAAATTACATGTTTTACAAACTACGGCACGCAGGCTGGTCACACATGACTAAAGCAGTAAACATTTCCAATTAGGCCTTCGAGGGCCGGCTTCGCATTCAGGCTTTAGCCCGCTATTGACCGCTTGGTCCAGCTGCACCTGCAAACAACAAACCACCGCACGGTGGCAAAACAAGACAACGGTCAGCAATGCTGACCAAATTATAACGATCCCGCCCCCAACTCGGGGCGGCGATGCTCCTTCCCTGCATTTCATTAGCATAAGCGAGCAATATATATATAACCATTACATCACAGACGTTGGCTCGCACGGCCACACGCCCCGTGCTCTCAGGGCACATTCTCGGTGAACCGGTCGATGTCACGTCAATTAAAGCCATAGACATTCTGGACTCACCACCGCCACTTTGATGGCCAAACCTATGAGCATTTGTCTTCTTGGCCTGGGTCACGACAATTTAAGCCATCGACCGCCAAAGACCCTAATCTATGCCAACGGCAAGTGCCATGTGCCTTTAGGTCTCTTTAACCGAACGACATAGAACGGGTACGGTTCCATCTAACCCGTGCTCACATCGCAACGACAATTTAAGCCATATGTGCGGGTCAAACTTCCACCGAGTCCCATATCCATCACAATTCACATAACCCGGTTATGTTCAAGTTGGCTCTCAGGCCACCAAGTTGGCAAGATCTCGTATCCGCCCAGTTTTCCGGGTGCACCTTTGGGTTAGTCCCCAAGGCTCCCTGATGCAATCTACTGCGTAGAAAACCCGAAAAACAATCAATAGCACGGAGTCTTCTCCGGCATTTATGCAATGCAACATCACCGATCCAGACCAACATGTCCGGATAGGCTTCACACATCATGCATATGTCCGTTCTCGCTTACGGACTCTAAACAACGGGGACTTCACATATCTACCCGAAGGAACGCCTCCAACTCTCCGCAAACTCGCGAGAGCGGGCTTCCTATGCAAAGAAGGAGAGCTACTCATGCTCAAGAAGAGAATCGTTACCCTAGCGTTCCTCTTTGGAGCCATTGAAAAGTAAACGGATGAAAAGCACCGCACTAGCTTTGCCTCCGTGGATCCGAAGTCGGCTCGCGATTTGGAGCTCCGAAGCTCCTCCAATGGCCGGATCTAGCTCCTTCATTCCTTGGCTCTCCCCTCTCTCTAAGCTTTTAGAAAGATGAAAACTTAAGAAAAGTGAGGGTTTCTATGTCCAATCCCGGGTATATCCCTTCAGGAACAACCCCCAGCCGTTGGATCTCAAAATAAGGAAACGAACGGCTTTGATTCGGGACTGAAATGCCCAATCTGGACCGAACACGGCCTGACACACGCCCGTGTCCAGGGCCATGTGCCTCATTCGCTGTCAAAATCGGCTCGCCTAGAACCTCACACGGGTATCGAACACGCCCGTGTTCGAGCTGACATGCCCGTGTTCCACCTAACACGGCTGTGTGGCCGACCGTGTACCCCCATCATTTTTCCCTGAAAACAACCCAAGCACTGCACGGGTTCTAGGACACGCTCGTGTCCTTGCCCGTGTCACCTCGACATGCCAGGCCGTGTACACGGTCTCGACACTCGACACTTCGTCGAGCGAAGATCGTCGACCTGATGACACGACCATGGACACACATGTGTCCTAGGCCGTGTGCCTTGTCTCGACACAATGTCGATACCAAAGTGTCGACTTCCCGGGATGAGTGTCGACACGGGTTGACACGCCTTGCGACACGCCCATGTCGCAGGCCGTGTGCCATGTATCGACACTTTGTCGCCTGCAGAGTGCTGACTTTGCGGGCTAGGTGTCGACACGGGTCGACATGCCCTGTGACATGCCCGTGTCGCAGGCCGTGTGCCCAGTCTCGACACAATGTCGAGACCAAAGTGTCGACTTCCCGTCTCAGTGTCGACACAGGCTTGACACGCCCTGGGACACGCCCGTGTCCCAGGCCGTGTGCTTGCAGCCAGAACCCAAACTGGCCCCAAAACGTCCCCCTTCGCTCCTTTGAGTTTCGGGGCGTTACAACTCTCCCCCTCTTAAAAGAATTTCATCCACGAAATTATATAAAGGAAAGATATGTACAAAACTAAAATTTGTACCTGAGCGGAACAACTCCAGATACTCGTCAAGCATAGTCTGCTCTCGCTCCCAAGAGAGCTCCTCACGACCGCAATTGTCCCACCGGACCTTGACCATCATGATCTCTTTATTGCGTAGCCGCTTGACCTCCGAGTCCTCAATCCGCACGGGCTTGACCTTTGTCGTTAGCCCACTATCCACCGGCACTTGATCGACCGCGATCACTTGCGTAGGCTCTTGCACCGCCTTCCGAAGTACCGAAATATGGAATACATCATGTAAACCACTAAGCCCCACTGAAAGCTTCAACCGATAGTCTGCTTCTCTAACTCGCTCCAAAACCTCAAACGGTCCAAGGTACCTCGGGCTTAGCTTTTTCAATCGCCGCACCCGCGAGACACCCTTGAACGACTTAATCTTTAAGTATACATAATCGCCCACAGCGAACTCCACGTTCCCGTGCTTGGCATTACAGTACTTTGCTTGCCGGTCCTGAGCGATAAGCAACCTCTACCGAATGGTTCTTACCAAAGAAGTAGCATCCTCCACTTCCGATCGCTTATATAACTTTGACTCACCCGTTTCTAACCAAGACAACGGCGTGCGACATTTTCTACCATATAGGGCCTCGAAAGGCGCCATCCGAATACTCGCTTGGTAGCTATTATTGTAGGCGAACTCCACCAAATAAAGGTGGTCTTCCCATTGCTTTCCAAAATCCAATACACACATGCGGAGCATGTCTTCCATGGTTCTATTGACCCTCTCGGTCTGCCCATCCGTTTGTGGATGGAAGGCTGTGCTGAATTTCAGCTTTGTTCCCAACATTTGCTGCACTAGCCTCCAATCATTGGACGTGAACCACCCGTCTCGGTCACTCACGATGCCGCGGGGCACACCATGAAGTTGTACTATGTTATCCACATAAAGCTTTGCCAACTTCTCCACCGGATCATCCTTCCTATGCGGAATAAAATGTGACACCTTCGTTAACGGATCAACAACCACCCAAATGGCGTCGTTCCCCTTTTGCAACCTTGGCAAACCGTGCACAAAGTCCATAGAGATGTCGTCAAATTTCCACTCCGGAATAGGCAAGGACTTAAGAAATCCTCCCGGCTTTTGGCACTCTGCCTTTACTAAGGCGCAAGTTTGGCACTTTGCTACGTATAGCGCCACATCCTTCTTCAAACCCAGCCACCAAAATAGTTTCTTCACATCACGGTACATCTTCGTGCTCCCCGGGTGAATCGAGTACTTGGTATGGTGTGCCTCGTACAACAACTCCACCAGCAAATTGCCCACACTTGGGACGCACAGACGACCATCTCTCCAAAGTAATCCGTCCTCCACGACGAATTAGGAATTTGACCCATCCAGAGCCTCTACCATGAACTGCTTCATATGAGCATCCATATCCAAAGCCTGTTGAATACGATCAGCCAGGTCATATTGGACTTCAGTCCAATTCAGAACTGCTTCAGCACTTGATTGTCTATCCACACAAACAATCTCCAACGCCTCCAACTCCCACACCAACCGCTCATCATGCACCGATAGCCAATTGGCTTGAGCTGGGGCTCGGCGACTTGTTAAAAGTAGCGAACTAGCAAGAGAAAACGGATTGAGTTTTGAATAATTGAAATTTTATTATCCAAAAAAGATATCATTTACAAAGGTATGACCTCCCTTTTATAGAATGGAGGGGATATGTGAGAGTACAAATAAACAATGTGGGACTAAATATTTACAGTACTGGGCGGCTAGAAATAAAGGAGACCGCATAGGCCGCGCGGTTAGACAAATGAGTTAACCGCTCGGCAACTCCATCAGGATAGAACAGGCCGCAACAGGAGATCGATAGACCGCCCGGTCTCCAGGCTTCTGAGGAGACCGCCAGACCGCTCGGTCAACAAACTACTGGACAAGACCGCAAGGCCGCCCGGTCTAATACTTCAACACTCCCCCTCAAGCTGGAGCATATATATTAATCATGCACAGCTTGTCACAAACGTGGAAGAAGGAAGTAGAGACCGGCTTTGTGAAGATATCTGCCAATTCTTTGTCAGAGGTGACAAACGGTGTACAGATCTGTTTCTTCAAAATCTCTTCTCGAATGAAGTGGCAGTCAACCTCTATATGCTTTGTTCTCTCATGGAAGACTGGATTTCTGGATATGTATATGACGGTCTTGTTATCACAGAACATAGGAAGCGGATAGTCATAGACCTCCCCTAGGTCAAGCATGAGAGCCCGCAACCACTTTAACTCACACGTGGTTGACGCCATACTCCGGTATTCGGCTTCTGCACTGGATCTGGAGACAACGGACCGTTTCTTGCTCTTCCAACTCACCAGATTTCCTACAACAAAGATACAAAAACCTGATGTGGATTTACGATCGCCTTTGTCATCCGCGTAACTAGAATCTGAGTAGGCCTCAACCCTCAGATGACCATTCTTCTGAAAGATAAGCCCTTTGCCTGGAGCTGCTTTGATATACTCTAAAATCTTCAGGGCAGACTGAAGGTGGCACTCCCTGGGAGCTTGCATAAACTGACTGACCTTGCCTACAGCATAGGCGATGTCGGGTCTAGTCACCGTGAGATAGATGAGTTTGCCAACCAAACGTCTGTACCTGGTGACATCAGATAGAAGAGGCGAATCATCCGTCCACGTTTTGTCTTCTCCAATAGCCATGGGAAACCGAGCCGGTTTGGTACCTGTCAATCCGGCTTCTTGTAGAAGATCAAGGGCATACTTCCGTTGGGAGAGGACCAACGAGTCAGGTTTCCGAGAGATTTCTATCCCCAAGAAGTATTTCGGGGAACCCATATCCTTCGTGACCAAGTGTTGACGGAGGTGCTTCTTTGTCAAGTCCACCCCATCTCGATCATCGCCAGTAAGAAGAATATCATCCACATATACTGCCAAAACCACCAGTCCCGAGGCCGTTTTGCGAATGAATAAGGAGTGATCGGCCGAACTCCTTATAAAGCCGATGGTAGCCACAATACCACTAAATTTGTCAAACCACGCCCGAGGGCTCTGCTTTAGGCCATAAATGGCCTTCTTCAAATGGCATACGCGTGTCTCCCCCTGAGCAACATACCCAGGAGGTTGCTCCATGTAAACGTCCTCCTGAAGATCACCATAGAGAAAAGCATTCTTCACATCAAGCTGGGAAATAGCCCAATCCCCGTTAACAGCCACAGAGAGAAGAACCTGGATGGTGCTGAGGCGAGCAGCCGGAGAAAAAGTGTCAAAGTAATCAATGTCATAAGTCTGAGTGAAGCCTTTGGCCACCAGTCGGGCCTTGTAGCGATCCATAGTGCCGTCGGGTCGAAACTTCACAACGAAGACCCAACGACAGCCAACCACATCCGTGCCCACGGGAGGAGGAACAAGGGTCCAGGTACCCCGTTCAGTAAGAGTAGCCATCTCTTCATCCATGGCAGACTTCCAATGAGGGATAGTAAGAGCCTCCTGTAGGTGCGGGGAGTAGAAGTAGCGGAGATAGCCAAGGCAAAACACCTGCGAGAAGGAGAAAGTCGATCATAGAAAACAACTGCCGCAAGCGGGTGTTGAGTACACGCTCGCACCCCTTTGCGAAGAGCAATGGGAAGGTCCAGGTCGATGGGGGCGTCAGCGACCGGAGCGTCCATGGCGTAGAAGGCTGGCCCGGGACTAGAGAGAGACGACGGCGGAGAAGAGGGAGGAGGGGTGGGTGGGGAGACGGACAGGGAAGGAGACAATGGAGGAGGAGGCGGAGGTGGGGGGACATCGAGAGGCGTAGAGGGAACGGAGAGATCAAAAGGAAGAGAGGAGGTAGGAGAGAAGTAAGAAGCATTATCAAAAAAGGTCACATCCGCGGAGACAAATTGCTTGCGGAGAAGGGGGTCAAACAGCAATAGCCTTTCTGAGTGGTAGAGTACCCCATAAACATACACTTGGTGGAACGGGGGGAAAGCTTGTTGCGGGTAGCGGAGGGAGCGTGAACAAAGTCCGTACAGCCAAAGACACAGAGAGGGAGAGGAAAAGGTTCCTTGTGGGGGTAGAGAATGGAGAAGGGGGTCTGGTCATAGAGAACTGTGGAGGGAAGGCGATTGATGAGGTAGCAGGCGAGGAGGACAGCGTAGCCCCAGTAGGAGCGAGGTACGTGCATCTGTGTCATGAGAGTACGAGCAACATCAAGGAGGTGACGGTTTTTGCACTCCGCCACCCCATTTTGCTGGGAGGTGTAAACACAAGTAGTTTGATGAAGAAGACCATGTTGATGAAAGAAAGAGGAGAACTCATGATTAAGATATTCTTTGGCATTATCAGAACGTAAAACTTTAATAGACAGGTCAAACTGAGTCTGAATCATAAAATAAAATGATTGCCACACAGAAAAGAGTTCAGAGCGATCTTTTAATAGATACACCCAAGTACATCGTGAAAAATCATCTATAAAAGTGACAAAATAGGAACTACCCCGACTAATAGTGAGGGTAGGGGCCGGACCCCATACATCAGAATGAATAAGATCAAACGGGCGAGAGGAGCCACGGTCTTGCTTCAGAGGGAAGGAGGAGCGATGATGTTTGCCAAGCTGACACACATCATAGTTGAGCGGAGAACTGACAGGAGGTAAGTGAGGCAGAAGCTGGCGAAGAATCCGAGGAGGAGGATGTCCAAGGCGAAGATGCCACTGAAGGAGATCGGTGGAGGAGGAGTAGGCAGACAGAGCGGAAACATCGTCGAGGAAGTAGAGGCCGCCACTCTCAGTCCTAGTAGCAATCGTCCGCTGGGTCCTCGGGTCCTAAAAAGAACAAGTAGTTGGAGTGAACAAGACAGAGCACTGAAGTTGGCGGCATAAAGTAGTAACAGATAATAAATTGCACGGGAACTTTGGGACATAGAGAGTGTCCTCCAAGCAAAGCGATGGGGTGAGTTGAACCATGCCCGTCCCATGAACCGGGGATGGTGAACCATCCGCCACACAAACCGGGGGTAAGCGGTCATGTGTCTCAAGACGGGAGAAGCAATGAGGGTTGCCCGTCATATGATTCGTAGCACCAGAGTCAATCATCCATTTACCTTGGGTAACGACGTGGGCACTGCATGACGTCGTGGCTACAGAAGCAGACAGCCGAGAAGAGGCGAAGGCCAAAGAAGGAGCATCACCGGAAGGGCGAATATGAGGGCGTTTCTGCCAGCAGCGGTCAACAGAATGGCCGGTGCGACCATAGTGAGAGCAGAGGAATCGAGACGACCCCCGACCACCGGAGTAACCACGACCACTAAGACCCCCCTTCTGAGCTTGATGAGCAAAGGAGTCCTGGGAAGGTGGGGAGGCCAACAGAGGCCGCTGAAGCAGCGAAGTAATAACGGAAATGCGAGCTGCGGTGGCATCCAAGGTAGGAGATTCCGCCTCACCCAGGATCTGTTGGCGGATCATATCATAGGAATCGGGAAGACGGAGAAGATAACAAACAACCAGGAGTTCCTGGAAGTGTTTGTGTTGGTCGGCCAAGTCCGCCAAGAAGGGGCGATTCTGGAGGATTTCAGCACCAGGAGCCTGAACCTACTGATAAGCCGCAGTAGGAGACATAGAAGATCAGGCGAAGAGGTCCGCATAGAGAGTATAAATGCGGGACGTCTGGCCCCCCTTGGAATAGAGAGCAGCAAGGTGAAGCCAGGTGGCCTTAACCATCTCATCATGACGAATGACAAGAAGGCACTCATCAGAGAGGTTGTTGGCCAGCCAAGTGCGAACAAGAGCATCACTCGCATCCCAGTCATCAAACTCGGGAGAGGTACGAGGAGGAGGGTCATCGGTGAGGTGATGATGCTTGCGCTGAGAGCGAAGAAGGAAGATGAAAGAAACGCTCCAATCGGGATAGTTGGAGCCAACCAGCTTAGAAAGGGTGCCAAGGTTGCCCGAAGGAGGAGGTGGAGAAGGAGCTGCAGGAGTGGTGGAGATAACGGGGGTGGTGAGACCGGAAGTAGTTATCGAACACAGCAAGAAACCGTAGCGGTTTAAAAGGAAGAAGCCGCGCGAACACAAGCGTCCAGAAAGTAAACAAAGGCACAGCGGGAAAGAGGTCGCGCGGACGGAAAAATCCGAGCGAACAGAAGAGAAGAGGAAGCAAGAAGCAGCGACTAGAATAAGTCGCAAGCCGCTCGAACAGGGCAGCGGACAGAGGAGAAGACAAGCCGCGAAGACAGGTCGCGTAAGGCAGAAAACAAGCCGCGAGAAGCAGAGAGCGCACACAAGCAGGAGGGAAACAGGGTACTGCGAGAAGAAGGGGAAGAAGTCGAACGGCTAGAGGACAGGCCGCGCGAACAGAAGCAGGGCGCTGCGAGAAGAGGCGGCGACTTAGAAGAGACAAAATGTCGCGCACACAGAGGGCAGCAACAAGGAGAGAAAGAGGCCGCGCGGACAGGGTGCAAACCGTTACAACAAGCCGCGCGGACAGGAAGACACAGAATCAGGAGGAGTAGAACCTGGCTCTGATACCATGTTAAAAGTAGCGAACTAGCAAGAGAAAACGGATTGAGTTTTGAATAATTGAAATTTTATTATTCAAAAAAGATATCATTTACAAAGGTATGACCTCACTTTTATAGAATGGAAGGGATATGGGAGAGTACAAATAAACAATGTGGGACTAAATATTTACAGTACTGGGCGGCTAGAAATAAAGGAGACCGCATAGGCCGCACGGTTAGACAAATGAGTTAATCGCTCGGCAACTCCATCAGGATAGAACAGGCCGCAACAGGAGATCGATAGACCGCCCGGTCTCCAGGCTTCTGAGGAGACCGCCAGACTGCTCGGTCAACAAACCGCTGGACAAGACCGCAAGGCCGCCCGGTCTAATACTTCAACACGACTCAACGCGTCCGCAACCGCATTACCCTTACCAAGCACGTAGTGGATCTTGAATGTATAGTCCCCCAGGAACTCCATCCATTTACGCTGCCGCATATTCAGATTCGTCTGATCAATAAGATACTTCAGGCTCTTGTGATCGGTGTAGATATCAATCTTCACACCGTACAAATAGTGTCTCCACAGCTTCAAGGCAAAAATCACGGCTGCTAACTCCAAGTCATGGACCAGATATTTCCTTTCATGCACTTTTAGCTGTCTCGAGCCATAAGCTATTACACTTCCATGTTGCAGTAGTACGCAACCCAAACCGCTGCCCGAAGCATCGCTATACACCTCATAGCCTTCGGTCCCACATGGCGAACTCAGCACAGGCACCGTGGTCAACCGACACTTCAACTCCTCAAAAGCTCGCGCGCACTCCGGCGTCCAAATGAACTTATGCTCCTTCCTCGTCAAAGTAGTGAGAGGCAAAGCTATCCGCGAGAAGTTCTCTACGAAGCGCCTATAATAGCCGGCAAGCCCCAGAAAACTCCGGACTTTCGCTACCGTAACAAGCTCAGGCCACTCCCGTATCACAATGATCTTTGCCGGATCCACAGCAATACCCTCTCCACTCACTATATGCCCGAGGAACGCCACTGAGGATAGCCAAAACTCGCACTTCGAGAACTTGGCATACAACTGATTTCTCCTTAGTGTTTCCAACACCAAATGAAGATGCTTGAAGTGATCTTCCTCACTTTGCGAGTACACCAAAATATCGTCGATGAAGACGATCACGAAATGGTCCAAGTACTCCCTGAAAGTCCTGTTCATCAAATCCATGAACACTGACGGCGTATTAGTCAGCCCAAACGGCATGACCGTAAACTCATAATGTCAGTATCTCGTACTAAACGCTGTCTTCAGGATATCACTCTCCTTTATTCGTATCTGATAGTACCCAGCCTTGAGATCCAACTTCAAGTACACCGTCGACCCGACTAACTGATCAAAGAGATCATCAATCCGGGGGATCAGGTACTTATTTTTCTCCGTCAGCTTGTTTAGCTCATGATAATCAATACATAGCCTCAAGCTTCCGTCCTTCTTCTTAACAAAGAGGACCGGTGCGCTCCAAGGCGAAGAACTCGGGCGCACATACCCTTGCTCCAACAACTCCTGCAGTTGAACTTTCAGCTCCGCCATTTCCTTAGGCGCTAGCCGATACGGAGATCGTGACACAAGCTTTGCACCTGATACTAGCTCAATCGTAAAATCTATCTCCCGCTGAGGCGGGGCTCCCGGAAGATCTGCGGGGAACACATCAGGGTATTCTGATACCACTAAAATACAATCCAACGCGGGCTTCGGCTTTGCGACCTCCACTAGTGTAAAGAACAGTTCTGCACCGGCACGAACCGCCTTCACCACCTGAAGAGCAGACATCAACGTCTTGCTCGACCCCTTTAAGCCCGTAAATGTCGTTTCACGACTTGCTCCCAGCTTGACTTCCTTTCTACCGCAATCTATATGGGCCTGCTGCTCCGAGAGCCAGTCCATGCGAAATATGACGTCGAACTCCACCAACGGAAGTAAAGATGCCTGCAGATCGAACACTTGATTCCCAATACGAATCTTAACATCGCAGATCCTATCCGCTCGCATCGAACACCCATTGGGCAACAACACATCCAACTTATCCTTCGCCATCGAAGAAGGGACTCCGATGCGTGATATAAATCCTTCGGACAAGAAGGAGTGTGAAGCTCCCGTATCGAAGAGCGCTCGTGCCGGATTTTCACAAATCAATACAAATCCTAAACAAGTAGTGGTAAGGTAACATGTGCATAACAAGTATTCAAAGAAATTGACTTGCTATAAATTAAACCGTACCTGTCACCACATCAGCTTGTTTGATGGCCTCCTGTTGGCCAAGATTATACACCCTTGGTTGGGCCGGAGCATAGTGGGATGCGGTCGACTCCACCGCCTTTCCCTTCTCTTCATATGTAGCTCCCGGCCTTCTCTCGGACTTAGGACGTCCGCTCCAACAGTCACGGGCAAAATGCCCCGTCTTTCCACAAGTAAAACACGCGCCTGAGGTCCGACTCGTAGTCGCCCCAGAAGCACAAGAAGGAGCTGGACCCGAAGTCCTATGCTTCTTGAAAGACCTCCGATAGCCGGTCTTTGAAGTAGTCGGCACTTTAAATTTAGATTTCCTATCACCCAAGCTTTTCTTTGCTTGCACATTCTTCATGTCCTTCTCCAAGGACCGGGCAGTATTGACCAAGGTTAAGAAATCCTGCGTCATCGGCCCCGAAAGTAGCAATCTCAACTCATCTCTCAAGCCTTCATATAAGCGATTAGTCTTGCGCTCCTCATCCATGATGGTGGAGCTAGCATATCGACTCAAATGGGTGAACTCATGGAGATATTCATCCACGCTCCTCTCACCCTGAACCAACTTCAGAAACTCATTCTCCAACGCTATCTTCTGCGTCGAAGGGAGGTATCTAGCCAAGAACAATCTCGAGAACTCCTCCATCGAGACATCACCAAGTTGCCTACCTCTCAATAAGTGCAGCTCCAATCCTTCCCACCACATCCTCGCTTCACCGTCCAAAAGGAACGTAGCGATGGTGGTCATTTGCCACTCCTCCGTCTCCGTTGCTGTCATGACTCTCTTCACCCTGGAGAGCCAGTCTTCAGCCTGAGATGAGGTTCCCAACCCCGAGAATAACGGAGGGTTAAAGCTCATTACATGCTTAAGCTGCCTCTCAGTTGCCCTCCTTGGCACCACCGGTTCCACAACCACTTGCTCCACTCTCCTCGGCTCAGCCTCTTGAAGAGGTACCTGCTCCATCACAGGAGCGGGCTGCTACATTTACCTTGCAGGTTGCGCATTTATCACGACCAACACCGCTTCAGCCACCAATCATATGTTCTTAGCCGACAGAGGTGTTGCAGGAGCAACATCCGGTGCACTACTAGCCTCAGAAACTCGGCGTTCTGACGGCCCAACACCACTTCTGGTCACATATAGTGGTACAAAACATCGTTAAGCGACCAAATAAAATTGCAAACAGCAATTATAGGAACACGCAGGTTCCTCAAACACGAGTATTTTCATTCCTAAGTGGACATTCATGGGTTCTTTTACCGTTATAACGATGACGCACACAATGTGCTCACCACCCCTTAAAAAGAATTCGCCCACGAATTCAGTTTAAGCTCGACCAAAACCAGTAGTCTAATACCAAATTGTAACACCCCCTATCCGTCGTATAGCATATAGCAGTAGGTCCGGCCGGAGCCCAACGCCATATACTACAGACAGACCGGGTGGTTACTTATGGAAACCATCCAACCAATCTCAACGTCCTACACAGAGCATTCTAGCGGAAGCAGTTTATAAAAGTTATAAATAAGAACCCAGCATTAAAGCATGAATGTCCACTAATCCAAGTAGGAATGTTATACAAAAATACTCAAAACAAGCCTTAAGGCCTTACAAAAATGTTTCACTTCAAAATTACATGTTTTACAAACCACGACACGCAGGCCGGTCACACATGAATAAAGCAGTAAACATTTCCAATTAGGCCTTCGAGGGCCGGCTTCGCATTCGGGCTTTAGCCCGCTATTGACCGCTTGGTCCAGCTGCACCTACAAACAACAAACCACCGCACGGTGGCAAAACAAGGCAACGATCAGCAATGCTGACCAAATTATAACGATCCCGCCCCCAACTCGGGGCGGCGATGCTCCTTCCCTGCATTTCATTAGCATAAGCGAGCAATATATATATAACCATTACATCACAGACGTTGGCTCGCACGGCCACACGCCTCGTGCTCTCAGGGCACATTCTCGGTGAACCGGTCGATGTCACGTCAATTAAATCCATAGACATTCCGGACTCACCACCGCCACTTTGACGGCCAAACCTATGAGCATTTGTCTTCTTGGCCTGGGTCACGACAATTTAAGCCATCGACCGCCAAAGACCCTAATCTATGCCAACGACAAGTGCCATGTGCCTTTAGGTCTCTTTAACCGAACGACATAGAACGGGTACAGTTCCATCTAACCCGTGCTCACATCGCAACGACAATTTAAGCCATATGCGCGGGTCAAACTTCCACCGAGTCCCATATCCATCATAATTCACATAACCCAGTTATGTTCAAGTTGGCTCTCAGGCCACCAAGTTGGCAAGATCTCGTATCCGCCCAGTTTTTCGGGTGCACCTTTGGGTTAGTCCCCAAGGCTCCCTGCTGCAATCTACCGCGTAGAAAACCCGAAAAACAATCAATAGCACGGAGTCTTCTCCGGCATTTATGCAATGCAACATCACCGATCCAGACCAACATGTCCGGGTAGGCTTCACACATCATGCCTATATCCGTTCTCGCTTACGGACTCTAAACAACGGGGACTTCACATATCTACCCGAAGGAACGCCTCCAACTCTCCGCAAACTCGCGAGAGCGGGCTTCCTATGCAAAGAAGGAGAGCTACTCATGCTCAAGAAGAGAATCGTTACCCTAACGTTCCTCTTTGGCGCCATTGAAAAGTAAACGGATGAAAAGCACCGCACTAGCTTTGCCTCCGTGGATCCGGAGTCGGCTCGCGATTTGGAGCTCCGAATCTCCTCCAATGGCCGGATCTAGCTCCTTCTTCCTTCCTTGGCTCTCCCCTCTCTCTAAGCTTTTAGAAAGATGAAAACTTAAGAAAAGTGAGGGTTTCTATGTCCAATCCCGGGTATATCCCTTCAGGAACAACCCCCAGCCGTTGGATCTCAAAATAAGGAAACGAACGGCTTTGATTCGAGACTGAAATGCCCAATCTGGACCGAACACGGCCTGGCACACGCCCGTGTCCAGGGCCGTGTGCCTCATTCGCCGTCAAAATCGACTCGCCTGGAACCTCACACGGGTATCGAACACGCCCGTGTTCGAGCTGACACGCCCGTGTTCCACCTGACACGGCTGTGTGGCCGGCCGTGTACCCCCATCGTTTTTCCCCGAAAACAACCCGAGCACTGCACGGGTTCTAGGACACACCCGTGTCCTTGCCCGTGTCACCTCGACACGCCTGGACCCCAGGCCGTGTACACGGTCTCAACACTCGACACTTCGTCGAGCGAAGATCGTCGACCTGATGACACGGCCATGGACACGCCCGTGTCCTAGGCCGTGTGCCTTGTCTCGACACAATGTCGAGACCAAAGTGTCGACTTCCCGGGATAAGTGTCGATACGGGTTGACACGCCCTGCGACATGCCCGTGTCGCAGGCCGTGTTCCATGTCTCGACACTTCGTCGCCTGCAGAGTCCCGAATTTGCGGGCTAGGTGTCGACATGGGTCGACACGCCCTGCGACATGCCCGTGTCGCAGGTCGTGTGCCCAGTCTCGACACAATGTCGAGACAAAAGTGTCGACTTCCCGTCTCAGTGTCGACACAGGCTTGACACGCCCTGGGACACGCCCGTGTCCCAGGCCGTGTGCCTACAGCCAGAACCCAAACTGGCCCCAAAACGTCCCCCTTCGCTCCTTTGAGTTTCGGGGCGTTACACAAGCGCTCTCCCGCACGTCGAAAGCATTCTCGTTTTCTCCTCCCGTAAGTAGTAACGAGGGGTGGCATGTCGCCTTAAGTTCTGGCAAAGAAGCATTATAACACCCAACCTATCTAGTGGAGTTCTTGTCGGCATAGTCCTGACCGAGATTTTTCACCCTATTCAGAGGGGTTTCTACGTAAAAAGACGTGTCTTGTCCGTGATCTATTTTTGTGACTGTTTGCGTAACCGACCGCTCTGAGGACTAAGACAGACTAATAGTCTGGTCTATCAAGAGCGCAGTCGCGGACTGCAATAGTTTGACGTCGTCTGTGGGAAAACATCCCCAGGAATCCATGGAATATTTGGAAGAAACCAAACCTTGCACTGCAGCACTAGATAAAGAAGGCTATGATCGGGATGAGCACATGGATGACTCGAGGGTCGGCTCGTCGGGAGCGTGTCGACCTTGCCCAATCTCACTTACTTGTCAATGCACCATAGTAAGAAGAGGCTGCTACCGTACCAGATACCGTCCTCATAGAAAGAGTCTCCCACATGGAGGAGCACCACGCAGAAGTGCTCTCCCTTCTTAGATGCCTCGCCGCCGCTCAAGCACCCGCAGGAGTTCTAGCACCCGAATACATACCCCCGCCACCAGCTCACGATCAGATAACAGAAGGAGAGGAGGACTCTGGGTCCTCACAAGAAGCTAGTACATAGCACCCCATCCGCCAAGCAAGGGCTACCGAAAATGGACCGCTTTGTCTCCCCCCAACAGGAATGGGCTCCCGAGAACTTAGCAGGGTGAATGCCAGATAAGAAGTCTTAGAGTTGTTTGAAGAAGGGTTCTGCCAGGTAGGCCACAGGGCAGAGCAGGTTCACCGCCCGATGAGGAACGAGTCGCCACCAGCGTCAGAAGTGCTGGCACACCCGGGCCTAGTGATCCACTTACGACAAGTGTACCGGTCGCACAAGTAATATAAGATGAGCGAATGTTTCCCAAGTATCAATCTCAGAGGAACATAGTAAGGTGGAGTAATCTTTTGAGGACTTGAGATTGAAGACCTAGAGATCGGGGTTATGAAGGGGGATTTGGTTTGATTTGCAAAAATAAAACTAAATCAACTACTCTTATGCAGGTCGCTATGCACTGCTTCGCTTGGTGGGATGGAAGCTACGCAGACCGTTATGGACTGCTTCGCAGGACGAATGGACGAGTAGACAAGCAGATGGAATGGTAGCACCGACAGAATGAGGGTCGAGATCACCTCTTTATTACGCACACCACTAACAATTACTAGTGCGACAACCTCACATTGACGGTATGGATGAGATGAGGCGAAAGCGCTCCTCACTTATATAAACAATAAGACATTCACATAGACATGAACGATAACATTTAAACAAAAATAGGGTTTACACAATCATCAACCAACAACCAAGAAATCAACAAGAAATTTACTACAATCAAAGAGGAGGGAAGAATACAATTGATGCACAAAGACTCATCAAAGTTTCACGGTTGGAATCAAGAGTTGTCAATCCTCTTCCGAGCTCAGGCTTCGACTGTCGTCCAGAGTCTAGAAGAGTTGTCACCTTCTTCCACGTTACCTGCCTTCTTCGTCAATAATCTCCGGTCACGTTCTTCACCGAGGAACTCCACGAATGCAGTGAGATATCCCTCGAAATAGAGCTTGGAATCTTGTGGATGATGGAGGAGGCCAAGAGGATGCCCCCGCTTAAGATTTGCAAGAGTATTTGGGCTGGAGTACCTCACAATGGTTGGTGGCGATGGAACGACAAAACAAGACCTGTGTGGATCGAGGTTGAAGAAGATCCCCAAACTAGGGCAAACATATGGTATTTATAAAAAACACGTCAGAAATAAAGGCAGACACGGTCGAACGCACGATCGTGTGTGGAGCGTGTGATATTTACCTTGTAGGATTTCCCAGTCTGGAAGAAGAAGCAGACCGTGCAATTTTGAACACACACGGGCAAAACAGCCCATACACGAACAAAACACACGGGCGGAGACAAAAGCCAAAATCCCAGACAAAAACAGAGATCGTGCAATTTCCTTTGCGCACGATTGACTCCAACCGTGCGTGAAAAAACACACGGGCAAAAATTTCGGAAAATATTTTGACGAAAAGATGATGTCTTGTGATTTGGCCACGCACGAGCAAAACAGCCCATGCACGAGCAAATTACACGGCCTGGGGCAGAGTACCAGAAAAGCTATATGCATCGCACAGTTGCATCGACTGTGTGAAGAACAACACACGACCGTGCGATTCCTACAAGAAAGATCTGGGCTGCAATGAGACTATGCCCACCTACACAACAAAACACTAGTTGGGGCACATGCCTCCAACACTCACAGAAAACCAAAAAATAAACATAAAAATAATGGGGAGCACCAAATGCTTACCCCCAACAAAATAGTTTGCAATTGCACACCATAATGGACTAAAAAGTGCACTTCGCGAGAGAATAGTGAACACGTGAAATACAAGCAATAATGAACTAAAAGTGAAGTGCAAGTAAATGAAAACTAGCTCAGATGAGTTCGAAAAATACTATAAATCAGACTCATCACACCCACAAACTTAACTGTTTGTTCATCCCGAGCAAGCCATCTCTTCGTTGACTGGAAAATAGTTAACTGGCATAGTAATTACAAAACAGAGTACCCAGGGAAATCGAGTAGTTATGTGCATAGAAAATATAGCAGATAAAATTCCTAATTATGCAACATAATTTATATGTTTCTAAAAGCGTATCTAAATATTATTTTTACTTAAAAGTAGAATCTTGGTGAATCAAATGGTCATGTGTAGGAAGAAAGTCGACAGAACATTAAGGTGAGCATTACCAAAGACCGATGCTCAAGACCACCTCCAAAGAAATCCATCATTGCCAGAGACTATATGTTTGCCCTTTCGCACTTTCTCCACATCACTGACTTGTCTCAAGCAAGAATCAACAGGTCTTAAGATTTAAGATGGGGCTTGGGTTTAGGTTAGGTAAACGAATGATAAACATGATGGCTCACGCACTAAACCCAACTAAGCTAGCACACAATAATATCTTCTAGTACCACAAAATAATATGCAGGTGCACCACACCCCCAGACATAACCTTGAAAATAAGGGTGTGTGCACCAGCTACTCCAACAAGGATCAACATATGAGGTCTTCAATTTAACTCTTTCTTTTTCACAATTTATTTTCAAACTTTTCTTTTTCACTCTTTTTTCTTTTTTTTCATTTTCATTACTCTTTCCAAATCATTTTCAGCATATATTTTCAATAAGTACATGCGCATAACCTCAAAGAATAGTCACCACATCAACATACCGATAATTGAAATAAAATGCAAATGAAGCTCACAAATGGGCGTGTGACTATGATTAGTTTTTTGGCTTTGGTGAGATAAAAGTGGAGCTGAATCAAAGGATGGATAGACACAATGAGGCTAGTAAGGATAAGATGTTAGGAATTGTACAAAGCACAATCGAGCCAAAATGATGGCCTACATCACACACACAACTTGACTAGCTATGTACCAATGCTTCGAGAGTCGCCGGGACAAGTTCTTAGCCACCGTAAAAGATAATCCTTCCTCCCGACTCGAGCAATACTAGGCTAATAACCGTCTACACACATTCCTTTGCTACCATTCAATTCCACTGGATTTGCCACTTGTTGGGTCAATTGATCTCAATATCTCAGATTTGTAAGAAGTCAAACGGGTCAATAACATACACACATAATATATTTGATGTGTGTTTTAGTTCATGTATATAGGTAGTCCATGATTAGACAAGTAAAGAAAATGAGTTCGGCAGTAAACTCAAATTTCGTCGAACTCAGCTCAGAGTTCGTCGAACTCTGCTCGCTGATCATCCAGCTCAACTCAACATAAGCTTAAGAACTCAGGATACAAAATTCGTCGAACTCAACTCTAAGTTCGTCTAGCTCAGGTTACAGTTCGTCGAGCTCAGCCCAACGCTTGTCAAGCTAAAGCATGAGAAAAATTTGCTAAGGCAAAAAGCGCTGAGACGGCTAAGAATATCAAAGTTCATCGAGCTCAGTTTGTGGTTCGTCGAGCTCAGCTCAAAGCTTTTCAAGCTAAAGCTAGAAAATCTATTTAAGGTAAAAGCGCTGAGACCGCTGAGAAGAAGGCGTTGAGACCGCTGAGATAGCTGAGATAGCTGGGAAGATAGTGTTGAGATAGCTGAAGACAATTGAGAAGTTAGCGTTGAGACCACTGAGATTGCTGAGACAGCTGAGAAGATGGCATTGAGAAAGCTGAGACAACAGAGACTATATTGGCTGAAAACTTTCTAAGTCCAAAAACGTTGAGTGAAGCAGGTCCACTCAACGCTTTTAAATAAAGCACGAAGCGCTGAGATAGTTAAGAGGTAAACAGCTGAGAACAAATCTAGTTGCTACAGCGCCGAAAGATGTTTTATGCCTTTCTGATGGAGTTGGTGCTCACCAATCCTTGGTGGCCCATATACAATGGTGTCGTTGATTCAAATCAACACATATAAAAGGGGAAACAGTAAAGGGATTAGGGTTAACGAATAAAATGAGCAGAAAGATAAATTGAAAGAGGCGGCTGGACATTTACTTCTGATCAAGCTTGAAAGCTGAAGTCCAGCCAAGATAGCCTGAAGGCAAAGAAGGATAGCTGAAGCTCTTCAAGCTCAGCAAGGTTGTTCTCTACAGAACAATTTAGCTAATTCTTCTCATCAGCAAAGTGGAAGCTGCTCATCAGTGCAACAATTTAAAGTGATAGTTGTAGAAGAAGGCCGATTCCTTCTACAGCAGGTGAGCTGGACTGAAATATGCTCAGTCCAGCAAAGTTGACTCAGAGTTATTTCTCTTAGTCAGTTATTTTATTTTCTTCTACATCCTGTTTTATTTCCTGTAGGATTAAGTAGATCTGAATCTGAGTGTAGGTGACAAATTTGTCACTAAGGTAGTTGCCCTGTTGGGGCACTGAGGTAGGATCCAAGTGAGGATCTGAGCTGTAGGGCTTAAGTGCCTGAGATAGGAGAGTGCTGCTCTCTGAGTGAAGGGCCTTTGTGTCTGAGATAGGTGACAAGCTTGTCACTGAGCTGTAGGTACCTGGAGGGGCACTCTGGTAAGTACCTGGAGGGGTACTGAGTTATAGGAGTGTTGCAGCACTCTGAGAGTAGGGCCTTGTGCCTGAAGTTGTAGGGCTGAAAAACCTGAGCTGTAGGCCTTACACATAAGGCTGAGGTAGGTGGCTTGCGGGTCACTGAGTGTAGGAGCACTGTAGAGCTCTAAGGTAGGATCCTTTGGGATCTGAGATAAGGTTGTCCTCCCATCCTGAGTGTAGGGCTTAACAACCTGAGGTAGGTAGTCTGCTGACCACTAAGTGTAGGCCCTTGTGGTTGAGAAGTGAGTCTTGGAGGAGACTTGAAGATCCTGAGGGATCTGAGGTGTAAGCTCTTAGGAGCAGTTTGGAGGAGTTTGTGTCGAGTCCAACAAATAAGCTTGGATATGTGGAGAGGGAAAGTCGATGTACCCAATTGGGGAACCACTATAAATTCTGGTGTTTGCTGTGTGTGTTTGTTTTTCTCTATGATTACAGGACTTAAGGATAAGCTCTAGATAGAATAAGTTGAAAACATCAAAAGATTTATTAAAAGCTCAAAGACCTATTCACCCCCCTCTAGGTGATTAACTAATCTAAAGTTAAATAACTTTCAAGTGCTTTTGGAGGGAGGTTACTCAAAAGGATTTAACAATCTGAGTATACCTCCAAGGTTAGCTAAAAGATAAGTAATGGGGTCTGGTATAAACTACAAGAAATTAGGAGTCATGAAGTTACCAATCTGTAGAAAGGAAAGGTTTGAGCTTTGGAAGGAAAAGGTCAGGATGTTCATGGAAGCTGTTAACCCTAGGATCTATATCACAGTCAAAGAGGGACCCTTCATCCCCATGAAGATCTCAGTTCTGGATGCTAACATCCAGACTCCTAAATCATATGAAGAAATGAACAACGATGAGCTCCTCCTTGCCTCCATGGATAAGAGAGCTCAAAATATCATTGCTAGTGCAGTAGATGATTCTACATTCCAGAATCTGGTGCACTACAAGACCTCTAAGGAGATGTGAGACACCCTAGTGGTGTTCATGGAGGGTTCAGAAGAGGTGAGGGATGATAGGAAATCCATGCTCAACCAGAAGTATGAGGCCTTTAGACAAGGAAAGTCTGAGGGCATTGCTGAAAGTTTTGAAAGATTTTTCAGAACTGTTAATGAACTGAGAACTTATGGAAGGGTCTTCAGCACCTATGAGCTGAATGATAAATTTCTCAGGTCCCTCACCAAGGATTGGGACTCAAAGATTTGTGTCATCAGGGAGATGGGTAGGCTAGCAGACACACCACCTCCAACCTTGTTTGGAAAGCTACTATCCTATGAGATGCAACTTGCTGCAAGGAAGGAAAAAGAAGAGAAGACCAGCAAGTCACAGAGCAAGGAGAAATCTGTGGCTTTCAAAGCTGATGCTTCAACCAGGAACAGAAGGAAGATCTCTATAGTAAGGAGAATAACTGTGTCAGAATCTGAGAGCTCCAAGTCCAGCTCATCTGACAACCATACATCTGATGAGGACCTTGCTGCCTTCTCCAGGTAGTTTCAGAAATTCATGAAGAAGGGACATTGAAAGAACAGAAGGCATTTTTCCTTCTCTTAGCACAAAAGGAAATCCTCTAAGGAGGATATGTATGCTCCTAACCCTAATAAACAACCTTCCTCTAACATTATTTGCTTTTGCTGCAGCAAACCTGGGCATGTAATTGCTGACTGCCCAGTAAAGAGGAAAGAAGAAAGAGTGAAAAAGCACCACAAGGGAAAGAAGAAAGAGAAGTTCCTAGTGGCCAAGAAGGAGAAGACCTGCTCTAACTCTTCCTCTGAGTCAGACAGTGAAGAAGATGAAGGCTCCATTTGGGAGTACTTATCTTCACCGGTCAAGCAGTTACAACCGCGTGAACCGGACCTTAATTAAGGCCTGATTCATGCTGTCGTAATCGCTTGACCGGTGAAAATAAGTCCCCCTAAACAGAGCTGAAGCATACATCAGACTTATTATTATTGCTGAAGAGGAACCTGAAGAGTTCCCTGCTGCTAGAATAGGGATCAGGGTCCCTCTATCACACCCATATAGTGACTCAGAGATGGATGAAGATGAGGAAGGAGATGATCAGTGCCATGGATTGATAGTAATGATAGATGAAGAAAGCAGGCAGGATCTGTCTGGTTAGTCTCAGGTACATAATAAAACACATTCTTCTAATTATAGTCATGAGGCTGACTCAGTCTCTGAAGCTCAATCATCAAGAGATGAAGGAGATTCAGACTCTGAGGATGATGTAAACTCCATAATTGCCAAATATGGAGAACTTTTTGAGGCTTTCAAAAAACACAAGCTACTTGCAAAGAGGCAGGCAAAAGAGCTTCTTAGTCTTAAAAGTAAGTGTGAAGACCAAGAAAAAGCCCTCACTAACATGGCTGCACATGAAGGCCAGCTCAAGGAAATCATTGACAGTGAGTCTGTGGTAAGAGTCTCAAATAAGAAACTTATCCAGAAACTTGAAAATGATCTCTTAAATGAGAAATTGCTGGTGACAAAATTTTCTAAATCAAGCACTGTGCTACCCTTAATTGATACCCACCTTACCCAAGCTGGTAAGAATGGGTTGGGATTTAAGGGACCTGCTAGACCTTCCTATCCAAGAGGAAAGGGAAAAGGGAAGGCACCAGTTGTGCCTCTAGCCTCACAGACTCAAATTCCTTTTCAGAGAGTATTGTTGCTTTCTAACAGGTATGATCATGAAAGCTGTTATGGTCACTGTGAGAACGACAAATCCACTGGTATGGACCAATGTGGCCCCAGCTATGGTGGAAGGTACAACCATGTGAAACCCTTTAAGGCTGCCCATGAGGAAATCCAAATGGCTCATCCTGGACCATTTATTTTTGGTGCCTTAGCCCCAAAACTCAAAGATATTACTGCTGCTAAAAATTTAAATCATCCAACAAAAGTTGTGACTTAAGGTGAGTCTTCTAGCAGGGCTGGAATGACAATCTCAGATACTATCAAATGCATGTTAGCTGAAAAGAGACATGCAGCTGGTGGTTCTCAGAGAAGACCAACACAGCTAGCTGAAATATTGTCCTTCAGTCAATTTATTGCTGAAAGAAGGCAGAAGTATAGAGCAACACATCTCCCCACTGTTCAGGAAGCAGTACAGCCAAATGCTGGTCCTAAATAGAAAAGGAGATATAATATCAATGAGTGCTGATGTTGTGGCAAAGTGGGCCACTATATTGTAGATTGCTGGCACAATCCATCAGTGTCAAAAGGTTGCAAACCTGTCAGGATTTCTGCAGGAAGGCATGGTTATTTCAAGGCTAATGTGAACCTATGACCCAACAGAAATTGGGGTCCTAAGGTAAGGTGACTTGCATTCTTTTCAGGTTAGTTTAAGTACCAAATCCCTCAAATAGTATTTGGACAGTGGATGTTCCAGACATATGACTGGAACAAAGGAGCTATTGAAGGAGTACACTACAGTAAAGAATGGACCTAATGTCATTTTTGGAGGCTCAGACAAGGGGATAACTAGAGGCTATGATAATATCTCAAATGACATAATCACCATCATAAAGGTGGCTTATGTGGAGGGGTTGCAACACAATCACATAAGCATAAGCCAACTATGTGATCTTAGTTATGACATTTCCTTCCACAAGGATAAGTGCCACATCAAAAGGTCAAATGACTAAAGTTTCATCTTAACAGACACTAGGAGTTGGAATGTTTATTGCTTAAATTTTTCTTGCTTAGATAATAGTTCCCCTATATGCCTAGTAGCAGATGAGAAAGTCTCATATTGTGTCCAGTGGAATAAGAGGCTGACTTATTTGAATTATAAGATCATTGGTCAGCTCTTCAATGATGAGCTTGTTAGGAATGACCCCAAAATAAAATGCTCCAAGGAGGGTATCTGTGCTGCTTGCCAAAAGGGTAAGCAGACTAAGACCTCTTTCAAGATCATTGGGGTCAAGGACTATGTGAGATGCTTGTATCTCCTGCATATTAACTTGTTTGGTCCTATGTCTGTTCATAGTATAGGTAGGAAGGTCTACACCCTTGTGGTGGTTGATGACTTTTACAGGATTACTTGGGTGTTCTTCCTTAGAAGAAAGGATGAAACCCTTAAAATCTTCACAAATTTTGTCAGGCAAATTTAGAATGAGCTTGCATGCTCTGTGGTCAGAATGAGAAGTGACCATGGAACTGAGTTTCAGTCTGCTGCTATGACTACATTCTGTGAATAGCAAGGGATTCATCAAGAGTTCTCCTCTCCAAGAATATCCCAACAAAATGGGTTAGCTGAGAGGAAAAGCATGACTCTCATAGAAGATGGGAGAACATTATTGAGTGACACTTCTTTCCCTGAATATTTCTGGACCGAGGTAGTTAACACTGCATGTCATGTGCTCAATAGGGCTTCTATCACTAAAGGCCACAAGAAGACTCCCTATGAGATCTTGAAGGGTGGAAAACTAAACATATCCTACTTTAGGATCTTTGGTTGCAACTGTTTCATCCTGGAAAATGGTAAGTCAAAAATGACTAAGTTTGCTGTCAAATCCCATGAGGGGATATTTGTTGGGCATAACAATAATAGTAGGGCATATAGAGTCTATAACTTGACAAATCAAGTTAATTATAGAAGAGTCTGTCCATGCAGTGTTTGATGAGTCATGCATGATTGGCAGTGAGCTGTCAAGCTCTTTGCCTAACTCTGTAGGAACAGAAGTCATGATGGAAAAGCTCTCCATCAAAGATAAAGACCCAGCTTTGCAAGAAGATTGTGGAGAGGGATGCTATCTAGAGGAAGCACATGACAGTCAAGTTGGAAATGAAGACCAACATGCTGAAGAAAATGCTAATCAGCAGGAAGCAGTCAGACTGCCCTAATAGTCAAATATCTTAGAGATCGTCCTATAGAGTAGATAATAGGTGAGGCTAGCCAAGGTGTATAGACCAGAAGCAGGAGTCTCAACACAGCACTCTATTCCAGCTTCCTGTCACAAGAAGAGCCCAAGAAATTTGAAGAAGCAAATCAAGACCCATTCTGGATTAGTGCAATGCATGAAGAACTGAACCAGTTCAAAATGTGCAAGGTCTGGAAGCTGGTTCCCAGACCAGATGGACTCAATTTCATTAGAGTCAAGTGGATTTTTAGAAATAAACTTGACGAAAATGACATTGTAATCAAGAATAAAGCCAGACTGGTGGCCAAAGGGTATAGACAGGAAGAAGGGATTGATTATGATCAAACCTTTGCCCTAGTTATAAGGTTGGAAGCAATCAGACTGTTCCTTGCATTTGCAGCCTTCCAGGGATTCAAGGTATTCCAGATGGATGTCAAGTTAGCCTTCCTGAATGGAGACTTGAAGGAAGAGGTTTATGTAGAGCAGCCTCCATATTTTATTGACTCTAACTCTCCTACTGCTGTTTATAGACTTAGGAATGCTCTTTATAGGCTTAAGTAAGCCCAAGAGTATTGTATGAGACATTGTCTACCTTCATCATTGAGAACAAATTCTCAAGGGGGAAGATAAACAAGACCCTATTCCTAAGAGAATCTAAGGGTAAGATCATTCTAATCCAGATTTATGTTGATGACATAATATTTGACTCTACTAATGACAACCTCTGCAGGAAGTTTGCAAAACTTATGTAATGGAAGTTTGAGATGAGTAGTATGAGTGAATTAAAGTTTTTCTTAGAACTCTAAGTCAAATAGACTGATGATGGTGTATCCATATCCCAGTCAAAATTCACCAAGGAGACAATCAAGAAATATGATATAGAGAATGCTTCCACCATAAGAACTCCCATGATCTCAAGTATGCCTATAGGCAATGATGATCCAGGGAAGCCTGTTGATCAAACTCTGTATAGAGGTATAGTTGTCTCCCTTATCTACCTCACAACAAGTAGGCCTGACATTATGTATGCAACATGTTTCTATGCTAGATATTAGGCTTGCCCTAAAGAGTCTCACTATACTGCTGTGAAAAGAATCTTGAGATATCTTAAGGGCACCCCAAATCTTGGCCTATGGTACCCCAGGAATGGGGAATTTGAACTAACTAACTATTCAGATGCAGATTTTATAGTCTGCAAGGAGGACAGGAAGAGCACTTCAGGCTCCTGTCAATTTTTAGGTGGAAGACTTGTCTCTTGGAGCAGCAAGAAACAGATAAGTGTTGCAATCTCAATAGCAAAGTCAGAGTATATTTCAGCTGAAAGCTGCTGTACTCAGTTGCTGTGGATTCAACATCAACTTCAAGACTACAATGTTCAGATAAGTAGAACTCTACTCTTTTGTGATTCTACTAGTGCAATTTCTATAGCTTGGAATCTTGTCTCCCATAACAGGACTAAGCATATAGAAATTAGGTATCATTTCATTAGAGAACATGTGAAAATGGAAAACATCTCCCTTGAGTTTGTCTCCACAAACAAGCAAGTTGCTGATATCTTCACAAAACCACTAGATGAAGCTAAGTTCAACACCTTCAAATTTGAATTGGGCATGTTGAATCTTGTGTTGCTTCAATTCTCTCTTCTACCATATGCTACATTGATTATTTTGCAGGTAGAACAAGCTCTTTCTCCAGATACTGAAGATGGTGTGCACCTATTGAGGAAGAGCTAGCTCAACAGCTACGATAGATAGGGGAGAACAACAATATGCTCCATATTGCAGAAGTCAAAAGGGTAAGAAAGAAGTCAAGGGCTGAGAAATACAGCCAAGTGGAATAGTAAGGATGGCAGAATGTGAGGGGGAGTAAGTAATTCTCCACAGGCTGGAGAAATGGTAACACTTATACTATTAAATTTTGTTATGATGAAATGTTGTGTTGTCAATAACCTGTATTATTTTGACTTCTTTAAATAGGGAGAGATTATTGGGTCTATTGATCCTAATATCCCAGATTTGTAAGAAGTCAAACGGGTCAATGACATCCACACATAATGTATTTGATGTGTACTTTAGTTCATGCATGCAGGTAGTCCATGATTGGACGAGTAAAGAAAATGAGTTGGGCAGTAAACTCAAATTTTGTCGAACTCAGCTCAGAGTTCATCGAACTATGCTCATTGATCGTCGAGCTCAACTCAGCATAAGATTAAGCACTCAGGATACAAAATTCATCGAACTCAGCTCTAAGTTCATCGAACTCAGGTTACAGTTCGTCGAGCTCAACCTAATGCTTGTCAAGCTAAAGCAAAAGAAAAATTTACTAAGGCAAAAGGAGCTGAGACCACTGAGAAGATTAAAGTTTGTCGAGCTCAGTTTGCGGTTCATCAACCTCAACTCAAAGCTTGTTAAGCTAAAGCCAAAAAATCTGTCTAAGGCAAAAGCAGTGAGACCGCTGAGAAGAAGGCGTTGAGACCGCTGAGACAGCTGAGAAGATAGCGTTGAGACAGCTGAAGACAACTGAGTAGTTAACATTGAGATTGATGAAATAACTGAGACAGCTGAGAAGATGGCATTGAGACAGCTGAGATAGCAGAGACAACAAAAATAATATTGATTGAAAACTTTCTAAGTCCAGAAGCATTGAGTGAAGTAGGTTCACTCAACGCTTCTAAATAAAGCAGGAAGCGCTGAGATAGTTAAGAGGTAAACAGCTGAGAACAAATCTAGCTGGATTTTTTCTAAGTCCAGAAGCATTGAGTGAAGCAGGTTCACTCAATGCTTCTAATGAAGAAGGAAGCACTGAAATAAAGGCTTATCTCAGCTGATAAATGAAAAACACTGAGACCGCTGAGACAAAACTGCTGAGATAGTTAAAGTGCAAAACCGCTGAGACAGCACATAAGAAGAAAGCGCCGAGACAAAGACTTGTCTCAGCTAATAATGAAAACCGCTGAAACCACTGAGACAAAATTGCTGAGACAAAGCTAGGGAATATTCTAAGTCCAGAAGTGCTGAGATCCAAGGCTGATGACGTTGAGTGTGTTAACACCACTCAACGCTTAATGAGATTCTGGAAAATTTTCTAAGTGTAGATGTTGATGACCACTGCTGAAATTATCAAAGTAAAAATTACAGGAAGGCATTGCGAGAAAGCTGCTACAACGCCAAAAGATGTTTTGTCCCTTTCTGATGGAGTTGGCGTTCACCAATCCTTAGCGTGCCCACATACTATGATGCCGTTAATTCAAATCAACACATATAAAAGGGAAACAGAAAAGGGATTAGGCTTAACGAATAAAACGAACATAAAGATAAATTGAAAGATGCGGATGGACATTTACTTCCGATCAAGCTTGAAAGCTGAAGTCCGGCCAAGATAACCTGAAGACAAAGAAGGATAGCTGAAGCTCTTCAAGCACAGCAAGGTTGTTCTCTACAGAACAGTTTAGCTGATTCATCTCATCAACAAAGTGGAAGCTGCTCATCAATGCAACAGTTTAAAGTGATAGTTGTAGAAGAAGGCTGATTCCTTCTATAGCAGGTGAGCTGGACTTAAATTTACTTAGTCCAGCAAAGTTGACTCAGAGTTATTTCTCTTAGTCAGTTATTTTATTTTCTTTTACATCCTGTTTTATTTCCTGTAGGATTCAGTAGATCTGAATCTGAGTGTAGGTGACAAATTTGTCACTAAGGTAGGTGCCCTGTTGGGGCACTGAGGTAAGATCCAAGTGAGGATCTGAGCTGTAGGGCTTAAGTGTCTGAGGTAGGAGAGTGTTGCTCTCTGAGTGTAGGGCCTTTGTGCCTGAGGTAGGTGACAAGTTTGTCACTAAGCTGTAGGTGCCTGGAGGGGCATTGAGGTAGGTACCTGGAAGGGTACTGAGTTGTAGGAGTGCTGCAGCACTCTGAGAGTAGGGCCTTGTGCCTGAAGTTGTAGGGCTGAATATCCTGAGCTGTTGGCCTTAGAGATAAGGCTGAGGTAGGTGGCTTGTGGGTCACTGAGTGTAGGAGCACTACAGAGCTCTGAGGTAGGATCCTTTGGGATCAGAGGTAGGGCTGTCCTCCTAACCTGAGTGTAGGGCTTAACAGCCTGAGGTAGGTGGTCTGCTGACCACTGATTGTAGGCCCTTGTGGCTAAGAAGTGATTCTTGGAGGAGACTTGAGGATTCTGCGAGATATGAGGTGTAAGCTCTTAGGAGCAGTTTGGAGGAGTTTCTGCCTAGTCCAACAAAAAAGCTTGAATAAGTGGAGTGGGAAAATGGATGTACCCAATTGGGGAACAACTATAAATTCTGGTGTTTGCTGTGTGCTTGTTTTTCTTTGTGATTGCAGGACTTAAGGACAAGCTCTAGATTGAACAAGTTGAAAATAACAAAATATTTATTAAAAGCTCAAAGACCTATTCACCCCCCTAGGTGATTAGTTAACCTAAAGTTATATAACTTTCACCACTTTTGAGTAATATAAACAATATTTATGCTCAAATAAAAGATATAACTATACAAGAATAAAAAAAATTGAATCTACAAAATTTCTACACAGACCATGGACACTCTATTAGGAGCACTGTGCTAGTCACAAATTACTCTGTCTCAAAATCCTAAACCAGTATGACTATTTTAGTAATCGCACAAAAGAATTCAATTTGACCCGAGACGCGCTAGCAGTTAAGCGCGCACTAACGTGGGTGCTGTGATGTGCGGTAAATGTGAACTAACAAAATATAAAAGCTTAAATTAAAAAGTTACTTCTAGTATGTTATGTAGTGTGCACGTGCACGAGTAACACATGATAACACTCCCTCCCTTAGACTTAATCTAACAAAGCAACCCAAAATGATATAATAATGAGAACAAGCTAAGAGGAAGGGGATGAGTTACCCATGCTCAGCAAGTGAGCATAGCAGAAGACGCGTGAAAATTTCAAGAATCGTAGCATTTACCATCCATAATATTCAATGACTACCTGCTGGGGTGAGCTCCAATAAAAAAACAAATAGACAATCTAAAAAGAAATACAACTAGCTAAACCAAACTAGAAAAAGTAAAATGCATGAAAAAGTAAGAGAACTACTGGAGTTATTGTCATCTCAGCACGACTTATTCAAATTTATAATAGTTCTAGCTAATAGGCCTACGAAAAGAAAAGTACACATACAACTGTTCTAATATTCATGTCGGTAGCGAGCACCAATACAGTGATAAAATAGTCACCCCTCTACCTAAATAACAATACCTGCTCCTCACAAGTAGAGAGAAGAGAATGTAAGAAGAGGAGGAGGAATCCTCACTCATCTCACAAAAAATATCCTTGCACTACAAGGTGTCGTCGACAGGGAGGACGTAAGAGGAGAAGGAAATGAATGGAGCTTCCACTATGAAGGAGGGATCAACCTCCTCGCATAAGAAGATGCTCTCATCATTGACTTGGGCAATATGCTCCAAATCCTCTTGAAGTACCTATGAATACTCAACCCGCACAGGCTCAGATAAAGAAAGGGGGTTAAGAAATAAAGGAGAAGAAAAATATAAATAATCAAAAATCGGGGGAGTGGTCTCTGTCTAACTCCTAATAGATTGAAGTAGTAAATATTATCGGCATCGTCGACAATGCTACAAGGCTCAACAGGATCAACATTGGCCTCTCCCATGATTTGGATTTCCTCCATCGGTGCTGAGGAAGAATCATATTCACCTAGAAGGTCCTCCTCCTCCATAGGGATAGACACAACAGCTAGATTACACGCCTCATCTTGTGGCACATCGTCAACGATGTCGTTAGAAATAAATGTGGTAGTATGCATAAAAAGGGGAGGAAGAGTGCCTGGATAAAAGTCAGGAACTTGTTCCTCACCCTGGATCAACTCCAAGCAAGGGGATATATGTACAGGGAAGAAGGGCTCAGCCATGTCAGAGCCTAGGCCAGACACACCTCTGATGGTTGCATCCACATCATTCCCATCAAAATGTGAAGGTGACACAGATACGTAACCCGAGGTTTAAGGTACGCCGCCATAAGTAGAAGTAGCAATGATCCGGATATCCAGCTCATCATCCTCATCCAATTGGCATTGAAATTTGGCGCAATCCTTCATGGCGTGATCTATGCTATGACAAACAAGCACCATTTGGTATTACTCTTCAGTCCTTGTGGGGCCGGAGAGAAATACAAACATGGTGGATGTGGCAATGACATGTAGCCATAAGATTTGGGTGTAGTGTATGAAGGACCCGACAAGACGGATGCTTCATACACTGGACCACAAAAATTATACTCACTATCTTCCATAGGGAATCTTTACTAGCATGGGAAATATCTCCACACCATCGGCATCGGATATTGAGGCTAGCCCACATGGTATGAAGATAACACAATTCATAGAAAGAACAATTGTGCAGAATACTATACCTAACAAAACCTTACAACTACCTATAATCAAGAATACAAAAAGGATTATTAAGAAATAAAATAAAATAAAAGGATGGTAAATACAAGGGGAAGGGATTTTATCTCTTGACTCCCTCTTTAGAAACTCATACGACTGTATTCCCCGACAACAATGCTAAAAACTTAATGCACTTACAACAAGTGTACCGGTCACACAAGTAATATAAAATGGGTGAATGTTTCTCAAGTATCGATCTCAGAGGAACACAGTAAGGTTGAGTAATCTTTCGAGGAGGACTTGAGATTGAAGTCCGCAAGGTCGGGGTTATGAAGGGGGATTTGGTTTGATTTGCAGAAATAAAATAAAACAAACTAAATCAACTACTCCTATATAGGTCGCTTTGCACTGCTTCGCTCGACGGGATGGAAACTACACAAGCCATTATACACTGCTTCGCACGGTGGATAGATGAGTAGGCAAGCAGATGGAATGGTTCGCACCAGCGAAATGAGGGTTGAGATCACCTCTTCGCTACGCACAACACTAGCAATTACTAGTGTGACAATCTCACGATGGCGGGATGAATGAAATGAGGCAGAGACGCTGCTCACTTGTTTAAACAATAAGACATTCACATAGACATGAACGATAATATCTAAACAAAGATAGGGTTTACACAATCATCAACCAACAACCAAAAAATCAATAAGAAATCTACTACAATCAAATAGGAGGGAAGAATACAACTGAGAACTTCACAAGCGATCTTTTGCAGGACCTTACCTAAAGTGCTTAGCAGAAGCTGATGCCTAGTATACTCTCCACGAAGTCCATGGAGGAGTCTGCAGAGAACACTTGGGCGGAAAAGCCTTGGCCCGCGAAATCTTGCGCCAATGCTTCTACTGGCCTACCATGAGGAAAGAAGCAACGAACTTCGTTCAAAAATGCAAGAGCTGCCAGATGCACGCCAACGTTCCTAAGCAACCACCCGTCGCCCTTACCACGCTCCAGGGAGCTTGGCCATTCGTACAGTGGGGAATTGACCTTATCGGCCCTTTGCCTCTGGCCTCAGGACAAAGGAAATTCATCATCATGGCCATCAATTATTTCACCAAGTGGGTAGAAGCGGAGCCTCTGTCCAAAATTACTGAGGAGAATGCAAAGCAATTTGTATGGAGTAATATTGTTTGCCGCTTTGTCATACCTGCAATTATCATCACCAGCAACGACACTTAATTCTCTGGAAGATCCTTCACCAAGCTATGCGAAGACTTGAAAATCAAGCTACGGCATACGGCGGTGTCACACACTCAATCTAATGGGCATATCAAAGTAACCAACCGAACCATCCTAAGGGGGCTAAAGACAAGACTCCAAGATGCAGGGGGCAATGGCCCGACGCACTCCCCAATGTATTGTGGGCATACCGAACAACTGCAAGAACCCCTACAGGAGAGACACTGTACAATCTCTGCTACGGAACTGAACGATCATTCCAGTTGACATCGGCGTTCCAAGCCCCCGGGTGTCCCACTTCAACCTTCAGACAAACGACGATGCTCTCAAAGATAATCTGGACCTGATCTCCGAGATTCGCGAAGAAGCCGCTCTCTGGGCTGCAGCTTACCAACAACGTGAGGCCCGCTATTACAACCGTAAAGTGAAGTCGCATCCGATCAACGTTGGGGACTTGGTCCTTCGAACTCTCGAAGTAGCAGGTAAAGGGACACATGGCGACAAGGTGTCCCCGACCTAGGAAGGCCCCTTCATCGTCACGGCAATGGTGAAGCCAGGAACATACAAGCTGCGGAGCGCAGAAGGAAAGACTCTCCCTCGCACCTGGAACGCACAGAACCTGCGCAGATTTTATTAGTGATTGCCATTTTGTAATTGTCTTATCTGTGTATTGTTTAAAACTTTGTAAGCCACGGGCTCAACCCCGCGCATGTTATCTTCGTTCAAATATTGAATCATGTTTCTACAAACCTCATGTGTGCAAACAAAAAAAAAGACAGCATGCGCAACACCGTGGGGGCCTGCCCCCCTCACGAAGAAGTCGCGAGCATCCCTCGCGCAAACTAAGTCGTGAGCAACCCTCGCGCAACAACGTGGGGGCCTGCCCCCCTCACGAAGAAGCCGTGAACATCCCTCGTGCAACTAAGCCGCGAGCAACCCTCGCGTGACACCGTGGGGGCCTGCCCCCCTCACGAAGAAGCCACGAGCATCCCTCGTGCAATTAAGATGCGAGCAACCCTCGTGCGACAACGTGGAGGCCTGCCCCACTCACGAAGAAGTCGCGAGCATCCCTCGTGTAACTAAGCCGCGAGCACCCTCGCACGATACTGTGGGGGCCTGCCCCTCTCACGAAGAAGCCGCGAGCATCCCTCACGCAACTAAGCTGCGAGCATCCCTCACGCAACTAAGCCGCGAGCAACCCTTGCGCGATACCGTGGGGGCCTGCCCCCTCACGAAGAAGCCGCGAGCATCCCTCACGCAACTAAGCCGCGAGCAACCCTCGCGCGACACCGTGGGGGCCTGCCCCCTTCACGAAGAAGCCGCGAGCATCCCATACGCAAGCAAAGCCGCGAGCAACTCTTGCGCAAACTAAGCGGTAAACATCCCTCACTCACTATGAGACACAAACTTAAGTTATGCAAGGTAAATAACAAGCCAGTGCAAACAAACTACCAACTGACATAGAAACGATGACAATGTCATAACAAAGCAAAGCTGAAAAGATACAAGTACCATCAGCAACGACAACCAAGCCCAAATAAGGGGCAAAACAAAGTACAATCAAATGTAAGCGTACAAAGACAAAAGTACCACTACTCGTCTTCAGTGTCGGAATGCTCATCCTCGGAGACATCTGCAAAATTGAAACTAGAGGTGTCACACCCCAGGCTCTTGCTAACAAAGCGAAAAGCCTTCGAGACACCGCGTCGGAGCGCCAACTCGCGTATATCATCCATCTGAGGCTCCACTGCCTTGGATTAAATATCGTCACGAACCTCCTCCGCGATCAGGCTACGGTCTCGCATATAGTCCAGCGACTCCAAGTACTCCGCGAGCCCTTCAGCCTTCAGCTCTGACGCATGGTCATCAGAGGATAGTATCTCCACATGCGCCTTCGCCGCTCGAAGCCGAGTATCAAGGCCTGAGACCTCCTCCTGTAACATCCCATTTCCAACTAGACCCCTAAGAATGGTTTTGGCCATGACTAGGTCATGACAAACCCTAGGAAGCCAGAAATAGGCTGGGAGATAGGGGACAAAAGGTGGGAGATCATCATGGTCTGCAAATAGTAAAACTCTAAACAATGGTTTAGGATGACCATGGGCTACACCTTAACCCCAAGACCCTACCACAACACCCCTAATACTTTGGGAGGCCCATTAGAGCCAAAAGGACCCATTAGGGTCAACCCAAGAAGCTCAGTTGACCAAGGTCAACCCTAGCCCTAAATGGGTCAAACTAGCCTACTTAGGGTCAATTGACCTACTCCTAGCCTAGAGGACCCCACCTATGCCCTCCTAACCCTAAAGTGAGGTCAATGGGTCACTAAGGACACATTGGGGTCAGCCCTAGAGGCCAGGTTGACCCAAGTCAACTCAAGCCCTAACCTGGTCAAAGTACCCTTACTAAGGGTATGTGACCTCCAAAGTACAGGGTAACCTTACATAACCCTACCTAGACCCTAAGGGAAGCCAATGGGTCACCCAGGACCCAATGGGGTCAACCTAGATGGTCAAATTGACCAGGTCAACCCTCATTTGGGTCAAGTCAAACTTAGCCCAAAAAGGGCTAACCCAAGCTCAAGCCACTTCTCCCTTAGGCTAAACCCATTCCCATGACCATCATAATCAAGTGGGCTGCATTTAGCTTGTGAGGTTGACTAGTCAACCAGAGGTGACTAGGAGAGAGAAAGGATCTCCTCTCCATGATAATGGAGGAGAGAGAAAATGAGGAAGAGGAAGAGGAAGTGAGAGGCCGGCCAAGGAAGGCTAACAGCCACCAATTATGGCTGTAATCAACTCCTCTAGGGGAGAGGAGTTGATTCCAGCCGTTTCCCGACCACCAAGGGGTGGGTTCAGCCCCCCTCCACACAACCCGAGCCACACCTTTAATGGTGTTAATGGCCATTGAAGAACCATCCTTCCCCCTCCCCCGTTTGCCATTTAAACACCTTCAGGGAGCCAGGGGGATCATTTTAGAGCTTTTACCTGGAGGAGACGAGCCATCCCACTGCGCAGTTGCAGAAGCCGAGCGCCGCCGCCGTCGTCAATGGCATCCCGCCGCTCCTCACGCATTC
The DNA here is from genome assembly GCA_039583875.1 of Platanthera guangdongensis. Classification (NCBI taxonomy): domain Eukaryota; kingdom Viridiplantae; phylum Streptophyta; class Magnoliopsida; order Asparagales; family Orchidaceae; genus Platanthera; species Platanthera guangdongensis. Next base: position 137,142,219 of record CM077161.1, on the reverse strand, counting down.
AGGCCGCCAGGAAGGTCCTCTTCCTCTCCTTGACTCGCGGGTAGATCTTAGGACTCTTAAGATTTAAGTTTCGGGCTCAATTGAGCCCGATCGAATCCAGGATTTCTCCATGTTTCGGCAAGAAATCTTCTTGCTACAACCGCCGGAAAACGTCTCTCCGGCGGCAGAGCCGCCGCCTAGCGGTAGCCACCACCTCAACAGAGGTGTTGGTGGCGGTGGCCGACCGGGGAAGGGGCTGGATCGCCGGCGGCAGGGCTTGGAAGTGGCTCCAGGCGGGATGAATCCTGGCCGTCGGCTCAAGGAAGAAGATGAAGGGATTCCGTCCCTTCATCTTCAAGATTCGTGCGGGCCTGATATTAAACTATAGGAAATATTTTATATTAATGCAATTTTGTCACAGTTTTTGATATTATTGGTTTTAAACTTTAAAAATACTTAGGGTCTTCTGGTGGAAAATACTTCAACATGAAAGTTGTAGTCCCTTGAGTATAATTTATTTTAAAATTAGTTTGAACCCATTTGGGTGTAAGGTCTGACCAGGGCACCCATTTTGGTGGGACATACCCTTAGGGCTAGGCAGTCATTAAATTGAGTGCCCACTCTTCACCCCTAGCCCAAATTAGCTGAAATTTTGGCAGAGAGTCTATCCTAGACATACCTAGGGCCTACCCAAAAATGGGAATTTTTGGAGAAACTATTTCTATAGTTTTTGTAAATATTTAATAATTATTAGGTAAATTAAATAGGTGCCCTAAGCACCTCCAAACCCTCCCAAATTTTGGTGAGTGGTCCCTGGGTTCAAATTAGGTCTCTGTATAAAATTTCATTTAATTTGGATGAGTTTTGAATAGGTTTTGACCCAACCCTAACAATACCTTTATAAGGGCATTTTGGCCAAAAGTTGCACTTTTGATTTTGAGTGACCAAATCACCTCAACAGAGGCTGAAATTTGGGCCACTGGCTTGCTATAGCACGTATCACCTCCCCATGGAATATGGGGTAGGGAGGAATAGATTTGCCCTAAGTTCCTAGGTCAAACCCTAAGGAGGGACTTTTTGGCCTTGTGAAGGGTATGAGTCCTAAACACCTTGGATGAACTCCAAACTTTGCAAGGATGTTACTAGGAGATATAGAACCTTCTGTTAAAAATATTAGCTAATTTTGAAAAGGATAGGGACCCCAAAACCCTAACCCTAGCTTAGGTCCTAAAACTTGTAGTGTAGGTTTAGGTTAGCTAAACATCTTGAAACTTAACCAAATTTGGGTAGTGAGGGGATTAGGGTGTTTTGGATCTCTGATAATTTACTTGAGGAATTTTGATTGAAATTGGTAGTACTTCATTTGTCAATTACCAAAAGGCCCAAAATGATGTTTAATTTTATTAAGGATGTTATGTGCTTTAAAATATGATGAAACTTGGTCAGAGGTTGTTATAGATCTAGTTGATCACCTCTGAATTTTATCACAATTTATAATTAAATTTATTTGGTACTTCCTTCATTAATTTCAGAAAGGGGCTTTGGTAAGAAAAATTCATTATGGTTGATATATCTGTTTAAAACTCATGACACTTAGGTTTTGAGGTATTTAGGCCAAGAAGTACTTGTATGAATTTATTTATAATTTTTAGAGGTCTGTTTTCAGAACTTTCTTTACATGGCCATATTTTTGAGAATAGGTTAATTAATTAATTTGGGCAATAATTCTTTCAATCAAATTATGGAAGTTTACATAGAGGTTTCATAGGCCCTTACCATCATCCTGGAATTTTCCCTGAATTGTTGGAAGTATTCTCATTGTACATTCCCTTTTTATGAATTATTTTGGAATAAATTGGAAATACAATTTAAGGGCTAAAATCTTGCTGGAAAATTTGGAACTTCTGGATTTTTGGATGATTACCCATCTTGCATTTATCATAATTTTAGTGGAACTTTATATTGCTTAAATCTTGTACTTCCTGTTCAACCTTGGAACTTTTGGTTTTTTAAAATAAATAAATAAATTAGTATTTAAATTATATAAATTAGGAAATTGTGGATTTAGTCTGCATATGCCCATATGAACTTCTAATAATTTTTACATGAGCATTGGATGAACATATGACATACTTCCCTTTTTACGGGTCATATAGCTTAAGTGGTCTGCATTTAGTAAGACTGCAGAAAATCAGTTGGGACATGAAATAGGGCACATTTGATGAGTCTTGATTTGGTTTGCTGGAAGGATAAATAGATCTAGGTGCATCTTGGAAGATAAGTGAGAAGGGGTGTTATTTTGCCTAGGGTTTAGAGGCGCTCGGGCCCGACGAAAGATCGTCCTCCCCGAGGTGAGTGGAGTCAAATCACCCTAGGATTAGCTTATCGGAACATGAGAAAATAATGGGTAAGGGAATCAACCAATAATAAAATAAGTACCTTGCGAAAGGGAACGCTGGGCGTAATCCCAACACAGTTCCTAGTGCCCCTTGAGAGCCCTTCACAGGGAATACCGGGGGCAGTCCTGGGTTAACGTAAACTGTTTTAACAAGCTGAAAAGAGTAACTTAGTAATTAGGGTTGCACATTTCACAAACACTGAGGGCCCCGGATGTTAGCTGGGATCTTCGGCTCGGATGGTTAAAAGGCGGACTTTGGGTCCGGGGAGCTTCGGCTCGGTTCTTGATTACGCTAATTTGCATGTGCATAACAGGAAGGAAATTAAGGTGGTGGGTCTTCGGTATCGGAGGGTCGATGCACCGACGCCAATACGTTGACTCTGCAAGTGTGGTTAGCACTTCGCCAACAGAAGTCCGGTGCGCCAGCCGACAAGAGTACGCAGGAGTCCGCTTAGTGCACCAAGCGTTGAGGCGTACGATAGGTCTGACCGGTAGTACTTTACCGGTTTAGAGGTGGGCGAGGCCCAACCCACCGCTTCCGTCTGCCACTACGGAGGTATCCTGGGAGGTTACGGCTCCAGAAAGGGGGAACTAAAGGTCTGTGTGCACAGAGTCGGGTGTGTGTGTTGCACTTGCATGTCCATCATACCCACTTGCATGTCATAGCATAATCGTCTCCTTTAACCTTGACACCTAAAGTATAAGTGGAATGAGACGCTTATACTTTAGGACCTGCAAAACGACCCCTTGGTCTATAAGCTTGTGTGGGCAAGTTTATAAATTAAGGTTAAATTTGGATATATATATTTACTGCTGTTTGATAACCGACACCCCATCGTATAAATTGGTATGAGACTTTTTATACGATGGGAGCCTTGCAGAAGACCCCTTGGCTTATGTGTTTTTCACATAAGTGAAGGTTACATTTCATATTTCAGCTTATGTCTATAGAATTGCTAGTATAGGTCCGCTGTCACCTGCTTTTTGATTATTCTCCACCATTAAGTCCTCCCCTTTCATCTTCTCCGCTCGGTGCTTAGGAGCCGTGGGGGAAGGGGCGAGGGATGATAGGACTTAGTCTTTTAGACTAACGGTTTTCGAACCGCATCATTTAGGGGATCGTGGAGACCAGCATGGAGGAGCAGCCCCAGAGACCGGTGCGCTTGGAGGTGGGGCAGTCTAGCTCCGGAGTTCATACAGCCGGGACCGTGAGTCTCGACCTTGAGTAGTTTTCTACTTTTGTTTCTGCATGAGAGATCTTGTAGTGAGGTTATGATGTACCGGGCATAAGCCCGTTTTTGCTACTCTGATGTTATTCTCTGTGGACAGATAGTTTTCATTTTACTTCATTATGCTACTTTTCTGTGATCGAATTGGCCGGCAGAATCAGCGCTTTGTGGTGATGACCCTTCAGGGCGTGAAGGAGTCACCGCAAAACGGCGGTTCTGGGCCTAAGACCCCGGTGTCGAAAAAGAAAAAAAAGGGGTCTTACAAGTAGTATCAAAGCACCTCGATCGAAAAGTAGCCGTCCACAACCCTGGGTCACCCCCGCGCGGGTTTAGTTTGGGGACAAACTAAGCAGCGGAAGCGTGGTGTGCCCATATGGGGGGAATCACATGTAAATTGTCCACTTTCATTAGGCATTGAGTCGATTACCTACTAATGTAGTTCGTTTTGCAGCCCCCAGCTCAGCCCACCCCACAAGGTGGAGCTCAGCAGACCCCAGATATTGCACCACCTCCCATGGTCCCCACACCCTTCCTCTAGTCGGACATGGGGCAGACCCTTACAGCTATCCTTGAGGCCTTCCGGGCTCAGCAGGCTCCAGCCCAGCAGCCAAACCCAGGGGCCAACTGGATGAGCACCTTCCGAGGACTCTCTCCCCCATCATACTTAGGGACAGAGTCGGCAGTACGGACAGAGGAGTGGCTGGATGTTATGTACGAGATGTTGACTGGGATACAATGCCCTTGGGAGGAGAGGGTGGCCCTGGTGGTATCTTGCTTGGAGTCCCATGCTAAGAGATGGTGGAAGACGCTGTTGGACACGACTTTTGCTGATAGAGAGATTGTAGAGATCACTTGGGAAGAATTCAGGGCCACGCTGCTGGAGCACTTTGTTCCTTAGTCGGCCAGGGACGAGTTGGAGGAGCGGTTCTTGCAGCTGAGGCAGGGCACCAGGACGGTGGTGGAGTACCACCGAGAGTTTGATCATTTGGCCCGATATGCGGGCTCCTATCAGCTGGACGAAGCAGGTTACGTCAAGAGGTTTTATAAGGGTCTAAAAGAAGAGTTGAGGGAGGCCTTGCTTTTTGTCTCTGACGGGCCCATCTCCCGGATTTTGGAGATGGCGAAGAGGATTGAGGCCGACTGGCACACCACTCGAGGCCGGAAACGGCAAGCGGAGGACCAGGGCCGGAGGGCCCGAAATGATTAGCGGCGAGGCACCATACCAGATGGGAGGAGGACAGAGGAGCAGCCTCGTCAGGAGGTGAGACAGGAGCCGAGAGAGCAGGTGGTCTTGGCCCCTCAACCTCTCCGGATCCAGGAGATGCAGAGACCCCGGGGTATGGCGTATCCCCCGCCGGAGTGCTTCCATTGTCACCAGGTGGGACACCTCCGGAGAGACTGCCCTATGAGGGGGGCACCACCTCCAGCACCACGGGGTGGCCCACCGGCCCAGCATTTCGGAGGCCGAGGATGCGGCCGAGGAAGTGGTTACCAGGGAGGCGACCGCAGGCAGAATGGGGAGCAGATTTACGCTTTGGACTTAGCACAGCCCCGGAACCCGGACAGGGTTATTGCAGGTATGAGAGTAATCTTAATTTTGGATTTATTCTTTACTCATATTAAGTATTGATAGAACTACTACACAACCTAGGTTAGAAAACCTTACACCAAAGTTCTTTTTAAAACTGATTTAGGAATGGTGATGGTGTGCGGCAAGCCTGCCCATACCCTGTTCGACACGGGGGCATCGCACAACTTTATGTCGGAGGATTTCGTCATGGACCTGGATCAGATTCGATGTTATACGGGACTACCCAGGAGGGTGCGTCACCCCAATGGGATGGAGATCCAGTCCACAGAAAAGTGCGTCCTGGAGGTTACCATAGACGGGTTGACACTCGAGGCCCCGGCGACGATCCTGAGGATGCCGGACTTCGACCTTGTCTTGGGCATGATATGGCTTGTCTGGAACCATGCCCAGATTGATTGCCCGGCAAGGAGGGTCGTGCTGAGCCATGGCGATACTTATGCGACATTCGAAGGTACTACACCGGTCTCCCGTCGCCTGCTTTCATCTATTCAGGCCGTTAAGGCTCACATGCAAGGAGACGAGGTATATCAGGTATTATTCGAGATGACTGAGGAGAAGGACCTGATTGCTAGTATTCCGGTGGTTCGTGACTACGCCGATATTTTTCCAGATAAGCTGCCAGGACTGCCTCCGCATAGGGAGAAGGACTTCCAGATTCAGTTGGTACCAGGGGCTAAGCTGGTATCCAAGGCCCCTTATCGGATGGCCACAAAGGAGTTGACGGAGTTTCGGACACAGTTGCAGGAGCTGGTGGAGGCAGGATTTGTTAGGCCGAGCTCCTCATCATGGGGAGCTCCTGTCCTATTCGTGAAGAAGAAGGATGGCACTCTTCGCCTGTGCATTGACTATCGAGCACTAAACAGGCTGACCATCCGAAATACCTATCCGCTCCCCAGGATAGACGAGTTGTTCGATCAGCTGGAGGGAGCCCATTATTTTTCGAAGCTGGACTTGAGGTCAGGCTACTACCAGCTGCGGATCCAGGAGGAGGATATTCCGAAGACGGCCTTTAGTAGCCGATATGGATTGTATGAGTTCATCGTGATGCCCTTCGGGCTCACGAATGCTCCGTCGGCGTTTATGAGCCTCATGAACCGGGTCTTCGAGGCCTATTTGGATGTGTTTGTCATAGTATTCATAGATGACATCCTTATCTATTCTAAGACGGAGGAGGAGCACACTCGACATCTGACACTGACCTTGGAGAGACTGCGGGAGCATCGTCTTTATGCGAAGTTCGGCAAGTGTCAGTTCTGGCTGAAGGAGGTGGCTTTCTTAGGCCACATTATCAGTGGAGCCGGGCTGGCGGTGGACCCGGCGAAGATTCAGGCAGTCAGGGATTGGCCGCCGCTGAAGACGGCCACGGACGTGCAAAGTTTCCTGGGACTTGCCGGTTATTACCGGAAGTTCGTAGAGGGATTCTCTCGAATCGCCCTCCCGCTCACATCCTTGACGAAGAAGGAGGTACCGTTCGTGTGGACCCCGCAGTACCAGACAGCGTTCCAGGAGCTGAAGGATCGGCTAACCTCGGCTCCCATTCTTACTCTCCCATCGGGGAGGGAGGGATTTCAGGTCTACATCGACGCATCATATCAGGGGATGGGAGCGGTGCTGATGCAGAACGGACACGTCATAGCTTATGCCTCCCGCCAGCTGAAGACCCGTGAGAAGAACTACCCAGTGCATGAACTTGAGATGGGAGCAGTTATATTCACACTGAAAATATGGCGGCACTACCTTTATGGAGTCCACTGTGATATATACTCCGATCATAAGAACCTTAAGTACGTGGACACGCAGAAGGAACTGAACATCAGGCAGAGGCGGTGGGTGGAGTTTCTATCTGACTATCAGTATGAGATGCACTATCACCCGGGGAAGGCGAACGTGGTAGCAGATGCACTGAGTCGGAGAGCCGCCACAGCAGGAGCAGAGCCCCAGTTGATGTCTATGGAGCTGCTGCAGAGACTAGAGGACATGCACATAACTCTGGTGTCGTCTGATGATCCTGAGCTCTATGAGGAGTACTTGGCCGCGATGGGCGTTACCGATGACATCAGAGACCGAGTCAGAGAAGGGCAGAGGCAGGATGCCAAGTTAGAGCCCATCTTCCAAGCTCTGAAGGCAGGCACTGCAGGAGATTACACACTGAGGGACGACCTGGTGTGCTTCAGAGGACGGGTGTATATACCGGAGGGAGGCCAGATCCGGGAGGATATTATGACGGAGGCGCACTGCAGCCGGTATTCTGTACACCCGGGGATCACAAAGATGACGGCTGATTTGAAGAAGACAACGTTCTGGCCGGGCATGAAGAAGGATGTCTCTTACTTCGTGACCCATTGTGAGGCATGTCAGCTAGTGAAGGCGGAGTGCAGGAACCCCGCAGGATTATTGCAGCCACTCCCGGTGCCGGAGTGGAAGTTTGATGACATAGCCATGGACTTCATACATGGGCTTCCCCGGTCTCGGACAGGGAATGACTCGATCTGGGTAATCGTGGATCGTTTGACCAAGGTGGCTCGATTTATACCAATCAGGAAGGACGATTCAGTGGGTGTACTGGTGCGTAAGTTTGTGGAGCAGTTCATTCATTATCATGGCGTGCCCAGGACGATAGTGTCAGATCGGGATGGCCGGTTCACCTCCAGGGAGTGGAGATCCGTGCAAGCTTACTTAGGCACGCGATTGACCTTCAGCACTGCATTTCATCCCCAGACAGACGGGCAGACAGAACGCACCAACCGGACGCTGGAGGACCTTTTGAGGCTATGCATCTTGGACCGTGGGGAACCGTGGGAGAAACTCTTACCCCTGGTCGAGTTCTCCTATAACAACAGCCACCAGTCCAGCTTCAGGATGGCGCCTTACGAAGCCTTGTACGGGAGGAGATGTCGGACCCCGCTTTCTTGGGTTCAGAACGAAGATCCGAAGGTGTTGGGGTCAGAGTTTGTTGAAGACACCGAGGCACAGGTGAGGCTGATCAGAGACAGGATGCTAGAGGCGCAGAGCTGACAGGCTAAGTACTATGACGCCCGGCATCGGCAAGTGGAGTTCCAGGTGGGAGACCGGGTGTTTCTGAAGATCCGACCCATGCATGGAGTCTCGCGGGTGCGTGGTCGGAGGAAGAAGCTCAGCCCTAGGTACATGGGCCCTTACAGGATCCTGGAGCGGATCGGACCCCTGGCCTACCGGCTGGAGTTACCACCAAAGCTGGAAGCGCTGCACGACGTCTTCCATATTTCTTCATTGAGGAGGGCTCTGCTACGCCCGGACCAGCAGATCTTGACCGCCGAAGGGCCGGTAGCTTCAGACCGGTCGGTTCGTTTGGAGCCAGTGAGGATCGACGACCGAGGAATACGGGTCTTGCGACGCAAGAAGGTCCCACTAGTTAAGGTCCTGTGGAGGAACCACGGCCAGGAGGAGCACACCTGGGAGCCGCAGGACCTGATGCGACAAAGATACCCGAGCTATTCAGTCAGGTATACCTCTCAGACCCCTCAAGATGTTAATTTATTCTCCTGCTTTAATTTACTAAGGGCTGCTCTAGGCAGATAGAGGCTTATCTTTTGTTTATTGGGGGCTTATCCTTGTTTATTGGGATCTTGGTTTGCCGATTGGGCATAATGGTCATAGATCTAAGCTTTCCCGTAAAACCTAATTTAACAAACTAGGCGTCATGATGGGATGTTACAAGGCTCTTTCCTTCGGTAGTAAGTCCCGTAGGCCCAACCTTGATTTCGGGGACAAAATCTTTGTTTTGTTTATTGGGAATTGTAACATCCCATTTCCAACTAGACCCCTAAGAATGGTTTTGGCCATGACTAGGTCATGACAAACCCTAGGAAGCCAGAAATAGGCTGGGAGATAGGGGACAAAAGGTGGGAGATCATCATGGTCTGCAAATAGTAAAACTCTAAACAATGGTTTAGGATGACCATGTGATACACCTTAACCCCAAGACCCTACCACAACACCCCTAATACTTTGGGAGGCCCATTAGAGCCAAAAGGACCCATTAGGGTCAACCCAAGAAGCTCAGTTGACCAAGGTCAACCCTAGCCCTAAATGGGTCAAACTAGCCTACTTAGGGTCAATTGACCTACTCCTAGCCTAGAGGACCCCACCTATGCCCTCCTAACCCTAAAGTGAGGTCAATGGGTCACTAAGGACACATTGGGGTCAGCCCTAGAGGCCAGGTTGACCCAAGTCAACTCAAGCCCTAACCTGGTCAAAGTACCCTTACTAAGGGTATGTGACCTCCAAAGTACAGGGTAACCCTACATAACCATACCTAGACCCTAAGGGAAGCCAATGGGTCACCCAGGACCCAATGGGGTCAACCTAGATGGTCAAATTGACCAGGTCAACCCTCATTTGGGTCAAGTCAAACTTAGCCCAAAAAGGGCTAACCCAAGCTCAAGCCACTTCTCCCTTAGGCTAAACCCATTCCCATGACCATCATAATCAAGTGGGCTGCATTTAGCTTGTGAGGTTGACTAGTCAACCAGAGGTGACTAGGAGAGAGAAAGGAGCTCCTCTCCATGATAATGGAGGAGAGAGAAAATGAGGAAGAGGAAGGAGAAGTGAGAGGCCGGCCAAGGAAGGCTAACAGCCACCAATTATGGCTGTAATCAACTCCTCTAGGGGAGAGGAATTGATTCCAGCCGTTTCCCGGCCACCAAGGGGTGGGTTCAGCCCCCCTCCACACAACCCGAGCCACACCTTTAATGGTGTTAATGGCCATTGAAGAACCAGCCTTCCCCCTCCCCCGTTTGCCATTTAAACACCTTCAGGGAGCCAGGGGGATCATTTTAGAGCTTTTACCTGGAGGAGACGAGCCATCCCACTGCGCAGTTGCATAAGCCGAGCGCCGTCGCCGTCGTCAATGGTATCCCGCCGCTCCTCACGCATTCAGGCCGCCAGGAAGGTCCTCCTCCTCTCCTTGACTCGCGGGTAGATCTTAGGACTCTTAAGATTTAAGTTTCAGGCTCAATTGAGCCCGATCGAATCCAGGATTTCTCCATGTTTCGGCAAGAAATCTTCTTGCTACAACCGCCGGAAAACGCCTCTCCGGCGGCAGAGCCGCCGCCTGGCGGTAGCCACCACCTCAACGGAGGTGTTGGTGGCGGTGGTCGGCCGGGGAAGGGGCTGGATCGCCGGCGGCAGGGCTTGGAAGTGGCTCCAGGCGGGATGAATCCTGGCCGTCGGCTCAAGGAAGAAGATGAAGGGATTCCGTCCCTTCTGCTTCAAGATTCGTGCGGGCCTGATATTAAACTATAGGAAATATTTTATATTAATGCAATTTTGTCACAGTTTTTGATATTATTGGTTTTAAACTTTAAAAATACTTAGGGTCTTCTGGTGGAAAATACTTCAACATGAAAGTTGTAGTCCCTTGAGTCTACTTTATTTTAAAATTAGTTTGAACTAATTTGGGTGTAAGGTCTGACCAGGGCACCCATTTTGGTGGGACATACCCTTAGGGCGAGGCAGTCATTAAATTGAGTGCCCACTCTTCACCCCTAGCCCAAATTAGCTGACATCTTGGCAGAGAGTCTATCCTAGACATACCTAGGGCCCGCCCAAAAATGGGAATTTTTGGAGAAAATATTTCTATAGTTTTTTAAATATTTAATAATTATTAGGTAAATCAAATAGGTGCCCTAAGCACATCCAAACCCTCCCAAATTTTGGTGAGTGGTCCCTGGGTTCAAATTAGGTCTCTGTATAAAATTTCATTTAATTTGGATGAGTTTTGAATAGGTTTTGACCCAACCCTAACAATACCTTTATAAGGGCATTTTGGCCAAAAGTTGCACTTTTGATTTTGAGTGACCAAATCACCTCAACAGATGCTGAAATTTGGGCCACTGGCTTGTTATAGCACGTATCACGTCCCCATGGAATATGGGTTAGGGAGGAATAGATTTGCCCTAAGTTCCTAGGTCAAACCCTAAGGAGGGACTTTTTGGCCTTGTGAAGGGTATGAGTCCTAAACACCTTGGATGAACTCCAAATTTTGCAAGGAGGTTCTTAGGATATATAGAACCATCTGTTAAAAATATTAGCTAATTTTGAAAAGGATAGGGACCCCAAAACTCTAACCCTAGCTTAGGTCCTAAAACTTGTAGTGTAGGTTTAGGTTAGCTAAACATCTTGAAACTTAACCAAATTTGGGTAGTGAGGGGATTAGGGTGTTTTGGATCTCTGATAATTTACTTGAGGAATTTTGATTGAAATTGGTAGTACTTCATTTGTCAATTACCAAAAGGCCCAAAATGATGTTTAATTTTATTAAGGATGTTATGTGCTTTAAAATATGATGAAACTTGGTCAGAGGTTGTTATAGATCTAGTTGATCGCCTCTGAATTTTATCACAATTTACAATTAACTTTATTTGGTACTTCCTTCATTAATTTCAGAAAGGGGCTTTGGTAAGAAAAATTCATTATGATTGATATATCTGTTTAAAAATCATGACACTTAGGTTTTGAGGTATTTAGGCCAAGAAGTACCTGTATGAATTTATTTATAATTTTTAGAGGTCTGGTTTCAGAACTTTCTTTACAAGGCCATATTTTTGAGAATAGGTTAATTAATTAATTTGGGCAATAATTCTTTCAATCAAATTATGGAAGTTTACATAGAGGTTTCATAGGCCCTTACCATCATCCTGGAATTTTCCCTGAATTGTTGGAAGTATTCTCATTGTACATTCCTTTTTTATGAATTATTTTGGAATAAATTGGAAATACAATTTAAGGGCTAAAATCTTGCTGGAAAATTTGGAACTTCTGGATTTTTGGATGATTACCCATCTTGAATTTATCATAATTTTAGTGGAAATTTATATTGCTTAAATCTTGTACTTCCTGTTCAACCTTGGAACTTTTGGTTTTTTAAAATAAATAAATAAATTAGTATTTAAATTATATAAATTAGGAAATTGTGGATTCAGTCTGCATATGCCCATATGAACTTCTAACAATTTTTACATGAGTATTGGATGAACATATGACATACTTCCCTTTTTACGGGTCATATAGCTTAAGTGGTCTGCATTTAGTAAGACTGCAGAAAATCAGTTGGGACATGAAATAGGGCACATTTGATGAGTCTTGATTTGGTTTGCTGGAAGGATAAATAGATCTAGGTGCATCTTGGAAGATAAGTGAGAAGGGGCGTTATTTTGTCTAGGGTTTAGAGGCGCTCGGGCCCGACGAAAGATCGTCCTCCCCGAGGTGAGTGAAGTCAAATCATCCTAGGATTAGCTTATCGGAACATGAGAAAATAATGGGTAAGGGAATCAACCAATAATAAAATAAGTACCTTGCGAAAGGGAACGCTGGGCGTAATCCCAACACAGTTCCTAGTGCCCCTTGAGAGCCCTTCACAGGGAATACCGGGGGCAGTCCTGGGTTAACGTAAACTGTTTTAACAAGCTGAAAAGAGTAACTTAGTAATTAGGGTTGCACATTTCACAAATACTGAGGGCACCGGATGTTAGCTGGGATCTTCGGCTCAGATGGTTAAAAGGCGGACTTTAGGTCCGGGGAGCTTCGACTCGGTTCTTGATTACGCTAATTTGCATGTGCATAACAGGAAGGAAATTAAGGTGGTGGGTCTTCGGTATCGGAGGGTCGATGCACCGACGCCAATACGTTGACTCGGCAAGTGTGGTTAGCACTTCGCCAACAGAAGTCCGGTGCGCCAGCCGGCAAGAGTACGCAGGAGTCCGCTTAGTGCACCAAGCGTTGAGGCATACGATAGGTCTGACCGGTAGTGCTTTACCGGTTTAGAGGTGGGCGAGGCCCAACCCACCGCTTCCGTCTGCCACTACGGAGGTATCCTGGGAGGTTACGGCTCCAGAAATGGGGAACTAAAGGTCTGTGTGCACAGAGTCGGGTGTGTGTGTTGCACTTGCATGTCCATCATACCCACTTGCATGTCATAGCATAATCGTCTCCTTTAACCTTGACACCTAAAGTATAAGTGGAATGAGACGCTTATACTTTAGGACCTGCAAAACGACCCCTTGGTCTATAAGCTTGTGTGGGCAAGTTTATAAATTAAGGTTAAATTTGGATATATATATTTACTGCTGTTTGATAACCGACACCCCATCGTATAAATTGGTATGGGACTTTTTATACGATGGGAGCCTTGCAGAAGACCCCTTGGCTTATGTGTTTTTCACATAAGTGAAGGTTACATTTCATATTTCAGCTTATGTCTATAGAATTGCTAGTATAGGTCCGCTGTCACCTGCTTTTTGATTATTCTCCACCATTAAGTCCTCCCCTTTCATCTTCTCCGCTCGGTGCTTAGGAGCCGTGGGGGAAGGGGCGAGGGATGATAGGACTTAGTCTTTTAGACTAACGGTTTTCGAACCGCATCATTTAGGGGATCGTGGAGACCAGCATGGAGGAGCAGCCCCAGAGACCGGTGCGCTTGGAGGTGGGGCAGTCTAGCTCCGGAGTTCATACAGCCGGGACCGTGAGTCTCGACCTTGAGTAGTTTTCTACTTTTGTTTCTGCATGAGAGATCTTGTAGTGAGGTTATGATGTACCGGGCATAAGACCGTTTTTGCTACTCTGATGTTATTCTCTGTGGACAGATAGTTTCCATTTTACTTCATTATGCTACTTTTCTGTGATCGAATTGGCCGGCAGAATCGGCGCTTTGTGGTGATGACCCTTCAGGGCGTGAAGGAGTCACCGCAAAACGGCGGTTCTGGGCCTAAGACCCCGGTGTCGAAAAAGAAAAAAAAAGGGGGTCTTACAAGTGGTATCAGAGCACCTCGATCGAAAAGTAGCCGTCCACAACCCTGGGTCACCCCCGCGCGGGTTTAGTTTGGGGACAAACTAAGCAGCGGAAGCGTGGTGTGCCCATATGGGGGGAATCACATGTAAATTGTCCACTTTCATTAGGCATTGAGTCGATTACCTACTAATGTAGTTCGTTTTGCAGCCCCCAGCTCAGCGCACCCCGCAAGGTGGAGCTCAGCAGACCCCAGATATTGCACCACCTCCCATGGTCCCCACACCCTTCCTCCAGTCGGACATGGGCAGACCCTTACAGCTATCCTTGAGGCCTTCCGGGCTCAGCAGGCTCCAGCCCAGCAGCCAAACCCAGGGGCCAACTGGATGAGCACCTTCCGAGGACTCTCTCCCCCATCATACTTAGGGACAGAGTCGGTAGTACGGACAGAGGAGTGGCTGGATGTTATGTACGAGATGTTGACTGGGATACGATGCCCTTGGGAGGAGAGGGTGGCCCTGGTGGTATCTTGCTTGGAGTCCCATGCTAAGAGGTGGTGGAAGACGCTGTTGGACACGACTTTTGCTGATAGGGAGATTGCAGAGATCACTTGGGAAGAATTCAGGGCCACGCTGCTAGAGCACTTTGTTCCTCAGTCGGCCAGGGACGAGTTGGAGGAGCGGTTCTTGCAGCTGAGGCAGGGCACCAGGACGGTGGTGGAGTACCACCGAGAGTTCGATCATTTGGCCCGATATGCGGGCTCCTATCAGCTGGACGAAGCAGGTTACGTCAAGAGGTTTTATAAGGGTCAAAAAGAAGAGTTGAGGGAGGCCTTGCTTTTTGTCTCTGAAGGGCCCATCTCCCGGATTTTGGAGATGGCGAAGAGGATTGAGGCCGACTGGCACACCACTCGGGGCCGGAAACGGCAAGCGGAGGACCAGGGCCGGAGGGCCCGAAATGATCAGCGGCGAGGCACCATACCAGATGGGAGGAGGACAGAGGAGCAGCCTCGTCAGGAGGTGAGGCAGGAGCCGAGAGAGCAGGTGGTCTTGGCCCCTCAACCTCTCCGGATCCAGGAGATGCAGAGACCCCGGGGTATGGCGTATCCCCCGCCGGAGTGCTTCCATTGTCACCAGGTGGGACACCTCCGGAGAGACTGCCCTATGAGGGGGGCACCACCTCCAGCACCACGGGGTGGCCCACCGGCCCAGCATTTCGGAGGCCGAGGACGCGGCCGAGGACGTGGTTACCAGGGAGGCGACCGCAGGCAGAATGGGGAGCAGATTTACGCTTTGGACTTAGCACAGCCCCGGAACCCGGACAGGGTTATTGCAGGTATGAGAGTAATCTTAATTTTGGATTTATTCTTTACTCATATTAAGTATTGATAGAACTACTACACAACCTAGGTTAGAAAACCTTACACCAAAGTTCTTTTTAAAACTGATTTAGGAATGGTGATGGTGTGCGGCAAGCCTGCCCATACCCTGTTCGACACGGGGGCATCGCACAACTTTGTGTCGGAGGATTTCGTCATGGACCTGGATCAGATTCGATGTTATACGGGACTACCCAGGAGGGTGCGTCTCCCCAATGGGATGGAGATCCAGTCCACAGAAAAGTGCCTCCTGGAGGTTACCATAGACGGGTTGACACTCGAGGCCCCGGCGACGATCCTGAGGATGCCGGACTTCGACCTTGTCTTGGGCATGATATGGCTTGTCTGGAACCATGCCCAGATTGATTGCCCGGCAAGGAGGGTCGTGCTGAGCCACGGCGATACTTATGCGACATTCAAAGGTACTACACCGGTCTCCCGTCGCCTGCTTTCATCTATTCAGGCCGTTAAGGCTCACATGCAAGGAGACGAGGTATATCAGGTATTATTCGAGATGACTGAGGAGAAGAACCTGATTGCTAGTATTCCGGTGGTTCGTGACTACGCCGATATTTTTCCAGATAAGCTGCCAGGACTGCCTCCGCATAGGGAGAAGGACTTCCAGATTCAGTTGGTACCAGGGGCTAAGCCGGTATCCAAGGCCCCTTATCGGATGGCCCCGAAGCAGTTGGCGGAGTTTCAGACACAATTGTAGGAGCTGGTGGAGGCAGGATTTGTTAGGCCGAGCTCCTCATCATGGGGAGCTCCTGTTGTAACGCCCCGAAACTCAAAGGAGCAAAGGGGGACGTTTTGGGCCAGTTTTGGTTTCTGGCTGAAGGCACACGGCCTGGGACACGGGCGTGTCGAGCGTGTGTCGACACTTAGCCGCGAAGTCGTCGAGTTATTCTCGACGATTCGTCGAGAATGGGCACACGGCCTGCGACACGGGCGTGTCGCAGGGCGTGTCGACCCGTGTCGACACTTAGCCGTGAAATCGTCGAGTTATTCTCGACGATTCGTCGAGAATGGGCACACGGCCTGAGACACGGGCGTGTCGCAGGGCGTGTCGACCCGTGTCGACGATCGTCAAGGTGAAATCATCGAGATTCACTCGACGATCGTCGAGACAAGGCACACGGCCTAGGACACGGGCGTGTCCAAGGCCGTGTCATCGAGTCGTCGTTCTCCCCTCGACGAAATGTCCCGTGTACACGGCCTGGGGGCCCAGGCGTGTCAATATGACACGGGCAAGGACACGAGCGTGTCCTAGAACCCGTGCAGTGCTCGGGTTGAAAACGGGAGAAAATAATGGGGTACACGGCCGGCTACACGGGCGTGTCAGCTGGAACACGGGTGTGTCAGCTCGAACACGGGCGTGTTCGATACCCGTGTGCGTGTTCAGAAGATTCGATTTTGACGGCGAATGCGGCACACGGCCCTGGACACGGGCGTGTGCCAGGCCGTGTTCGGCCCAGATTGGGCATTTCAGCCCCGAATCAAAGCCGTTCGTTTCCTTGATTGAAGATCCAATGGCTGGGGGTTGTTCCTGGGAGGATATACCCGGGAGTTGACTTGGAAAACTTCACTTTTCATGCCTTATCCTCTCTCCAAACCCTTGGAGAAAGAAGAGCTAAGGCAAGAGGAAGTGGAGCTAGATCCGCCATTGGAGGAGCTTCGGAGCTCCGAATCGCGAGCCGACTCCGGATCCACGGAGGCAACGCTAGTGCGGTGATTTCCATCCGATTACTTTCCGATGGCGCCAAAGAGGAATCCAAGGGTAACGATCCTCACTTGTGAGCATGATAGCTCTCTTTCTTAGCATAGGAAGCCCTCTCTCGCGAGTTTGCGAAGAGTTGGAGGCGTTCCTTCGGGTAGATATGTAAAGTCCCCGTTGTTTAGCGTCCGTATGCGAGAACGGACATAGGCATTTTGGCTGAAGCCTACCCGGACATGTTAGTCCGGATCGGTGATGTTGCATTGCATAAGGCCGGAGAAGACTCCGTGCTATTGGGTGTTTTCGGGTTTTCTACGCGGTAGATTGCAGCAGGGAGCCTTGGGGACTAACCCAAAGGTGCACCCGGAAAACTGGGCGGACACGAGGTCTTGCCAACTTGGTGGCCTGAGAGCCAACTTGAACATAACGGGGTTATGTGTATTGCGGTAGAATGGGACTCAGTGAAAGTTTGACCCGCGCAAATGGCTTAAATTGCCGTTGCGATGTGAGCACGGGTTAGATGGAGCCGTACCCGCTTTATGTCGTTCGGGTTAGAGAGACCTAAAGTTACATGGCACTCGCCGTTGGCATAAATGGGGGTCTTCGGTGGTCAATGGCTTAAATTGACGTGACCAATACCATGAAGACGAATTGCTCATAGGAATGGCCGTCTAAGTGGCGGTGGTGAGTCCGGAATGTTAATGGCTTAAAATGACGTAACATCGACCGGTTCACCGAGAATGTGCCCTGAGTGCACGAGGCGTGTGGCCATGCGAGCCAACGTCTGTGATGAAATGGCTATGGTTATATGCATTGCTCGCTTGTGCTAATGAAATGCAGGGAAGGAGCATCGCCGCCCCGAGTTGGGGGCGGGATCGTTATAATTTGGTCAGCATTGCTGACCGTTGCTTGGTTTGCCACCGTGCGGTGGTTTGTTGCTTGCAGGTGCAGCTGGACCAAGCGGTCAATAGCGGGCTAAAGCCCTTTTTGCGAAGCTGGCCCTCGAAGGCCCAAGTGGAAATGTTTTCTGTTTTACTCATGTATGACCGGCCTGCGTGCCGAGGTTTGTAAATCATGTATTAGTCAAGAGAAACATTTGTAAGGCCTTAAGGCCGAATATTTGGGTATTTTGTAATAACATTCCTATTATCATGTTAGTGGACATTCGTGCTCTTATGCTGGGTTCTTGTTTACAACTTATTTAAACTGCTTCCGCTAGAATGCTCTGTGTAGGACGTTGAGATTGGTTGGATGGTTTCCATACGTAACCACCCGGTCTGTCTGTGGTATATGGCGTCGGGCCCCGGCCGGACCTACTGCTATATGCTATGCGACGGATAGGGGGTGTTACAATTTGGTATCAGACTACTGGTTTTGGTTGGGCTTGAATGGAATTCGTGGGCGAATTCTTTTTAAGGGGTGGTGAGCACATTGTGTGCGTCATCGTTATAACAGTAAAAAGAACCCATGAATGTCCACTTAGGAATGAAAATACTCGTGTTTGAGGAACCTGCGTGTTCCTATAATTGCTGTTTGCAATTTATTTGGTCGCTTAACGGTGTTTTGTACCACTATAGGTGACCCGAAGTGGCATTGGGCCGTCAGAACGCCGAGTTTCTGAGGCAAGTAGTGCACCGGAAGTTGCTCCCGCAACACCTTTGTCGGCTGAAAATATAAGATTGGTGGCTGAAGCGGTGTTGGCCGTGATCAATGCGCAGCCTGGGAGGCAAGCGCAGCAGCCCGCTCCTGTGATGGAGCAAGTACCTCTACAAGAGGCGGAGCCGAGGAGGATGGAGCAAGTGGTTGTAGAACCAATAGTGCCAAGGAGGGCGACTGAGAGGCAGTTGAAGCATGTAATGAGCTTTAACCCTCCGTTATTCTCGGGGTTGGGAACCCCATCGCAGGCTGAAGACTGGCTCTCTAGGGTGAAGAGAGTCATGACAGCGACGGAGACGGAGGAGTGGCAGATGACCACCATCGCTACGTTCCTGCTGGACGGTGAAGCGAGGATGTGGTGGGAAGGCTTGGAGCTGCATCATCTGAGAGGTAGACAACTGATAGACGTTCCGATGGAAGAGTTCTCGGAATTGTTCTTGGCAAGATACCTCCCTTCGACTCAGAGGATTTCAATGGAGAATGAGTTCCTGAAGTTGGTGCAGGGTGAGAGGAGCGTGGATGAATATCTCCACGAGTTTACGCGGTTGAGTCGTTATGCGAGCTCCACCATCATGGATGAGGAGCGCAAGACTAATCGTTTTTATGAAGGCTTGAGGGATGAGCTGAGATTGTTACTGTCGGGGCCGATGACGCAGGGTTTCTTAACCTTGGTCAATACTGCCCGGTCCTTGGAGAAGGACATGAAGAGTGTACAAGCGAAGAAAGGCTTGGTTGACAGAAAATCTGAGTTTAAAGTGCCGACTACTTCAAAGTCCGGCTATCGGAGGGCTTTCAAGAAGCATAGGACTTCGGGTCCAGCTCCTTCTGGTGCTTCTGGGGCGACTACGAGTCGGACCCCGGGCGCGTGCTTTACTTGTGGCAAGACGGGGCACTTTGCCCGTGATTGTTGGAGCGGACGTCCTAAGTCCGAGAGGAGGCCAGGAGCTACTTATGAAGAGAAGGGAAAGGCGGTGGAGTCGACCGCATCCCATTATGCTCCGGCCCAACCAAGGGTCTACAATCTTGGCCAACAGGAGGCCATTAAACAAGCTGACGTGGTGACAGGTACGGTTTAATTTATAGCAAGTCAATTCCTTTATATGCTTGTTATGCACATGTTACCTTACCACTGCTTGTTTAGGATTGTATTGATTTGTGAAAATCCGGCACGAGCACTCTTCGATACGGGAGCTTCACACTCCTTCTTGTCCGAAGGATTTATATCACGCATCGGAGTCCCTTCTTCGATGGCGAAGGATAAGTTGGATGTGTTGTTGCCCAATGGGTGTTCGATGCGAGCGGTTAGGATCTGCGATGTTAAGATTCGTATTGGGGAGCAGGAGTTCGACCTGCGGGCGTCTTTACTTCCGTTAGTGGAGTTCGACGTCATATTTGGCATGGACTGGCTCTCGGAGCAGCAGGCCCATATAGATTGCGGTAGCAAGGAAGTCAAGCTGGGAGCAAGTCGTGAGACGACTTTTACGGGCTTAAAGGGGTCGAGCAAGACGTTGATGTCTGCTCTTCAGGTGGTGAAGGCGGTTCGTGCCGGAGCAGAACTGTTCTTTACACTTGTGGAGGTTGCAAAGCCGAAGCCCGCTTTGGATTGTATTTCAGTGGTATCGGAATACCCTGATGTGTTCCCCGCAGATCTTCCTGGAGCCCCGCCTCAACGGGAGATAGATTTCACGATCGAGCTAGTGCCAGGTGCAAAGCCTGTGTCACGATCTCCGTATCGGCTAGCGCCTAAGGAAATGGCGGAGCTGAAAGTTCAACTACAAGAATTGTTGGAGCAAGGTTATGTGCGCCCGAGTTCTTCGCCTTGGAGCGCACCGGTCCTCTTTGTTAAGAAGAAGGACGGAAGCTTGAGATTATGTATTGATTATCGGGAGCTAAACAAGCTGACTGAGAAGAATAAGTACCCGATCCCCCGGATTGATGATCTCTTTGATCAGTTAGTCGGGTCGACGGTGTACTCGAAGTTGGATCTCAAGGCTGGGTACTATCAGCTGCGGATAAGGGAGAGTGATATCCCGAAGACAGCGTTTAGTACGAGATACGGGCATTATGAGTTTACGGTCATGCCGTTTGGGCTGACTAATGCGCCGTCAGTATTTATGGATTTGATGAACAGGACGTTCAGGGAGTACCTGGACCATTTCGTGATCGTCTTCATCGACGATATTTTGGTGTACTCGCAAAGTGAGGAGGATCACTTCAAGCATCTCCATTTGGTGTTGGAGACACTCAGGAGAAACCAGTTGTATGCCAAGTTCTCGAAGTGCGAGTTTTGGCTATCCTCAGTGGCGTTCCTCGGGCATATAGTGAGTGGAGAGGGTATTGCTGTGGATCCGGCGAAGATTGTTGCGATACGGGAGTGGCCTGAGCTTGCTACGGTAGCAGAAGTCCGGAGCTTTTTGGGGCTTGCCGGCTATTATAGGCGCTTCGTAGAGAACTTCTCGCGGATAGCGTTACCTCTCACTACTTTGACGAGGAAGGAGCATAAGTTCGTTTGGACGCCGGAGTGCGCGCGAGCTTTTGAGGAATTGAAGTGTCGGTTGACCACGGCGCCTGTGCTGAGTTCGCCGGTTGGAACCGAAGGCTATGAGATATATAGCGATGCTTCGGGCAGCGGTTTGGGTTGCGTGCTACTGCAGCACGGAAGCGTGATAGCTTATGGCTCGAGACAGCTAAAAGTGCACGAGAGGAATTATCCGGTCCATGACTTGGAGTTAGCGGCCGTGATTTTTGCCTTGAAGCTGTGGAGACACTATTTGTACGGTGTGAAGATTGATATCTACACCGATCACAAGAGCCTAAAGTACCTGATTGATCAGAAGGATCTGAATATGCGGCAGCGTAGATGGATGGAGTTCCTGGGGGACTATACATTCAAGATCCACTACGTGCCTGGCAAAGGGAATGCGGTTGCGGACGCGTTGAGTCGCCGAGCCCCAGCTCAAGCGAATTGGCTATCAGTGCATGATGAGCGGTTGGTGCAGGAGCTGGAGGCGTTGGAGATTGTTTGTGTGGATAAGCAAGCAAGTGCTGAAGCAGTGCTGAATTGGACTGAAGTCCAATATGACCTGGCTGATCGGATTCGGCAGGCTTTGGATATGGATGCTCATATGAAGCAGTTCATGATAGAGGCTCTGGATGGGTCAAATTCCCAATTCGTCGTGGAGGACGGATTGCTGTGGAAAGACGGTCGTCTGTGCGTCCCAAGTGTGGGCAATTTACGGGTGGAGTTGTTGTACGAGGCACACCATACCAAGTACTCGATTCACCCGGGGAGCACGAAGATGTACCGCGATATAAAGAAACTGTTTTGGTGGCCGGGTTTGAAAAAGGATGTGGCGCTATACGTAGCGAAGTGCCAAACCTGCGCCTTGGTAAAGGCGGAGTGCCAAAAGCCGGGAGGATTTCTTAAGTCCTTGCCTATTCCGGAGTGGAAATTCGACGACATCTCTATGGACTTTGTGCATGGTTTGCCAAGGTCGCAAAAAGGGAACGACGCCATTTGGGTGGTGGTCGATCGATTAACAAAGGTGTCGCATTTTATTCCGCATAGGAAGGATGATCCGGTGGAGAAGCTGGCAAAGCTTTATGTGGATAATATAGTGCGGCTTCATGGTGTGCCCCGCAGCATCGTGAGTGACCGAGATGGGCGGTTCACGTCCAATGATTGGAGGCTGGTGCAGCAAATGTTGGGAACAAAGCTGAAGTTTAGCACAGCCTTCCATCCGCAAACGGATGGGCAGACCGAGAGGGTCAATAGAACGATGGAAGACATGCTTCGCATGTGTGTCTTGGACTTTGGAAAGCAATGGGAGGACCACCTTTATTTGGTGGAGTTCGCATACAACAACAGCTACCAAGCAAGTATTCAGATGGCGCCTTTCGAGGCCCTATATGGTAGAAGATGTCGCACGCCGTTGTCTTGGTTAGAAACGGGCGAGTCGAAGTTGTATAAGCGATCGGAAGTGGATGATGCTACTTCTTTGGTGAGAACCATTCGGGAGAGGTTGCTCATCGCTCAGGACCGGCAAGCAAAGTACTATAATGCCAAGCACAGGAACGTGGAGTTCGCTGTGGGTGATTATGTGTACCTAAAGATCAAGCCGTTCAAGGGTGTCTCGCGGGTGCGACGGTTGAAAAAGCTAAGCCCGAGGTACCTTGGACCGTTTGAGGTTCTGGAGCGAGTTGGAGAAGCGGCCTATAGGTTGAAGCTTTCAGTGGAGCTAAGTGGTTTACACGATGTATTCCACATTTCGGTGCTTCGGAAGGCGGTGCAAGAGCCTACGCAAGTGATCGCGGTCGATCAAGTGCCGGTGGATAGTGGGCTAACGACAAAGGTCAAGCCCGTGCGGATTGAGGACTCGGAGGTCAAGCGGCTACGCAATAAAGAGATCAGGATGGTCAAAGTCCGGTGGGACAATTGCGGTCGTGAGGAGCTCTCTTGGGAGCGAGAGCAGACTATGCTTGACGAGTATCCGGAGTTGTTCCGCTCAGGTACAAATGTTGTTTTGTATATCTTTCCTTTATGTAATTTCGTGGGCGAAATTCTTTTAAGAGGGGGAGAGTTGTAACGCCCCGAAACTCAAAGGAGCAAAGGGGGACGTTTTGGGCCAGTTTTGGTTTCTGGCTGAAGGCACACGGCCTGGGACACGGGCGTGTCCCAGGGCGTGTCAAGCGTGTGTCGACACTTAGCCGCGAAGTCGTCGAGTTATTCTCGACGATTCGTCGAGAATGGGCACACGGCCTGCGACACGGGCGTGTCGCAGGGCGTGTCGACCCGTGTCGACACTTAGCCGTGAAATCGTCGAGTTATTCTCGACGATTCGTCGAGAATGGGCACACGGCCTGCGACACGGGCGTGTCGCAGGGCGTGTCGACCCGTGTCGACGATCGTCAAGGTGAAATCGTCGAGATTCACTCGACGATCGTCGAGACAAGGCACACGGCCTAGGACACGGGCGTGTCCAAGGCGTGTCATCGAGTCGTCGTTCTCCCCTCGACGAAATGTCCCGTGTACACGGCCTGGGGGCCCAGGCGTGTCAATATGACACGGGCAAGGACACGGGCGTGTCCTAGAACCCGTGCAGTGCTCGGGTTGAAAACGGGAGAAAATCATGGGGTACACGGCCGGCTACACGACCGTGTCAGCTGGAACACGGGCGTGTCAGCTCGAACACGGGCGTGTTCGATACCCGTGTGCGTGTTCAGAAGATTCGATTTTGACGGCGAATGCGGCACACGGCCCTGGACACGGGCGTGTGCCAGGCCGTGTTCGGCCCAGATTGGGCATTTCAGCCCCGAATCAAAGCCGTTCGTTTCCTTGATTGAAGATCCAACGGCTGGGGGTTGTTCCTGGGAGGATATACCCGGGAGTTGACTTAGAAAACTTCACTTTTCATGCCTTATCCTCTCTCCAAACCCTTGGAGAAAGAAGAGCTAAGGCAAGAGGAAGAGGAGCTAGATCCGCCATTGGAGGAGCTTCGGAGCTCCGAATCGCAAGCCGACTCCGGATCCACGGAGGCAACGCTAGTGCGGTGATTTCCATCCGATTACTTTCGATGGCGCCAAAGAGGAACGCAAGGGTAACGATCCTCACTTGTGAGCATGATAGCTCTCTCTTTCTTAGCATAGGAAGCCCTCTCTCGCGAGTTTGCGAAGAGTTGGAGGCGTTCCTTCGGGTAGATATGTAAAGTCCCCGTTGTTTAGCGTCCGTATGCGAGAACGGACATAGGCATTTTGGCTGAAGCCTACCCGGACATGTTAGTCCGGATCGGTGATGTTGCATTGCATAAGGCCGGAGAAGACTCCGTGCTATTGGGTGTTTTCGGGTTTTCTACGCGGTAGATTGCAGCAGGGAGCCTTGGGGACTAACCCAAAGGTGCACCCGGAAAACTGGGCGGACACGAGGTCTTGCCAACTTGGTGGCCTGAGAGCCAACTTGAACATAACGGGGTTATGTGTATTGCGGGTAGAATGGGACTCGGTGAAAGTTTGACCCGCGCAAATGGCTTAAATTGCCGTTGCGATGTGAGCACGGGTTAGATGGAGCCGTACCCGCTTTATGTCGTTCGGGTTAGAGAGACCTAAGTTACACGGCACTCGCCGTTGGCATAAATGGGGGTCTTCGGTGGTCAATGGCTTAAATTGACGTGACCAATACCATGAAGACGAATTGCTCATAGGAATGGCCGTCTAAGTGGCGGTGGTGAGTCCGGAATGTTAATGGCTTAAAATGACGTAACATCGACCGGTTCACCGAGAATGTGCCCTGAGTGCACGAGGCGTGTGGCCATGCGAGCCAACGTCTGTGATGAAATGGCTATGGTTATATGCATTTCTCGCTTGTGCTAATGAAATGCAGGGAAGGAGCATCACCGCCCCGAGTTGGGGGCGGGATCGTTATAATTTGGTCAGCATTGCTGACCGTTGCTTGGTTTGCCACCGTGCGGTGGTTTGTTGCTTGCAGGTGCAGCTGGACCAAGCGGTCAATAGCGGGCTAAAGCCCTTTTTGCGAAGCTGGCCCTCGAAGGCCCAAGTGGAAATGTTTTCTGTTTTACTCATGTATGACCGGCCTGCGTGCCGAGGTTTGTAAATCATGTATTAGTCAAGAGAAACATTCTGTAAGGCCTTAAGGCCGAATATTTGGGTATTTTTGTAATAACATTCCTATTATCATGTTAGTGTACATTCGTGCTCTTATGCTGGGTTCTTGTTTACAACTTATTTAAACTGCTTCCGCTAGAATGCTCTGTGTAGGACGTTGAGATTGGTTGGATGGTTTCCATACGTAACCACCCGGTCTGTCTGTGGTATATGGCGTCGGGCCCCGGCCGGACCTACTGCTATATGCTATGCGACGGATAGGGGGTGTTACACCTGTCCTATTCGTGAAGAAGAAGGATGGCACTCTTCGCCTGTGCATTGACTATCGAGCACTAAACAGGCTGACCGTCCGAAATACCTATCCGCTCCCCAGGATAGACGAGTTGTTCGATCAGCTGGAGGGAGCCCATTATTTTTCGAAGCTGGACTTGAGGTCAGGCTACTACCAGCTGCGGATCCAGGAGGAGGATATTCCGAAGACGGCCTTTAGTAGCCGATATGGATTGTATGAGTTCATCGTGATGCCCTTCGGGCTCACGAATGCTCCGTCGGCGTTTTATGAGCCTCATGAACCGGGGTCTTCGAGGCCTATTTGGATGTGTTCGTCATAGTATTCATAGATGACATCCTATCTATTCTAAGACGGAGGAGGAGCACACTCGACATCTGACACTGACCTTAGAGAGACTGCGGGAGCATCGTCTTTATGCGAAGTTCAGCAAGTGTCAGTTCTGGCTGAAGGAGGTGGCTTTCTTAGGCCACATTATCAGCGGAGCCGGGCTGGCGGTGGACCCGGCGAAGATTCAGGCAGTCAGGGATTGGCCGCCGCTGAAGACGGCCACGGACGTGCGAAGTTTCCTGGGACTTGCCGGTTATTACCGGAAGTTCGTAGAGGGATTCTCTCGAATCGCCCTCCCGCTCACATCCTTGACGAAGAAGGAGGTACCGTTCGTGTGGACCCCGCAGTGCCAGACAGCGTTCCAGGAGCTGAAGGATCGGCTAACCTCGGCTCCCATTCTTACTCTCCCATCGGGGAGGGAGGGATTTCAGGTCTACACCGACGCATCATATCAGGGGATGGGAGCGGTGCTGATGCAGAACGGACACGTCATAGCTTATGCCTCCCGCCAGCTGAAGACCCATGAGAAGAACTACCCAGTGCATGACCTTGAGATGGGAGCAGTTATATTCGCACTGAAAATATGGCGGCACTACCTTTATGGAGTCCACTGTGATATATACTCCGATCATAAGAACCTTAAGTACGTGGACACGCAGAAGGAATTGAACATCAGGCAGAGGCGGTGGGTGGAGTTTCTATCCGACTATCAGTATGAGATGCACTATCACCCGGGGAAGGCGAACGTGGTAGCAGATGCACTGAGTCGGAGAGCCGCCACAGCAGGAGCAGAGCCCCAGTTGATGTCTATGGAGCTGCTGCAGAGACTAGAGGACATGCACATAACTCTGGTGTCGTCTGATGATCCTGAGCTCTATGAGGAGTACTTGGCCGCGATGGGCGTTACCGATGACATCAGAGACCGAGTCAGAGAAGGGCAGAGGCAGGATGCCAAGTTAGAGCCCATCTTCCAAGCTCTGAAGGCAGGCACTGCAGGAGATTACACACTGAGGGATGACCTGGTGTGCTTCAGAGGACGGGTGTATATACCGAAGGGAGGCCAGATCCGGGAGGATATTATGACGGAGGCGCACTGCAGCCGGTATTCTGTACACCCGGGGATCACAAAGATGACAGCTGATTTGAAGAAGACAATGTTCTGGCCGGGCATGAAGAAGGATGTCTCTTACTTCGTGACCCATTGTGAGGCATGTCAGCTAGTGAAGGCGGAGTGCAGGAACCCCGCAGGATTATTGCAGCCACTCCCGGTGCCGGAGTGGAAGTTTGATGACATAGCCATGGACTTCATACATGGGCTTCCCCGGTCTCGGACAGGGAATGACTCGATCTGGGTAATCGTGGATCGTTTGACCAAGGTGGCTCGATTTATACCAATCAGGAAGGACGATTCAGTGGGTATACTGGTGCGGAAGTTTGTGGAGCAGTTCATTCGTTATCATGGCGTGCCCAGGACGATAGTGTCGGATCGGGATGGCCGGTTCACCTCCAGGGAGTGGAGATCCGTGCAAGCTTACTTAGGCACGCGATTGACCTTCAGCACTGCATTTCATCCCCAGACAGACGGGCAGACAGAACGCACCAACCGGACGCTGGAGGACCTTTTGAGGCTATGCATCTTGGACCGTGGGGAACCGTGGGAGAAAACTCTTACCCCTGGTCGAGTTCTCCTATAACAACAGCCACCAGTCCAGCATCAGGATGGCGCCTTACGAAGCCTTGTACGGGAGGAGATGTCGGACCCCGCTTTCTTGGGTTCAGAACGAAGATCTGAAGGTGTTGGGGTCAGAGTTTGTTGAAGACACTGAGGCACAGGTGAGGCTGATCAGAGACAGGATGCTAGAGGCGCAGAGCAGACAGGCTAAGTACTATGACGCCCGGCATCGGCAAGTGGAGTTCCAGGTGGGAGACCGGGTGTTTCTGAAGATCCGACCCATGCATGGAGTCTCGCGGGTGCGTGGTCGGAGGAAGAAGCTCAGCCCTAGGTACATGGGCCCTTACAGGATCCTGGAGCGGATCAGACCCCTGGCCTACCGGCTGGAGTTACCACCAGAGCTGGAAGCGCTGCACGACGTCTTCCATATTTCTTCATTGAGGAGGGCTCTGCTACGCCCGGACCAGCAGATCTTGACCGCCGAAGGGCCGGTAGCTTCAGACCGGTCGGTTCGTTTGGAGCCAGTGAGGATCGATGACCGAGGAATACGGGTCTTGCGACGCAAGAAGGTCCCACTAGTTAAGGTCCTGTGGAGGAACCACGGCCAGGAGGAGCACACCTGGGAGCCGCAGGACCTGATGCGACAAAGATACCCCGAGCTATTCAGTCAGGTATACCTCTCAGACCCCTCAAGATGTTAATTTATTCTCCTGCTTTAATTTACTAAGGGCTGCTCTAGGCAGATAGAGGCTTATCTTTTGTTTATTGGGGGCTTATCCTTGTTTATTGGGATCTTGGTTTGCCGATTGGGCGTAATGGTCATAGATCTAAGCTTTCCCGTAAAACCTAATTTAACAAACTAGGCGTCATGATGGGATGTTACAAGGCTCTTTCCTTCGGTAGTAAGTCCCGTAGGCCCAACCTTGATTTCGGGGACGAAATCTTTGTTTTGTTTATTGGGAATTGTAACATCCCATTTCCAACTAGACCCCTAAGAATGGTTTTGGCCATGACTAGGTCATGACAAACCCTAGGAAGCCAGAAATAGGCTGGGAGATAGGGGACAAAAGGTGGGAGATCATCATAGTCTGCAAATAGTAAAACTCTAAACAATGGTTTAGGATGACCATGGGCTACACCTTAACCCCAAGACCCTACCACAACACCCCTAATACTTTGGGTGACCCATTAGAGCCAAAAGGACCCATTAGGGTCAACCCAAGAAGCTCAGTTGACCAAGGTCAACCCTAGCCCTAAATGGGTCAAACTAGCCTACTTAGGGTCAATTGACCTACTCCTAGCCTAGAGGACCCCACCTATGCCCTCCTAACCCTAAAGTGAGGTCAATGGGTCACTAAGGACACATTGGGGGTCAGCCCTAGAGGCCAGGTTGACCCAAGTCAACTCAAGCCCTAACCTGGTCAAAGTACCCTTACTAAGGGTATGTGACCTCCAAAGTACAGGGTAACCCTACATAACCCTACCTAGACCCTAAGGGAAGCCAATGGGTCACCCAGGACCCAATGGGGTCAACCTAGATGGTCAAATTGACCAGGTCAACCCTCATTTGGGTCAAGTCAAACTTAGCTCAAAAAGGGCTAACCCAAGCTCAAGCCACTTCTCCCTTAGGCTAAACCCATTCCCATGACCATCATAATCAAGTGGGCTGCATTTAGCTTGTGAGGTTGACTAGTCAACCAGAGGTGACTAGGAGAGAGAAAGGAGCTCCTCTCCATGATAATGGAGGAGAGAGAAAATGAGGAAGAGGAAGGGGAAGTGAGAGGCCGGCCAAGGAAGGCTAACAGCCACCAATTATGGCTGTAATCAACTCCTCTAGGGGAGAGGAGTTGATTCCAGCCGTTTCCCGGCCACCAAGGGGTGGGTTCAGCCCCCCTCCACACAACCCGAGCCACACCTTTAATGGTGTTAATGGCCATTGAAGAACCAGCCTTCCCCCTCCCCCGTTTGCCATTTAAACACCTTCAGGGAGCCAGGGGGATCATTTTAGAGCTTTTACCTGGAGGAGACGAGCCATCCCACTGCGCAGTTGCAGAAGCCGAGCGCCGCCGCCGTCGTCAATGGCATCCCGCCGCTCCTCACGCATTCAGGCCGCCAGGAAGGTCCTCCTCCTCTCCTTGACTCGCGGGTAGATCTTAGGACTCTTAAGATTAAGTTCGGGCTCAATTGAGACCGATCGAATCCAGGATTTCTCCATGTTTCGGCAAGAAATCTTCTTGCTACAACCGCCGGAAAAACGCCTCTCCGGCGGCAGAGCCGCCGCCTGGCGGTAGCCACCACCTCAACGGAGGTGTTGGTGTTGGTGGCCGGCCGGGGAAGGGGCTGGATCGCCGGCGGCAGGGCTTGGAAGTGGCTCCAGGCGGGATGAATCCTGGCCGTCGGCTCAAGGAAGAAGACGAAGGGATTCCGTCCCTTCTGCTTCAAGATTCGTGCGGGCCTGATATTAAACTATAGGAAATATTTTATATTAATGCAATTTTGTCACAGTTTTTGATATTATTGGTTTTAAACTTTAAAAATACTTAGGGTCTTCTGGTGGAAAATACTTCAACATGAAAGTTGTAGTCCCTTGAGTCTACTTTATTTTAAAATTAGTTTGAACCAATTTGGGTGTAATTTCTGACCAGGGCACCCATTTTGGTGGGACATACCCTTAGGGCTAGGCAGTCATTAAATTGAGTGCCCATTCTTCACTCCTAGCCCAAATTAGCTGAAATTTTGGCAGAGAGTCTATCCTAGACATACCTAGGGCCTGCCCAAAAATGGGAATTTTTGGAGAAAATATTTCTATAGTTTTTGAAACTATTTAATAATTATTAGGTAAATTAAATAGGTGCCCTAAGCACCTCCAAACCCTCCCAAATTTTGTTGCGTGGTCCCTGGGTCCAAATTAGGTCTCTGTATAAAATTTCATTTAATTTGGATGAGTTTTGAATAGGTTTTGACCCAACCCTAACAATACCTTTATAAGGGCATTTTGGTCAAAAGTTGCACTTTTGATTTTGAGTGACCAAATCACCTCAACAGAGGCTGAAATTTGGGCCACTGGCTTGTTATAGCACTTATCACATCCCCATGGAATATGGGGTAGGGAGGAATAGATTTGCCCTAAGTTCCTAGGTCAAACCCTAAGGAGAGACTTTTTGGCCTTGTGAGGGGTATGAGTCCTAAACACCTTGGATGAACTCCAAAGTTTGCAAGGAGGTTCCTAGGATATATAGAACCCTCTGTTAAACATATTAGCTAATTTTGAAAAGGATAGGGACCCCAAAACCCTAACCCTAGCTTAGGTCCTAAAACTTGTAGTGTAGGTTTAGGTTAGCTAAACATCTTGAAACTTAACCAAATTTGGGTAGTGAGGGGATTAGGGTGTTTTGGATCTCTGATAATTTACTTGAGGAATTTTGATTGAAATTGGTAGTACTTCATTTGTCAATTACCAAAAAGGCCTAAAATGATGTTTAATTTTATTAAGGATGTTATGTGCTTTTAAAAATATGATGAAACTTGGTCAGAGGTTGTTATAGATTCTAGTTGATCACCTCTGAATTTTATCACAATTTACAATTAACTTTATTTGGTACTTCCTTCATTAATTTCAGAAAAGGGGCTTTGGTAAAGAAAAATTCATTATGGTAGATTATCTGTTTAAAAATCA